>VFIW01000003.1:607920-1215840 GCA_006386115.1 Globisporangium splendens
ATCAGTCCATTGGATTTGATAAAATGCAGATTGATCGATCGTGAAATAGTCTTCGCTGTTGTTGTTCACATTCATCGGCGCCTGTGGTTCTTCGACTTGGTTGTTCGAGAAGCTGTTGTGTCGCCCTGCTACCGAACTCTTGCGGTCTGCAGTGTACCCCAAGATACTGGGCGAGGCTGCAACTTCTTGCTGTCGTGGTGGACTTTGTTTCACGTGGACAGGGACAGGAACAGGGATAGGAGTAGGCGCCGAGTACGAGAAATCCCGCAACTCTGGCTTCGACTGTTTTCGTTGGTTCAACTGCTGCTGTGGCGGCTCTTGTTGACGCTGTTGTGGCTGGTTCTTGGTCGAAATGCTCATGGTTGACATGCTCAGCTTGCGCACCGGATCACTTTCCGCGTCTTCTTTTCGTCGGCGGAATCGCAGCACAGCAGGCTTGGGCATGCTCATGATGTAGTTCATGGTCTCCGCAAACCCAAGTCGCTCCGTCGATTGATCATTCACCATCACGATCTCATCATTCGACTGCACGAGTCCAATCTGACGCGACGTGCCTTTACCCGTAAACGAGCGCACAAAAGGCAGTCCGGCACGGGATTCACCGACCACCAGACCGAGAGGACCATACTCCCACAAGAAGTCGTATTCGTCTTCTTTCAGCTCGGGGATCTCCACATTCAAATGCTCCTTCAGCGGTTTGCGGAAGCGCAGCATAATCGGTTTTGGCAAGTCCCGAATGATCTTGATAATCGCGTTCATCGAGTACTCGCACGTCGGGATATCGTTCGCGTAGATGAGCTCGTCACCGACTGCGACATCGCGCAAGAGCGCCGGGTTGGTCACTTTTTCCGCATTGATGCGCTTCACGATCGGGATCTTGCTCTTCTCATCCGGTGTGAGCACAAGCCCCAAGGGACCGGACTCCCACAGATAGTCGTATTCATTCGGCGCCAGATCTGGAATGTTCTTGCCCGTATCGCCAAACGGCGACAGCTGCAGCGTCAACCGCACAGGTTTGTGCACCGACCGCAGGTACTTTGTCGCGTTCTCGGCACCCAAATGGTACACGCGCTGCTCGCCGATAGCCACGATCATATCACCCGGAAGCACTTCCTCGAGTCCCGAGAACTCGAGGTTCGCCTTTGGCGCCGTCCGCTTCGCGAGCAGCAGCACGGTGCCGCGGTCCGAATTAACGGGCGTCACCGTGAACCCAAACGTCGAGCCGTCGAGCCAGTCGACCGTGTACATCTTGCGCTCGTCGAGCACGATCGCGGGACCGTCGTAATTCGCCTCGCGCTGGATCACGGAATCGCGCGCCGGCGGCGAATTCGTCGTCTGGCCGCTGCCGCGACTCGTGATCGTGTCGCGGTACTCGAGCGTGCTCATCTTTTCTTACCCTGTACTACCCGATGGTGTGGAATGCGCGGATGTGTGAAATGTACCCAGCGTCGACACTGGGTAGAGGGTCTTCTTGCTCCTGCTGCTGAGGGTACCTGCATGCATCCATATCGACAGCATCATCATATACCCGCAACCATACACAAGAGAGAGAGAGAGTGAGTGTCATACTATAAAGAGCACCCATAGTGAACAAGCAGCCATTTCTGGGTATGCATGGACGCATGTTCATGGGGAAACGCACCGCCGCGTGGCCAAATCGGAGACTGAGCGCGGAATGCGGAATGGCGCGCGAACTGACTGCCTGGCTGTATGGAGTTTGTTTCCACACTTGGCAGCGCTTTGTTGACGCCAGCTGGTTGGGATCCTCCTCGTACTGTAAAATGTTCCACCCTTTTTTTCCTGGCGCCCCTTCTCCCTCCCTTCCCTCTCTTCAAGAAACAAAAAAGATCCTTGGATAATAGGTGCAGAGAGTGCAACAACGCCGTGTTAGTGATTTCATGGAGAGTTTCAGGGAAGAGCAAACTTGTAGAGAGGTTGTGAAGGTTCTTAAAACGAGCGAGCGTGCATAAACAAAAATAGGGATTTGGCAAGCAAAAACACTTCGAAGTGCTCTCGGAAACCTTTCGTAGTTGATATCTAGAGATTTCAAGAATAATAGATGCACAAAGTTACAATTGGTTTACACCTTCATTAAGTGATAGTTTGTGATATATTATATTCTGTGTTTTGGGGTATGGGAGAGCGTCGAATATGGAGACAGTTTGCAGCGCCGATGCAATTCCTGCTCACTCACACTATTAAAAAACGCTATGTAAACCAATCTCAACGGAAAGAAAAGCCCCGTTGCAACTCCATTGTGTTGGGCTTGTCCACACAATTGTTCATGGCTTTTCGTCTCAAAAGAGAAAAAAAAGAGAGAAAGCGTCGCCATCCCCGTGTTTTCTATTTCTTTCTGATGCGGAGCCCCTCTATCTGACTATGATACCCCCAGCTGCAAACAAAGAACATCTCCATTAAAAACGCATTAAGTACGCACTGAACCAAAAAGAAAAGAGGACGCACAACCTATGCAATTGCAGAGGCAAAAGTGACCAGACATCCGAGTCGAAGTAGTACCGTCCTTTGCCGCTCTTTTTGAAGCAGCAGCAGTCCATACAAAAACCAAGATCTTCTGACCACAAGTCTGCAATTCCGCATTCTCGTTGGCAAACACACCGCCTAATTACAAGTTACCAAAGAGCAACATACAAAATGGCGCTGGCAGGCATGGCAGGTGTGGCGGTGCCCGTGGTCGTGGTGCTGCAGACGGTGGTGATGTCGCTGGAGATCCTGCAACACCTGCTGCTGGCGCGGCTCGTGGCCATGGCGCTGATGCTCGTGGTCTGGGGCGGCTTCCTGGCGCGCGACGTGCAGGTGAAGGCGCTGCTCGCCGCCGCTGTCTACCACGGCGTCTCGGAGATCTTCCACGAGTGGCGTGCCAACTTCCCGAGTTTCCGGCGCAAAGGCAAGGATCGACAGGTGATCCGCTGGTCGCTATTCTGGGTGCGCGTGTTCATCTGGGGGGCTACGTTCGCGGCGTCTTCGAGCGCGATCGCAGGTTCCGGAACGCATGGAAGCAGATTGGGAGAGTTTAGTGTGGCGGGATGCGCGATTACGATATGCACGCTCACAGTGTACTGTGAGATCATCGAAGTGCTCGTGCTGCTCTATTTTGCTGACCAGGAGATCCCGTACCGATGGCGTGTGCGCGTGCCTCTGTGGCTGTTGTCGGCGCTCATCGGAGTCTCTGAAGCCTCCGGATTGCTTTCAAGACTCACCCTGCATCTCTTGGCACGCGTGACGCCGTGGGGACTCGTTGGTGTGCTGGTTGCAGGGATGCTGGTGTCGATCCAATTTCCGTGGCATCTCGCGCCAGCAGCGCTCTATCGGCTGAAAGAGAGAGTCAAGAACGTGGTCGTGGGTCGGACGAAGACGACAAGAAAGAAGAAAGCACGATCGAGTATTCTGTCACATGCTACGAGTGACGTCGAAGTCGTGGAAGAAGTGCCGCGTGCTCCTGAGAAGAACTATTACAGATTCGACCAGGCGCGGTTGGTGAAGCATTTGAGTGAAGAGTGGGACGACACCGAAACGGATGAGAGCAGCATGAGCAGCTTCTAGTCGTCCTCTGTCTCCAGTTCGGCAATCGCGTTATTTATTCTATCCCAGCGTCTCGCTCTGCGGCTACGAGCGTCTTCCTCAATAAAAAAGGTTCTATTTGCACGCGCAACTGGTCTTCTTGCTGTATTTGTTTGCTGCCTCATGACCTTGTGGCGTTCCGCGCAGACAAAGGCGGCAATTTGAATCGGTCCATTCCTCGTCCAACAAGTTCGTCCAAGTCGCGTCCAGGTGGTGTAGGTGCCGTGGAGATTCGCCGCAGCCGCACAGGCGAGATCGAGATCCCGTTCGACAATGCTGTTTTACTGCGTTGCAGTCACGGCAATGGATTTAACGCACCAGCAGAGACGCCATGGGCAAAGCCCAGTTTCTCAGAGGGCAAGATCGCTTCTTTCTCGTGTTCCTGATTCGTGGAGCTCTTCGGGGGTTCAAGCGGAAGTAATCTGGTTTGGAAAAGGTACACATTTTTCTTCATTAGTTCGTTCGAGTTTGCTTTTTAACCTTGTTATGGCTAGAAATGCAAATACAGACCTTGGGATTCGTGACTTCTTCAGGTTTTCACTCGAGATGCTGGGTATTTTGGACGCGTGTGGTTCCACGCCGGATTCTTTTCCTTGCTTTTGCTGTCGGTGCTGTTGGTGCTCGGCATGGGCGAAGCGAAGGACGACGAGTATCCGCTCTCCGAGTGGGATGGCGACGAGGGCAGCGGGAAGCCTCGACCTGGTTGGCGCTTGCTCGGAGACGCGGCTTCGGGGCTCTCGCGCGCTTTCATCGTTCGGCAACGGTGTTTCGCGCTTCTTGCTGCTGTTCGGCGTTTGACTGCTTTCAGGACGCCAACTCTGAACGCTTGCTCATCGCTCCCACAGTGCACGCTGGCCACATTTAAATATACCCGCGCGTAGAGAGAGGGTTACACTACATGAAAAGCGCATCTGCAATACGCGAAGGTGCATCGCATCGCTGCAAACTGAACGCAGACGCAAGCCACAAATAGCTCCATTTTCAGGCTCACACACCATCAGAAGTGCAGACAGCACAATGGTCGAAACGGCACAAAAGCAGCATTTTGACCAATCACATTGTTAACTAAAATTTGAAGCCAATCATTTAGATTATTGACAAAGATATGTGCATTTCAGCCAATGAGACGCGAGGAGTGGTTGCTTGCTCGTTCATTGGCACAGAAGCCCGCAATTTCTCACCGCCTGCCATTGTGACAGTGAACCAGCAGCAGAACCATGGCCAAGGTGATGAACGAATGCGCGCGTATGTATGTGTGTGTGTGTGTGTGCGCGCGCGCCTAATACTGACTGCTGTCTATTGCTATGTGTGTGCACATAGGGAAAAGCAAAGAACGTCGTGATCAAGATGCTGAGTGCCGCTGGCACCGGGTACGTCTCCTATTCTCGCTCTCCATGGAGCTCTGTGGACAACTCGGATGCAATGGTGGATCTCTGACTGTATGGCTTCTCTGCTTGCTTATTTACCGTCAATAGGTTCTTCTACACGACCACGAAGAACCCGCGTAACGTGACGAGAAAGCTCTCGCTTCGCAAGGTGAGAAATATCGCGCGTTTATGTGCTTTCAATCGCATATGCGGCGGCAAAAAGAGTGACCGATTGATGTGCGCGTGGATGTGTGTGACTTTCTTTTATGGGATTTTGTAGTACGACCCAGTTGTCCGACAGCACGTGATCTTCAACGAGACCAAGATCAAGAAGGGTTAAATAGAGCGCAGCTCGCTCTAGATCCAACGCTCGACATGTGGTGCGTGATGAACGTGACGAAAAGATAATATACACAACCTTCTCAGACAACGTTGCACAAGCCAATGAATCCCACAGGCGTGATTGATTTGTGTATGCGATCATTCACTCGCTTTTGTCAACATGAACGCATAGAAGCTCAAGAGGGTAATGCGCTGTGAAGCGTCTATCGAATGCTTCATCGCAATATTGTTTATATCCGCGCAGCAACAGCCAATAACGCGACCAACTTCGTCTATTGATCCTACATCTTCGTTATTAGACGATGCGACGGCCTTTGATCATGAACGTGTGCTCGTTCTCGTTCTCGTCCATGATGACAGTGACCTCTGCGGCCGCGGTGCCCATCGACCGCGTGCTATTGCTCTGCGCGCTGGTTGAAGACGGCGCTTTACCCGCAACTTGCAGCTGTCGCTCGGGGATCTCGGGGATCACGAGCTCCGACGGGTCCACCTGCAGAGGTTCTTCCTGGAAGAACGCGTGCTTCAGTGCGTTCTGCACCGAGATGCGCTTTCTCGGGTCCAGTTGCAGCATTTGCGACATCAAATCGACGCCGACGCTTGACAAACTGGGGAACTGTTCGCTCAGAGGCTTTGGGTGCGTGTCTTTAAAGTTGAGGTAGAACGGGAGCTTGGCGGCGTCGTGCCACCCATTTTCCGCAGGCGACCCGAGCGCCTGGAAGATCCGACTTAACTGATCGATATCCGAGAGCGCGCCGTCGAAAAATGGTTTCCGCAGCAACAATTCAGCAAAAATGCAGCCGACAGACCACACGTCGATCTCAAAGCCGTACTGCTCTTCGCCGAAAAAGAGCTCCGGCGCACGATACGCTCTCGTCACGACCTGGATCGAGCGCTTTGTCGCCGTGCTGCCATCGCCATCCTTTGGATCGTGAATCGTCGTAGCCATGCCAAAGTCCGTGATCTTTGCCGTGCGCTGCGAAATCGAGAGCAGCAGGTTGTTGGGCTTGAGGTCGCGGTGCAGGATCTTGCGCTCGTGGAGCTCCGCGACACCCTGCAGCAGCATGTGCAGGTACGTCTTCACGTGCGCGATCGGCAACTCCGGGATGTCGTCCGTCGCTTCGAGGACGGCTTCCAGATCGCTGTCCATGTACTCCAGGATCAGGTACATCTTGTCATTGTGCCCGACTACATCCAGGATCTGCGCATTATTCACATGCGCGCAGTAAGAAAAGACAACATACACGCATACAAGTTAGAAACTACGCCACACGTAATGCATACGCCAACACAGACATCATATAGAGAGCCACAAACATGTAGATAATACCTGCACGACGTGGCTGGCATCGCGGCAGAGCTTGAGGTACGCCGATTCGTGCTTGCCGACGTCGTGTCTGCCGAACACCTTCTTGATCGCGACACGGCGGCGGCGCACACACTCGTTCTCTTGCGTGCCATCGTCTCCCTCATTGTGTGCTACTTGGAGACCGGCGTACACTGTCCCATACGTGCCGCGGCCGATCTCCTGGTGTTTCTCATATGCGCCAATGCGCTTGCGCTCCGCGATCTTGCGCTTCATCTTGTGCTTTGTGTGGGAATCAAAGGCACAAGATGAGTGTGGGTGCATGCGCGGCTGCAGTTTGCAGCAAGGGTAGGCTTTGATTGGTTGAAACTATTGCAAATATTTAAGCCAATGGTTGCTGGCTATTAGTGTAGGCGTAGGGATCGAGCAAGCGGACAACCTTTCGTTACCCTAATGCCCAACAGATTGTGCGACGTTTTTGTCCGCCCTTCCCCTGACAACTCATCAACCGTGGATTCCTGTGATCACTTATCCCAACGCTTTCTAAATCTATATTGTCGCACACATACTATTAACACAACTGTTCCTCTTCACATTCGAATAAGGTCTGGTACCCATTATCCAAGGTTGAGTCGTCCGCTGCCGCCGTCCGCTCCCGTCCGCTCTCTCCCGACAAGACAGCCTGCTGCCTATCATCACACTCTTCCAGAACACGCGAGCGTGTGGCGCGATGCGATGGTGTCGAGCCAGCGGCCGCCCGCCTCCCCCTCCCTTCCTTCCTCTCTCTTTGCGTAATGGGAGGGCGTGCGCGTACGTCTGTGGATCACACTGACTGGCCGTCTGCTGCACTCGAATTAGAAACATGCAGTTTACAGAGGGAGGAGACCAACTGCACACAGACACGTGCGCGATCTCTCTTCTGCGTTTGTTTCCCGTGTGTACGACAGAGACACCAGACGACGCCGCGGACGACGGAAAGAGGAGGCGGACGCGAGTGGACGGATAGGCCAGTGGGTGTAAGTGTACGACGCTTTGAAGCCTGCAGCAGCACTGTATCTGCGTGGGAACAAGGGAGAAGGAAGAAGCGCGCATTGTCATCACTTTGGCTTTTGCGACAAGGGAGAAGGAGAACACAAGCGACGTGAGTCTCAAGGCGAGCGACGACGAGAGATATACACAGCCACAGTATGAAGGTGAGCAAGAGCGTGCGCTGGTCGACGGTGACGGTGTACGAGTTTGGCGTGGCGATCGGTGGCAGTGCGATCCCCAAGCGCGGCGGTCCGTCCGTTGGGTTGGCGAGGAAGCCGCTGTCTGTATGGAGCTCTCCTGTGGATGTCTACGATTCTTCCGAAGACGCAGACGACTCGGGTTTATCGTCGAATGATGACAGCAGTGGAAACAAAGACCGAAAGGCTGCCGCAGAGGAAAGTGTGCAGGACCGACACAAGCGCCTGGCGAGAAGAAGACGCCGCGTGCGGTGGCTCAAGCCGCTTGAGCGCGTCACGATGCTCACGGACGCCGGCTGCAGCGAGAAGCGCATCCACCGCATGCTGATGGAGTGTTCGGAGATCGCGATGTCGAGACGATTGTGTCGAACGATGCAGCGCTGTGTGGCTGTGTAGTGTGATGAAACAATAACTGATTGAGCCTCAAGAGCGTCATCTCTCAGGGTCCAGCGGTGGCAATCGAGCCATCGAGAAAGCTGGAAGGAGACGAATGAATGTGTGACCTCCTCGTCCGTTCTAATTTGGTCGAAGGCTTCCTGATGGCCTGCGCACCTTTTACTTGTAGTCGTAAAGAATCTAATTTATTGCTTTTTCTTTCTTTTTCACGTGAAGCACATCGATAGCGCCATTTTGTTCATGCATCTTGTGTCGGGAGTTTGACTACTCGGTGATGGAACGCGCCGTTGTTGCTTGCTGCCGATTCCAAAAGCGTGTTTCTCTCTCTTTCTCGCCACGTTGTCAGCGTAGCATGCCAACGCAGCTATCATTTTTTCTTTATTGAATGGATCTAAGTGAACTGGACAAAGTGCTTTCGTGCAACTAGTGACGGATGTGCGAACCGATTTCACGAAGTCAAATCCGCTACATCACACACGCCAAAGTTCGCGAATAGAAGCTCCATGCAGCATGCCAGCATAACCACTTTCAGAATAATTTACAACGCTTGCTTGTGCGGTTTTAGTGCCTATTGTACAATAGTGAGGAGGCAAGACGGCGTCGATCGTGAAGCGATCCAAACGCGGAGTAAGTACACCACCCAATCGCGCGACTGTTCTCGCGTGTGGACCCTGCTTCTCTTGTTCCTTCCTCATGAACCCGACACGTGAGCAGGATCAAAGCGTCTCTATCGTATTCCCTCTCCTTTTCCTCTCTCTCTCTCTCTCTCTCTCTCTCACTGCTGTCGCTCACTGCTGTCGCTTTCTGGGCGAGTCGCAGTCGGTCGGGAGCCGCAGACAGAGGCGTCTCGACATGGCGATCTGCGACGACTCCATGAGCATGCGGTAGATCTTCTTCTCGCTGTAGCCCGCCTTCTCCAGCAGACTCACGCGCTCGAGTGGCTTGAGCCACCGCACGCGGCGCTGGCGGTACCGCTTCGGCGGATTGCTGCTCGTCACCTTCGCGTCCACTGCGGCGTCCGCTTCGTTGTCATTCGCGTCCACCGTCGTGCTCCATACGCACTCGGGTTTCTTCGCGAGGCCGATGGCGGGGCCGCCGCGCTTGGGCACGGAGCTGCCGCCGATGCCGACGCCAAACTCATACACTGTGATCGTGGACCAGCGCACCGACTTCTGCATACTTGCTAAAACAGACTTGTCTTGTCGAACGCGAATACGCAAGTCAGGGCTGGCTTGTGAAAGTGTTCACTTGTCGACAAACTGGACTTGTTGCGGGAAAGAGAGTGCCGGCGGTGTCTGCCAAGAGGCGGAGTGCGTGACTTGCGCTTGCTTGTTTGGCTTTTGAGGGTGGCGGGCTATCCGCACACACACACACACACACACACACCATGCACAACAAACAACAACTCGACTCATCCACAGAAAGAAGACGATGACGATGGATGGATGGATCGTCGCCTCTGAGCGCCGTTCTTTTCTTTTCTTTTCCCTTCCCTCCCATCAACCCGCTTGGAAAGAGAACCCGCACGTCCGAACAGGAATCCGACACACTGCCATCCACTATGGCGTCCGCCAACAAGCAGGTTGCATTTCCTTCCCCTCCCCTCTCCACCTTCGCACAACAACCCGCCACACAAAAAAGACAAGCACATGCATTTGCTTGAATAAACGATTGTGACTTGCAGGCGTGCGTGAGTCGTTCCCAAACTCGTCAAGATCCTTCGACATCCGCTCCCCCTATTCTTCGTCCGCTCAGTAACCACGAAACCTGACCTAACCTCTATCAAAATTAGCTTGTCTGATGCAAAGCGGACCCTACCCGCTTGCGTAATTTTTAGAACACAGCAGCGTTAGAATAGAAACGGATTATGACCAATCGTATCGGCGAGAAGTCCAGGAAGCGAAAATGACAGGAGGGACGGCGGCCAACCACGTGCACGACGAGTTGCCACCACACTCCATGTGCATCGTGGGGACACTTGTGCAATAGCAAGTTGCAATATGTGCAGAGGATAGCACACCCGACGACGACGTGAAGCCACGTACGCCACGTCGTCACATTTTGAGTCTTTCTGTATTCTGTGTCCAGATATCGTATCGTTTGCGGCGACTCTTCCTCCTCTCCCAAGCACCGTCGGACCGAAATTTGAGGAGGAGAGGGGCCACTATTCGGCATGAAACAACACGGTTGGCCACACGAATGAGAGCGCACCGATTCAATCTTCTCTGCGATACACTGTCGAGTGTGCGGCACACTATGGACACAAAGAGACGTTGATTTTGATTCGTCGGTTCGGTGTCGCAATCCTATTGCTCAATCAAGCACTTAATAAAGGGTACTTTTGCAACTGGACCTCCTCTCCCCAAAAGCAAAACAGATGGCACAACAAGTCGGTGGCACTAGCCTGGTTGGCAACATGGTTCAGAAACGTTAAATGAGTGTATTACGTCCACCATGTTTGCGTGTGCACACGTGGAAACAGCAAGGCAAGCCTTCATTGCGGGTGGTGTTGTAGGGACACCCGTGGAATGTCTGCTGACGCACGATGTCTGTACGACATTCGTAGAAATACACACGGTGCACTGCAAAAATCGACGCAGGGATGAAGTCAGCGGTCCCTAGAGAGATCTTCCAGTTCCCAGATGGTTGATCTGTCAGTCGCTCGTCTGCCGAGATCCCACCCCTAAAAAGTGTATGTGTGATGGCGCCCATGTACAGTAGAACCCAGCAAGCGTATCCCTAATAAAGGGTTACATTGTCGAGATTACACCTAATAAGGGTGGGTCTTGCTCAACAAAAAAAAGAAACAAGGGCAAGAACGTTTCTATTTTTGGTCGATACAAACAAACAAACAAACGGCACTTGTGGTGTACTTCAACCCGGGTCGAACGGGTTCTTCCCGCAGCTTGTGACTCAGACCCACGTTCTTCGTTTGCTATTATTTTGTACCGGGATCGACCAAACCCACTTTCTAAACGGGTCTGAAACCCGCGAGAGTGATGGTCCTGCGTCCATTGTTTCAGAGCTGCAACGGTAGTGGAAGGGAGGGAGGAGGACGGGTGGGATCGGCAGTACATGCAGGGCTTGCAATGGCGACATGTGCGCATGGGTGCGTGCATATATGGTGGACGCTCTAGCGCATGCGTGCGTGTACACACAATGGAAGCTGCTGCAGTTGTTGTACATGGGTGTGGATACATTAGCAGTCGTGGGGATGACGGTCTTAAGACAGCGATGGTGCTTGCTTGGTCGCAGGTGGTGGTATCCACAGTGATCACTGTGAGACGACAGCGAGAGAGAGAGAGAGAGAGAGAGGTAGCTAGAGTGGCTGTGTATGGAAATGCGTAGTAGAAGTGAAGACGCGCACGCTGAGTAGCGATGACGGATAGGGAGGACTTGTGCTGTTGTTGTGAATGAATAGAGGATTATTATTATCATTTACCATGCGACTCTTTGTGTGCACGCTCTGACTTACACTCTCTTTTATGGTACACAAACTGCCGGGTTGCCGCCAATGCTGCTGCAGGTGCTTGTTGCTGGTTCTTTCCATTGGGAACCCTCGTCGATATGGTGCTCGTTTGCAAAATAATAATACTGTATAATAATAACGGCGGATCGCGCGTGGCTTGGTCGCCCCATCCAAATTGGAACAAACGGGATCGTCGCGAGAGCGAGGATATGGTACATCGTGACGTCTTCATACACGCCTTGCTCAAACGTAGTTGGCGGGGATCATGCGCGGCCGTGCCGAGATGAACGACGCGCACGTCGGTCGCTCCGTGGCAGCCTTGCGCTTCTTCTCCTGCTTGTCGCGGCGGCGTTCTTCGAGGTTCTCGACCAGCGTGCGGCGGCGCGACGTGAGGATGATGTTGGTCTCGCGCGAGAAGCGCAGGATCATGCCATCGCTCTCGCCCGCAGCCTGCAGCAGGCGCACGCGCTCCTCCGACGAGAACTTGTGCACGCCGCCCTCGCTGCGCTCCGCCATCTCGCCCACCTTAGTGGTCCACGTGAACTCGGGTGCGTCCGTGAGCCCGATGGCCGGACCGCCCTTCGTGGGCACCGAGCTGCCGCCGAGCGCCACGCCGAACTCGTGGATCGTGATCGTCGACCAGCGCACGCGCTTCTTCTTGCCGGCAACAGTGGACGCCGGTGGAGCCGCCTTGCAGCCACTCTGCAACGCGCAAGTGGACGAGGCGCCTGCATGTTGCTGCTGCAGCTCGCTGTAGGATTCTATCGTCACGTCCTTTGGCGCCATCGCTGTTGTTCGCTGTTGTTGTTTGTTTGCTGGGTTGCTCGCTTGCTGTTGTTTGTTGTTGTGAGTGTGCGCTTGTTTGTTTTTTTGGGAACGTGTGTGTGATTTTTTTCCCCCAACAACAAGGTTTCCGCTCTCCAACTTGCTCGATCTATCTATCAAGCGCAAGACGCGCACACGACAAACAAAGGAGCGGCCTGTCTGTCTGTTTGTTGTGTGCAAGTGGAGGCGGAGCGTAGGGGTTTAGGGATTGTGGAGGGCGGATGTTGTTGGTGGCTTTCGTTGACGGTCGCGTTCTTGTCACACAAACAACTGCGGCAGCGGATGGAGCAGGGGTAGGCGTACCCTTGCTGAGTGGCTTCAGACGCTGGATTCTGCACCTGTGTGTACGGTACATTAGGTAGGTACACTTGACACTTGAGGCGTGCACTGCTGCAGTGATGGTCGTTGTGCTGCACTAGTGGTACACTCACGTCCACTGATGGTGCACACTTACGTCCACTGTGCATTGCAACTGACATACACTCGCACCTAGCATAAGCATGGCATGATACGAGTGAATTTCGACACGTTTGCTCTCATATTCCTTGTGGCTCGCATGTTTGCACCCACACGCATGCTGCAGATTACACATCGCAGGTGCGGGTCGTCTTAATGCTATTTTATACGATGGCCGATATGGACTCGGACGTCGCATGCGCTGTCTCACGAAAGTGAATACATATATGCATAACGGCTTTCGGCATAAAGAATCCATATTCTTTATGGCTGCATCTAATGCGCCTTTGTTTGTCTATGTGGCAAGGAGCCTCCGTTGTACCAGAAGCATCTGCCACAGCGCGCTCTTCCAGATTGTGTATGTATTTCTTTATATACAATAACACGTGTTTCTGTGCTGCCGCCGACAGTCCCCAGCTAAGAAGTGTGCAGTTCGCTGCTTTAACTATTCGCACCCGCTTGTTCTGCAGCATAATGGACATTTGCCTCAATTAGACTGTTGAGACCGTATCATCAGAGAATGCTTTGGATATGGAAACATGCGCATTTTTTCCTGTATGTACCTGTCGTGTTTGGTATTGAAGCGCAACTTCAACATTGAGCTTCAAATAAACCGAGAAAAGGCAGCTCATTACAGGCGCAACTACGGAAAAATGCGCTTTTGCCTTATGAAGTAGCTCCAAAGTCTCACTTAACTGCTCACTCCAAGAGCTCCGCATTCAAATCGCTTTTCTGCAAGCCCACGGGACGGTCCTGGAGCTTCTTGTACCATTTCAGGTACACAATTGGCGCGAGCACGCACATGACCAGCAGCAGCACGAGGCTCTGGGTCCAGGCTTTGGCCACGAAGGACACGGCGAAGAGGTACAACGCGAGTTGCGTGGCCGCAATCAGCCCCGTGCACGCGAGGTCCAGGCGGTTCTCCTTGTTGATGTCCTCGATCGTGTCCTGCGTGAAGCACATGTGCTTGACACCGTACCACGCGCCTGGAGGTCTCGCGAAGCGGTAGAACCGACGCAGCACGCCGTCCGGAGCTGGTCGTGTCATGAGGCACACGCCAATGGAGACCACGAACGAGACGCACGAGATGATCAGGAACGCCGTAAACTCCGGCAGCAACGGCGCAAAGCTGTCGCATAGGGCTCCAAGTCAGTGGCTTTACACATATCTATCCAACATATTTTACAAGCATACGTACATGAAGGTGGAGAAGGCCGCGATGAACCCGGAGAGCACACCGCAGAGGCAGCTGTAGGCGTTGAACCGCGACCAGTACCAGGAGAAGAAGAACGGCCAGACGAAGCCGCCGGCCATGGCGATCGACATGAAGCCCCAGATGCGGTTGATCGTGTCCACGTACAGTGAGAGCGACAGACCTGAGACCATGACGAACAACGTGGATGCGCGCGCATGCCGGAGCAACTGGGACTCGCTGGCCTGAGGGTTGATGAGCGCATGGTAGATATCGACGGTCCAGTACGCCGAGGAGCTGTTGATGGACGTGTCGAACGTCGTCAGCGCCGCCGCGAGCAATGACGCCAAGACGAAGCCCTTGATGCCCACTGGAAGCATATTGGCGATCACGACGGGCACTACGCGCTCCGGGTCCATAACAAAGCCTGTGGGGTGCTGCTCGAGCGTGTACTGGATGGCCATGACGGCGACACCGCCACTGAATGCCCAGCGTAGAGCTAAGAGCGCCATCGCCAGAAACGTCTGCGACCGCACTTCCTTCTCCGACTTGGTCGCAAGCACGGACTGAAGTCCCGATCCACCTGGTCCGGAGGCCGAACGCATCGTCTGCAACAGCAAGTAGCTCCCGATGATGAGACCGAAGGAATTGTACATGGAGTACGCGGCTTCGTCCGGCAGCCCCAGGCTTTGCGGCGGGATCGCCGAAAGCCACGAGCTCTTGGAGTACTCGATTTCGAGCATTTTCATTGGCTCGCCGTGTCCGTGGCCCTGATTCTTGATCGGTAGGAAAACCGAAAAGTGGTCTGGCAGCGTGACCGTCATGCCCATGACCGCGACAATCACGAACGATGCGAAGATAAACAGACTCTGGTACACGTCAGTGTACACGACGGTCGTGAACCCGGACGCGATAGTGTACAAGATGGCAACAACCATCAGAGACAGCGCGGCCCAGAACTCGGGAGGAAGGTCGAGCCAAGGTGAGATGCTGATAAACTCGGTGAAGAATTTTCCTGAGTTGTTTTGCGACCACAACTGAAAAAGTGAGAATTCTGTAAACAAATCGCAGGCAACAAAGGCTTGGGCGTACCTCCACCGACGGCGAAGTACGTCACGGCGAGGATCCCGTTCACCATCGACGTGAACGCGATCGTCGTGCGCAGCAAAATGCCATCGCGGCGGCTTCCAAAGCGAAACTTGATCCTACAGAAACGAAAAACAAGTCCATCAGCAAAAAATTGAGTAGTGTGCCCATCCACAGGATTGACTACGAACCATTCACCTCGTGTCTTGACAGGGCATCTACGAGACAATTTCCCCGTGTACGCCAGCTGGAAGGCCAGAAACAGACACAACCCGCCTCGGATCTCAATGTACATGCCCTTGACGCCCAATGCATACACGAGCGCCGTGTTGATCATCGTGCCGGAGATGTCAATGTACGAGCTCACATCGGCAATCCCGAGCGCCCACCAAGGGATGCGGCGTCCGCCAAGATAATACTCCTCCAGCACTTGCTCATCAGATACATCCGAGTCCGTGTTCCCGTTTGACTTGGCCATGCGTATCTGATCGGCGGTGGCGCAGAGCCTCAGTTGGCGGAGCTTTTCGCGGTCGCGCCGCTCTTTCAGCGTGAAGTAGAAGCCCACGCAGAGCACCGAGAATAGATACAAGACGCAGAGCGCGAGGTCGACGCCTCCGATGCCCGCAGTCGCGTGTATTGGCATGAAGGCGGCAGCGGCGGCGGCAGCGCCAAGTCCAAGCGCAGGTCCCATATTCGTTGGTGATCCGCTGATCCTCCATGCATTTGGGGGGTAGCGATCATCACTCCTCGAGCGGACAGCTGCAGCATGGACTGTCTCTGGACGGCTTGAAGGACATTCACTGTGCAGAGTGTGAGGTGGGATCCCCTGCGACGTGAGCACACGTGGAGTTTGTAAGTGGACGTGTTTGGGTGGAGCGGATCCATTGGGGCCAGTTGGTGGATCGACCGTCCACTTCAGCTTCGCTGCCCACTTCATTCGCATCCATGCATGTGAGAGCAGGACGGTTGGTGTGACTTTGCCTGGGCTCGAGAAGAGCGAAGAACGTGATCCCTCCTCTCCCGTTTTCTCTGTGTTCTCCGCTGCGTCCACCACAAATGCGGTGGGTGGAAATGGCTCCGTGGCGTGTCAGAGAGGTGTACCCACATCGTTGTGCTTAGTCAGGTGCCACTGTGTTGAGAACCGAGTGCGCAAGCATGTGCTGTGGCTTTTCTTTCGAAGCATGTTTGGATCTGTGGATAGTGGACGAGCATGGTGCGCAGGTATATATACATGTCGTGGAGAAAAAGATCACTGTCTCTTTGTATCTACCTTTGCTGAGCTCTTGATGGAATCATGCCATCTCCAGCGTTGGTACACGATAGCTAATGCATAATGCACGTCTTTCCACTTTCGTTGTTTGACATCTTCGCGAGCCAGAAGGCAAAGCACGCATGAGCGCGTCAGGAGTCAGTCCGCTGCTATAGGTGCGTGAAGTGTCAGCGAGCGAGTGACGCCAGTGCAGCGAGTCAGTGGAGCAAGCGCCATTCGCGGAAAAGATCGGCGGCCGTCGTGGTGTCGCGTCCGCGCTCTGTAGCCTTTCATGAGGACGAGGTTGTGGCCACAGGTGTTCGTTACTCACCAGCTCAAACAACCCACAGATGGACTAAAATAATGTGGTGAATCCTAACTGTAGCGCCATGTTGGACTTTTCCAGCTACATGGATCAGATCTGCAGTTCTGAAATGAGGTGAGCCACATTAATGATCGTCTAAATATATGTGGGTCACGCTATTTCGATAAAGTCCGTTTCCATTTGAACCTCAATCTCGTGCGCGACCAACAACAGCCACAGAGTGCGTCCGCTGCTGTCATTCCCCTGGTGGATCCGCTCGGCTGTCCGCTCACACCGCACACACCACTGACCGACTCGCAAAAGAGATGGGGATGCACGGATATGCACGCCTACGAATGCGCGCAGCAGCAAGATGCGAGAGTCAGTGTCCGCAATACTCACTGGTGTCTATGGTCGTGAGGCACACACACACACACACACACACACGCAGCGTCAAAGACACGAGGTGCACTTTCGTTCGCACCCGCGGCATGTGACGCTGTCTTTCGTCAGGTTGCCCATCCGCCCACGCGTGCCATCGTCACAAATGGCGTCGTCTGATTCCGTCGATGCACCGCGAGTGTATCGCGCTTGCTGCTGCTAGCGCAAGGCGGCAATCGAGTGCATGCAGCTGGTAGCTCCTTGTGCTTAATAGAGACGCTGTGGCCGCACATACGTTATCCCACCGTCCGAACCATCGGACAGCTTCCAAAATGGTTCATTCTGAACGCTCGTTCGTTCCTTTTAGGTGTAGGAGGAGGAAAATGGGCGGAACGACATGCCAGTGCGCCCCAGTCAGTGGCTACTGACGAGGCATTCCT
The DNA here is from genome assembly GCA_006386115.1 of Globisporangium splendens. Classification (NCBI taxonomy): domain Eukaryota; phylum Oomycota; class Peronosporomycetes; order Pythiales; family Pythiaceae; genus Globisporangium; species Globisporangium splendens. The sequence continues at coordinate 625,536 of VFIW01000003.1, forward strand.
TCTACGGATTGCCGTTCGATGCGAGACTCGAAACAAGATGGCAAACGCTAGAAAGTGGGGGGGTTCTGCTCGCACATAGCTTCTGATGTGTACCACCCACCAAGAACTGTGCAGGCGAGAAAGACGCGCATTTCCCCAAGTTTGCACGGCTGTGCTCCATACAAGCCAATGCCAAAAATAAAAGTCGATCTGCGTTTATGTATCAAATAATCAAACAATGTGCATGTGCTCTCTCTTTCTCTCTCTCTCTCTCGTACTTCTCTACTTTCTCCATCTCTTCCTCTGGTGTTTTTGCTGTTGTTTACTGCATTTTCTGTCTTGTGTGCATGCCCACAAGCATCACAATAAAAAAATCTCGCTCGCTCATGACATTTCTTGTCCTTCTTCCTCCGTGACTCGGAAATAGGCAACAAAGCCTGCGTCGACCTCGAATAAATTACATTGGCAACCAAAACTTGTTTCTCTTGATACAGCGTGTCCCCAGTCACTAGACGTAGTTGGTCGGGATCATGCTCGGCCGTCGGAGGTACACGGAGCACGGTCGCTCCATGAGCGCCTGCTCGGCGTTGCGCTTGCGCGATTTCTCCTTGCGCTCGTCCGCGAGGTCTTCCAGGAACGTGCGTCGTCGCGAGCCGAGGATGATACTCGTTTCGCGCGCGTAGCGTTCAATCATCGCATCGGCGATGCCCGCGCTCTGAAGCAACCGCGTGCGCTGCTGGGATGTAAATCGGTGGATGCCTTCGCTGCACTCGGCCATTTCGCCGACCTTGGTCACCCACGTGAACTCGGGTGTGTCGGCGAGGCCGATGGACGGACCGCCCTTGCTCGGTACGGCGCCACCTCCGAGCCCGATGCCGAACTCGTGCACCGTGATCGTCGACCAACGCACGTGCTTCTTCTTGGTCTTTTTCGACGCCTTCTTTTTCGAAGCATTCGTGGTAGCCATCGAGATAGTAGTCGCCTTGTTGCTGGCGGGAGCGACTGTGGCTTGGTCATCGCTGTTATTGAGGACAGCAGGAGCTGGCGGCTGTGAGATCATCGCTCTGCCAACATCGCTCTTGTGCAGCAGCAATGCATCCACGACAGCCGCGACGTCGTTGTGGCAGGCAGTGGCAGTGGCGGACGAGTCCGACGTGACGTTGCAATGCAGCTCCGTGGTGTCGCTGCTGCTGTGGCTCATCATGGCGGCAGTGGACATGGACAAGAGAGAAAAAGCGATGCAATGGCGGCGCTGCTGCTTTCGGGGCTTCTCTGCGTTTGCTCGACTCGCTCGCACCCTCGAACGGCTTCAGATGTGGACCTCAACAAGAGCCCGTCCGCTCCGCTCCACTCTGGCTTCGGCACATTCGTTCGTTCTGCCAGCGCGATTAGGGCATGACAAGCGCATGCACTCAGCGCACAGCGGACACACCGCACCAGGTGGTGGACGAAAGCGAGGTTTTAGTGGACGAAACGAGGTTTTGCCGCCAAGTTGGTGCTTTGAAGAGGCGTACACCACCACGCATCAACACACCCGACTGCGGCTTGGAACAAATGGAGCAGAGTAAGAAAGAGACTGCTGCCACCGACCATATGTCGCAGATGCGGACGACGTGACCGACATCACCGACTGTCGACAGCCAACTGGAGACCCAAGGCACTGGGCTAACTGCAAGCAAGTGTTCGTCATGCTCTAAAGGATGTCCGCTTGAGCTAAAGGCAAGCATGTTTTATTTGCAATCTGCTCGCACACATGTTGCACTCTTGTCCCCGCTTGATCATACACATCGAAATGGCTGCTTCTGGATGTACAGTATGCTGCTGGACCTATTGTTTTCTACAGTATTCTGCTGGCTGCACCAGGTACACAACGGTGACGAGGGGGCAGTCGTTCGTCACAGACTCGACTACCTACTTTCTCCACAAGGACTACGCAAACAGGTGTGATTTGTTGCACTTTGCACCACAGGAAAAAGGCATTCCCTGTCTACACTGATATGTCGCAGCGTCACTTGCTTGTCAACCCCCTTCAAACTGACACGTTTGAAATGGCTGCTTCTGTGTGTTTGCTCGAAGCGGACGGAGGGGTAGGGGTGTGTGACTTTTTCGTCCACTCGGCATGTGATTGGTTGAAATGGTGTCTGCCCAGTGCAATCGAGCGACGGAAACACGCCAGAGGTATTGATTTGCATTCGTTTATACGGTATATAGAATATGAATTCATGTCGCCTGTTGTGCAAGTTACAAAATTGACCGATCAACTGTAAGATATTAAACCGCGCTCTATCATGTTTAAAAGGGCATTTGATGCCTCAACAGATTCTATTCTACCCAAGGTAAAGAGGACATTTGAGAAGTGTCATCAATAATGCATTTTGTAACCTCCCAATTGCATTCTGTTTCCGCCAAGGAACACCGCACATTACCAAATTCACTGATGCGAAAGCGCATTCTGCACGCACGGCGCCCATCAGAGAATATTGAAGGCTTCGAGCCCAGCTAAAGCACCATGCTGCAGCGCTGCGCATGGCGTCCATGCGAGACATGCAGGAGGAGGCGGCGCTCGCATCGACACGCGCAACGGCACAAGAGTGATCTGCGCATGTGATCTGCAACGCCAATGTCATCCTTCACTACTGAGCCTCTGGTTGAACAACGCATCGCTAAGCTGGCACCCACGGTTTAGCACAAGCTCTGAGTGAGTGCCTCGAGATCGTGCCGACGCGACTTATGGCCAAGCAGCTGCTGCTGTTTGCATCGGGACTCGAGACACAACGTGACCTCACAGCGGCGGTGTCGATGCAGGATCCAACCTGACTATTTTGTACAATCTGACAGAGATGAGGCTCTCGCCCAACAACCTTGCTATGTGGATTGCCAAGGGCTGCAAATGCAACCAGATCATTTTTCAAGGGAACTCGCGAGTGACTTTTTTTGCGTTCAAAAGGTGGCAGAAAAGGAAAAAATAAACATGACTCAGATGCAGGATACCTAGTGTGCATGGCGCATTTTGCTATGCCGAAGTAAGCAAAATGCACACGATCAATTGATCAATGACTGAAATATCCACGATGGAAATTGCTCGAGTGCAGATGTCGATCGGACTGCAGCTATCGTGCTTCAGCCACAATACTCACGCTTTCACCGCTATTGACAATCTCCAGAAGCTTGTCGACAACGAACGACGCTTTCACGCGTTGAGTTCGATCCGCCTTCGTCATAAGTTCAATGAGGTTCCATTGCTTGTTACTCGCCATTGCTGGTCGATTCGGAATGTTACCCCTGTTCACTTGAAAACGAACCGTGGCAGGAAGCGTGTATTTTCCCCAAGGAAACTCGCCCGTCAGCACTTCGAGAATGCACATTGCGAACGAATAGATGTCTGTTTCGATGGACGGTCGCTCTCCTCGCAGATACTCGGGGGATTTCCAGTGCACGGCGCCCATTTTTGCTTTATCAACGAGAATCTCGGCGACACCAGGGATGCAACTCAGCCCAAAGTCGATAATCTTCGCGTCACCGCTCTCTCCAACCAGAATGTTATCGCACTTGAGGTCGTTGTGCACGATATTACGCTGGTGCATGTACCGAAGTCCAAGGGCGACTTGGTACATCATAGTCCATTTGTCCTCGAATTGGCTCTTGTTGCGTCTCAAATAGTCGAGCAAGCTCCCATTCGATGCATACTCACAGACAAAGTAGCGTTTGTCGCAATGATTAGCACCAAACAACTTGATGATGTGCGGGTGGTTCAACTCGCTCCACACTCGAACCTCGTGCAGGAAAAATTGCGTGCTGACTGAGCCAGAATCCTCGCCATATCCCATGAATTTGATAATCACGGGCGTGTCTAGCCACGTGCCTTTGTACACTCGTCCAAATGCCCCTTCGCCGATAGTATCACATTCACTGAAGTGAACGTCGCGCAAAGCCAAATACCATCGTGGAGGCGTGTCGGATACTACTGGAAACCCATGAGGATCCCAATACGGCGATGCGTGATGTGGCTCGTGGTGCGTCAGTGTCACTGCTTGGCTCTTCAGCCCTATCACACTGACTTCTGGCTTGGATTCGCCAAACGCAAGTACTCTTCTGTCGATGTCTTTGCCTTCTCGTTTCCAGGATCGGATCGGATCATCATCTGGTACTTGCAGCATGTTCAGGATCCTATCGACTTCGGCGTAAATCACGTAATGCCTGTCGGCCACTTGTTGACTTCGAACAAGCCGAGCCACGGATGCCTCTGATAGTGCCGTGCGAACGTACGCTTTAACACGAGCCAGTAGATCACAATACATGGCCACTACAGGATCGGTCGGCTGCAGTCCCAACTGAACAAATCGTTCATAAATGTCCTTCAGCGCTGGAAACACTTTTTCTCGTATCCACTCTGCTCCAAATGGAGTTGCGAGCATTGACAAGATGAACTGAAGCTCACCACTGATAGTAGCAGTTGTTCCCGGACATTTATACTCAGCAATGTCAACGATTTCATTCTGGTAGTACAAGTGTATCATGGTACAAACAAGATAGAGGAGTGAGCCGCACTTACTGCACAGAAACACAGACACACAAAAGTCGTTCAGACAGCATACACAAGTTTCCCACCTCTGTCTCGATGATTCTTTCGTCTTGGTTGGCTGTCTCGCTCATGCTGTCGCTTTCCATGGCAAAGCGTCGCAATCGATCCACGACATATTCAATTTTCACTCGCGCATCCGGCTCGTGGGTGCACATCTTGACAACCAAGTCCCATTGCACTGCGCTCAGAGTTGGTACTCGCTTGGGAAGCTCGCCCACAGCAAACTTGCGTATGACGTCGAGAAATTCCATGGGTAGTTTCAGTGTGAGTGCTTCCATAATACACAGACCAAACGCGTAGATGTCAGACGCAAGCGACGGTGTCAGTTCATCATCCACACGAGATTTCAGTTGTTCAGGAGACTTCCACAAATGCTTGTTGTTCCGCTCGAAAGCACCGACTTTTGCCTGACCGCTTCGACGTATCACAATATTTTCGCATCGAAGACTTCCATGAGCGACGTGCCGTTGATGAAGCTGGTACAGTCCACGAGCCACTTCGTACAGTTTCTTCCAGACCAGACAGAGATTTTCTTCCACTTTCAGAAATTCGCGAAGGCTTATCTCGTTCGGATCGTACTCGTACACAAATATGGGCGGATCGGCAATGTGGCACGCGCCGTACAACAGGGTTAGATTAGGATGCCGAACAGAGAACCACTCTGCGGCACGAATCTCAAAATCACGCCGCTTCAGGATTGAAGAGGCGACCATCACGTGTGCTTTATTCCACATGCCACGGCGCTTTTCAGCGTTTTGCACCGTACCCCACCTGCGAACGTCGACGTCGTTACTGGATATAAACCATTCAGGAACAATCGGCGTTTCGATGTCCACCTTTGCGGCAAATCGGCTTGCAATAATCTCGATAAATTTCGCTGCATCTGTATTGCCCTCTGCTCGACACGTCCGTAATTCATACAAAAGCTGGAAGAGTACTTCAGCTTGTTGAACTGAGTCAGCAAAACCGCAGGTCAGAGAATCACTACCGCTGAGTAAATCCTGGAATTCTTCTTGCTGACGCACTCGATCACTGTTCCACTCTTCTTTCCAGGAGGTATGTGAAGGGAACGCACAACCTTTCTGGCTGAATTCAGTAAAGTGATCGAGCTCTTCATGGAAGTCCCGAATCGTATTCGAGATTGCACGACTTGCAATCAAACGGACCATTGGATGGTCCTGCTTACTTGACTTGCATTGCAGGAGCAAACTGCAGACGCGGAACATTATACTGGCAAACGTAAGCATAGAGCTCTCGGAACCGTCCTGCAAAGAGGCGAGGTCTTTTAGGCGCTTGACAACTCGAGAAAACATTGGTCTAAATTCATTGGCTGACGTCGAGAAGGCTTCCAGTGATTCCAAGGTCCCAATGTACAGTGAGGTCACAGTGTCGATTTTCGTTTTCATGTCGGCCAACTTCACTGCGTGCTTGATGATCAGCTGAACTCCTTCGAAGTAATTCCAGCGGGAAACGGAAATTAGTGGAGTTTCTCCATCGCGACCTCGCACGTTGACTGAAGCTCCAGCTTGAACTAAAACTCGAAACGTCTGCAGATGCCCTTCTCGTCCCGCAAGCAGAAGGGGGCATTCTTCTTCTGAGCTCATATGATCCACGCTTGCACCCAATTCAATTAGCAAAGCCACAACGTTGGTGCGTCCTGCACGAGTCGCAGCAAACAGAGCAGTTTCACCTAACGAGTTGGTTTCATCATCAATTTCACCCCATGAATTCTTCGCGTCCACAGAAGCGCCTAATTCGACAAGCGTTTGCACAAGATCGACGCTGCCTGACTGCGCAGCAACAAACAAGGCAGTTTCACCAGAAGTGTCTCTCTCGTTCACGTTCGCGCCACTCTCAGCAAGTATTCGCACAGCACTAACATTGCCCTCTCGCGAAGCGACGAACAATGCTGTTTCGCCGGTTGCATTCTTCTCATGTACAGATGCGCCAAGCTCCGCAAGCGCTCGGACAGCAATCATGTTACCGGCTTGAACAGCAGCAAATAATGCTGTTTCACCGGTTATGCTTTTCTCGTTTATGGAGGCGCCAAGTTTGACCAAGCTAAGCAGTACATTCACACGGTCAACTCGAGCAGCAACGATAAACAACACTGTTTCTCCACGTGAGTTCTTCTCGTTTACAGATGCCCCAAGCTCACCAAGGATTTTCAGAGAACCAACGCGGCCAGATAGGGCAGCAGCAAACAATGCTGTCTCTCCAGCTGCATTCTTCATATTTAAGGACGAGCCGAGATCCGCGAGCGTTCGAATCACACTCACATTATCAGTCCGAGCAACAACAAACAGCGCCGTTTCTCCATCTGCGCTCGGATGATCTACGGACGCGCCAAGTGTTGCAAGGACTTCCACGATATCGGAGTGACCATAACGAGCAGCGACAAACAACGCCGTTTCTCCATCTGCGTTCGAGTGATCCACTTTGGCGCCAAGCATTCCCAGAGCTCGCACAATATTCAAGTGACCGTAACGGGCAGCAACAAACAACGCCGTTTCACCTGTTATGTTCGTGTGATCCACGGACACGCCAAGCGTTGCAAGGGCTACCACGACATTCAAGTGGCCGCATCCAGCAGAAACAAACAACGCCGTTTCACCTGTTGTGTCTGTGTGATTCACGAACGCGCCAAGCGTTGCGAGGGCTCGCACAGTATCCCAGTTGCCGTAGCGAGCAGCAACAAACAACGCCGTTTCGCCTGTTGTGTTTGTATGATTCACGGACGCGCCGAGCGTTGCGAGGGCTCGCACAGTATCCCAGTTGCCATAACGAGCAGCAACAAACAATGCTGTTTCTCCCGTTGTGTTTGTGTTGCTGACGGATGCGCCAAACTTTGCAAGGGCTCGCACAATATACAAGTGGCCGTAACGAGCAGCAACAAACAGCGCCGTTTCTCCATCTGCGTTCGTATGATTCACGGATGCGCCAAGCGTTGCAAGGTCTTCCACAATATTCAAGTTTCCGTAACGAGCAGCACGAAACAACGCCGTTTCTCCATCTGCGTTCGTATGATTCACGGACGCGCCAAGCGTTGCGAGGGCTACCACATTATCCGATTTGCCATAACGAGCAGCAACGAACAAGGCTGTCTCTCCATCTGCGTTCGTATGATTCACAGATGCGCCAAGCGTTGCAAGGGTTTCTACACTATTCAAGTGGTCGTAACGAGTCGCAACAAACAACGTCGTTTCTTCTGTTGTGTTCGTGCGATTCACGGACGCGCCAAGCGTTACAGGGGCTCGCACAGTATCCGATTTGCCATAACGAGCAGCAACAAACAACGCCGTTTCTCCATCTGTGTTTGTGTGATTCACGAACACACCAAGGTTCGAAAGAACTCGCACAGTATCCAATTTGCCGTATCGAGTAGCAACAAACAACGCCGTTTCTCCATCTGTGTTCATGTGATTCACGGACGCGCCAAGCTCTGCAAGGGCTACCACAGTACCACAATTGCCATAACGAGCAGCAAAAAACAACGCCGTTTCTCCTTTTGCGTTCGAATCATTCACGGATGCGCCAAGCATTGCTAGGGCCCGCACAACAACCGATTTTCCGTAACGAGCAGCAACAAACAACGCCGTTTCTCCATCTGTGTTCGTATGATTCACGGACTCGCCAAGCTTTGTAAGAACTCGCACAGTGTCCGATTCACCGTAACGAGCAGCACGAAACAAAGCAGTTTCTCCATCTGTGTTTGTATGATTCACGGACGCGCCAAGCTTTGTAAGAACTCGCACAGTGTCCGATTTGCCGTAACGAGCAGCACGAAACAACGCCGTTTCTCCTTTTGCGTTCGAATCATTCACGGACGCACCAAGCTTTGCAAGAACTCGCACAGTGTCTGATTCGCCGTTACGAGCAGCAACAAACAATGCCGTTTCTCCTTTTGCGTTCGTATGATTCACGGACGCGCCAAGCTTTGCAAGAACTCGCACAGTGTCCGATTTGCCGTAGCGAGCAGCGGCAAATAACACCGTTTCTCCTGTTGTGTTAGTGCAATTTACGGACGCGCCAAGCTTTGCGAGGGCTACCACAGTATCAGACTCGCCGTAGCGAGCAGCACGAAACAACGCCGTTTCTCCATCTGCGTTCGTATGATTCACGGACACGCCAAGCGTTGCGAGGGCTACCACAGTATCCGATTCGCCGCAACCAGCGGCAACAAACAGCGCCGTTTCTCCTGTTGTGTTCGTGTGATTCACGGACGCGCCAAGCGTCGCAAGTGCTCGCACAAAATTCAATTGGCCAGAACGAGCAGCAGCAAACAACGCCGTTTCTCCTGTTATGCTCGTATGATTCACGCGCGCGCCAAGTGTTGCAAGAGCTTCCACAATATTCAAATGGCCGTAACGAGCAGCAACAAACAAGGCTGTTTCTCCATCTGCGTTCGAGTGATCCACGGACACGCCAAGCTTTGCAAGGGCTCGCACAACATCCGATTCGCCATAACGAGCAGCACGAAACAACGCGGTTTCTCCATCTGAGTTCGCATGACCCACGGATGCGCCAAGTGTTGCGAGGGCTTCCACAATATTCAATTGGCCGTAACGAGCAGCAACAAACAACGCCGTTTCTCCTGTTACATTTGTGTGATTCACGGACGCGCCAAGCTTTGCAAGGGCTTCCACAACAACCGATTCACCGTAACGGGCAGCACGAAACAACGCCGTTTCTCCATCTGTGTTCGGATCATTCACGGATGCGCCAAGCGTTGCGAGGGCTACAACATTATCAGAGCGGCCATAACGAGCAGCAACAAACAACGCTGTTTCACCATCTGCGTTCGTGTGATTCACGCACGCGCCAAGCGTTGCGAGGGCTCGCACAGTGTCCGATTTGCTGTAGCGAGTAGCAACAAACAAGGCTGTTTCTCCATCTGTGTTCGTATGATCCACAGACGCGCCAAGCGTTGCAAGGGTTCGCACAGTATCCGATTTGCCGTAACGAGCAGCAACAAACAACGCCGTTTCTTCATCTGTGTTTGTATGATCCACAGACGCGCCAAGCTTTGTGAGGGCTAACACAGTATCCGATTCGCCGTAACAAGCAGCAACAAACAACGCTGTTTCTCGTTTTGTGTTCGTTTGATCCACGGACGCACCCAGTTCTACGAGGGCTACCACAGTATCCGATTCGCCACAACCAGCTGCTACAAACAACGCCGTTTCTCCACCTGTGTTCGGATCATTCACGGACGCGCCAAGCGTTGCGAGGGCTACCACAATATCCGAGCGGCCGTAACGAGCAGCAACAAACAACGCCGTTTCTCCTGTTGTGTTCGTGCGATTCACGCACGCGCCAAGTGTTGCAAGGGTTCGCACAGTATCCAATTCGCCGTAACGAGCAGCAACAAACAACGCCGTTTCTCCATCTGCGTTCGTATGATTCACGCACACGCCAAGCGTTGCGAGGGCTCGCACAGCATACGATTTGCCGTAACGGACAGCAACAAACAAGGCTGTTTCTCCATCTGAGTTCGTATGATCCACGGACGCGCCGAGTTTTGCGAGGGCTAACACAGTATCCCATTGGTCGTAACGAGCAGCAACAAATAACGCCGTTTCTCCTGTTATGTTCGTGCGATCCACGTACGCGCCAAGCTTTGCGAGGGCTTCCACAACAACCGATTCACCGTAACGGGCAGCAACAAACAACGCCGTTTCTCCATCTGCGTTCGTGCGATTCACGGATGCGCCAAACTTTGCAAGAGCTCGCACAATATACAAGCGGCCGTAAAGAGCAGCAACAAACAACGCCGTTTCTCCTTTTGTGTTCGTGTGATCCACGGACGCGCCAAGCATTGCGAGAGATACCACAATATCTCCGTGGTCGTGACGCGCAGCAGCAAACAACGCCGTTTCTCCTTTTGTGTTCGTGTGATTCACGGACGCGCCAAGTTTTGCAAGAGCTCGCACAATATTCAAGTGGCCGCAGCCAGCAGCAATAAACAAGGCTGTTTCCCCACTTGAATTTGGAACGTCGACGGGCAATCCACTGTGAATGTTGTCGAGAACACTTTCGATGTCTCCTTCTTGAGCTGCTTCGAAAACATCCCGAAGCGCACTCCGCCGCTGTCGTCTTTTTCTTCTCCATTCACGCCAGCTTTCCATCATCGTGGAAAGAAACTAAATGAGGGGCAACAAGGGCAAGAAGGGTGTGAAGGGCAGCAACCACCACGATCTTCAGACGAACCGAACGGAGACTCGCAAGATACGAAGATCCCATAATTCGATTAGGGTATTCCTCGAATTTTGACATTTAAAATCAGGTCTGCAACAGAAAACAAGCAGTTTCATAAAACAAGATAAAAGTCAGCCGTCATTACCAAAACACGACCTTCCAATACTGTAGAATTAACGACGGAAACGCACCAGAAACACAGCTCCACACTCACTTATAAGGGTTTTAAAATACAAGATTCCCTTACAGACTATATGTTTGCTTTCTCTGTTCGCAATATGCAATAGATATTCAAGGCTATTCTTTTTGACAAATACGATCGCTGCTGCAGCATTGTAACACACCACACAACACCATCCGAGTCACATCACTCCACTTCAACCAAACAAAATATTGCCATATTTAAAGAGGTATTTTATGCATCTGCTCATTCTTTTGCATTCAATATAAAGAGAATATCTCTCACAGCGTCATCGACCCGTTTTTCAACTACACAACTGATTGCGACGTTTTTTGCCTATTGATATCGCCACACACTTTCTCCCACAGCAAAAGGAAAACTGCAATCACTGCTGCGGAAGTGCACTCCGCACGCACGCAGTACGCGCACAGCGTCCACCAGAGTATCGAAGGCTTTGGTTGAAGGGAAGTAGGGACCATGTCGCAGCGCTACATCGTGCTGCGCATGGCATCCGCGCGGGACCTGCAGGAGGAGGCGGCGACGCGCGCGCGGCCGCGCTACCATTCGACGCCCGCGGACTTGCGCAACAGCCAGTTGGCGCGCGCGGCGTCCGCATCGGCGGCTTCGCCCTCGCTCTCTGTGCGCAGCAACCGCGTGCCGAACCTGCGCAAGTCCGCGTCCGCCGTGCGGAGCACCGGCGACATCCCGGGACTCACGGCCTCGTCGTCGCTGCTGCGGTTACTCCGCGGCAACGGCCATGAACTACGAGATGATGGCAGTATGGAGAATGCAAGGGCGACGCCTGCTTGTGGTGCGGAAATGGCTACACGAAAGTCTAGATGGCACGACCCCCGCGTGATGCTGCTGAATGCTGCGGAGGACACCGAAGACGCCTTCAACGAGGAGGAAGAGGGCACGACGGAGGAAGCAGAAGAAGACGAGGAAGACGATCGAACACGCGCTGCATGGCTCCGCGCGCAAGATCAGCACGTGGGTGTGCAAGACGACATGGAATGGATGGACTACGATACTGAAGAAGCGCAAGGAGAAGGCATTGCGGTGTCCAAGGAGGTGATGTTTCTGGTCGCCTCGTTCATCGTGCTGGTCACGTCCGGCGGTCTCACTCTCGGCTTTGGACCCATTTATGCCGCATTGCTGCGGGAAGGACAATGGTCCGAGCTATGCGAAAGCAGTGGTGACGCCAGTGGTGGTGACAATGGTGCAGCGCCATTGGCGTGTCCGAAGCAAGAAATCCGGCTGCAGTACGTGTTTTCCACGAGTTTCCTGTGTCTGAGCGCTGCGAATGCGTTTTTTGGCGTGTTTCTCGATTTTTTCGGACCACGCGTGACTGCGATTTTGGGACTGGCGCTCGCTGCGTTGGGCAACTTTGCGCTCGCGTATGGGGACTCGCACATGGGTCACGGTGCCTGGATCATTCTCGGGTACGCAGTGATCGGCGCCGGCGGCATGGGGTCGTACCTGTCGGCGTTCCAGATTTTGCAACTGTACAAGGTGCAGGGCTTTGTGTGCAGTACGCTCTCGAGCTTGTTCAACTGCTCGGGGTACATCTACATGGCGCTCGAGATCGAGTCTGTCACGCGGCTGCTTTTCTTTCGGGTATACGGGTACGAACTTTGCAAAAACTACTTTGATGTGTGTGCATTACGGGCTGGGATTCTCAGTGTTCGATGCGCCTCACTGAGCTTTTGCAATGTGCTTTTGTATGCATGTGCGATTTAGGGTGCTCGTGGTTGTCTGTATGGTCATTTGCTTCTTGCTTTTTCCAACGAATAGCATCACAAGACCACGCGACTTGCTCGTGATCCCCGGATTTCGGGTCGAAATGCCACGAGTTAAGGTGCGAAAAGAAAAAAGGCCAAAATGATCGCATGTAGCTTGTACCTCTGGATTGTTTTGATCATTGGTTGCTGTCTTTTTCTTGTAGACGCCACATGGACTCGTGGATGGCATAAAAGAGCAGCTTCAGCGTTGCGATTTGTGGTACTTTGCTGTCTTTTTCGGCTGGATCTCGCTCATCTTCGCGTTTGCTGGCGGCGCAATTCCAAGCATGCTGGTGAATCTGGCAAGCGATGACGACGGAAATGCAGCATTCGTTTATACAAGCATCTTGTACCCCGTCATTGTCAACGGCACGTTCATCTATTCCCCGTTGGTGGGGTATGTCATCGATCGCTATGGGTTCAAAGCGATCTTCTTTGCGTGCCTGGCATTGGTGCAGCTGTTCATTACTCTGCTGATGACGCCATCGCTGAAAGTGCAAATCGTCACGTTCTTTGTCTACTCGATGGCTCAAGCATGCCTGTACGCGCTCCAATTTGCCTACATCAGTGAGTATTTGTGATTTTTGCGATTTTACCCATTCTATGCATGTTGCTGACAAGATTCTGTGCTTTCTTTTTGTGATGCAGTGATGTGTTTTCCAGCCGAGCTCAATGGCACACTCCAGGCGTTCATGGCTACCGTGTCGTTTACGTTTGGTTTATTAAACTACCTCCTGAATCCGTGGGCTCAGATGTACCTGGACGGCGATTACACGATGGTGCTCCTGGTTCTTGGACTCCCGACCCTTATCCTCTATTTCTTCATCGACGTTGTCCAAGGATGCGAGGACCAGATTGTGCAAGACGATGGTGACGATGCGGTGGTTATCAACGAGATGTCCAAGCTTATTTAACAAGTAGAGAATGTCTTTTGAAGAAAGAAAGAGGGAGACGGTATCTCATGGTTTGATGAAAACCAACCGCGCACCTCATCCGGCAATTTTGAACTTTGTGGATACACAAATGCGTCTTTCAACTTGATGAGGCTAACAATTACTGTGTTCGTCAACTTTGCTCGCGTAGCGTCTTAGTCGAAGTCTTCACTGTACTCACCCGCCATGCGTTCTCCAATGTTTTTAACAGATGACTTTCCAGGCGAGTCAGGTGGAAATGACAAGGCTGCTGACGATGATGACGACGCCGAAAATCCATCTTCTCCGTACTTGTCGTCATCGAGATCATCCAGTTTATCTGCACCGTCATCAGCACCGCTGCTCTGAAAGCCTTCGTCCTCGTATGTTGCTTGCTCGTCAGTATATGCCTCGTCAGTCGCGTCTGCATCTCCTTCATCTTGTGGAAAGATTTGCTGCGGAAAGATTTTGTACACGAATGCGAGGAACTCTGCTTTACTCCAGCAACCGTCACGGTCCTGATCAAACGCGTTTACGAGTGCAGGCACTTCCTCTTGGCGAAAGTTCAATCCGAAGGATGCAAAGCCACCGCGAATCTCTCTTTGGGCGAGGATCCCATTCCTGTCAGCGTCGAAACGGTTGTACAAAGTGAACGCGAAGTCGTCGGAACTCGTGGTCTGCACTTCGTCGCGCCATCGGCTGACGATGATGGCCACCAGTTCTTCCAGATCGCGCAACGGGAAGGCCCAGTTCTGCATCTCAAGCGTCGTAATCCAGCCACTGCTGTCGCTATCGAGACGCTTGATGGCTTCTTCAATTGCTTGCAATGGCAGAGAAGATATCCCCAGCTTTGAGCGTAGAGCACTCTTGAATTCGCTAATACGCACTTTCATGTGTCCGTCCTTCGCTTTTCCTGTTGACGGCACTGGCATCGCTCCCGGAAGGCTATGGAACCAAGCAATCAAGGTCTCTTCGTCCTTCATCGTGGTTCGCAATGCTACGCGCGCGCTGTCGATCATGGCGAAACGGTCCATTTGTGCTGCTGGATTTGGTTCCGTCGGCTCCAGGCACCCGATTCATTCGTCAAGAGTGATGACACCGTTCCGGTTGAGGTCAATTGAGCTGACTATTGCGTCAGCCAATACTGCAGGCCTCGACTTCGGTGAAGATTCCTGGCCAGCAATAGCGTCAACCAGGTCTTGCATCGATCCGAGATCTTTAGTGCCAAGAAATTGCTGGATCTCCTGCTTTGTGATCTTTTTGCTGTTGTTACAATCGATTTTCTCAAAGACTCTCCGAAGCAAACCTTGTCGGGACGTTTGTGACGATGTAAAGAGGTCGACTCCTGCGATCTGGTGTAACAGAGCCCGCACAAGCTTTGCTATCGCTGAACTCGTGGGCATGCGACGTTCAAAATGGTTTGTAGGCGCATCGATGGGTTTGACCTCGGCTGATGGACTTCGAAGGCGCAGCCAGATTAACAGCTCATCAAATGAGATGGAGCGGTCGCCATCCTTGTCCAACTGCATGGCAAGACGAGCAAGCTGCGCCGGTTTGATCCCGAGCTGCAGTGCCGCGAGCGTTCTCATGAAAATCGCCACGGAGCACCGTTGATCTGCTTTAGTTCGGTAGGCGCGTCGGAATACGAACCGCACAGCGTCCTCGATCGTATCGGTCTGCTTCCGTGCACTTCGAACGCGTTGAAGAATCGCATCTCGCATGCGCGACCCGGCTGCACCAAGGTTCTCGTCTCCCCCGCCATCAGGTCGAGCGAGTGCGAACGAGATGAACTCTACAATCCCAATTCGATCGCTTTCGTGATCCCACGCAAAACATTCACGAAGAAGCGCCAGATTGTCTTCAGTAACGCGAAAGTTAATCGACTCGATGCACGCGACAAACTCGTTCATGTCGAGTTCTCCGTTCCCGTCGACATCAAACTCTCCAAAGACGTAGGTGAGGGCGTCGTGGAAGTCACGGTAGTTGGAGATCGATTTCCCCGTGGCTTCTAAGTAGGACGTGGCTGCGTCGACGATTTTCTGGCGAAGATTTTCCACAGCCTGAGCAACTCTTGTGGCCGTATCATATGAATCAACATCGTTCGAGTTGGCACCATCGTCACGTTTGCTTTGTTTAGCTTCCTGGCTACCTGTTGACGATCTTTATCGAGGCTTTCCATCACTGGAGCGAGATGGAGACATTTCGCGATCATATGTGGACTCGATGGGCGCTTCGCTTGTCCCACTGTCTTGTTGAGGCAAGTCGAATCCGCGCACGAATTGATCCAAGTTGATCAAAAGTGGCTGCGATGGAGACCCCGATTTGGCGCGAACAAGTGCGATCAACCTGTAGATTAACAAAGCAACCACGGTAAGATCCACATCTTCTTCAAGTGTGAGGTTGCAAGGTATCACTTACGCTCGTGTCAGCTTTCGATCAATGCGAATCCCAAAAGACCGGACGCCAAGACTGAACTCGGCTCGATCCACGAGTCCATCCTGACGCAAATCCAGCTTCTGGAACAGCGAGCGATACTGTGTCCCAGAGCTGGAGTGCGCCAATACGAAAATGCGGCGCAGTTTTCGCCACATCGATACCAGATCGCCTACTTCCTGTTTGTTCGGTGACGGGGATTCTGGTCCACAGTCATGTGACAACGACTGGACGCGAATAGTATGGTGCTGTTGACGTTGCTGCTCTTCGCGCTGGAGGAACACACACATCTCGAGGTCGTTTTGCTCCATCAGATTCGACTCGATGTCGATTTTGTGCTGTTCAAGACGCAATGGGTACACTTTCCTGCACTTGTATCCACGCACGTGACGTTGAATCGCCACCGCTGCTCGATGCCGCTGAGCAGCAAACTTGAGCTTATACTCGGCATTCTTTTGCCGAGTTAAACGCTGAATGACGCAGGCTGCGCGTTCTCGACCCCGGGCTAGTAAACTGGACAGCCGGAGCTGATGCTCGTCTTGTGCCTTCCGATCAAGAGCCAATTGCTCGAGTCGACGCTTTTCGTCTTCAATGCGCTGTTCTTTCGACAATTCTTTGTCAAGTTTACGTTCGCGCTCGCGCTCTTCCCAAGTCATTAGGAACACAGGCTTTTTCACGGAATCAGCTTTGGGAGAGTTTTCTTGTGCCAATTTTGTTGGAGGTTTTGTGCGAGATCGCTGCTGGTGCATATCATGAAGATTACCGATTCTCTCGCTCGGCATAGCCTCTTCTACGGGAATGGACAGGCTCTCTTTCTCGGCGATGCTTTTGTAGGTCGTCAGCAGAAGCTCAAGCTCGTTGCTTTGCTTCTTGAGTCGATCTCGCTGCCGTTTCTGTGATTTGAAGACAAACAAGGGACACTGTCAGCAATTAACAGCAAAACACCAGACTACGAGGCAACACTCGGCAGGGAGGATGGTGGTGCTTACCAGTTGCGATCTCGTTTGTACGAGCTTTTCGTGAGATTCAGCCAGCACACGATACTGGCCGCAGTAGTCGTCCTTTCTCGCAGCCAGGGTGTTTACGCAATGATCCAAGTACTGCGCCGAAAACTGGCACATTTGGAAGGCAGCCACGTGGTCTTCATGAACATGTAGCCCTGGGTCGTCTTGCAGCTCGCGCACCAAGTCTCCGTACAGGACTTGAGTCGCAAAGGAGCTCAAACGGTCAACGTCCGCCTGTTTTGGCTCAAATCGATACCATCACAGCGTTAGCATAACACAAGGACTCGGAATCGAAGCCACAAATTTGGAAACGCAAGGAGGGATTTTGCTGCGTACGTGAAAGAAGATGTGGCGCAAACTGGTTGATACCACGCTGGACCAGTCGATTGGATGGAATGGTTTGGTGGACGCAAAGGCAGGGTCCGCAATACTCGTCGCACCGTGAAGCTTTTCATCAGCCGTCATGCCAGTTGCTCCTCCATGGACTTTGTTCTTGCTTCGCTTCCGAGTTGCTGCGCGTTGCACGATCTTTTGCCGAATGTCATACGCTTTGGTCTCGCAGATGAACGAGATCTGAAGCTGGACGCTCAGATTCGCTTGCGCAGCGTGGACATTGTCTTTGGCGAGTTGCAGAGGATACCACATCGCTGGTGTGTCGACGATGGATGCCGTCGTGTTATTTCTCCGTGAGCTCGACTCA
This sequence comes from Globisporangium splendens, assembly GCA_006386115.1. Taxonomy (NCBI): domain Eukaryota; phylum Oomycota; class Peronosporomycetes; order Pythiales; family Pythiaceae; genus Globisporangium; species Globisporangium splendens. Next base: position 643,305 of record VFIW01000003.1, read on the forward strand.
AACGATTTGCCCTCATCGTCGTCCTCACAGAGCTGCTGGCGCAGCGTTTCGATCGCCAACGTCGTGTCGTACATCATCGTGTGAAGCAGCCTCCATATTTGTTGGGCTCGGACAGCTTTGATTGCGGAAATCCGCGCTCCACATGAGCAACAAAGCCAGAGTATCAATTTGCATTCGAAATTGTGGTTTCGACATCGAGAACTAGGGCATGCTCCGCTGCGACCATGACATTGGAGCTGCCCAGAAGAACGCCACTGGCAAATCCCAGCGCAATTCAAAACCGCTGGCAGCAATTGCCGCTTCATCTCCTCAAAATTCGGACTTGCAGAGAAAATGGCACCAAGCGTCGCCTGTTGCAGTAATCAAGCCTGAAAGTCACACATATGGGGAGCAAGTCGCGACGTGAATCAAATGGATGGAGCTGGGAGAGCAGAGTTGCGGCACACGATTTACCAGCAAGAGCAAGACGTCGCAGAAAAGCAAAAGCAGATTGATGCGCTACTTGTCCAGGTCCAGCAGGAGAGCGAACAACGGCTCGTGTTGAGACAGCAACTGGACGAGGAATCGACGCAGCGAGAGCTCGAAATCCATACACTGCGACAAGAAAAAGCGAATCTAGCAGGGCAGTTGGATCGTGCTGAACGGCAGCTTCGGAAGGAGCAGGAACTCTCGTGCCATCTTGATAATTGTATAAAGGAAGCTGAGGAGAAAAGCGCTCAGGTCCACGAAAAGCTCAGTTGTACTGCCCAATTAAAGTCGAGCGCAGAGTCCAAGATCGACAATTTGACACGCTCCATACAAGACATGAAGGCGAAATTAGCTGACATGACCGCCAAGTACGACCAAGAGCTGCACCATCCGGCTACTTTGCAGGAAAGTGTGAGAATCAAGCAATCCCAGATCGACGAACTAAAGATTCTCCAGGACGAATTGCTCGCGAATATTGACAGGTACTCGAGAAAAGCTGCTCAAGCTCGCGAAGCAAAGGACCAACTGCAGCAAGAGCTGCACGACGTTGTCGCTCGTGAGCAGATCAAGACGAAAGAGCTTCAAGAGATCGGGACATCAAAGGAAAATGAACTGCGCCATCTGAGCGATACCCTGCACTCGGTGCAACAAGAATTAGTGGATATGGAGTCTCAGTTGCAGAAAGCAACCGAAAAGAAGCAGCAACTGGAGGCGCGACTTGTCGAGGAAAGTAGACGAAAAGACGAAGCTCTTGAGATGAATGAGCTGCTGCGTGCCGAGAACAAACTTGCGATCTCCGAAAGCAAAAAGGAGTGGGAAGCGAGTATGCGCGAGACGGACACCGCCATGAAGATGTCGCTTGCGGTTCTTACGCAATCTTCTACAAATGAACTGCATCGAGGAAATGGTGCTCAGAATGCTGAGAGCGTATCGGAGTCACCAAGCAATTGCGATAAAGAAAGTATGGATCCAACGTTGGCTGAACTTCAATTGGTGATCCGCGTGGTATCGTCCATGCTTTCTGCGGATTCGGTACATGGGCCACGCATTAGTACCTATCTCCCCACTTTCGAAGCGCTCGTGCAGCAGCTTCATCAGGGCATGGTCGGTTCACTCAAGGTCCTCGAAGAGCTTCACGCGTCGTGGTCACGAGAACGCCTTGATTTGCAGAAAGTTTGCCGAGACTTGGAAGCCACGACTCGACTTTGCAAAGAGCAAATGCAAATGCTGCAACAGACTACGTTGACCTTGCAATGCCAGCGTGCTGAGGTACGTTTGCGTTTCCTGTATAAGCACGGGCTTGTTTGTATATTGTGCTGCTTCACGCTCCGTATCGTTTTCTGCTTCTCTTTGACCAGGACACGCTTGAGTTAGAGGCAAACAAATCTGAATTGGAATCCATGAAGGAGCTCTTAGCCGAGAATGAGCGGATGGCGGCGGCTCTGCGCTCTCTGGAGCAGCAGGTGCTGGTTCAGAACCGAATCGTGTCGCATCGACAGCTTCAATTAGCCGAGCTGGGGCTCTGTCGTGCTTCAAACAGGAACCAGGAGTCGGAGCTTGAATCGCGAGCGCAGGAAGTTGCCGAACTCCGTCAGCGTCTACAGGAAATGGACGAGCGCATACGCTGTCTCAACGACTTGGAGCAAGCTTTAGACGACGCGGTGTCTTTGACCGAGCAGCAGAACCAGAGCAACGAAGAGGTAACAACTGCCGTGTGCTCTTACTCTCGTCATTGGATGTTTGATACTGAGATTTTCTTGTGCGCAGCTAACGCTGAAGCTGAGCGACCTGGAGACTCTGAACAAGGAGCACGAAGAGCAACTGCAGTCGATGCAGACACGCGAACACGCGTTCAGTGGCCGCTTTTGCGATTTGTTTCGCCAATACGTCGGTCACGTTCACACAAGTAGCACTCGTGTGAGTAGAATTGGCGTCCGTCGTGGAAAGGCAGTTGACAGCAGCGACTACGACACCCGCATGCATTTGTACGATCAGGAACAAGAGCGTGGCGATATCGTACGCATGCTGCAGATTTTTCCAACGCTCCTGGGAGACGTTGTCGCGAGCTTCGAGGCGGCGCAAACAATTAACAGTGACAAACCACCGATGCTGCAAGGCAAAACACAGTATCAGCATAGTACGAAGGATTGCGCGAGCGTCACCGTCCCGCCATCCTTCGACGCACCACAGAGTCCCGTAAAATTGTGTAGCCGATCATCGCATGCGCATTTTGAGGTAGATGCCTTGCAATGCAACGACATACGGCAACGAGGACCGAGCACACGCTACGTGCACGCAGACGATGCTCCACCAACAGCAGCGTGCACGAAGCTCACGACCATGGTGATGAGAAACGCGGATCAAGCGGCGTCAAATGTGCGGGCATTACAGCACCATACGCATCCTCATCGACCTGGCGTTGTCTTCCGTGCTCGTCCCAAGGATGAGCATTACACAGCAACTTCGCCATCGTCTGCGACAAAGCTAGCCGAGGACACAGGCTTCCACGAACAACTCGAACTCATCCGCGACGCATTCCAGACGTACCACGCCGCCATGCCATCGTGAAACCTCATGGGGAAATCAGTCAGGGAAAAAATGCTGGGCATCAAGTGAGTTTGACAGTAGAAGCATCGTGTAAAGATCGCGTTGATGCGATGCGCCGTATCGTGTGCTCTCATCCGACCATACTGGATTGACGAAGAAGATGTCGATCCACTCTGCCGCAGACAAAGAGCAATTGATGTTGAAGTTGGCTTTTCTGTTGTGGATGTACGCACTTTCTCTTGGAATAATGCCCCTCATCTGACACATTCCACCTATCGTGACGCTAGGTCTGTCACTGACCGTCACTGCAGACGACAGCAGAATGAACGCATGAGTGATGGTCTGTAACCTCGTGACACACCGTAACCGCCTGCTGTCACACTCAGCTGACAGCCTCACGAACGGTTCTCCTCATTCTCTCTCTCTGCCAATATTCAAGTAATAGGATCCCGTCTCGCAATGCGCGCCACTCGCATTCTGTCAAAGCAACGCCCGCGCGAATCTCCACAGCAACCGCACAAGAGAGAAACAACCCACCGCCTCACTGGTCGAGCTGGTTTCTGCATATCTGGTCGTTGGAGCGCAACGGATGAGCAGCACGCGACGCTTCTGCGCTCTTCAGTCGTAGCTCTTCGTTGTGGAAGGTCGTCGACGAGAGTGCTGCCGTTGCTGTCAGCCACTGCCCAAGTGTCTGTAGAAGAAGAGTGAGGTGACAACGCGAGAAACACCACAAGGACGACATCACCTGCTTTGATGTGTGCTCCCATCTTGCCATTGCTTTGGATTGCAGCAGCAGTAGCCCATGTCAATGCAGAGGTACTGACACCAGTCAATAACTCCACCAAGAATGCCACCGCCCACGCCAATGCCGAGGCGATGGTCGACTTGCAACACTTTGGAGTCATCGCAGAGCGTGTTGCTCCCATCGCCGGCTTGCTCTTTGGACCCGCACTGTGCTTCTTTGGGTACACTTGGTACACCCACATCGTGCTGGTCGCAGGGTTCATTTTCGGCGGTGTGCTGTTCTCGATCGCCGCGTATTTGATAGCAGAGAGCTATTCGCTGTGGGCATCGCTGTTCATGACCGCCGCGTTCTTCGTCGGTGGGCTGCTCGTCGCCGCGATCGTGAAGCAACGGCAGGCGATTGGGACATTTGCGATCGGCGGTGGTCTCGGGATTGGCATCGCATACATCGCGTTTTGCTTTGCCGATCTACCTCTGGGTAGCGGCGGAGTAAAGCCACTGCTTGCTGGATCGGCGTCGGTACTGACGTTGCTGATTGGTGCGCTCTTCGTGAAGTACGAGAAAGCGACGATCACCGGGTTTACGAGCGTCTGCGGCGCCTACTGCTGGTGCTACGGCGTCGGTCATTTTGTCGGCCACTTCCCAACATGGCGTGCACTTTACGACTGTGCATGGCCGAAAGCGCATGATGACAGCGGTCCGGATTATCCAGTCGTTTGGTGGTGGGTGTACCTAAGTGGCTTTATGGTGTTGGTGGTCTGGAGTCTGCGCGTGCAGTGCGCACGAGAGGACCGCGAAGGTGGCGACAGCACCAAGTTGCACACACAGCAGCAGATGCTGGTGAGCTCGCCCACAGACGTAGAAGCTCGTCACGCAGGGTACCAGCGCGTGTGAGCCAGAACCACAGCACGGTTCTCAATTATTTAAAACAAAGTAAATTCACATGTTGAGCCCTCGAGAGCAATCAGGGCGAGAAGCAATGACAGTCGCCACAGAGAAATCGTTGTTGGCCAACTGACAAAACTCAGAGCAGAGGTTTTGAAAACCCTTACATTAGGTTTTTAGAATTAGCAGTATATTGTTGCTGAAAATAACCCCGCTTGGTTTGTTTCGTGCGTACCGCAAATACCCTTTAGAGTTATATAGTTATCTCGCGCAGCAATATGAACCCAAGTTCTTTGCCCACAGTTCTGCATCCACAGTTCTGCATCAACCATTGGCAACGTTGGTCTCCTGCTCAACCCGCGCAAGATCGACTACGAACCATCCGCGAGCGTGAGCATGGAGGTCGTGCCCATCAAGGCGCAGCCGCCGACAGAGCGCATCAAGACGTGCATCGCGTTCCTGTTCCAGATCCAGCGGCTCGCGGTCACGGGCACGTCCACCGACGGCAACGGCGACGCGTGTCTGTGCATCGACGTCGTCCTTCACGACACCACCACGAAGAAGATAGAAGCCCATTACCATGATGCTGAGGTAAATACGACGCTCCTGTAGGTCCAGCGCACGTTCCGGGAGCTCAAGGAACTCGAGAAGGTCGTCGTGCACTGGAGCGGCAAGCACAACGGACCGCTGCTCAAGTGCGATCTGCACAAGTGCACGTACTGCGCGCACTTCCAGTCCCGCGACACCCATAAGCTGTGGCCAGGCACGCTGTCGCGCCTTACGACGTCGAAGCGCAAGACGGAGCGGCAGTTCGAGGCCGCACTCAACGACTTGGTCGAGCACGCGCGGCTGCTGCGACCGAGCGACTTGGAGTGCCAGGGTTTCGACCACATCCCGTCGATCCTCACACGGTTCCTGCTCAAGGAGATGGCAGTGTCGGAATGCTAGAAGATGCGCGGTTTGGTCAGGATATGTGTATATGTATTGTTATGGTGCATGGGTGTGTCTTGCAAGTGGACGTGCTGTTTTGCCATATTATACAATGAAGTCGCTCTCGTGTCGTCGGCGTCGCTCCTCGTGGTCTCGTCGACTGCTGTGGTGGCGTCTCCGGGAGCTCGTCGGCGTCTGCACGTCGCCGTAGTCGCTGTGGTTGTAGCGCTGCTGGAAGCTTCTTCGCATGGACAGCGCGTTGGTGACAAAGCCGTTCTTGCCATCGTAATAGCCATCACGACCGGTCTTGTGGCGCTGGATGAATGTACCGAGCACCGTGAGCACCACGAGCGCGGCAAAGTACCCCCACCAGGCGCTCGGGATCGACTTGAACCAGCCGGGGTCGCCCGTGTTGGTGCGGAAGCGCTTGAGATCGTCACCACTAGGAAAGTCGCCGGCAAAGTAGCCGACGCCCCACACCGTGAGCCCCGCGCCGACGAAGCTCGTGATGATGATGAGCGCGGGTTTCTCGAGACACACGGCTGCCATGCCGCCCACGAGTCCCAAGATGATCTCGAGCGCGATGAGCACGTGGTCCGGATTGCTCGCGTAGATCTTGTGGCCGATGCCAGCGTTGAACGTGATGGCGAGCAGGATGCCGCACGCGGCGCCGACGATGAAGATGCCGGCGTAGAAAAACGACACGAGGATGCAGCCGCAGAGGATGCCGCCGGCGAAGAAGCTGATCCAGGACGACGCGACGAGGTACGACTTGTTCTTGAACACGTTCTCGACGGCGCGCGAGATCGCGAGACCGCCAACGAGGAAGCCACACACAAACACGCTCGCGCGGAAGAGGCGGTAGCCGGCAGCGCACATGCCGAGGCCCACGACGATCGCAACGATCGCGACGGCGCCGGGACCGATCTTGGCGTCGCCCGTGGCCTGGAAGAGCGCCGACACCGTATACTGCTGCGGCGAGTCGGTCGTGTCGCCGACGTCGAACGGCGCGCCGCCGCACGCACCAAGCAGCTGCGCCAGCGCCACCAGCGCGAGCAGCCGCTGCGTCCACATGACGCTTCTATTGTTCCTGCGACAGAGAGAGGAAGGCATGGCGCCGCGACGTTCCGCCGTCTGCATGTTGGATGTTTGGCTCGAATGTGCTACTCTTTCTTCTTGTTCCTGTGCGTATTTACAGAATGCGCAGGGTGGAGACTGGAAATATGTATGTGCGGGAATGCTGCGTCATCCCATGTGTCGGGATCAAGCGCATGGGTGAATTCCCTCTGGTATTCGTACACTTTGAAACAGTGAATGAGGCGACACAATACATTTAGAGAAGTGTGTGGTGCACATGGCACGTAATAAGTCTAAAAAGTATGCAGCGTATTGCACAGTGTACCGATTTGTACAGTGTGTTCTATAACCATTCAGCGACCCAAATCGCCGAAAAAGTGTAGGTGCTGCTGCTTCAACGTGGTACTTCCCAAAAGATGTGCCGCTCTATTTTCTACACCCTTTATGACACACATATTCCGCTATAAAACCTGGTGCACAGTTAAACACCATCAAAACATGACTTTGTAGAGTTGCTATAATGGAATTTACAAGTGGGTGCGCTTGTAACGAAGGTCCTTCTGGTCAGTTGGAGAATCACCTGCGCACCCACCGACCGCCAGACAATTTGCACATGCGACTGTTGGGCGAGGGAGAGAAGGTGGCGTTCTTCTGCTTTCCACATTAGAATTCGCATGTTAGCCGCCAGCACAATCTGTGGCAACGCGGCGCAACAGAGATGCTGCTGCCAATGTATGCATGCGTGCAACTTGCACGCGTTCCTATTCGTCACGTTGGGCGGTGGCTGCGATTGCGTATTTTTTGAACTCCTAGTCTTACTTGGCCATTGTAGTTGCGTGCTTTTGCGTCGTGTAGCCTAGCGAACAACGACTCATCAATTAAATAATACCATGGCAGTAAACATGGGCGGCGCTTGAAGTGCCTGATTACACACACTGCGGCTCTCGTCGCATGGCGCACAAGTTATGGTTGAAGCAGCAGTGGTGTCGGATAGAGCGCATGACCAATGCTCATAAACAACACACCCGTTGTGTATTCATTCATTGATTCATTCTCCCCCTTGCCATCCCATTGCTGCAGTCCTACAACTTTATATCGCATCAGGATGACCTGTTTTTCGAGTCAAACCGACAGCGACATCTAGACATGCGAGACCGGGTTGCCGGCTTGCACGGCGTCCTTGGACGGCACGCCGCGGCTCTTCGAGTGGTCGTGGCCATGCGCCGTCTTCTTGAACTGCACGACCATGCCGAGGATGAACAGCGCGAGCATGCCGCACACGTACGCCCACCACGCGTCCGGGATCTCGTACACCCACTCGCCGTCGTCGTCGACCTCCTTCTTGAACGTGTCGAAGTCGGTGCTGGTCGGGAAGTTGCCCGCAAAGTACCCGATGCCCGCGATGAACAACTCGGAACCGACAAAACTCGTCGCGACGATCAGCACAGGACGCTCGATCTTGATGGCCGCGATGCCGCCGATAACGCCGAGCAGCACCGCCAGGATCACGAGCACGACGTCCGGGTTGTTTGGGTACAATTTCGGTCCCACCGACGTGTTGAGCGTGAACGCGAGCAACACACCCGCCGCCGCGCCACCGATGAAGATGCCGGCGCTGTACAAGTAGATCACGAGACTACCGAGCGCGATGCCGCCGAGGAAGAACGCGATCCACGACGCCGTCGCCATCCACGACTGACTCTTGAACGCGGTCTCAGCCACGCCTGCGAGGAACACACCGCCGACCACGAAGCCGCACGCGAACATCGTCGGACGGAAGAGCTTGTAGCCCGCGAGACACACCACGAGCCCGACGGCGATGGCACCCGCCGCCACGATGCCCGGACCCACCTTGACGTCGCTCGCAGACTTGATGATGTGCGTCGCCGTCTTGTTCTCATCCTCATGCTCGCTGCCGGAGCCCGAGTCCGATCGCAAGCTGCTCGTGGTCGCCGCCATCGCCATGCTCACGAGCAGCGCCTGCAGCAGCGCGAGCGCCAGCGTCTGCTTCCGCACCACGACGCCCATGCTTCCGATTTATCTACTTGCTGCGATTGTCTTCGAGCGAGCGAGTGCGAGCGCTCGGTCGAATCTGGAAATGGATCACCGCGTGTCCTTCTTCTCTCATTTCGCTCTTCGTGGGTGCGGCACCTCAGCCGCCCCTTCCGCCGGCCATTCCTGCTCATCGCGAGTGGTTTCATCTCTTTTGTTTTTTCGTGAGATGGTGTTCTTTCCGAGAAATGTTAACAATACACCACCTGCGACAACATATATGTTTTGACAAACGATTCTTTGCATTCAATGATTTGGTCGATATGTGTGTTTGATGGATTTACAACATGATGTTGTTTGTATTTGGTGTCGTGTAGGACATGAATGAAAGAGAAAGGGAACGTGGCAAAAGGCAAAACCTGATTTTTTTCGTGTGGGTGACAAGGAATATGCACATCGGTATTTGATTGGTCAAAATTGTGCCAGCATTGTGGTAATCAAGTCACGTTGCAATATGTGTTGCCATTTTCCAGACGCAATAGCAACTTTGCAAACACTTGAAATTGCTAAATGAAAGGTTTACACAGAAAAGGGTATTAATCACGAATCTATAGCGTCATGTGGAAAATGGAGCATCAAAACGACTCGCACGCGTGGGGTGCTACGCCTAAGGTATCTCTTTGGGCAGGAACCGTGAGAGAGTGTGGCCGACTCCCTGGCAGTCCCAGTCGCTCGACCTCATGTGCTCGACACTTTCAGTGCAGCTTCATATTGCTGCTCCGTTTTGCGCTTCGAAATCACGAGACGAGACAATATGCCCGGCCATACCTTTGCGCCTCGCGGGACTGCACAGCAACCTTCTCGAGTATCTAGGCAGTGTTCTCCATATGGATCGCTTCGTAATATACCTCAACTTTAAACTAAAATCTTCTCAAGCTCAGCGCTGGATCTGGAAGAGCTACGCGATGCGCAAAGGAGGATGGACCATACTTGAGAGCATAAACTTTTCACTCGCACTCGTGAGCCGTTCGCAGTCGAAATCGCGCGAATTGTTGTAGGTGTCGCCCATGCTGCGTGTCTTGAGTAGGTCAGGAAGAACGGGTGCCAGCACAACGATCCGCGATAAGCATTAGGAACAGAATGGACACATATTCCTTGGGTAACCAGTTTGATTGGTGACAAAAAGTCGCCCAGAAGCTGTAAGAAAGGAAAGTTTCGGTGAGAAGCTCGTCAGAGAGGTGATGTTCATGCTGCGATGTTCAAGTGTATTGCCCTCTGTGACCAAGGGCGTGGCTCCCACTGTAGTACACTCATTCGTTCACGAATACGAATCTAGGTAAAACAAGCTGTGAAAGGACATGCAAAGCGAATCTCTTTGATCGCGAAACGACTCAAATCAGCCATCTGCCTCGGCGCAGCGCCGAAGAAAATAGCGAGGGACGGGCGCACGAAGATTTACACTGGCGGCTACGAATACACAAGAGCGAACACCACGAGCGCAAGAACCACGTACAGATGCAGCTTCTACAGAAGCCAGGAATGTCTGGGGGAAAAATCGAGTTCTTCAGTTCAATAATGGATTACGATTTCGATAGAATGATTGAGCATGTGTATGCCCCTCCATCATGTTCATCTCTCAACGATCGCGCTACTAGTGAAACACACGACGCTGCAGCTGCTATGAGACGAGAAGTCGATCGTCTTACAGTTGCTGGCACGTCAACTCCGCAACAGATATTGGACTCGGTGCGCGAAACATTTAACGTCAGAGACAACGACGTGGTGATACGAGATCTTTCGCGCTTGCAAGCTATCAAGAGGATCCATCGCGCACGTGCCATCCATTTTGGCAGTGACCTGCATGGACGGGTGGAAGTGCCGCCTCTCTCAAATGTGAGAGGCTCCGATTTGAGCTACTTCCAGTTCCAGCACGTGTGGCACGACAAGAAGAGCAAGAGCGAGAACCACCTAGATTGACTTATTGGAATGGCGCATCCAGCGCTGTTGAACTTGCTTTGCTACATGAGGACCACTTTGTTCATTGATGACGCGTTCAGATGCGTGCCGCCGAAGTTCAAGCAATGTGTCGTCGTCATACTTTACGACCTCTCGGCGTTCACCTGTTGTTTTTCGATGGCGGATCACGCGGCAATCCAGGATCAGGAGGGACTGGATCCATTATCGTGCGTGCCCACAAGGACTCGCACACAGCCAGTTAAATTTGGTCCGCCAGCATGGCCAATAACAGGAAGGACACGACCAACAACTTTGCCGAGTACTGGGGTCTCATACACGGACTCCGAGAAGCCCAACGCAGTCACTTCGAACCGTTGTACGTGATTGGAGACAGTGCACTCATTATCTCCCAACAGCGAATGCATCGGTCCCCTCGACAGCACCGATTGGCACGTTTATACCAGACAAGTCGACGACTCGCGGATTGCATCGACATCCGAGGATGGTACCATCACTACCGTGCCTTCAACAAGATGGCGGACTCAGCCGCCAACCTAGCCATGGACACCAGAACCTCAACGCAGGTTCACTTCCCAACTCATCGAGCTGCTTTCAACAATCTCACCCAGGATCTTGACAACGACGTCATGCATTGGCTTGTGCGAAGTTCGGAAGACCCAAGGTCATTGGACAACACAAGGCAGCCTCACATAGGACCAAGAGAACATGCCATCCTGGTCAAAGATTATTTAGCAGTTAGAAGTGATCTAGTGCAATCCGCGCTATAGACACATTTACACTCCTAGATGAAATTCGTAATGAAGATTAGGTAGGAGAATGGATATTGTAGGTCACGACGATGAACCTAAATATACCTCACCTTATAAAGATAAAGCATCCAATGATATTTTTAGTTCTTTTTTGATCTTTTTTTCCAAAATTCAAGTTCATACATTTGAGAATGCACCCGTTTTTGTCAGGGATATATCACACCACCTTCTTTTGAGTGGGTGCGACGACGTAAACCGTGTTTTGAGAGTTCTCATGATCAGGGGTTTCTATTGGCGAATATATCAAATAACGAAAAACAATATCACATTTGGCTGGCTCAGATTTCACCACAGAGACAAACCAACCGAAAATCATTCCGAATCATGAAGCAGAATGGAAGAACTCAAGATGCAATCTGGGTCGAAATGCTGTGTGTCGTTGGTCAAGGCTTGAGACGCAGCTGCGTTGCTGTTGCCCCTTCAAGTCTGCGATGGCAGTCGGCAGTCTGTGCGAATGCATTTCCACGTCGACGTCTCAGACGATGACTTGCTTGTTTCACTGTTATGCTTCACTCGCATGTGCTCAGGACGTAAACACAACGCTGTCGCAGCATTTGTTTCTCCATGCACTTATTATTAACCTACAAGTTCGTCTTTTGCGTGGGCAACGCAACGCCTGTCTCGACTTTCGAAGCAACCAGCAGTTCATCTGGGGTTTTGACAGTTGCCGAGCGAATTTCATTGCATCGCAGTAAACTCACGATTCGCAGCGAGACGAATTATGACCGTGATGAGAGATGGTGCCCAGTCGCAAGGGTGACACACGCAGCAAGTAACTTGTCGCTGCTTTCCCAACGATTCGCTCCTCCATTACTGTACAGACCGCGGCAGCGTGTTTGTTTGTTTGCACCTCTCTCTCTCTCTCTCTCTCTACTGTGTGTACAAATGCCAGTGTCACGAGTTCAACGATGCTCTGAGAGCGACCGTCGCACCCTAACGCTCGTTTTCTTGAAGGAGAGGTGTCGCGCTTGTCAGTCAGTCTTCGGCACACATGCGTCAGCACACTGCCACAGGTGGTCACAGAGCGCGTAGGGTGAGCGTGGGGAGTGTACGAAATGGAGCCTTCCTTTACGGAGGAGCTCTCAACAATGACACAACGCCTCCAACGCATGTCCGGACTTTGATGACTTGACGCATGGCGGACCTCGTCTGGTAGGCTGTATACAATCGGGGGTCTCTTTGTGTCCATGTCCATCTGTTTCATGCAAGGGCATAGCTGCACCGGCGTAATCAAGATCGCTGCTGCGATAGCGGAGAACGATGATTGAAATAATGGAGCAAGATCGAGAATGATGAGTATCGAATGGATGTATCCAAACCTTCGACGTCACGATTCGCGTCAACTCCATCGAGACAGCAGCAGGGAAATGGGACCCCGCTTGCCTCTGCGTTTCTTGAATGTCAAGAATCTGCTGATAGATGAGCTCAGGAGTCCATACCATCTGGACCAACGGGATGTTTCACTCGTATCCTCAGCAACGTCTGGTCCTCCTTCACTGACACAACTCTGCAAGCAGCGACATCCTCATGGACCTGAACTTGCCAGCAGGTCGAGCGTGTTGCTGCTGCCTGAGCTGCGCATAACAACATTTCTCAATTTGATTCGTTTGCAAAACATCAAATACCAGCACCTGCCTCACCATGGTCTCCTTTGTCCAAACTCTCGTTGCCGCCGCTGCCGTCGCCGCCACTGCACTCACCGCGCACGTGGAAGCCCTCGAGGTTGGTGACTACTTCCGTCCGAGTGGACTTCTGGTGTCGGCGGTTCCAGGCAACACCGCGCTGTACCGTCGTGCTCCATGCCCCGGTCTCAACACTCTGGCCAACCACGGATTCCTTCCACGCAACGGCCAGAACATCAGCCGCGCGGTGCTCTCGGAGGCGTTGATGTCCAGATACAACCTTGGTGCCGATCTCACTGCTGCGCTCGTGAGCCAAGTGCCTGACCCATTCAGCCTCGACTTTCTCAGCACACACAACTTCATCGAGCACGATGCGTCGCTTGTCCACGCGGACGCGTACTACGGGCGTCCACCAAACGAGGTCAACTTGATCTTGGCCGCAGATTTCCTCTCGCGCATGAACTCTGAAGGCCGCATTGGCATCCCGGAAGTGGGTCAGGCCCGAAAGGATCGTCTCGCCGCGTGCCTAGCGAATAACCCGCAATGCGACTTCGGCACGGCTCAATCCAAGAACGCGTTCGCGGAAGGCGCAGCGTTGATTGGCGCCATGGGCGGCCGTCAGAACGACTCGATCAGCGTCGCGGACGCGACTTCGTTCCTGGTGCTGGAGAAGTTCCCAAGCGACTTCAAAAAATCCGCGGACCCAATCACTCTCGTGGATCTCGTGACGTACTCGACCAAAATCGCAGCCTATGCTGTCTAAGCAGTGTGCTGTTTCCGTTTGTTTGTTCCAGGGCTAGTCGTGGTAGCTAGCCAACCTCGGTCGTCATATAATAATACAGCTTATATCCAAGCTTATTGCTCTCAGCGGACTCATTTTCTCTTGAGGCAGATCCTGGTTTCTGGAGGTCCGCCTCAGAAACAAGAAACGGATCAAGACCATTGTGCGCAGTCTCTGTTCAGAAGCGTTCGTGCGAAAACAGATGTCTGTCATTCATCAGTCAGTCTTCCCCCCCAAAACGAAACTCCAGAAAGTGCATTATCACATACAATATTTGATGCATATATGTATTTATGAAGGCAGACAAGATTTTGATTCGTACCACACAAGTAAAATAACGGTAACCATCACTTCATGGATATCTATTCACAGAGGTTATAAATAACGCAAACTGGATCCTAATCGGGGGAAACTCCTCATGCTAAGTGAGATGCGTCTCCGAGCCCTGTCTCTGCGCAAGTGGTCCAATTGACTCGCTGCACTGAGATCTCCTTTGCATGCGCAACGCTTGCTGCTGTCACACGTCGCGCGCACCTTTACATATCGGATACCACTCGGCAAGCAGCTCCTGCGACTCTCAGACGCTCCTCAAGCAGCGACACGAATGAGGAGAACACTCTTTTCAATGGACGCTCTGAATACATGTGCACCATGGAGATGGAGCTCCAAGATCTGGACCTTCAAAATGACACGTACGCTAACTGCTTTTCGGGAGACAGCTCCATAGAGATCCGCAGAGAGGATGAGACGAGGAAGAACGCAAGTGGCTGCCCAGTCTGCTTCGGTGTCGCTCATTCATTCTGCTCCTTTTCATTTCTGCTGCTTTGCATTGGGCTCTCTCAAGTTTCCTTGAAAGTGGAGTGGGAGGTCACCAGATAATTCACCCAGCAGCGGTAAATATCAGACATGATGATGAAAACTTGCGCTCTAGAAACGCGTAGCATAATACAAGTCGGTGCGCATTTCGGGAAAGCGTGGCAGACAACAGTGTGCAACAACATGTTGTTACACTACAGATGCGCCTGCAAGACACAAAGATGCTTCGCCTCCCCCTGCACACTCACACTATCGACTAAACACTCTTGATCAGGTTGCATCCCGAGGCATCAACATTCTCTCGATCCCCAAAGGAGCGCTAGCTCTTTTATGTCCACTCTCACTCGCCTCGCGAACAAACAGCAAGGAAGAAGAAGGATCGCACACCCGATGTCTACTGACGTTTCTTCCTGTTCCTCATCTTCAAACAGGAGGCACACAAAATCCACTGCTGGACCATCGGATCCCTCCCGAGAGCTCTGCTAGATCTCTCTCCATGCCTCATTCTCCAATTTGACTTCTCTTGATCAAATACCCCGCCTCCAATTCAGCATCCAACCATGGTGTCTACCATCCAAACCGTATTTGCCGCTGCCGTTGCCGCTGTCGCAGCCATGAGCCCAACGCAAGCGCTCGAAGTCGGCGAGTACTTCCGTCCAGCTGCCGGTGAGTTCTCGGGTGTGCCAGGCACCACGGCTCCTTACCGTCGAACGCCTTGCCCAGCCTTGAACGCGTTGGCGAACCACGGCTACTTGCCTCGTAATGGACAGAACGTGACCAAGCCCGTGCTTCGCGAAGCGATCATGGGCGTGTACAACCTCGGTGATGACGCGGCGGAAACTCTGGTCGCGCTGGTCCCAGACGTCTTCAACCTCGACTTTTTGGGCACGCACAACTACGTCGAGCACGATGCGTCGCTCGCGCACGTGGATGCGTACTTTGGCAAGGACCCTGCTGTCGTGGACTTGGCTTTGGCCGAAGACTTGCTCGGCCGTGCGGACGCCAACGGAAACCTTGGCCCCAAGGAGCTCGCCGCGGTTCGCAAGGACCGCCTCATCAGCAGCACGGTGACCAATCCCCAGATCGTGTTTGGAACCCAGCAGCAAACGCTTGCGTACCTGGAAGCATCGATCTTCTTGCTTGGTTTCGGTGGCGCGAACAACGAGACCGTGAGCGCCAAAGTCGCTCGCTCGTTCATCGTGGAGGAGCGCATCCCAGAAGGATGGAAGCGTGCGGAGTCCCCGATCTACGCTGCTGCCGCGCGCGCCACGGTCACCAACATCATCGCTGCTACCGTCTAACTTGGATCATTTTCCACGAGCAGATATAAACACTATAATGAATGGCGTGCGTGTACTTATACTTTTGTTCAGTATTCCAACAGTGGTCTAGGATTTTTTGGACAGCACTTTGGGCTTGCTCATTTCGGTGAGAGAAGGCACCCAAGTGCATTTGTACCTAGGTTCGAAGTATTGCGGCATGATCAAAGCGAGGTTCACGTACAATACGAGAGCGAGCAAAGCGCAACGCATCGGCTTATTTCTTTTTTCCTCTCTACTACTGTGCTCGCAGACATAAGTTAGTGGAGCCCGAGGCAGACCGCAGCAAGAGGGTCAGAGGACCGAGGAGTGGATTGCTCCAAAAAGTGGAACGAGAGGATTCTGGAGGAGCTGCAATGGAAGCCACACTAGGCTCCGCTTAGATGTTAATGGCTTGTCATTCATTCATATCCGCGTGCTGATGGCAGTAATGGCGTCAACATGGCGGTTGTCCGTGTAGGGCTTCATCTTTCGTCACTCTTGGCTGGATTTTTCAACGACTCGGTGTCGATTTATTTGGAGCAATCACTCTCTGTCATTTCGGAGAGAGTTCGCTCCGCTTCGAGCCAGCTGGGGGCTCTGATGGTCCACAACGGCTATGCACAGTTGGGCTGAAGCCGAATCCAGATGGCGATCACAAGTTGAACCTGTGGCAGACGAGTCGGCGGCAACTGGATTATCAAAACGCGGAGAGCGCTCTTACCACTTCAGCCTCGAGGTGCGAGTGCTTCATTCATCTGCTGCTCGGGATTTTCAGAAGAAGCCGCTCTCGGGTATACAGACACGCTCAGCTTTTCATACTCTGGCAAAGCTCGTTTTGTTCAGAGGACCATCTCCTAAGATGGTCGTGTGGGTCCTTCCGAGTGCCGCAAAAAAGGGGCGATCGCATTGCTGACAACTCCACAGATGTGACAGGCAAAGGAGCAGATGTCCACGAGAAAGATCAAATGACCCTTTTAGTCCGTTGTCATAAGACAGGACACGTTTCTCTCTATGCAGAATCTGAAAAGAAGTCGTCTCCACGTTTCTTTGCTGATCCAACGACAGCACGCTGATCACAGCATCGCATGGGGGAGGTCCAAACGCGTTGGCCTCTTCTTTGCGAGGCGCGGAGAACGATTTTGCCACCTCAAAGCGTTTCGCTGACGCTTCGATGCCACTGTGCCGTCGAGCGAGAAATGTGGCGCTCGGAGACGCGGGCTGCCTCGAGATTGCGTGAAAAGGAGTTGTCTGCCTCGAGACGCGGCATGTCCTCTATTCTTCATATCGACGGAATACATGAGCTACTTTCAAGCGATTGTATACTATTTGGCAATTTTATCCATAAGCGTCTGAGGACAAACAAAGTGACAAATCCTTAGCATTATAGGTTGCCACAGGATGTGTTATTGCGAGTGATTATGTACCAGAGCACTCGCGTTGGTGTCACAATTGCCACTGTCGGTCAGATCCAATTGCCACCCACGCTCGTTAGCGAACGCACAACAAGAAGCCTCGCAGCATCCACTGGACCATCGGATTCGTTTCCCTCTGAGGGAGGAAGAAGACTGCTGCCTTCCACAGCTCATTCTCTAATTTCACGCGCGTGTGCCTTACAACAAGCTCCTCCTCCTACACAACTATTCACCATGGTGTCCATCTTCCAATCGTTGCTCACCGCCGCTGCAGCCATCGCCGCCGCCGCGGCCGTCTGCCCAGCTGAAGAGCTCCCAGTCGGCGAGTACTTCCGTCCAGCTGCCGGTGAGTTCTCGGGTGTGCCAGGCACCACGGCTCCTTACCGCCGTACCCCCTGCCCTGCGTTGAACGCGTTGGCGAACCACGGCTACTTGCCTCGTAATGGCCAGAACGTGACCAAGCCAGTGCTCAAGGAGGCCATCATGGGCGTGTACAACCTCGGCGAGGACGCGGCCGCGATCCTTCTCGGTCTCGTGCCAGACGAGTTCAACCTCGACTTCCTCGGCACACACAACATGGTGGAACACGATGCGTCGCTCGCCCATGCCGACGCGTACTTTGGCAAAGATCCTGCCGAAGTGGACAGCACCTTGGCGGAAGATCTCATCGCGCACGCCGACGCCAACGGCATCCTCGGTCCCAAGGAACTTGCCGCGGTGCGCAAGGCGCGCATCATCAACAGCAAGCTCACGAACCCGGAGCTTGTGTTCGGTGCGTCCCAGCAGAACCTCGCGTACATCGAAGCATCGATCTTCTTGCTCGGCTTTGGCGGCAAGACCAACGAGAGCGTGAGCGCCGAGGTCGCGCGCTCGTTCGTCATCGACGAGCGCATCCCAGAAGGATGGAAGCGCGCGTCGACGGCCATCTCCGTCGCCGAAGTCAAGGCCACTGTTGCCAACATCATCGCCGCCACCGTATAAACGCATTGTCGTATAATATAAATAAACAAGCTCTTTACTCGAATTCAAGTGGTTGTTTGCTGAATCGTCCAAGGCGTGTTGTCTACATATGAGATGGACAATTTGTACTCTATGATAACAGTTGCGACTTTCTTTTGCTCTTTTCGGTAATTGGCACTTGCTTGACACCAGCAATACCAGCAGACAGACGAAATCTCCTTATTGTTTCACTGCAGCCTCAAGGGAGTTGAAGCGGTTCCGCTGTGCCCATACCTCCGCATTGCGATAGTGCATCTAAGCAAAGATGGCGAAAGTTTTCTCGTCCAAGGTTCGACCTCAAGTCCGTATGGGCAATTATTGAACTGCGCAGAGCGTCAATCTCCTATCGAGCCGAATTGTTTACATTGTGCCTCAAACTTGACTGAAATCACTCTCGAGGCGTTTCTTCTTGTTGAGGTGCTTGGTCTGCGCGAGTCTTCTCTTGGCTCGCATCTCTTGTCTGGTTGCAACGAGACTGTTCTCGCGTCCGTGATAATAGTCTGCGTCCTGAGTGCGAAGCGGACGCACCCCCGCGTGCGCGTTCGTGAGCACCAGGCATGCACGAACGATGTCGTCGTACAAAGTCACGCCCCATCGAAACTTGTCCGAGCAGATCCACCAGAGGCCAAAGTAGTCCTCCACAACCATCCTGTCACTCGAGATCTTGTGGTTCATCCGCTCTTCCTCCAGTGATTGATTATAACAGCAGAAAGTGTCATCCGATTTCGGCAGCAAACCAGATCTCTGTTGAGTGCGAAGACGACTCTCATAAGTACGATTAGAGGACAGATCCTGCATTGAGTGCGAAGTCGCCTCGTATAGGTACGACGAACTTAAGAAGGTCGTCTTGGGAGACCTAAGTACGGATCTTGGCCGAGCGTGCGAACTTCGTTCCATGCAGCTGGTTACGGGTGCAATTCAGTGTTGAACCCCATTGCAGAGACGAGGCAAGAATCGTCGTCACTGACAGCGGGACTGAATTTGAGAACGACGCGATGAACAGTTGGTTTAAGGAGCGTTGGTATTTTTACCAGGCGCTTCTACCTTACGAACAACAACAATATCCCGTTGAACGTGCAAATCAAACGGTCCTCCATGTGATCAAGACGCAATTAAAACAATCGAGTCTGTCGAAGTTCTTCTGGACCGACACGGCAACCAATGCGGTTTACCTGAAGAATCGCTGTGCACAAAAGGCACAGATGGAGTTACACTGTACGAAAGATACCATTGTGAACGACTTGATATTCACCACATCAGGATGTTTGGCTCTCTGGCGTACGCACACGTTCCAAAGGCGCAACGTGCTTCAAGCTTGCAGGCAACTGCGCGGCAGGGTATTTGCTTGTATACTCAGAACAATCGAGTTGATACATATTCTATTGATTGGAAACGAACGTGAGGAGACCCGAACTTGAAAAAGAGCGCTGTTTACAACAGTCCCTCAAACACGGCACACACGCTTGTGCTAGAGGAAGCGATCTCCCGACTTGGAGGGAGAAAGAAGACTTGAGGGCTTGGAGGAAAATTTGCAACTGAATTGAAAAGGTTATGGTTCCTGTCGCTACTTACAAATGAACCCCAAGGGATCCTACAGGTTTTATAACTAAAACCTAAACATACACAATAAAACCTATGAATCTGATATATAAAACCTTGGGTACACTGAGGTTGAACCTACGGGATCTTCCAGAAGCTTGAACTTCAAGTCTTGTATAAAATCCCTGCAAAGTGATTGGCTCGCGCCACTCACTCCAGGCGGCAGAGACACTTTGGTCTCGTCGCCAGTCCAGTTTCCCAAGCAGGAACCATCACTCAGTACTTGATTAGTACATGGATGTCATCGCTCTATACTGACTAGTACATGAGAGCAACATTCTGCACTGATCAGCACAGAGAACACTCGTGACGTCATCGAATGACGTCACACGTGCATGTGGGGACTGTATTACCGTAATCCCTTTTGTTATTTGTGCCTCCACAATGCACGCTGAAGGTGGTGTGTTCCACACTAGATCTGGGGACAGATCCACCTTCACGTAATGGGAGGTTATGGCTGATTACAATCTCGGAGTTGTATGTGTGCGTCAAGTCGGTGCTCGTCGAGGTCGTCTTGCCCCACGAATTTGTCCATCGCAGCATTCGATTGTTTTATTTTTTGCTAGCGTTGCTACGATGCTCTATCTCCGTTAGTTTTATGATAATAAACAGTGGTTTGAGCTGCGGCAGAAAAAGCGTAACTTTTTGCCCACACCGTAAAGTACCGCGATTTCATCCGGTTTGAATATATAAACCATTTTCAGCTTTCGATTTGCCTGTTGACATTACCATGTGTTACAACCGGAAAGAGCTTATTTCGGTTTGGCTAAAGACCTCGAATACTGACAAAGTCCGCATTTATCGAGTTGGAATTGTATCCGATATCAGATGAGAGAGGACAAATCGATTCTATGGGAAGTCGCTGTTTGAGATATCGGGAGAGTAGATTTGATGAGTATCGTATCAGTTCTACCAAAATATCGGGATATAGAGAATCAATTGTGGGAGTTTGTACTGTATTGCTTTTGATCGGTTGAGTTTATGCATGAGGTTACTGTGGGGAGTTTATCCATGAGGTCACTGTGGACTGTTGTGCTTCACAGGTTGGTGGGACATTCTGGTGGAGCAATACTGTATGAGACCTGGGATCAACGCAAGATGCTGCAGGTAGAATACAACACACGTCTCGCTTTTAAAGTGATCGTCGACCAAGTTTCCAACAATCCTCCAGTCGATGTGCAGACCGAGTTTGACCGTTTGGTCATCTAAAATCGTTCATTGTTCGGTTGGCAGGTGTTCCATCCAGAACGCATACCTTAGAGAGCGACTTGAGCATTATGCAACACCTAAAAAGCAAACACCGCAGTCATCTCACCTCCTTCTCCATGGAGGGAGAGCTGCAAGCAAGCCAATGCATCGAATTATTTCGGCTAGCTGCCTTGAGGCAGGGCGCAACCTAATTCTGTATTTTGAAAATACCTTTTTCCGCTTATACTAGGCGATATCCTAGTTGAGAGCGGTCTGCGGATGGGTCGCAAATCTGGTGCAAGACCGACAAGACAAAGCCAAGAATCGACCAAACGATGACGATGTCATTTATGGCAGGCACAAATTGATATCAGGAGCGAAAGCGTGAGGCTCAAAATCAGGTACAATTGATTTTGGCGGCGCACATTGCTGATAATCTGTGCGAAAATGATGAGTGTCGAATAATTTCCACCTTCCTGTTACCTCGCGATTCGCGTCAACTCCATCAAGAATCTTGACGTCAACACAAAAAACGGAACCCTGCTTGTCTCTGCATGTCTTGAACGTCAAGGATCTTGCTAATGGATGAGCTCGAGAGTCAGACCATCTGGACCAACGGAATGTTTCACTTGTATACTCAACAGCGTCCGATCCTCGTTCCAAATCTGCCAGCAACCTAGCTGCTCGCATCAAGCTGCCGTTCACTTCTCAATTTGATTCGTTTGCAAAACATCAAGTACCTGCTTCACCATGGTCTCCTTTACCCAAACTCTTGTTGCCGCCGCTGCCATCGTCGCTGCTGCGCTCACCACGCCTGTGGAAGCCCTCAAGGTTGGTGACTACTTCCGTCCAAGTGGTTCCCTTGTGTCCGCACAACCAAACACCACCGCGCAGTTCCGTCGTACTCCATGCCCAGCACTCAACACTCTGGCCAACCACGGATACCTCCCACGCAACGGCCAGAACATTAGCCGCGCGATGTTCACGGAGGCGTTGATGTCCAGATTCAACACTGCTGCCGATCTCACTGCTTTTTTCGTGAACGCTCTGCCTGATCCAGTCAACCTCGACTTCATCAGCACGCACAACTTCATCGAGCACGATGCGTCGCTCGTCCACTCTGACGTGTACTTCGGGCGTCCACCAAACGAGGTCAACATGACCTTGGTGGCGGATCTCCTCTCGCGCAAGAACTCCGAAGGCCGCATTGGTCTCCAGGAAGTGGGTCAGGCTCGAAAGGATCGTCTCGCCGCGTGCAAGGCGAACAACCCGCAATGCGACTTCGGTGCGGGTCCCTTCCAGCGCGCGTTTGGAGAAGCTGGGCTGTTGATTGGCGGTTTGGGCGCTGGTCGGAACGACTCGATCAGCGTGGCGCACGCGATCTCGTTTCTGGTGCTGGAGAAGTTCCCTAGCGACTTCGAAAAGGCGGCAACCCCGTTCTCCCTCGCGGGTCTCCAAGCGTACTCGGCCAAGATCGCAGCCTATGCTGCTTAAGCAGTGTGCTTCTTTCATGTGTTCGTTCCGGGGCTAGTCGTGGCAGCTAGCTACTGTAACCTGGTCGTGATATAAACCAGAGCATAATACAGCTAAAACGCTTAGAGCTCTTAGCGGACCCGTTGTCTCTGTAGTCCATACGTGCGATCTCTCTTCTCGAGAGGTCCTGCTTTCTGGAGGTTCACCGCACAAACAAGAAACGGATCGAGTATGGGGTTCAGAATCCGTTCGGATGGTACGCTTTATTGAGTTGATGGCACAATAATAATACGTTAATCGAGCCGATTTATCATACTAAAAAAAGTCAGATGTCACGCTTTCATCAACCAACAAACAAAAATGTATTTCAGAATGTAAATTTTGAAATGTGCATGAATTTATGAAGGTTGCAGTAGTTGTTTAATTGTTCACTCACTATTGCTTCGTGTGTATTTATTTGAAGAGGGTAGTAATAATGAAACGAGTTTCCTTCTCGGGGGAGCGACCTCGTGTCAAGAGAGAGATGCGTCTCCCAGTCCTGTCTCCGCGCAAGCATGTCGAGCTCTTCGCGTGCGTAATGTTTATTCGCACTGCTGCTGTCACACGTCGAGCACACCAGTTAGGGCAGATGCAACTCAAGTACGAGCAAGGAGATGTGTCTTGTCGATGACTGATGGCTCCGAGCCGAGCTATTGGGCAGGAAGGGACGTGTGAACGCTCTGAATACATGCGCCATGGGGATGGAGCTTGAAGATCTGGACCTTCGAAATGACACGCAAGCTAAAACTGCCCGTGGAGAGATCCGAAAAGAGGATGAGAACGAGGAGGAACCAGAGTTGCCCAGTCTGTTGGTATCCGTTGGATATTGGACTCACTCGATTCGCCGTCGCGGTCGTCTGTCCAGCTCAAGAGTTCCCAGTCGGCGAGTACTTCCGCCCACTTGCCGGTCAGTCATCAGGTGTACCATGCACCAGGACGTGACCGAACCGGTGCTCAAGAAGCCATCATGGACGTGCACACCCTCGGTGAATACGGGATCTCCCCAATCGTTGCATTGCGGTCTTGAGGTGGTTGAGCAGTCCCACTGTGGTCATACCTCCACAGTCGTAAATCTAACAAGTTTTCTCGTCTAAGGGCTGACGAAACAAAGAGACCTCTGGTCTGCATGGACGAGTCGTCTAACTACGCAGTATGTGGATCGCTATCGAATCTAACTGTTTACATTGTGCCTCAAACTTGACTGAAATCACTCTCGAGGCGTTTCTTCTTGTTGAGGTGCTTGGTCTGCGCGAGTCTTCTCTTGGCTCGCATCTCTTGTCTGGTTGCAACGAGACTGTTCTCGCGTCCGTGATAATAGTCTGCGTCCTGAGTGCGAAGCGGACGCACCCCCGCGTGCGCGTTCGTGAGCGCCAGGCATACACGAACGATGTCATCGTACAAAGTCACGCCCCATCGAAACTTGTCCGAGCAGATCCACCAGAGACCGCACAAGCGGCCAAAGTAGTCCTCCACAACCATCCTGTCACTCGAGATCTTGTGGTTCATCCGCTCTTCCTCCAGAGATAGCCGCTCGCCTGGCAGAGCTCTAGCAGGGTGTACAGCACGCATCTTGTCCGCTAATCTCTCGTAGTTCTTGTCGACGATGGCGCACCACTGGTCAACGTAGATGTCGTGCATTGGCTCGGTATCTTCTACTTCATGATCATCGGGAAGCTTGCGAAGCTCTCGAGTGTGAAACTCCATGTTCTCGCGGAAAATTTGGATGTTTGCCGTAGAGCCCGGGAAGTGGTTCGTGCAGTCAATCACCTGGCCATTTGGCAGCACGGACACCTCCATCTTCACGCCGTAGAGCTTGTATTTGCTGTGGAAGTAAGGCTCGGCTTCTTGCACGTTCCCACCGGGCTTATTGGACTGTTGAAAGATCGCGTCGGTGCAGCACCGCGCCGCAGGAATGTGCACAAAGCTGTTTCCAAAAGTGGTCGTCAGCTTCTCCATCGTGTATTCTGTGGCCGCTCCGGTCACATAGTGGTCGTAGAGTGCGAATGCAGCGACGCGCATAAAGTCGACGATCATGTGCTCGAAAATTGGTCGCGACGTTCCAGTTGCTGATGATCTGCTCTTACACGGCGTCCCACAGCGCGTTGAACTCGTGCAGAGAGAAGTTGATCATGCGCGAGATGCTCTCCGAGCCACTCGCCAAGAACGTGTCGGACACCGGCGTCGGCGTGTCGACGATCTCCTCGGACTATTGCTGCGCGTGGGAGGAGAAGCGCTCGTGCTCGGCCTAGTGCCGCTCGTCCAGCTCTGCGAGCAGCATAACGGCGCGCATGGCCGCGTCGCTCGTCAGCGCGAGCTGTTGCGCGCGGCGGACGCCATTGCCACTGGAGGCGCTATGCGATTTCCAACAGGTGCTGCAGCAAGTAGCTATATGGAGTGGAATAGCTCTGTTCACCGCCCCAAATCCTTGTAAGATCCACACTGTTCGCAGAGATTCGATCCTCTAGCGCAGAAGATGCGGCTTTCCCGCAGAACGTGATTTTACTCGGTGTTTCGAATGCTCGGAGCCAGATCTGCTGTTCTCAATGCAAGATGCGTGCGTAATCAGATTGTTGGTTTAGAGTGCGTGCTTCGGAAGCAGCTTCCTGCGTTCGCGTTGGCGTCTCGTCCACAGAACTGACCTGCAATTGCTGGTCCTTTTGGTCCGCTTCCCAGAACACCGAATGCTGCAGATGATTCAGGCTTGACAACCTCACGCACGCCCTCTGTCACATACGGTACAGAATCGCAAATTGAGACCTTGAGTGGCCGCGTCTGCTCTTTGACGCACCATCACCTTGTCACTCTGTGTGGCTTGATTCCCGCGTCCTCCATGTTGAGTCTGGGAAACCTGTCAGTCTCGTGCCAGCAGCATTTGGGATCTAATGCGAGAGCTGGGTTTTACTGTCTCCTGAAGCAGCCTGGAGACCAAAGCATGTCGACTTCACCTCCATAGACCCCACGAGCAGTGAAGATTAACCTTTACGAATGCGTTAAAAGCAAGCATCAAGAAGGAAGAGGAACAAGCATTCGACAAAACAATAACACACATTCACAGGTTCTGTTCAACACGCACGGACTCACTTTGTTTTCTTCCATTATGCCGATTGGGTGGGCGCGACAGTCGAGGCAGCTGCCGGTACCTCCGTTGACGCACCAGCGCTTTCGTGCTCTTCCTCGTCGTCGCTATAATCTATCGTAAATACGCCAACAAAAGACTTCTTCCGCTCACCGGGGGAGATTTGCGCCTCCAACTTCGCCTGCAACTCCTCAAGGCTTTCGTCAAGCTCATCCGGTTTTTCTTCGCCCAACTCGTCTGTCGCACTCGATCCACGATCGCTACCACCATCATCAACCGTTGCAGTCTCGGACGAAGAGCCACTGTCATGGTGGTTGTTACTATTTGATGCACTGGACGACGCCACCGACGTCGCGGAAGACCGACGGCCCCATTGTAGTTTTGGCATCTTCACATCTGCAAACTTGGTGCGCATGCTTGAAATGCTGGACATCGACGTGCGAGACAACGCCGTCATGGAGAGACGGTTACCCGAGCCAATGTTGCTCGAGGAACCGCTGTTGCTATTGCTGTTGTTGTTCATGCTGCTCGTCGAGATGATGCTTGCGTCACCTTGGCCCCCATTCACTGGCATGTTCGTCGTCGTTGGCATCGCACTCTTCTTTCTGCGAGTTTTGTTTTGTTGCGCCTTCTTCTTGAAAGGATCCTCGCCCGTACGTAGTATCGTATCGTATCGGCAGTAATGGCATTCACTTTCGACGTGGTTGAGGAGTTCCTGGGGTGAACACGCTGCGTTATCGCGCATGAACGCATGCCATGACGAGTATCCACCATCCAAGCAACTCACAAAGCGGAACCCTCGCTTCTGGAAGAAAATTGCCGCGCGATTGATGCAGTCCGTATCATGACGAACAGCGTCGCGCACGCTCGTCTTGAGCTCTTCCGTTGTCGTCAGCTCCGGAGGAACACCAACGCCGTGGCCAGCAAGAACGATGTGCACTTGAGATTTCAACGGATTCAGGGCTTCCATGTTCTTTGCGATCAGGTCCGGCGAGTCAAACACCGATGGATCAAGTGTGTACGCTGCTGGGATGCGGCCACTTTTCAAATCGTCCGAGCTACGCAGTCCGCGGCAATCGATGACGAAGAAACGAAGTCCTTGAGATTGCTCGCTTGTCTTTTCGCCCATCACTTGACCGGCGACTTCATCGACACTGATAGGGAGCGCGAAAAGCGCAGGCGCAGGATCGTGCTTCTCTGCTGGGTGTTCCCACTGGGTTTTTCCTGTTTGGGTGTGATACCAGAAGATTTTCCCGGCAATCGAGCGCGATTCTTTCTTCACCCACTGCGTCATGTCAACGTCCACTTTCTTGTTGTCGCTGCTCACAGGCGGCGTACTCGTCGATGCGTGTTTACTCGAAGGCGTCATTCCGAACGCAATCTCTGTCGCCAAGCGAGACGGGCTGTGAGTCGTCGGACCGCCTTCTCCCAGCAGGCACGTGTAGCTTCGTGGCGTTCGGCTGCGCAAACGAGACGCCAAGAGGCAGAGGAACTGCACGTTCGATTCGTCCGCGAATGCCGCTTCAAACACCGACTGGATCTTGCCCTTCACATCGGCTGCAGTCGTGCATTCCATCAACACTTCTTTTTGGTGAATCAGCACCGCGAGAAGCACAAACATGCCAAACAACGTGTCACCTGTGAACAAGATCTGGTCCATGACATACGTATACGCTCGCGGCGAGATGTCCTGGTACAGATCGCCCAAAAAGAAACTCGCCGGGATCACTTGGCCAGGTTTACTCCACTCGTTTCCGCACCACTGCGTCAAGAAATGCGCCAATTGCGGGTCGTGGTAGCTCAGAAGCTGCTCCGCGAGGTGCTGTCTCTCGGATGCTGTGCTCGTCTCCTCCTTGTTCTCTTCCGCCTCGGCGCCAGCGACGGAATCGGTCTCACTGGCGGTCTCGGTCACCCCGTCGGCATTATCCGCCTGTCCGAACAAGTCGGCGTCGGTGTTCATCAGATGCGGCAGGAAATTCGCGCAGTACTGGTAAAAGCAGTCGTAGATGGTCGGCAGCGGCAGGTTCAGCAGGAAGAACGGTGCCACGACGCGAGCCATGCCGCTCGTGTACGCCACCGACTTGGTCGTCAAGAACCACACGAGCAGGATCTCCAGTTCTTTCTGAATACGTTCCTTTTCTTCGTCCCTCGACGTCGACAACGACATCATCCCCTCCGCATTATCCGCTTCAGGAAGCAACAGCGCACTCACCTGGGCACACTCCTCCACCAAAAGTGGGTCGCGTGGCAATTTGCCCAGTCTCAAAATCATACGATCAAACTCCTGCGCCGACGAGCCGTGCTGGTTGCGCTTGTACACGTTCAGCAGCACCTGCCAGATCTCTCCGCGCAGCGGCGCGCACTGCGGCGGAAGACCCGCATAAACGTTCGCCAAAATGCAGTTCTTGACCTCTTCGACGCCCGGACGACGCGTGATCGCCGCGCGCGCGGGCGACGCGCCATTCGAACTGCTGCCGCTGGTACTCGCCGTGCTGAGCGCCGAGGGCGACGAGAAGAGCTGCTGAAGCTCGTCGCCGAACTCGCGGCACTCCTGCGCGCTCTTGGCAGCCCAAAGCCGCAGCCGCTGGCGCATCAGCACGCGGCGCAGCGCGTCCGCGCGTGTCGTCTCCGCGGCATTTGCTGCATCCGCCATCTTCGCGCTTTACTATCGGAAAGTGAGGAAGCGCGACGCGGCTGTTTTTAATATGGGAGTTTGTATGAGCGGGGAGATAAAAACGGAACCGTCAGCGACAAGCGGGAAAGAAAGAGAGGGGAGAGAGCGAGAGCGAGAGAACACGCAGCTGCGCACGGGCTGGTATTGGGGGTGGGAACGGTAGCTTGCAGACCCGAGGACGAGTGCTCTTTGGAATAGCGACATGCATGGATTTAAAGACATTTGTATAGGATGATGTATGAATGGCGAGCAAGAGGACTGCACCAATGTCATTGAAGTGGGACATTTTGGAAGCAGCCATGTGCCAAGAGGATGGGGAAGGGTGCACTGAGTATGACCTGAATAGAAGACCCCTACGACATGGCTACATTCGAGTGCACGAAGAGCTCACATGGATGCACTTGGCGAAATGCCATGGTTCCCATGGCTCCATCTTGCTGCTGCTTTAATTAATAAAAACAAAACATATGCCCATTGCGTCTATCATGGTCATAGTTGGCAATAGTAGCGTCAGCGTGGCCTCTATCGATGTGTTGGTTGCTGCAGCGCTTCCAACAGCTCGTGGGCTGCTGCAAACGCATCCACCGGTCCGATGAGATCGACGCGAAGGTCGATTTGCTGGTGCTTTTGTGGCGTCAGCGCGACACGATGCGACGCACAACGCGATAGTACGACCTGGAAATCTCGCCCAATCGTCTGTTGTAGGATCGTGGCTTTGTCGTGCAGACTCAGCTGCGAGAAATCCTGTGCGGGTACCCCGAGGATGGCTTCGATCGTCTCACCGTAGCAAATCGCGTACACAGGTTGCTTCGTGGAACCATCGTCGAGGCGCACAACCAGCTCGCAAAAGGTTTGGCTTGTCTCTTCCATGCCGCTAAAGATTTCCTGGCAGAAATCGCACCTCCACCGTGGCGATGCGTTGTCAAAGCCATTCGCATGTGCTTGGGAAATCGGTGGTGCTGTCACCAATTTCAAATGCCGCATGCACGTCTTGTGAGCGCACATCGTTGAGAACCCTCTCTGGCACGTAATGTCGCAAGAATATGGAGCCTGTGGGGTCTCGTCTTCAGGTATCAGCCAACCGACGTACGTGATGCACATTTGTCCTCGCACCATTCCCATTTGCGAGGTCTCCGCTTTCCTGATTGCGTACAAAGACATCAATTGCGGACTTCGACCCAGCGAGGTAGCCAAAAGTCCTGGCGTCGAACTCACTATGCTCAGTCGCGAATTCTCGCGGAGCATGGACTGTTGCCCAAAAATGCTTTCCCAATCTGAACATAAGGCCACGAGCGAACTCGCCGTTTCTCCCGATGTCTTGGTAACATAATCGGCACTTTGAAACGCAAACGCAGCTTCAACTTGAGATGGAAGATGCGAATGCGGACCGCCATGTTCACGTGTCTTTCGAATCGCCGGATGCTGAACGTCGACCGCGACGAGGCCGTCAAGAAACACTGTCTGTCCTGGTCGCAGACGCAGCGCCTTCAGCACATTACCGCCAGTAACCTCTACTGCGAGCGTTTGCTTGGAGCTTGCATTGTAGATCTCAAGCAGCACTACGAGGTAGAATTTCGACACAATCGCGCGGTCTAAAGTGGGTGCAGCGGCAGAAGCGGATGCAGTTGCTCGTGGATCTTGCTGGGCTGCCGTATTCGTTTTCGGATCGTAGTACGAGTAGAAGTACGCTGCCATGAGAGGAGTCCCATGGGTGACACGGATACTCGACACATGGCCATACACGGAGAAGTTGAGCCACTCGTGTTTGATTTCTTCATAGCGTAATGGCGGCAACTCACTCTCTCGGAATGCTTGTACCTCGCTTTCACGGCGAGCCACTGCGTCGTCACTGTTCCCATTCGCATTGCGAGACGATGGTTCCTTGCTTTGCGGATTCAAAAACAGCACCGTGGCGCTCCCGTATTCCAAATAGAAGATACACCGCTGTTGCGATGAGTATTCGTTGAAAATATGCACGATTTCTGTGGCGTGAGGCTCGCAAATGTGAATGTAGGGTTGGAAAATGGACAATTCGTCGCCGATGTGGAACAAACGGCTGAGTACGACTTGGTCATCCCACAGGATCATCACGTGCGAGGCTTGAGCGACGCGCTGGGTGCTTGATATGGACCCTGCTGGTGCGTTTGTCACATCGCCGAGGAAAATTACTTGACGATAGATGTGGAGCGGCGTTTGACTCGGACGAATAGCTCCAATGTCGAGGATCTTCATATTTCAAACATACACAGCGTTAGTCATTAAGCACCGTTTCCCATGATCACAACACAACAGCAAGAAACAGAGCATGCCTTCACTTTCACGACGAGTTGCTGCAGAATCGCCTGGTCCTGCATCGCTGCCAACTGGTCCAAGCGTCCAAGATTGATCGATTGGCGCGCAAACACTTGGTCCAACGCGTTCGAGGCGTCAAGGTGAAGCGCCAGGTACTGCGTTGGTAATAAATAGTAGGTCTCTTCCTGAGCGTCCCTCGACTTGGTTTCTTCAACACCATTAGCCGATGATGTGCCAATGTCCTTCCGCTCCATCACCTTTGCGTTTGTGAACACAAACGATCGTCCACTTTGGAACGGGAACCCGGCGCCACTGATCGCAAATCCACAAATGAGATGTATATCGTTTAAATGAGGATTAGAGGACGCACAGATTCATATAGACGATGGAAACTTGAGATTCTCAAGCTCCACGCACCTCTTGGAATGGAACTGCGGTTGAGATCCGAGAAAGGCCGCGCAGGAACGGAAGCGCTGGTGAAGGTACCTAGTGAAGCAGCAACATTGCAATTAAGCACTGCCTGAAGGCAAAAGTAAATACTGACCAGGGCACTCACATTTCCAATTGGAGGGTCACGCTTGACTGTGTGTCTAGGGACAGCTTGTACCCATCGTAACGAACTAATTTCGCTGGCACCGCATCGTTGCTGTCTTCCATCTCCGAAAGCACCCGCGCAATGTCGTCTGCATTAAGGATCTTCTTGGAAGAAGCATTGTCGCCGTTCGACGCGTTCACCTTGCGCTGCAAGAGCATCATAAGCTCGGTCACGATGATCGCCTCCGTCACGCCATCCGGGTACTCTTCGATCAGCCGCAGCAGCTACACCAAACCCACATCGTACCAACCACCAATATCAACGCACATACTGACAGAGTATGCAATACGTAGCGCACGCACCTTGGAGAGCACCCAGCTGAATGGGACCTGGATGCCGCTCGCATTGCTGCTCTTGAGCTGCCAGAGCGCCTTGAGCCGCGTCTGCACGAACGCCACCTGCTGCAGCAGAAAGTCCCACGACGCGCCGCTCTCTGGAGACGCTACCGACGCACGCGCCAGTGGCCTGTGTGCACTGTGCTGCTGCGCCAGCTGCTCCATTTCCTCCATCGCTTCGATCAGATCCATCGCATTTGCTTGAGAAATGGCAGATGACACTCGCGCCAAATTTGGACGGCTTGATACTTTGGTGTCAAACCGACAATCATGGTGTCAAGCAAGTCCAAATCGGCTCAGCTCGGCTCCAGACAGTCCCACGAGCCAAACACGCAAACTCACGAAAGAACCTAGAAATCAGCGTGTTCATCCTCTAATCGGAACCCACCAAGTACAGTAGGACACACGCACTGTCATCCACAAAAATATATGTCCATTCATACAAAGTTCAAGTGGAATGTCACTTAATTTTGTGGATCGAGTGTTTCTTTGATGGGCAAAATGTGTGGTCTTGATGAGGGACAAGAAGAGAAGAAAGAGGGAGAGAAGAAGCCACAATCCGATCGACAGCCGTCGCGACACGAGCCCAGCAGCGCAGGCGACAACACGACGCGCAGCAGCACTGGGAGCACACGATGGACGCGTCGGTCGCCCCGCCCATGGCGCGAACGGAGCACACAAGGCTGCTCGTCGCGAGGGCACCGCCGTCCTACGATGAGCACGACGTCACGAAGCAGAGCGCGTTGGCGGTGCACACAAGAGCGAAGACTGCGGGCTTGCTCGTGCTGTTTGGTGCGAAATGATGGTTTGTGTATGTGCGCTTGATGGGGACTGATGACGTCTAATGCTGCGTATGTGTATATTGTTTCTATGTAGCGTTGATCTGGTCGTGGGTGCTGCAGGCGGAGGCGGCGCAGATGCTGCAGACATCGATGAGCTTCAACAAGCCGTTCTTCGTCGTCGGGTTTAACCACACGTTCATGGTACGCTCTTTGCTTTCTTTGTATCGAATACGCATTGCCGACGGTTTATTTATCGCCGAGTATGTGTGTTATCGTAGGCTATTTTGCTTCCGCTGGTCGTATGGTTCCACAAATTTCGCGGGGGACCGGAGGAGCGAGCGTCATGGTGGGACTTTGCAGCGACGCTGGAGCGTCATTCCGTGATCTCGATGCCAAAGCTGATGCGCATCGCCGCGTTCCTGAGCGCGTTCTACTGCGTGGCCGACTATTTTTGGTACAAGGCGCTGGCGAACGTGAGCGTCGCTGCTGGCACCGCGATCTTCAACTGCTCGCCGCTGTTCGTGTACTGCTTTTCGATTTGCTTTTTGCACGAGAGCGTGACGCTGAAGAAGCTCTGCGGCGTGTTCACGTCGTTTGTCGGCGTCATGCTCATTCTCATGTTCCAAGGCGGCGAGAACCGCTTGGACGTGTCGTCGTCCGCGCTCATGAATCTCGAGAGCGCGAGTTTCATCGCCGGACTGCTCATGGTCGCGTCTGCAGCGTGCTACGCGGGCTACGAGGTCGCATTCCAAGTGGCTGTGGGCGAAAACATCACCGATACCTCGACGCTGCTCACGCTGACGGGGCTCGCGGGACTGTTCACGATCCCGTACTGGGTCTGCGGCAGCGTGGTGCTCGCGATGTCGCCGTTCCCAACGCTTTACGAACCGCTGGGATGGCCTGGGACCCTCGAGGGCATCGCGATGTTGTTCGCGAGCGGCTGCTTTGGCTTCGTGTTCAACGTCTTCTTGCCGCTGTCGATCTGCTGGACGTCGCCGCTCGAGACGAGCGTCGGGTGTATGCTCACGATCCCGCTGTCGGCGCTCATCGACACGAGTCTCCACCACACGCGGTTCGCCTGGCAGTGCGTCGTCGGGACGGCGCTCGTGCTTGGGGGCTTCGGGATGCTCGAGTACGTGTCGTCGACGCGAGCGCAGGAGACCGGGTCCGTCAAGCCCGACTCGGCCACCGCTGTCGTGTAGAGGGGACATAGCGAGTTCGCCCTGGGAGTTTTGCCATTCGCGATATCGAAATTATGAAAATGTCGAGTGTGCTCTGGAAAATGGGCTGTAAAGGAAGTTGACTGTTTGTATTAGAAATTGTTAGAACTCGTGACCATAATACTGCTAATGATGCGTGGCTCTTGCTCAACTCCTGGCACGTTGAGGACTCTGATTAATGACTGTACATTGACCAGGTATCTTTTTTTCTTACCATAACAGTCGCACTCCGCAATTGTAAAACGCGATACACAAAGGTTACACAGCAGGTTCACGACCCATAAGTCTACAACACGATCCGCCAGCAAAATCGATGGCTTTGTTTCGACACTTGTGGCGTGTCTCGTGCTTTTCTGTTCTTCTACTTCGCGACCGCATTCCTTCGCTGCCATGAGAACAAGAACGACAGACGCCAAGATGATCCAGTCTCACACTTGACCCGCACCTGCCGACACTGAGCGTAGTTCGATTCGACCGCCTGGGGACAACGTCATCGCACCCCAGACCAGCGAGTGATGGCAGCGCAGCACGCGTGATTATTATCGTCTCGACGCAGGCATCCAATCAATGAGCGTCAAGGTTGAGCAACGTGTAGCTCCCAACGGAGGTCATGCAGCATACATCACGATGGCATCAGTGCTCCTGCCACGAATGCTTGTCTCCTTCCTGACCCTACCAACCACGACGAACTTGGCAACGACGCACACCTCGCTCTCGAGGCAGCACTCACTCCTGCAAAGCAAAGAAAGCAACTTTGTGTCTTTCCATGTACCCTTTCCCTCCTTTCATTGCAAGGAGTTTGATGCGGTCGGTTCCGTTGCCGCTTGGATCGCACTTGCGACTTCAAAAAAGCCGTCCAGTTGGAACAGACTCACCAATTTGGTATTCACGCCGACCAATTCGATGTCGGCCTGGTTCGAGTCATGAACTCGCGACCAATTCGCAGCGTCATTGTCGTGACTTTGGTCACCACGCACAGGGACTCCGTTGACATGCAGCATGTCCATAAGGAGCCGCACGGTCTCTGCATAGAACCCTGGACTAGCCTCGACCGCTTTGTCCATGATGCTATTCCACGCGACCAATGCACTCACCATGTGGCAAAACGCCACAGACGGCGGCAGCTTACAGCCGTCGGTCTGCTGTTCCAGCCACGCACAATCGGCAAAGAACAAGTACGGGATCTTCGAGAGCACGTGATCCCAGAGCTGTGTCACGAGGCTGCGTCCCCAATTTGTGAGTCGGAAAGTCGCGCTTTGTGGACTTAATCGGTTCACGTGTACCACGTCGAAGAGGAGCAAAAACAAGTACACGCCCGGCGACGCCACCATATCCCCCGTAAACTCGGGCACTTTAATGTCGTTGTGCTGCTGGCGCAATAGGCGCCACAACGCATTAGCCTGACGGTGCAACCAGGCGTCTGGTACTTTGTTTGTCGTCAAGTGCTGTTCCATAGCTGTTGGCATCATGGCTGCTACTGCTGCCCCAAGCACCGGATTCAGTGCTATCTCCCACTCCTTCTGCGCGTCATCGCCACCAGTTTCCACGAGTTGTGCCAACCACTTTTGCAAGCTCACGACCAATGTCAGTGCCCATGCTTGCCGAATGGCGTTGACGACATTCCCAAATTCTGTCGTCACGAGCGTACCGTCGATATTATCCACAGCGACCGCTTCATTAACATTAGATCCACTTCCCCCAACAATAGGCACATCGACGACCGTTGCCTGGATCATAAACTGCGTCAGACTCACTGGGAACGATCGCAACGCAGGGTATTGATCTAAAAAGCGCGTCACGCGCGCCATGTCCATGCAATCCGCTGGACTCAACTTGACGAAGTAACGTGTCCACTCGCCGTCCAAATTCGGTGCACCGCCAAAACAGAAGTACAGCAGAGCACCATATCGGACATCGGCCATCTTCGTCAACGCATCTGGCCGTCCCGCCACATCATTCGCCACGTCCTCTTCTTCTTCGCCTTCGCCCGAAACAGTCTCGATGCGCGTCACCACCACCGACGCGCTCTTGGGGTCGTCATCTTCCTCGACGATATCGGGCGGCGCTCGATTCGGGGCGACATCTGGGACGTCCTCCTCGGCGCTTTCATCGTCATCTTCAATGACAATGACCTCGTACGGTCGCTTTGGTCTCCTGGTTCGACGAAATGTCGGCCGTTGCTGCTCCGAACCAGAAATGTTTGACTCGTCGGGCTCCGAGACGCGAGCCGATTCACTGGGCTCTGACATCGACAGATCCTCATTCGGAGGCGACGACGACACCGAGAGCACTTGAGAGTCAGACGGAGCATTGAACATGCTTGGACACTCTGGTGGTTGTGATGCATTCAGCGTCGAGCTGGGCAATGGCTCTCGTTCATCCGGCCGGTGATATGGTGGTGGAGAACGTCCTCCGGTCGATGGTGATCGCTGGAGGCGGGTTCTCGGACTGCTGCGGCTTCGGCTGCGACCGCGGTTGACTTGCTGCAGGTCTTCTCTAAATGACTGCTGCGTCGTGTCCCTGCACGCTGCTGATGGAACGTACACGAAAGGTTCGTCATGCCACGGTGCATCGGGTCGCTGACTGCGTACCGGGTACTGCATCGCCATGCGCCGGATGCTGTCCTCCATGCGCGCCATGCCATCGCGCAGATCGCGCACGTGGCCATCCAGATCGTATACGGCGTCACGCACGCGTTTGTTTTCTACAACATGCTGTCGAGAATCGTAGTCCAGCGTCTTGAACAGTTCGTTCCCGAGGTCGCGCAGCTGACGCATAAACTCTTGATGTAGGTCGTCGTGGCGCGCATCGACGCGCAGCGTGAATCGATGGAAATCGTCTGCGATCCGTCGGACGTCGCCATTGAGCTGATGCAGCTTCTCGTGTACCATCGGGTCGTGAGCAGGAGGTGCAGGAGGCGGAGGCGAAAACGGCGGGTGGTAGTTGTGATTGTGGTGGTGAGGCGGGAGAAGACGCATTTCGTTTGGTTCCCGCTCTTGCTGCACTATCACATCGTCGAGTTTTCGATCCAAACCTCCCAATCGATGGTTGAGGTCGTCGATCGCCAGTTGCCATCGTCCGCTCTTCTCCATCGTCGTCTGGCGATGGTCGCGGTCCAACTCGTGGACGCGGTGTTTGAGCGTCTTGAGCTCCTCCTCCAGCGCCGACGAGACCCGCGACGTCGCCTCGGTCTCCTGACGATACTCGTCGTACACGTGGTGCAGCCGCTTCTTCAGCGCGTCGATCGCGTGCTGCTTGCTCTCAAGATTCGCAACGTACTCGTCCTTGTACTTGACGAGCTCCATCTCATACCGCTCCTGCAGCTCCGTGAGCTGCGTCATGAGGAAATCCTCGTCGATGCTCTGCGCTCCCTGTTGCTGCACGCGCTGGTCCAGAGTGCGCAGCTTCTTCTTGAGCGCCTGCAACTCATTCTCCAGCGCCACCGACGCCTTTTGCACCGCTGTGACGTCGGTCTGGAATGTCTCGACGTACTGCACCGTGGTCTTCGCCTGCGCCGTGACCTCGTCTCGCATGTGGCGCAACGCAGTCGCCTCGTCCTGGACCTGCATCACCGCCGTATCCGCAAGCTGCTCCACTTTCTCCAGCTCTCGACGCACTGGGCGACCATAGTAAAGCAGCAGCAAGAACCACACAACTGCCAGTAAGTTGCTATCCTCAATGTAACAGTAGATGCAAAGCGGTAGTGATCATAGATGGTGACGTACCTTTCATGCATTCCGCGCGGATCTCCGACAAATCTGATTATCCATCGTCCAACAACGGAACAAACACATGTACAAGGTTACAACCAAGTTCACCACGGCATACACGTCCTTTCAGTACAGCACACAACGCACTCTTCTGCGTGCACAACTGCCACTTGTCGTGCGCGTCGAGCTTGCGGCGCACGACGTCGTCTGCGAAGCTCCTGCCGCTTGCCATCGACGCGAACATGCCCGTTGGAGCCACCAGAGACTGCGTGGGGCTGCTGGTCTGCGCGCGCTTTGGCTTCCCCTTGGCGCTGGCGCTGGCGCTGCGCTTGCGCTTCTTCTTGCCCTTGGCGTCCGCC
Source organism: Globisporangium splendens (assembly GCA_006386115.1). Taxonomy (NCBI): domain Eukaryota; phylum Oomycota; class Peronosporomycetes; order Pythiales; family Pythiaceae; genus Globisporangium; species Globisporangium splendens. Next base: position 681,007 of record VFIW01000003.1, read on the forward strand.
GCGTCCGGGTCGTGCCGCGGCGCCGTCGTGCGCACCGTCGCCATCTTCTGTTTCTCAGCTTGTGGCGCGCTTTTGAACCAAGTCCAAAAGAATCACTCATTCGATGTCGGGTGGCCTGAGTTCATGTGGCAAACCCTAAATAGCGTGTAAATAGCTTGCAATTAATTGCTTCTTGTTGTAATATCCAACATCTGACAATAGTCGATCTTGAAAACGGAAATAAATGGTGAGCATTCCTGCCAAGTTGAAAATGAGCAACCGAATCGTTCGCAGGACACGCAGTTGAAAGAATGGCTTGTCTCGATTACCGTGGCTGTAAGGATGCAGTTGTTTCCTGCAGACGTGCTATGGCATTGACCAGCTGCAACTGTGTAATAGCAAGGTCATTCTTCGAAGCCAGTGTCACGAGAGTTTGAGCAACGGCTGCCTCATGCTTTCAATGCAAGGCTGAAAAGCTCTTGGTGCAGGCCAAAGAAGAAACGTTGGCGACGCGATGCCAAGCAAAAGTAGCTGGCAAGATGGTCCTAAAGAGACTCCAAGCCAAAGTCGCAGTACTCGGAGCAAAAGTGGCACGAGACATCCAAAGATATTGAAGTATCGCACCAGCAAAGATCGGCAAGTACAAGGAAGTGACAGTTGACATGTTTCTCATCTTGGATAGAACACACAGACGCACGAAGCGTTGAAGCAGCAGAGCCGTCACAAGCACAAACACACAACAAGCAGACAAATAGAGATGATAGGCTCGTTCATGCAACTTCAACTGGACAACTAGGCTGATGCTACAACAAGCTTAGGCGTGGCTGTAGCCCGCAGCCTTGGCCTCGAACTTTGCGGAGCTGTTGCTTCGCGTGTGGGTGATGGAACCGGTCTTCTTGAACTGCACGAGCATGCCGAGCAGGAAGAGCGCGAGCATGCCAGCGAGGTAGCCCCACCACACCGTCGGCATCGAGTACACCCATTCGCCTTCCTCGTTCTTGGTCGCGAACTGCTTGAGGTCGGTGATGTCCGGGAAGTTCTTGGCAAAGTAGCCGACGCCCGAGATCGCGAGCACGGCACCCACGAGACTCGTCGCGACCACGATCACGGGCTTCTCGATCTTGAGCGCGAGGATGCCGCCGATGAGCCCCAGGATGACCGCCAGGATGAACAACCCTGTGTTCGGGTTCTCCGGGAACATTTTGTACCCGACCGACGTGTTGAGCATCGTGGCGAGCAGCACACCGCCAGCAGCACCGACGGCGAAGATCCCGATCGAGTACAACGCCACCACGAGCGCGCCGACGAGCAGACCGCCCACGAACAGCGAGATCCACCACGCCGTGTCCACCCAGCTCTCGTTCTTGAATAAGTACTCGATGGCGCTTGAGGTCAGGAAGCCACCGACGAGGAACCCGCTGAGGAACATTGTCGGACGCAGCATGCGGTAGCCGAAGAAGCACACGGCGATGCCCGCGCAGATCGAGAGCACGGCCGAGGCGCTCGGTCCGAGCTTGAGCTTGTCACTCGCGGAGCCGTCCACGACGGCGTTGCCCTGGTCCGTGATCGCGTCCTTGATGTCGTCGGTGGCGTTGGTCCACGACTGCGACGCCACGAGCGCCGCCTGCATTAAACCGCAGAGCGCCACGAGCAGCACCGTCGTCATCGACGACGTCGAGCGCATTTCTTTCCGAGTCTTTTGTTGTTGTTGTTGTTCAGGAAAAACGGAGTGCGCTCCGCAGCAAATCTTGGGAAATGACTCACCTCACTGTGGTGCTTCCTCCCTGCAGTGTCATTGTGGAACCACTTCTCCTGATTACCAGCTGTCGCACAGCACCCAATCTGTGCAGGGGAGGGAGCGAATTGATCACACGAGTCGCACAATGAGCGCCATCTGCTGGCGACGGAGAATCGCGACGGCGCGACCGACCATCGAGAGACAGAACGATAGAAGGCATTTGGCTATTTGCTGGTCAACGTCCACACTGAAGACGGTGTGAACCATCGCATGGAGCCTAATGAACCATGCGCCGCGTTGTCCGGAGCCACGAGATCCGCTTCATGCAGCTGCATGAAGTAGAAGATCCCCCATATAGACACACGCTTATGAAATTTCCATGCGAGGATATGGAACTAGAGACACTTTGCCCGCAACAAGACCGACAGCGTGACCTTTACGGTGCTTCTTTGATATCGCAGGCAGGCATTTCTAACAGCAGCACAGCGATTCACACGCCACGAGCCGCTGTATCATTCTATTAATAATAGGGAAAGCGTATGCAGCTTGTCTTCTTCGTTTATACCTGCTTCGAAACGCGCGTGTGTGTGGCGTAGCGTTCTTCACACGGTGGCCACGGTGCACCCGGCGGCGCAGTACTCGCTCTCGCGCGCGCACTCGGTCTGGCACGTGGTGACGAAGCTCGTGTCGATGGCCATGCCCATAGCCTCCTCGCAGTCGGCGCTGCACGCGTCCTTCTGCGTCGTGCACTTGGTCGCGCACGCGTCGCGCAGACTCGTGGCGTCGTCGGCGTTCGCTGCCGCCACCACGGACGCCACGAGCAGCAGCAGGCAGGTTTTGATGTTCACCATGATGGGATAGATAGGTAGCTGCAACAGAGGCACACACACGGGCACATTAGAACAGCGATGGCCACATACACACACATGCAGAGAGTGAACAATGCGCGACGCACCTCAATGCAGCGGCGGTGCGGATATGCAGAATGAGGTGACGTGGTCTGGCTCGCTGATTGGGTTTGTAATGGCGGTTTAGGTGGTCTGCATCATATACCTGTCAAACAGAACTTCTTTTGTGCGGATTTCTAACATGGTTGTAAATTCTCATTTATCCGATTGACAAAAGGGGAACGCAAAGAAATGCACATCTATCTTGTCGTGTTCATCTACAAAATGAACAACGAGTTCTCACTCTCTCTCTCTCGATGGATCAGCTAGCTTGAAGAGGTTTGCAGCGATGTCCAGTATGGCGTCAGATACAACAGGTCCGTGATGGCGTCCTTGTCGACGTGGTCGAGCGAGTTGGCGCTGCTGAGAATCTCGAGTGCAGATTTGATCAGCGGGTGCACCGTCACAAACTTCCCGACACTCGTCTTGGCCAAACCAGCGATCTGCGACAGCATCTTCTTCGATGGTAGGTGCTTCTTGGAGGTAACGATCGCGGTACCCGCAGCCAACAGGCAAAACAGCGTCGAGAAGACGCTCGAGTAGTACGTGATGCCACCAATCCACTGCTCCTGCGTGTCTTCGCTGTTGAGCTGCTTCAAAACCTCGATCAATTTCTCTAAAACGCGCTTGCGGAGAGCGGCAAGCGCATCGGTCGAAGGCGAAGCGCCTGAACCCGTGCCAAAGCCAAACAACCCAGAAGAACCTGAGCGTGCTCGAGCATTCTTAATCGAGTCGGCAGCAAACAAATGGTAAATGAAAAGCTGTGCCGCGAGATCCGGCTCCACGAAATAGTTGCTGCTCTCAGCTTCGAAGATACGGTCGCACAGATCACCCCAATCTTGACCGCGAGCTCCACTTGAGTATTGCTGAAGAATAGATGGTGCATCCACCAATGCAAGGAACTTTTCCGAGAGCGTCTCTGCTCCGTGCGTCGTTGACGCGAAATGAGCCACGACGTAAGCAACGGCGTGCGGCAGAACTAAAGTGTCAGATGCGGATCGGGGCAGCGAGTACTTGGACTTTGCAGCTGCTGCAAGCGCAACCTGGACTGCGTCACAAATCAGCGCTCGTGTATTGCTGTCATCATCTTGCAAGAGCTTGATCGCACTCATCCAGCAATCCAACGCAATTTCACCTGTCCAACCTTCTGCATCGAGAACCAGGAAACCACTTTTGTGGATCGTCTTTGCGGCCGCTTGACGAAGAACAAGCGTTTGGAACTCTGATGAACGCGCCACGATCTCTTCCTTCACGGTTCGGCATAGACTTTCATTCGAGTAGCTGCTGTCGCGCACGAGAGTTGCTAGAAGTTCCATCACTGGAGCGACAACGTCGGCGTCGGCTGAACTCTTCAAAATATCCAGCAGCTTCTCTTCGAGAGTGTCCTTCACTTCGCTCGGCAAACTGGAGTCCACCGCAGCCTGGCAATGCACCAATAGCTGAAGCTGGCGAGCCCTCACCTTGGGGTGAGTCTCAACAAGTAACTGCTGGACCAGCACGAGGCGGAGAGAGTCGTAGGCTTTCGCCGACAGCTTCAGCGTGAAGTGAGAACCACCTCTGATCGCCTTCGCCAGTTGCTTCGTCGCGCGTTTGCGAACTTCCAGCACGGGGCTTTGAAGCATATGATCAACCAACGGGAGCATTCCTCCTGGACCATCGGACTTCGAGTGCCACTGAATCTTTCTAAACTTCCACACACTGAAGAAGATTGACACGAGCGCACGATCTGCGACGTATTCACCAGGAGCTGCTCCACCGGCCGCCACGGCAGATGCCTCGCAGCGCACCTGGAGATCTTTACCCGACTCAGCCTGGATTTGGGTGAGAATGTGTTCGATGTCGTCTGTCAAAATAGACGTACCCTTCGCAAAACAAAACTTCGCAAAGCTCTCCACAATTTCGAGAAACACTGCGCGAATGCTGCCAGACACAACCTTGTCACTGGTCCACAGCCACAGCTTGGATGGAAGCAAATCAGACGCGAGTTGTGCCAAAACTTGCGTCGCAATCTCGAATTGTTGACCGTCATTATCAATATCCACGTCAAGGCGCTTTTCGACGAGATACTGGATCTGTGTCAGCACACCGTGGACGTAGTTGTTGGTCATCAACGGAGCATCGCTCTTCACAGTCTTCGAAGCCTTCTTTTCTTTTGAAGGAGTGGCGACGCCATTTGGAAGTTTCGATGTCAGTTCCTTCAATACAGCAACTGCATTATCGTCTCTCACAATCGCGGCCAACACCTTGCCAGCCATCTGACGGATCGCCATCGTCGGCTGCGAGGCACATTTCATCACGAGAGGAATGAATGCAGTCAGCGCCTTCTGCTCCGGGACCGACGCTGACAGAACGTCAGCGGTCTGTGAGTCTTCGTTTCCGGGCTTCAGTCGACTCATGAACATCAAAATCGGGTACAATCCAGGCGGAGTGACGTCGCTGTCGGTCTTTTCAACAGACGTACATTTCTCCAGCTCTCGGTAGATAAAACCATTCAATTGTTGAAATCGAGAGAAGACATCGGTGCTTGATACCTTCAACTTGGAGGCACCATCAGCGATTCGCTTGTCTCCGATCGCTCGTTGAGTCGCAGCAGCAAAAAGCATCATCGAAGAATTGCGAACTGCCCACGAGCTGCAGTCAAATCCGAAAACAGCGATTTCAAGCATCTGAGCAACGTACACACCAACATCGTCCGCCAACACAGCATCCTGACAAATCAGCTTCAAAATGTTCAAAGCATGCACTCGGGATCGCCAGAGCAAATGCTGCTGTTGTTGAGATTCCGCAGCGATAGCATCTGTGTCGAGGCTCGCCAGTCGAAGAAGGTTTGCCATGACTTTCGGTAAGATGATCGCAGCAGAGTTCCGCGGTTCAGAACGCAGAATGGCCACGAAACTGAACGCAAAGCCAGAGCTTCGACGCAAGATGAAGTGTTGCTCGGATCTCTCGAGACGATCCAGGAGACGATCTGCCCAAAGTTGAGGGAGTCCACCGATAACTGGGTTCTTCTCACTGTTCGCCAAAAACGATCGGCAGACACCTTCAAACGCTTGATATGCCATCGCAACAGCTCCTTTGTGTTTCAGCTCAAACAGCGAGTTGAGAAGCATCTCTCCGCCCTGTTTCGCCATCTCGGTAGTAAAGAAAGACAACTTTGCATTGTCCGATCGAGGCAGCGGCACTCGGCGCATTACCACGTCAAGAATGGCACCACATTCGCGAGCCGATAGCCAGCTGCCAACCACAGCACGTTGTTCCGTATCATTCTCGTCATCACCAACTTCGCCGTCTTCAAGAATCAAGTGTCCTCGGCAATCTACTCGAAGAGGAATGGCATCGGTTTTCGGCAACGAATTAACTTCTCCAAGAACACCAGTGTACGCATCGGACAACTCTTCATCGCCAACTCCAGACGTAGCATCTCCAACAACAAAAAGCGAAAAGTGCATGGCATTGCGAATGCAAGCGAACACTTGCTCCATCGCTGCCTTCCACTCAGTCATTGTGAGCACTGCGTTCTCGCCAGTCGAATTGTGCAATTCGTTGAAATCAACGCTTTCCACAATATACCGCAACGATAGCAACAATCCATGGACAAGTGGCAGCTCTCCCTTGCGTGCTTTGTCGTTAGCCGTCGCATCGCCGAGTCGAGACAAAATAACATCCGTCAATTTCATCACAAACGAAACTTGTGGTGTTTTGATCTCAGTGATCTTGGTCGAATGAGGTTCGCTATGGAATTCAACACCTTGTCGGAGAATGGTAGCGCTCTTCTTGAACAAAAGTCGCATGAAAAGTCCGCCTGCGTCACTTTCCCGCTGTCGGGCGCTGACACAAAGCGCCATTGACCACTTCAGAAGTAAAGTCAACTCTTCTGCTGAGGTAAATCCAGGTAAATCGTCAGGGTATAACTCCAAGACGGTGTACGCCAGCGATCGAATCACGTCCCAGGAGCTGATGAGCATGTTCAGCAGACTTGTGACCATGTGCGAGCTCAGCAAGATGGACTCGGGTTCAAATCCAAATATTTGCAAGTATTGAAGCATCACTTCTAGTCCCATGGTTGCACGCTGAGGAATGGCTCCGGAGCAAATGGAGGTCACAGCGAACAGTTCAACCCAGTCCTTGAACGATTGAGCCAGTTCCAGATCTTCGCGCTGTTGCTGCAGCGTTTCAGCCGAGATCTTGTTCGAGGAAGCTGATTTCGTGTTGATGCGCAAACTTTCCTTGATTCGGAAAAGCACAGTCTTCAGTCCGTTCAGCGTGTTCATTCGAGATGACGGGGAGATTTCCTTGCCATGAATGACTAGATACTTTTTCACCAAGTCGAGCTCCTGGCGGGTTGGCATATTCGTGGATTTGAGAGAAGCGCAAATCGCCTCAAACGCTGAGCTGCGCGTTTCCGGCTTCGCATGCGATAGACCTTCTTCAATGTCCAACGTCGATAATCCCAACAGCTTTTCAGGCGACACCTTCTTGCGCGCGTACTTCATGATCTCGATTATAGCCCACAGGCACACGTCCGCATCGTTAGACTCTTGGTTTTTGGCAGCAGCACGCAGTTTTTCAATGAGCGATGGAACACAATCGGGGTCCTTCTTCAACAGCAATGGGATAGCATACATCGCCACACGAGAGCGCAAGTTGGCGTCAGTTGATACAAGGACTTGAGCGACATTGTCAATCCACAAAAGGCGCCATTCCCGCTTTTCAGCTTCATCACCAGCCACCTGCTTCTTGTTCTTTTCGCCCCCACTGAGGTCGTCCAAAATCTGAGCAAACAACCCAGCGGCAGCGGCAGACACGTCTTTGTGACCCACTGCAAAAAGCACGGATTCCAGCAACGTCGGGTGCTCTCGTAGCAACGGCTTTGCACCGTACGCGCCGAGTAGGATGGCAAGTGCACCATATTTGGTGCGGCTGTGCTGAGGGAACTCGACGAGTTTGCTCACAATGCCACTCTTCCATTGATCAAAGCCGTCGGAAAGGACAAAGTAATTCACAACGTGGGTGAACATTTGCGCCATGAACTGGTTCACTTTCTTTGATGGATGCTCCCAGTTCAGCAAAACCAATGCTGTCAGCGCCAGCAGCGTCTCGGACGAAAGCGGCACTGCGGAAGAAGCCGATGCACCGCCGTTCTTCTTGTTGCGTTGCGTGATAACCACAGCGCGTCGGAGGAAGGCTTCGAGGACTTGGAAGGCGTATAACCGTGTGCTCAGGGATTCTTCTTGGCAAAAGCCTTGCACTGTCGAGAAAACCAGGTCCAGCACAGTCTTCTGCTGCTCGCCGTCCGATTGAAAGCGAAGCACAAGTTCGTCATCGGATAGACTGTTCAGCATACCGCGATACACCGCCAATCGAGCAAACTCCTTGAATGAATCCATGTCAGCATCAATGTGCACTCGCAAGCGTGGCGTGACAGCAGCAATCGACGAGATCTGTTTGTCTGGGTAAATCGCTTGCAGCAGCAGATTGGTAATCGCGGCTGGATCGGATCCTTCTCCTTGGTCAGCGGTCGGGTCCTGAAGCAAGAGACGAAGCACTAAGCAGTACGCAAGTCCAGCCTGGGTGAGCAGATCTTTGTGCACAACCGAGGTTTGGAGAATCAACACACAGTGACCGAGGATTCGTAAAAAATCGGCAGTGTCGCGGTCAAATCCTTGGCTGCTTTCAATTTTGCGGAGACGCTCGTAGAGAAACTCCTTCATCGTGCAAACGAGAATGCCGTTCTTCAATGCGTGACCACAGCGCTCCGACGACAGGAGGACGACGTTCGTCGATGCAGACATGTCGTCCACATCATTCAAGCGCGATTTAGGTGGAGCGATGTTATAGTCCACAATCGGTCCAGCAAGAAACGCGAGCTGATCGGCACAGAACTTGACGAATCGCAGCAAATAAGGGGACGGCACATGCGCCGCAATCGCAGTGTCGTTCACCAACACACGTGCCAGGAATGGGAATTCTGCCACCAACAGCAACAGATCCAGCGCATTCACACTTTGGTCGGGTGTCGCCGGTGCCGCATTCTCTTGCCACAATCGATCCAGGAACAAATGCAATTCCTCGCCTGCTGCGATCTGCAATGGCGACTCCAACGCACCACCAGCAGTCGGCATCGCGTCACTCTGCGCAAGCACTTCCAGAATCAAAAAGAAATTCTTGCGCAGTGGCTCGGCTTCAGGCGACACGTACAATCGGAACATCAACTTCCACGCCGCGACAACGAAAAGCGAAGTTGCTTCCTTATCAGCCGCCTTCATGCATTTCGATCGGAACAGTTGCAACACCTTCAGTTGTTCATAGAGATCCGATGCGCGGCACAACAGCGCGTACCATTCGCTCAGTGTGCGCACGTCGCCACTGTCCTTGAGTTTCACGGGCAGTTCGACGCTCGTGAGCGTGAACGCAAGCTCAGCATCAGCAGGCACAGTGGCGACAATTTGCTGCAGGTTGATGGGCTTCGGGTGGCCGTTCTTGGTGGCGACGGCGCTGGTCTGCTCCAGTGCGGCGCTCTCGTCCGCATCGCTCTTGACGACGCCTTTGCGCTTCTTCCGCACCATTATGGACCACCGAATATCGCGAATGTGGGTAATGCAGCGGCAACCATCCACCCCATCAGTTCAACTTTACCGGTTCTGACACCGGTATGCAATCGGTAAAGTTCAACTCAAAACAGTACATACCGGTTATTGATACCGGTATCCACCAGTTGCATCTGTGAGACAGGTCTTGTGTGTGTGTGTGTGTGTGTGTGTGCTACACTCACTCTTGAAAAGGAAAGAAGAAGCGAGCGAGTGGGGGTGGCCATGTCCACGAGACGCAGCGCGTCGGCGGCGGCGCGGAAGGCGCAGAAACCGAGCGAGACCACAAACGCACCAGCAGCGGCAGCACCAGTACAGTCATTAACAGCAGCAGGACCAGTGACTTCAGTAGACGCGAGCGAGATGCAGCGTGATGAGACCGTTGGCACTCACGACCCAGCCGGAATGGCGACGACGAGCTCCACAACAACAGGAGCGCCAGTCTACTTGACAGAAGTAGTGTCGGAGCACGAGAAGACACGGCGCAGTAAGCGACTGCGCGTCGTTGGACCACGTGTGCGAGTGCACGCAGGAGGTGAATCCATGGAGCAGCAGATGAAGACGTCACCGAAGGATACAAACAACGCGATGCCTCGTGATGGTGTAACGATGCGTGGAGATGGAAGCGTAGGGCGTCCAGTGATGTCAAATACGACTACATTCTCTCGAAAATAGCAGATCTGTGTGCGAAAAATGAACAGCTAAGCGCCAATATCGAGTACCTGAAGCAGAATTTCACGTCACGCGAAGCAAACACGAATCGATTGTCCTTCGGTATGGGTGGTGTGCTGAATAAAGTGGAAAGTGAAATGGGGGCGTTGCAGATGGACTATGAAGACTGTGCGAATAAGAACGTGTCGTTGATCCAAGAGGCATTGCACCGGTTTTCGTATTGCTCGAGTCAAGTGGACATGTTAAAGCGCAGTGGCAACATCACGTCGATCCAGGTGCAGAATCTCCGCCGAGAGTGCAGTCGCGAAATGGATAATTTGCTGCTGAAGCTGGAAGATATTCAGGAAGGGGAACAGGACGAGCGCGACCAGGCAACAGCAAGAAACCTGTCAACAATGAGCGATATTCAGCGAAACAAGGACGAGATTGAGCTCCTCAAACAGGAGTTCCATTCTTACAAGCGGCATCTACATGAAGAACCACTGCCGCGAGGCGAGACAGATCGCAATTTTGCTCAACGGATAGAGTATTTCTCTGCTCAGCTGCATGATTTATACAATGAAATGGCGAAGTTGAAGCAAAATCTCATGCAAGAGAGCAATTTGAACCGAGCGGGGATCGAGAGGCTGCTCACGCGGCAGATGGATGAGTTTCGCGACGTGCAAGACGACGACACGAAACGTTTACAGGATGAAATGGACGAGCTCCGGTCGGAGCTCTGCGACGTGTTGAAGGAAATGCATCTGCTGAAGGAACGAACCAAGTACCTAGGTCCGGATTGCTCCAAGAGATCGAAACGACCACGAGAAAACAACCGCTATCGACAGAAAAACAACAGGTTTGGAGCTCTGATGAGTGGATTGCCTGTAGACTCGGAATCGTGTTCCACGTGCTCGAGTGTGCATCCTGGCTATGCGCGCAGCCTAGCCGACCTTCACCAGCAGCAGCAAGATCAGAACCAGGATCGGCACGTGCGATGTGATCACCCATATCATTGCCATTACCACTACCCTGTAGTGGACACAGTCCGAAGTGACAGCGAGTATGCCTACCCGAACACAACGAACTACCGACGCGGTAGCCTCACGAGCTCACAAAGCTCGAGTCCTCGTCGACCGGGCGATGTGAACATGCTGCCGCTGCAGCATGAGGATGTGCTTCCTCCTCCTCCAGAGGCAAAATCCTGTCCGAGTCCGCACTTTTCGTCACGCTCGTCCAGCATATCGGGACGAATCAGTGTCACTCGAGGTATGCTGCATTTTTTTAATGTGATTTTGTTTTGTCTGATCTTGGCATTCACTTTTTTTGCTTTTTGCTTGAACAGATGAATACGGAGAGCTGCTTCCAGAGGAAGAAATCGAGCGTCGGTTGCTTGAGCAGCATCGTCTCTTTTGGATCAAGGAAGGCGCAGCGATGGCAAGTGAAGGCGCATGCAAGTCCCATGCGTCTTTGGCATCAAGTGCATCATGCATTCGTACGTACAAGCAAGCGTGCCAGAAGGGGTAAACCTGTGCTGGTGCGTTGGATATTCGTTTTTAGGGAACGGTGAGGGGCAAAGTCTATCTATTCTATCTGTCAAACATAAGCTAACGAAACAAAGAAAGAGGAAAATAACCACGCAAACAAAGCGCATTGTGTCCTTGTCTTCTTCGTCCAAATACTATTACGGTATCTTTGAAGGAAGCCACAGGAGTTTGTAGCCTCTCGTTTGTCGACTGCACATGCACAACACGCATCAACCGTTCTTTCGGTTGCTTCCGCGCCGCATAACGAACGTATGCAGCCAGTGGTTGAGACATTGCCCAAGAAAGGGATCACTGGAATTCTGGTGACGCACCAATTCCAAGTTTATTTGGATGTCGAGCTATGGATGTGACGAACTTCCATCGTTCCATCACTCTGCAAATACAGCACCATTTTCGAGGGACACTTGGCAAAGTCGTATTTCTTCAACTACATTATCAGGTGTGTGGAGACTCGCTGATTGCAACGACATGTCATGCTACACAGAGGCATTTCCGCCTTGACCGTGATCGCATTAGATCGCATTAGATCGCATTCGATCAAGCAAACCTTTGGGCAGCCTTTCGACAAGATCACCCTCATAATGACCATTGTTTTCTTTTCTGTATACTTATGCAAGCCTACCCTCATTGACTAAAGCTCAGTTTAGAACAGCCCTCTCTACGTGAGAACACCGACTGCTCTCTACATGACCATTCGTCCTATGTAAAAGGACACTACTGTACACCTCACACAAAGAAAGGAGCTGTCAATTCATTTTCTAATTGTAATCTTTCAAGACTTCGTTCTTGGACGAAGGAAAAAGGTCAGCAGTTGTGAATGACGCGACGGCGTGGCGCTCATGACGCGCCTCTCTTTCGGTGCCTCTTTGCTGTATGACGGACGGACGGACGGAGGGAACGGTGAGGATCTGTTCCCTCTTGTGCACCACCACCACGACGACCAAGCAGCCGAAGCCATTGCCACTGGAAACGCAAGGTTTCATTCACTTGATTGCTGCATACGCACACTACTACTCACACACTGCACGCTACGTCCACTTTACTTCACATATCTGCTGCTCCTTGCTCTAGTCTTTCTTATTGCACAATGATTGGCCCCCAGCTCCTCTCCGATCGGGATCCGCGTGTCTTTGCTGTCTTGGATACTCTGCTGCTTGGGCTGGTTTATGGACACGAACACTGGTGCAGCGTCACCAAGCGGTGGTTGCGCGCCTGCACCGGACGCGCGTTGGGACCCGAGATCGTGCTGCGGTACACCTCGAGCTGCTCGCGAGACGCCTCGACGACGTCCTGCATGATGATCCACTGCACACCCTCGGTGTACGGCGGCGTCGTCAGCGAACCGCGGTATCGGTAGAACTTGCCGCCCTTGAGGATGTCCAAGTTGGCAGCACTGATCTTGCCCACGGACGCCGTGTTCTTGCCGTCGGGACTCATACCTGGAAGAGCGTCCCAGAACTGTACAAGAGAAACCACATCTCAATCAGAAACACACAACACTTTTCAGACTGATCAGAAGGTAGAAGCAAACTTACTTGAGCCAGGAACTGGTTCTCCTTGCCCTCGCGGAAGAACAGCGCAATCACTGCAAGACTGCCGTCGTCGGCTTGGTGGACCAGGTGGAGCTCCATGGCTTCGTGGTTCCCGCTGAGGGTGTGCTCACCTACAGATAGTAAATATGCAAAGTCAGAACAGATCTCATCACATGCAGTTGGTACTTCCCATGAGAAAAAGCACGTACTTGGCGCGTGGAAGTGGAACTGCACCGTGTAGTAGATCTTGCCGTTGATCTTGAGGTAGTTGCACTCGCGCGAGCCCCACTCGACCTTGAAGTTGCTGCCAGCGTGCAAAATCTCGGCTTCGGCTTCTCCGAGCACGACTTCAATGTGTTCGTCGTCTTCCCGGACGAGCTCCGAGTCCATGGCGCAGATATCGATAGGTGACTGCTCCAAGCCCTGGGTCTTGAGCTCTTCGTCGTCTTGGCACTTCAAGAGGTCCTCCTGGTCTTCCTCCGCAACAACCGACACGCGCGGCGAGTTCTCGGACGAGTGCACTGGGGTGGCGTCCACGGAGCTGGCGGCCGTGCTGGTGCTCGACACCGTGCGCTTGACCTGGGGCTTGACGTTGGCAGCCTGGTCGCGGCGGTTCTTGCTCTTGGACGCGTCGTTGCCGAGCAGGTTCTTGAGGTCGGCGAACAACTTCTGGAGCATCTTGTCTTGTTGAGTTCAGGCGGCTGCGAGATGTGCGCGCTTGGTGGTGAATTGGCGAATGAACACAGCGAGTGACGCTGACCCCATCCCAGTCGTCCAAGCAAGAAAAAAAACGGCCAGCAGGTGCGTGAGACCAAATGCTGTAGCTACACTGTACTCTGTATTGTTGTGCTTTGGAGCCAGGAAGGTCGTTGGTTGCACAGAAAAACGGAGGGTGGGTCTTGAAGTAAGATGGACGAGAGTGGCGACGATTGCTCCTGATTCACCATCGCATTACGCTGTGGCGCGCTATCCGAAGCAGAAGATTGGCACGAGTGCACTTGCTCACGGTCGCCTGGACGTGAGAAAGACGAGCTGAGTGTCGGGAATCTCTCATCTCATTTCATTTCATCTCATCTCATCTCGTGGATTTGGATATTTTTGAGGAAAAGAAAATGGTTTGCACTCGCAGGCAGCTCCATCTTGTCTTCAGTAGTGTCTGCGACCTCCCGAGTCGAAAGCACTTCAAAGTGGGTGTCTTTTCCGATTTTATCGACTAAGAAGGTAAATATGACGATGTCAGGAATAGTTGTCGCAACCCTGAGAGATTCTATCCTGACACAAAGCAGGCGACTTGGTACGCATGCAAGAAATTAGTGCCAGATGCAGTAGAGCAAATCTCGGTGAAAGTGTGCTCGGATGGATGCGATGAAGGGTTGGTCTGTGGCGACCATCAACTCCACATTCCTGTGTTACTTTGATTATATCACCCTCTTCGCATTGATGAGCCACAACACACGTTCGTTTTTCGATGCAAATTGCGATCTGAACACGGATGTTTTATGCTGGTGTCGTTGAAGAATAAACGCAACGTTCCGCCTATGTTTGCACTAGAGCCAGCGACTGCCTCGCTGGAAATTGCGCCAGAATCCTACAAGTTAATTTGTGCTGACGCAGCTTTTGCAGCCAGAAACGGCGCAGTGATTCGCCTCCGAATGTCGCATCGCGCCGTTTAACATTGGACCGTTTGTTGACCAAGAAACGGAAGGATGCGGATTTAGCGAACGAACGTACTTACACACTCAAGGTATGCAGAATCGATGCATTTACAAAAGAAAAGGAGTTTCCTTGCATGCGACGCCCATTTTGGCGCAGGGGTAATAAATCCATGCATGTACGAGACGAGTTCGTTGGCAAACCCATCTCAGGCGGCCGACTTGCACGTGGGATTAACTGTTTCACTGTGAGCAGCATGGAGTGAGACAACGGTCCGTCGGCATGTATGCCCAGCGAAAGGTTCGACGACAAAAAAAGGAGCAAGAGCAGTGAGCTTCAAGGGTGGAGAAATCGATCGCGAGGTGACTATCCAGCGTGCCGTTGCTTTCGTCTGTTTGCGCGCTTCGGAGCGTTCGAGAGTAATCAGGCAGCGTGAAACATAACAAGCAGCAGCATGTGTCAACAGAGAACGTGGTGGTCACTGTGTGTCAACTGAGGCGGTGTTCTTTGTTGTTCTTTCATCATAGTGCGGATTTACTTGGTGGGGACTTAAGGGTAGGTGGAGGAGCACAGATATCAGACTGAATACAGTATACACTTTATACCCTTGCAAATCCGTTTCCTCATTTTATGATTTCAATAGTATAAGTGAGATAGCATACTTCAAATTATGGTAAGGACGCATAAGGCGGACTCAAAGAACGTCGTTAGCAAGAGGAATGGTTTCTGTCTTGGGGGGAGTGGCGACAGCAGGTGAAGAAAGAGCACATGGCACAGAAAACGGCCACGTCAATGAAAAATCTGTTGGTTTTCTACCCTATACGCGGTTGAAATGGGTTCGTAGCGACGAGCACATGAAGACACAAACCAGCTGGCAATATGACCGACTAAGCAAAATGGGGCTACGCGACCAGCACGACACACATTTTCCATCCAGTTGCGCGAGGGGTTGCCGAACGAGGGTCAACCGTCGAATCTTGAAGAGTCAAATGAAAAAACATGCAAAAACCAGGAAAGAGGATGGATACTGCAGATGTGATACTGTAGGGATGGAGGGACTGGATGAAGCATGCATGCTGCGAAGCAAAGCGTGTTTGTGTGCCTTGAGGGGAGAAGCACGAAATGACTTGGCGGTGGGACGCTGCACTTCTGTTCATCTGTCTTTTCCTAATGCGCATGACACGCGATTTCTTTGCCGCCTTCAACCACGAGCTTAGTGGACGGACTTCCAATCATGTGTTCACTCGTCGTTGTTGTCGTGCAGTATGAGTGTCGAGACTAGGTCAGCACAGCAGTGTCGGATATGTGGTGCAGCAGTATCACGTTCACACGCCAACCTTTCTGCTGGGAGTCTAAAGAGAGGGTTTCTAGTCTCCTGCATTGTGATATGTGTGTGTGGGAGGTGAAAATAGTAAGCACCAGTTTAACCCAGTATGTTGGTTTGCCCCGCTCGCTCACCCACCTTCTTTGCCACCGAACGTTCTTACAACACAAGCTCTGTACTCTGAACACGACTACAGCACAGTACACAATAGTATAGCACATGCGACACTTTTGTGTCTGTCCAACATTAGGTGGCGAACACTAATTGTAGAAGCTGCCTTTTTTGCAACTGTTTGCTTCCGATCCGACACCATGTGAATGCATACGTGTTCAGGCGCGACAGAAGCAACCCAAAGCACCGAGAATTGACCCCAAGGAGCCACAGAGAGAGAACGATGGACTCCGCGACGACACCTGCACCTGCTGCCCCTGCCAAAGAGGCGACGACACCGAAAGCACTGCGTGTGACGACGGACGCGGACGCGGCGCAGCCGAAAGCGTCACCACGGTTGGCGACAACGTCCCCCAAGCAGCTCAAGAGCCCGCTGAACATCGTGATGCCCAAGCCCATGAGCATCTAACGCGAAGAAGGGATCTTACGCGGATTAGATGAACACTCGCAGTTAATCCCTGCCTCCGCAGTGGATGAGAACTCGCAGTGAATATATTGACCATCCCTGCTGATTGCGGTTTGTGCGGTGGGTGTACAAGAGTTACAATAGAAGCGCATTCACCATTTATGACAGCAGCAGCGAGGAAGAGCACGGTGAGATAAGAGAGTTGGAATAGAACATACGATATTGCATTATATATATATGAACATGGTGAAGAGCTCACTTGCATTAGAGTGTCGCTGGGGGTACGAGCGTGAGGTATGGCGTCGCAAATGGCCGCAGACTTGGTCCGATGGGCAGCTCAATCTCGTAGAGAAGCAGGAACTCATAACCGTCCGTGTCCTGTGCAGCAGCGAGCAAAGGGCAATAACGCATTGCCGTGCGCTGTCTTGAAGCGTGTAAGGCTGTGAGCATCGGCCGCTGCTGCTCCTTTGTGCTCGATCCTGCATCCAAGAGCTCCGAGCTGCTCCCACGCTGACGTACGCGTGAATGTGGTTGCTTCTCAACGATGCACAACAAACGCACTCGCTGCCGTGTTAGAGATACAGAATGCTGCTGATCATAGTTGCGGGTATCATGACGCAGCGGCTCTAAATATTCAAACTCTTGATTCCAGAATGTCCCGTGCAGTAGGATCCTGTCGATCACAGCAAACGTACCCTCTGGGAAGCGTTCGTCCTGCTGCTCCGCTTTCTCATTGACCTTCTTCTCTTCGTTCAGATCATCCTTCGGCTCCTTTTCTGATGATGTGACCCTACAGCCGAGCTGCAACGAAAAGCTCACGGCGCAGGAATCATCGTCTTCACCAAGCGCATGCTGCTCACAGCACGTAGTCTTGGCGGAACCGATGATATGCGCCAGAGACATCGCTGAAGAGAGTGCCGGTGCCCAAAACCACATTGGATCACTGCGCTTCCCGGTCTGTGCCGCCCTCAGAAAGTGAGACCACTGGAGATAATGTGTGAACAGATCGTCACAACTCCATTCCGGAGTCATGACGTAGCAGCAACCAAAGCAGCTACGTTCAGCTCCCAGTTTGGACCACAGTTCCCTTGGGATCTCATTTTGCAAGAGCGCAAGGACTTGGCCACGTACACTTTGGTTGCGAATGTGGAGCAGTGATCGTTCATCCTTGGTGCGGTGATCGCGGCTGCACTCATCTGTGACTGATTGCCGCGAAACACGAGCAGCGAGTGGAAAAGCACCAAACTGCTCAGCAATTGCCAGATGCAAGGTACTTTGAGCTTGGCGTCGGCAAGGGCGGTGAGGTCAAAGCCTGCCGCTGCCATCGCGAGCTTGAACTTGCTGGTCTCGTCCGCCAAGAGCGACGTCTCCAAGAGCTCTCGGCACGGATGGCACCCAAACCGCAAGATTGTCGATTGGAGACACTTCTTGAACGATACCACAGCTGAATTAGCACCAAGAGCATTCCGATTGATTGCCGTGTCATGAATACACAACAAATTTGGCTGCAGGTGAACTGGCAGCATCGCCCAGTTGTCTACGACAGCGAGGAGCCGTGGGTACACAGACGTCACTAGCGAGATGTCTGAATGACGATGCACATGCGACTGTGTCGTCGAAAGTTGGCGAGCTGTGGGTATCTTTCGGATCATGGACGGCACGAGTTGCGAGGATAATGCTTCGCCTGGCGATGCCGTGGGCTTCGTCACGGCGATCGCGGAGTTGATCCCGATAGCATCTTCTGTTAGGATAACATGTTGCTGTGGAGTAATAATCACTTTGATGAACACTGTCTGAAAAAACGCGCGCTGGAGGAATGGTAAACTGTGGAACGGCCGGTGCGAGATGATCAGGACACCCGACATCTCTGGGTACACCGAAACGGAGCAGAGCCAGCCGTACTTGTTGTCGATTCGGTGGAATCGGCTGCTGTTGGTGCGGCGGTATTCGATGTCGTAGCCTCTTGCAGTTGGAGAACTTGGTGCAGTTAGCGCAGCAGGCTTCTCTTCAACGAGAAGCTGCACCGAAACGTCGTTTTCAGACGAGAACTGGACACGAACACCATACAATTCCAGCATTTGGTCGCATAGTTGGTGCGAAAGTTGTGGGAACAATGTCAGACCAATCTTGATCCTCTCGGACCGCGAACGGGACGTGGCAAAGAAGTCGGACACCTTGGATTTGTGCTCGCCTGCTGTCGCACCATGAAGAATCAAGGATAGGACACTCTTTGGCTCCAGAGCACCCAATTCGGTCCACCAACTAGCTAGCTCCACTTGCGTACAGAAAATTTCCCATCGATTGAGCTTTTAAAGCGTCAAAACCGACTTCGCACTGACTGGTGGGAAAGCAGCACTGTGTTCAGCGTTCTCAGCGTTTCCACGAGTTCCTCCTGCGCGCAATTCGTCGCGACTCTCGTTCCCTGTCGGCTCAGCAATCTTCTTCGTACTTTCATTCTCGGGAGCAACGATGGCTGTCTCGTTGCCAGCTGTCGGTGGACCAGACGTCGGCACCTTGCCAGCGTTTACCATTTGACGTACACCTCGCTGCGACTGGCAATGATTCTCTTCCAGTGTGCAAATGAGTTGCAGTGTAAAGCGACCCCACGTTTCCTGGCAACTAACCAATGGCATGAGGAGGTGTAGCATCTGCTGCAGGATCTCATCGGTGCCGTTAAACGAAGTCGCCGTGTGTGCTGCCCCTCCAGAGGAGCTTAATTGGACTTTGTGTCGGAGGTACCCAATCGCAGTTTTCACCATCGGTAGAGTGGGAACAGCAGCCACGCCTGGCGTACTGCTCAACAGCATCGGTGACTACAGACGCTGCAGTTGCTGGCGTTGAGAAAAGTGTGATCCCTGCATTTGCAGAGGCGAAGGTGGTGGCGTGGGATTCAACGCCGAAAAGAAGAGCGAGAGGAACAGCTGGAGCCCCATCGGTGGGGATCTCGCCATTGATCGAGACGGACTCACGTGCTCAGATACCGCCGTGTTAAACGAGTTGTAGATCGCAGCGCCTAGTTTCGCGATATGGCGCAGTATTCTTGTGTGGACGATTTCCTTTTCCACGCTCATCCGCTTCCTCTGCATCGCGAGTCGCAGTTCTTTATTCGCATTGGCTTGTTCCCGCAAAATTTGCATTTCCGCGACTTGGAAGTCTCCATGCACCGTTGCTCCTCGGATGCGCTTTGTGAGCTCGTCTTGCATGCTGCTTTCGCTGTGTGCCACAACGTGGTACTCTCGAACTGCCGTTTCCAATTTCGTCGATTCAGCATTCTCGTAGACCCCAGGGTTCCACATCTTGTCGAAGATCACATCTGGAATTTCTGATGCATGCAGCATAGCATCCAGCGTAGGCAGTCTCAGAGTTGCTTCACCGAATGTACTTTGCGGTTTGTGTGATGCCAAGACGAACCGAAGCGAAGAGTGGACTGGAATCAACTCTGTCTTGGCTTCACCTGCAGTGCTGGTAGCACTAGCAAGTGACAAAGAAGTGCTAGCGATAGATGGGCTCTCCACCGCAAGATGCTCCACGCCATTCTTCAGCGTTGCCTTCCAATTGAATACCGATGCCAGATTGCCAAAATGCGTCATGCCATCTAAGGGTCCCACATCCAAGATCAACAACTGATGGTCTTCTGTTACAGCAGCGACAAACACTTGGTCGAAATCATCCGCTTTGCAGCTCACCATGGAAAACTCGCTCCACTTCCATAGGTTGCGTGCACACTTCAGCACGAGATCTTCGATTTCGTTGGTGCAATTCGTGATCAGGACTGCGGGAAATGCTGCACAGTTGACTTGACTCAGGAAGAATGCATCCTGAAGTCGACGCCGTGAAAAGCAAACACCACCTCCGCTGACAAGTTCCCAGTGACCTCGTTCAGATCCGTGGCGGTAGAACAGATCGGCAATATCTTCATCATGGTCGAACTCGTTGTCGCGTAGATCGTGATCTCGTTCATCTTGTTCCTCGTCTTTTTCTCTCAAAGACATACGAATACTAGGAAGGAAACTGCATTTGGTCTTGCATCGGTCGGTATCAGTCTGCGTGTTTCTCCAATACGCACGCTCCCACTCTGCAAACAGCGTCTGTCGGTCCTCGAAATGGAATCGCCCAGCGTAGGCAAGAAGTGCAGCATCGAAAAGCGCGTTCCGCCATGCCAGCCCGTGGTGGCGGGTTTTGTGCGTTTTCTCGACAGTTTTCTCCTGCTGTTGCTTGTCTTCGGACAGAAACTCGAGCACGCTCTCGCCGCTTTCGAGCCTCGAAGCCCGAGATTCAATCTCATCCGTCGCACTTTGCTTTAGCGCGATTGTTTCTCCAAGAGCAGTTTTCAGCTGGAGCAGTTGTTCATCTGCATCAGCTACACGCTGTTTGCTCACTTGTTATTCCTGCATCAACAGCCGCAGCCTGGATTGCGCTTTTTCGAGTTTGTCGAGTGTAGCCTTCACAACACGTCGGGGAGATGCATACTGATAAATCGCGCGCACCCAAATCGCCATGCTGCTCGGAGGAACCGCTTCGTTTCTTGTTTCGTCAGCGCCAGTTTCCGGTGACTATCTGGTGAGATACGGCTTGAGATCTTGCTCATCGTTCTTGTCCCTTCATCTGCGGGTACACCGGGATTGTTTCGGCTTGCATCAAGTGTTTTATGGAACGCCAATGTGTAGCCATCGCGCGCGGTCAATTTGCGAATTTGCGCTGCGTTTGCACCCCGCAGCAGATGATTATACACAACCGCGACACTGCGAAGAATGACCGCAAAGTATGCATCAATCTGCATAAAGTCAACCAGCTTGACGAACTTGGTGAGGTGCAGGCACTTGCGGCGTCGAATAGCAGCCATGGTCCAGCGAATTTCATCCAGGCGATCTTGCGGACGCTGTTGTTGCCTTTCCAGCAATTTCTTCAGGTAACGTTTTCGGGTTATTCGCAACTGCGATGGCTTGGATGGTGACAAGCGCGAGGGAGATCCCTGCTGAAAATGCTCGTGCCGCATAAATTGGGCATCTGCCGTTGCCAGCGCCATTTCTCGCTCGACATAACCATCGAAAAGATGGAAGTTACTACTCTTGCGCATAGAAATCGCAAATTCATGACCAGGAAATCTTCCGTGAGGAGATTCCATGCTGTTTAAGCAGTCGTGGCAAACGCTGACGAGAATTGCTTGCACGCTTGCGTTTATCTTGCACACCTCAGCAATGTGGTCGTCTAAATACTCCGCCTAAATGAACACAGACAAGTACTTCGTTAGTAATATGCATCAGCAGCAGTAACTCGGCATACAACTGATAGGCATTCGAGTGCTTACATTAACTTCAGTGAACTCAGGTAGTGAACACATGCTGCCTTCAAAGTCCCGAAAAACTGAACAGTCTCCAGCTTACTCAGCTCGCGTTGCACCTCTTGCATGCCAGCGAAAAGCATTGGGTGTGGAAAGTACAACTCCGAAAGAAGATTCACTCGCGCAATTTCAATATTTTCAGCACAAATTCATTTCTCCCAGCCCAGAAACGCCTTTCGATACCGAAAACTAGCGACATCAATCGACAAATGTTAGTCAGTAAGCACAGGTTCAAACCAAAGTGGGAATAATCTTACAGCTGAAAGCTGGACAGTCGAGAGATTTTGTCAAAGTGGAGCTTTTCGCGCTCCCACTCGACGGTTGGCACGAAGGTGGCATTGAAGTTGTCGTCTTTGACATGGAACGTGAACCCCGCTCCGCTGATCGTGTAATAGTCGCACTTGGCTTCATACTGCTGCTTCATGCCAACTGACCGACCAAACAGGTCTCCCTACACATAAACATTACACATCAAAGCGATACGTGAGGAAACGGCACAGACAGATGAATTGATACGACGTGGTTTCTTTGGCTCCATGGAAGCATACACACATGTGAGATCATAGCGATGTTGTACGGATTGTACTGACGACCCAGCTCCACGCAATGCAACGGGACAGCATATACGAACGCGTGTCGGTGATAAGTGGCCATCACTCTCACGACTGGGAGCTCTAACTGGGGAGCGTCTTCGAATACCAACAAAAGCAATGGTGTCAACTTCTCAGTTAGTTAGTGGAAACTCGCATGCCTCGTTCAGTTGGAATGAGCAGAAACGTACCTCGGTTCGGGACCTTCAATCCGCCTGGATCGCGCGCAGTGACGCCAGACTCTACAGCTTCTCGTTTTCTGACCAGCGATGAGTTGCGTGTATCCATCCACGGTAAAGTGCGTGAGCCTTCGGATTGATTCTGGTCTCTGGATGCAGCAGAATGTGGTCGTTTCGTTCCTGTCGCGAATTTACGAGGCGGCAGAATCGGAGTTTCCTGTTTTGGTTCGTCGTGATGTCTGAAAGCTGAAATCGGGGCGGCAGACAATGGTCGTTTCGCTAACCGAGACCCTGGACGCAGTAACGAAGCTGGTATTCTGGCGCCATGAGCCGCTGCTGATGGAACACGCTCAGTTGTAAGCGACGACGTCCGGACATCATCTTGCTTGCTCGACGGACCGCCTCGCCGAGTCGCTGCGTCCGTGGTCTCTGTCTGTGGCTCAAAAAGCTGGTTCGGTGGGTCTTTCGAGGGTACCGAGTCGTGAGTAGCATTGTTGACAGCTACTTGGATCCGATCCATGCGATGCTGGCTCGTGCTGGCATGTCTCGCTCCTGCGTTTGCAGACTTTGGTCGAGCAGGAGCCATTGCTTGTGAACGAGAGAGTAGCGTCACCGGGTTTCCAGCGGACCACTTTGTTCATAATGAGGCAGAAACAGTTTAGAAACAAGAAGGGTCCAGTCTCCGTGTGCATTGCAAACACACGTAGCGGCTGAGGGCATATCGACGGTACCTGAGTCATGTGTCCGGAAGTTGCAGAGCCTGACCGGGGGATCTGTAAGCGACCACTCAACTATCCAACCCAACAACATTCCATAGCGATTGTAGCCAGTTGAGCCAACATAATTATCGCATCCATGTCTCCATACACACAGTCAGAGCAGACCCAAACAAACCTTGAGAGACAAATCTACGCGGGTCTCATTTGCGCAGCACTGGGAACGACTGCTTCGGGAGTGGATTGTCCGAGATGTCGAGCCAACATAGCGTGTGCGTGTACCGCAACAGGTACGAGAGCGCCAGGTACCCACTCTTGCCGTCGAAGAGACTCAGCATGTCGCTGGAGATGTTCAATGCGATCAACGTGGGATGGAACGCCAGAGCCCGAGAAGCACACGGCAGCCCTCGGGTTGAAGGTCGTTGCTGCGCACACTGCATCCCATAAATTGCCAAATCAAAGTCACTTGACTGTCTTATTCTCTCACACAAGCGGATTCAGATCCCACGTACTTGAGGTAGCGAAGGCACGAGCGAACGCTTTGGATCCCCTTCGAGAGCGCCAAGAGCCCATCCATCTGCGGTCGATACGGGTTACCGAGGAGCTCACATGAGTCCAGCTCGAGAAATTGGATCGTGTTGTTCGCGACCAGCGCTTTCCCGAGCAGCTGCAGGCTTTTTGGGCCGAGAGCATTCTTCGACAAGCTATATACAGATATTAGGATTCTCAGTCGAATGGTCAATCGATACAATTAAGGCTCAGCTATGCAACCTCAGTCGAATCAAGTCGGTATTGAGATTGGCAGCAAAATCCGCGAGGCAAGCAACAGTCTCCGGAGACACCGACCGGTTGCTGAGGTCAAGAAGCACGCCTCGACTCGTAGCTTCGGGCTGCTCGTCCTCGCCGCAGGCTGTGGTCCCTTGAAGCAGCAGAAATGGCCGCAGCGACAGCGGCAGATCTGTCGCTCCTTCCACGCTAGAGGCAGCAGCAGCTGTCTGGCGCTTCTCGCGGTCGGCATCATTGCACTTGCTCTCGATCATAGATTCTGACATCCTACGACAGCAATGATAGACTGTTGGGTACTGCGTGCCATTGTGAACGACTTTTCAAGCTCGCGATATTCTGTTCAATAGTTCTTTGCATAAGGACTTTAATAGCAATGCACCGAAAACCACTATTGTTCAGCTTCAGTTACACTGTATGCTAGGTCTCGAAACATCTTGAAAGGTCGCACTGTGATTTTGGTGGAGACGGTCAGAGGACGACTGGCATAGAGCAGAATGCGACTTCCTGTTCACGCCGTCCAGTCACTCCCTCAACGATTACTACGGCACATACAGTGCATCACATGGTTGCCACGTCATTCACCTGCGCACTTCATTACTTGAGTGGCTGTTCATAATCTTGACCATGTTGCCAGTTGGTGTCCCTGTAGGACAAAGGTGAGCGAGCCAAGGCTTCGAGGTAGGTGTCATCAAGCATTGATGACCTGTTGGTTATCTTCGAGTCCAGTGACTGAAAGCACTTCGTCAAACAGTTCGCCATATCAATCCTCGGAGACTACAGCCCCATCTCGTTCAACTGAAGGCAGCCCGGTCCTCAAACTGGCACTAAGAGTGACTACCAAGCCGCAGCTCAACCTCAACAAGGCGACAACTACAGCAAAGGCAACGAGAAGGGCGAAGGCAAAGAGAGCAAAACGCCTGGTGTTCACATCGACAAACATGTGAGCTTCCAACGGGGTTTCTCTGTCAGCGCAGGGATTGGTTTCAACTATGGAGCTGGTGTCGGCATTGGAGCTGGAGTGAAGGTTGGCGCTGGTCTGAGCGCGAGCGGTTCCATTTTCGCGGGTGCCGGGTGAGAGCTTGAGAATATAGATTTTGTGAGAATTTGACTAGATGTTCGTTGGACACAATAGGAAATGGTTTCCATGTGAGTTGTTAAGAATTGTTGTGGAAAATGTATGATCGGGACATTCGGTATCAGTTGGCTCGATTGAATCCATCACCTGCTACGCTGGACCGCATTAAATCAGGGCTAATGAAAAAAGAATACTTGTGAATGCTGCTTGCTGGAGAAAAGCTAGGATCACATCTGTGCTGAGGTTCCATATTGTAGCAACTCCAGCGAATCTCGAAGAGGCACTTTGCGAATGAGACTTGCTCGTAAGCTCAATTTAACAGTACGTAGATGCCTCCCTACAGCACAATGCGAGACCTCATTGTTGTTATTCAAGCCTGAGCTCTACGATCTTTTGTGTTCCTGTGACGTGTGGAAAATGTAGCCATCTCCGAGAAAGGCAACATCACGATTCGTTTTTGAATTGCCATTCACACGAATTTGGCTGGGCATGACTCAATTAGAAGCCCCTATCAATACAAACCTTGACGCATGCATATTTCCTGTACGAAAGCGCGCCGCGATGGAGCAGATCATGCAGATGCAGGACGACATCCACAAGCTCAAGAAGATGATGGACTCGGTCTTCGAGAAGATGTGAGAGCCCCCGTCTGATACCCCATGCGTGTCGCCACGTGCTGACCTTGTTGCATTTGCCTTTAACTTCCCTATACACGCACACACAGTGAGAGCCATTCCGCGGGCAAAGCGTACGACGCGACCGACGCCTATGGTACGAATTCCTCACGCTATATGCCGATTATGACTCGTTTGTCATTACTTACTAGCGCCATATCGTTTGTGCGTTGTGTGTGCAGCGGACAAGGACCGCATTGTGGAGATGCTCAACCGACTGAGCTCTCGGGTATGTGGAAAGAATCAATGATGAGAGATCCCTGTCTCCTACACTCACACTGTTGTGTGGCTGCGTGCAGATGGCGGACGCGGACATGTCGAACCTCACGGCGACGCCGACGAAGGACGCGACGCCAGAAGACATTTCGGTGCGGCGATGGCGTCATTTGCGTCATCTTGAAAGTCTGGAGACTGACTCAGGCTTTGCATTGTACTCTGAACATGCAGGAGCTCAAGCAGACGATCAACAACACCGAGGCCGAGCGGCAGAGCATCTACCGCCGCGCTGGCGCGTCGCTCAAGGGCGTGCTGTAAATGAGATGTTTTAACTCGGAACCAAGTCTCTTTTTTGTTTTTCCATATAGTATATATTTCCACTAACAACAATGAGAGAAAAGCAAAAAAGGAAAACTTGTCATCATGTATCTACGTTTATGGCTGCTCGCCCTACTCTATTCATTGTTTCATTCATCAAGTTGTCCTTTCCACGTGGACACTTGCGCAACTCTTTCTCTTTTTCAGCGGCGTTCGAACTCAAAATGGTGAGAGTTTGCCCAAATGTCGTTTGTCAGTTCCTCGACCTCGTCCTCGTTCATCGGCACAGAGGCGCGGGCTGTTGCCATAGTGGCTACTCGAGGGGACAATGAGCTGCTGCTACGTTGGCGGTTGCTGCTTTCGTCGCTGAGAGCAATGCGAGGCTTCTTGGGCTCCTGTTGCTCAGACACGGGCGAGTCTGGAGACTTTGGTAGTGACTTGCGCTTCGGCACATGATGTTCTTTCTTGACCGCGTTTTCCTCTTGGCTAATGCGCATCACCTCGTGCTCTTGCTCGGTGTAGAACTCCTCGCGCAGTTCCTGCGAGATCTCGTCCCAGAGCCCCGAGATCTTTAAATGCATCTCCAGCTCAGCCTCGCTTTGGAAATAATCCTCGTTCAAGACCGCAGTCTTTGCGTTCACACCAGGCTTGAAGTAGTCGTACTCGAAGCGACCAGGGCGGTAGTACCAACCGCGTTGGAGCAGTTTTTTCACGATCTTGCCCATGGAGACCTTTAAATCGCCTTGCAGATCGTTCACAAAGGACGATGTTCGACGCACAGACGACGATGGTGTGGGTGGCTTTGAGGCAATGTTCGGGGATTTCTTTTGTTCTTTGGCAGACGCTTCCTTTTTAGCTTCTAGTACCTCGGCTTTCACTTTCACAACCGCCTCGTTGGATTCCGCAGCGTCTTTCTTGGTCTTTGCTTTGGTATCGAGCTGCCGTTGCTTCTTGAGCGTCTCGAGCTTCCGTTTCCGCTCCAGTTGTTGTTTCAGGCGCTCGTGCACCTCCCTGCGACGCTGCTCCACAGCTTCGTCATGCTCCATGCGCAACTCCGTTTTGATTTTGAGCCAGATCCCTGAGTCCTTGAGAAATTCCTCAAACTCGGCTGCCGAACGAAAGTAGTTTCCGTTCAAGATCGCAGTCTCCGGAGTGTACTCGGGCGCAAAGTAATCGTACTCGAATTTCCCCGGCTGGTGGTACCAACCCAGCTCTTGGAGCTTCTTGTACACAAGACCAAACGTGCATTTGAACTCAGGCGTGTGGAAAACCAATGGGTCGGATTTCTCCGCAGACTTGACGGCAGGCTTCGGGGTTCTCAGCTTCGACGGTGTCACCTTTTTGCCGCTAGCAACCTTCTTGCCAGCCTTCAATGACGCCTTGGACGCAGACTTTGGCGTCACCTTCGCACCAACTCTGCCCTTGGCGCCTGTCGAGGGAGTTGTCAGGCGCTTCGCTGGATCAGATGGAGACACCTTGGTCGATGATGCTGCTTTGGTTTTCTTAACTCGCTTCAGGAATGGAGATGGCGTCGTAGCGGACGCTGCTGCTGCTGGTTTGGACACTGCGGCATGCTTGGGAGTAACAGGAACCTTCGTTTCCACGGTCTCTTGTTTAGCCTCCACTTTCGGGGAAAAGTCAATCACTTGGTGGCCTTCAACCGAGTCGCCGAGCTCAATCTTGACCTGTTCGATCTCCAGACATTTGAGCACAGCGCGCTTCTTCGTCTGGAAAATAGTCTCGTTGGGCAAAAACTCGGCAAAGCTCGTCCCTGGCTTCACGAACAAAGTCTCAGAACCACACGCCATGGTGTACCACGCAAACTTTTGCGTCGCGACATCCCACAGGATCTCCCAGAGTCGCGCATCGTCGCCTGCTTCGTTGTCGTCCGTTTTCTCGCCAGAGAGCGCAATGAACTTCCAGCACGCCTTGTCCTTCGAGTCAAACACGTTGATGTTCGGGCGAAAATTGAAGAACTGCGTGCTGGGCATCGCGCAGAAAATAGTGTCCTTGCCTTGCGCGACTTGCCATCCTTGCTTCTCCAGCATGTCCCAGATGGGACCAAGCACCTTGGTGAACTCCGCAACCGCCGAGACGTCCTCATTCGATTGCTCCTTCACGGCTTTCTCAGCACTCGGCGGCTCTTCGTTGGCAGCAGCAACCATCTCCTTCTTTGGGCTTGGAGTCGCTTCCACAGGAGGCTGAGTCGCAATGGATCGCTTTGGGCTCGAAGGCGCTTGCTGACGGGGCGACGCTGCTTTTGGCGTACTAGGCTTCGAGGTTTCGACAGTCGATGCAACCACCTTAGCGCTGTCAGCCACTGCATCTTTCTCACCAGACGTCATCTCATTGTCGTGCTCGACACTCTCGGTGGCTACTCCCACTTCCTCCTCCTCCTCCTCTTCCTCCTCGTCATCATCATTGATCACTTGCGTGGGTGGCAATGCGTCCATATCGGCATCTTCGCCATCCTCTTGCTCCTCCTGCTCTTCTTCTTCTTCCGACGCATCGTCATCTGCCAAGACCTGGGTGAGTGCTTTGTCGGCGCTCTCGTTGTCCGCCAAATGTTCGGTATCCGAAGCCATCACTTCGCCTTCCTCCGTCTCGCTACCGCCATCATCATCAGCACCATCGACCACAATCGTCGTCGTTGTAGTCGTCGTAGTGGCCACCACTTCTGTCACTGCAGTATCTTTTCCGTCTTGATGGTGGTGGCCATTAACGACGTTGTCCATCAAGCCGCTGACGGCGGCGCTCGCCTCCAGGAGCTCCTCGTTCGTGACCACGAGGTCGTCGAGCCCGTCACCGCTCAGTCGCATCTCAAAGTCCATTACGGCTCTGCTTCAGTAGGACACTGGGCCAGCAGCACGCACACACGGACGCACAGGCACGCGCTCTGTCCAAATTGCTTCGAGCGTCTCAGCTTCTGACCGCCCGTTTACCCGACAGCAATTGCTGAAAGCAATAGACGCCACCACCTATTTATCCCATCTTTCGCCTTCGCGCGCTCGCATTTCATTGGTGGAAACTCGGAACTTCTGCTCAAATTTACGCCCCCCAAAGCAGCAACTTGAGGATACTACTGATATAGGAGAAGTATCTGACACATCATTTTGAAAGGGGAAGAAAACATGGGCAAATGCCTCAAGAGTGATTGTACAGGCTCAAATCGAAACCGACACTTGATCGAAGAAAAGCAAAGAAAACAAATAACCGGTTTACCGATCTCGAAACCAGTATCTCAATTGCTGTAATATCGATTGCAAAACCGGTCGAGTACCGCAAGAGTGACGGTCTCTTTCGTATCCGCTTTCCGTTTGAAAATGAATTTGCGCGCGCAAATATCCACGCTCCCGCCCTCGCGCACTTTGCGTCCATTCCGCATTCTCGCGTCCAGGCGCTGCTGCACACAAACGCGCGCTTACTCGCCCCCCGTCCGCTCGCTTCCCATCCTCCGTATCAGCCGCCTACGCGCACAAGCACCAGCGCACCCCTTACACACACACCGAGAGCGACGCACGATGGCAGTGCCAGCGGACAAGCTGCAGTGGGTCAAGCTGCGCTCCATGCAGGTGTTCTGGCCTGCATGCGTATACGACTCGTACACGCAAGCCGCAAAGCACGGCAACGATACCAAGGCGCTTCGAGAGGTCAAGCCCGCGCTCGACGCCGAAGACCGCCTTGTCTACTTCTTTGGCGTCGGACCGCTTGCGTGCCATGTTCAATCGACGTCGGGACCGGCGCCGAACCTTCAGCTCTGTGTCGCGCATGAAGAAGACATCTCGATGGTGCCGTGTCTACCGAAGGAGGAAGGGAACTTCAGTCTGATCGAAGAGTTCAAGCAGATCTGCCGTGCGTACCATGTTATGGAAGAAAACATGATTCGCGCAGAGAAGAATAGCTGCTTCCAACGAGCGTGTGAGGAAGCCACGCAGTTCCGATTCAGCGTTCACAGCGACGAAGATGTAAGGACTACTTGCAAAGTGACTCATGTGTGTTGTTGGGTACTGAATGTGAACACTAACAACCTTGTGGTGATCTGTGCGGGGTAAAATGTGTAGGCATCCAAACTATTTCTCGTTTTTCTCGCCAACAGCAAGCGAGCAAGTCGCCCGAGCAGTGATCTGTACCCAGAAACAGCAAACCAAGAAACTGTGAGCGCGAAATCTCTGAAGAGCAGTCCGAACTCGTCACCATCGCGGGCGAAAAACAGCCAGGATCCATCAAGCTCGTCGTCCCGTCCGCCAATTTTCAGCCCTCCACAGTCCAAGCTGACAAAGGCTCTGACCAGTTCGCCGTCCCCAAGTAAGAAGATGCTACCAGGATTGGAGCGGATCGCAGCAAAGTGCTGGGTGCACATGCTTGAAGATGGATGGGAAATTATGACTCAAGCCAATAGCCAAGTTCTGTACAGAATGCCAGGAGTCAGCTTCTTCAACTTCCGTCCAAACGAGAATATTTTCGACTCGCTTGTGAAAGCTTTTGTGAAGTATCTGACAGACTGGTCGCAAAGTGCAACAAATGGGAACGAAGACGAACAATCCAAGTTGATCGATTTTATGTGGCCGATGGTCGAAGCGTCTGGATGGGTGAAACTATCGAGCTCAAATGAGACGTGGTACATGATGCCGAACACGCCATTCAATGAATGTGTGCCGAACGTAACCATTTTTCGATCCAAGTCTCTGGCTATTACCAAGTATCTTGAAACGAATGGGATCATCCAAGCCGCGGAGAGCGAAGCAATCAGTGAAGAAAAGACCGAGACATCATCTGCAAAGGAAGCTGACAACCAAGAAATGAGTGAAGGCATGGAAGTCGATTCGGATGAAGAAAATACTTCTTCAGAGATTGAAGATGACGATGGTGAAGAGAATTCAAGCGAGCACACCTCTACTGAGGCAGAAGTGGTAGATGAAGATTCTGAAGACGGCAACGACGAGCGCTCAGATGAAAGTGACGATGTTGTCATTATTGACGAAAGACCCTCGAAAAAGGTATCTACTGCTAAAAACACAAAGATGGTGGCTCTACCGAAGCCAGTGAGTGCGAAACCTGTCGCCCAGAAGTTGAAGTTCGATAGCCCAGCCCCGGTTTCGGTCCCTCCTTTCAAATGCACGTTTGGCAAGATCGAAGGAGAGCTGCGTGCCCGCGGTTGGTACTGGAAGCCAAGCACTGAAGATTGGGCATATTATATGCCAAGTTGCCGGCTCAAAGACAAGGCTAAGCTTGTAGCCAACGTTGACTATTTCACCAGTCGCGCACGTCTGGAAAATTATCTTGATTTTTCTGGTTTGTACGACGATATTCGTGAGAAGCTTCTTCGCGATCACGAGCAGAAGCACAATCCAAGTAGCCAGCAGAAGGCTGACAATGAAAGGAAGGTTGGCAAGCCGAAGAAAGCCACTCCTGCTAATACATTGGTGAAGATCTCTACTCTGCAATCAAAGGGAGATGACGACAAGGAGAACCAGAGCTGCAACGTGAAGCCAACCAAAGCAAAGTCCAAGCTCAAGCGCCGTCTTACACCTGTCAAATCGTTCAGTTCCAGAAGATTGCAAAACTCGACGAAGGTGAGTGTTTCGGACGTGAAGTTTGGCGACATCTGGTCCGTATTGTCCGAGAAAGGGTGGCATTACAAGCCAGGAAAATTGGAGTACGATTACTTCAAGCCACACTGCTTGGATGTTCAAGACGGGATCGTCAGTGTGGACTATTTTCCATCGAAGTCAATGTTGATCGAGTATTTGAAGTCAAGCGGCTTGTGGGACGAGACTGCTAAGGAGATCGCAAACGACGAGCCTATCGATGTGACCTCCAGTGATGATGAAGCAGAGGGTGTGACAGCACCGAAACCGATGCCAGTCGCGACCAAGCGAAAGAGCAGTGTCGTTGACAACAACTACGCTGAGAAGGACACTCCAAAAAACAAGTCTACAAACAAGAAGCTCAAAACCGGTTCCTTCAACACTCCAACTGAGCCAAAACGCGCTCTGGTAAATGATACTCCAGTTAACGACACTGAGTCCGAGCAACTAAACGAGAAGATTTCACCGGATGCAGCAGGATCAAAGGGAACCGTTCACGAAAATGCTGCTGGATCGAATCTCCCTCGCAAGCTAGCGGACTGTTTCACTCCGTCGCCTGGGAATGCGAAAAAGATCAAGGCCAATTCATCGGTTGAATCTCGGAGTAGCCATCATGAACAGTTCTCTGAGGCTATCCAAAAGCTCACATTGGGTTACTCACCCTCGAAGTTCCAGTATCGCGAAGAAGAATTCCGCCACATTCACGATTTCTTCCAAAGCTGTTTCAGTCAGCGTCGAGGCTCCAGCATGTATATCTCAGGAGCTCCAGGATGTGGAAAGTCGGCGTTGTTGAAGGCAACTGAAGGCCAGATTGCTCAGCTATATCAGGTGTGTTACTTGTCACTGCGAAGCGCATTGCTGTCGATAAACTAACCGTTGTCTGGATAGGAAACCACGGGTTGCGAGGACACCAAGTCGCTTGTTCAGTACCATGTCAACGCGATGGCGTTGAACGACTCGAGCAAGCTTTACTGCCAACTTGCTGAGCTGCTTACGTCCCGTGCTTTCGTTGATGGATCCGATGCTTTTGAAGCTATTGAGAAGGCAACGAACTCGTCAAACAAACGCTCAAAAACGATGTAAGTGCTCTGGCTATATACCCCATGCTCTGCTATGTTTCTTGTCACTTACTGGGTTATTTTGGACAATGCAGAATTTTGATTTTGGATGAGATCGATATTCTCTTGAAGAAAAACGGTGTGGAGAGCGATCTGTGTCGACTTTTCGAGTTAGCCCATCGCGCTACGAACTCGTTTATCCTCATCGGTGTCGCAAACCAAGTTGACTTCACGGAGCGCCACTTGCCTCTACTCAAGAAGCGACTGCCTGACTGCCAACCTGAAGTGGTGATTTTCAAGCCGTACGTCCATCAGACCATTGAGCTGATATTGATCGACCGATTAGGCGGGAAGGACACCGCACTGAAGATGCTGAATGCCCACGGCATCTCGTTCTTGGCACGAAAGATCGCGTCCACAACGGGTGACATTCGGTTGGCTCTCGATATTTGCCGTCGAGTGCTTCAGCATCGACTTGATGCTGCCAATGAAGCGGGCGAGAAAGGGGAAGCGCTTCTTCAGACTCCTGTGCCACTGACCGAAATGCTGCGCTTGGTCAAGACTTCGTTGGAGTCGAAGAGCTCCCAGATCGTCCAGTCACTTCCTCGGAATCTCCAGATGATCCTCTTCGCATCGACCCGACTGGTGTCGTCGTTCGCAACCGATTCGAACAGCACCACCGGCACGCTTTTCGCTGTTGATGAGTTGTACGCGTGCTACTGCGATGCCAGCCAAGACGCTGGCGTGTTCAAGCCGTTGGCGTTCCGAGAGTTCAAGAGCGCACTGGAAACACTCGGCGCCGAAGGTCTTTTGGGGGCAAATGAGCTGAAGAAGCAGCTCGTCAAGCTGTTATTTACGCCCAGTGATCTGTTGCAGAGCTTCCGCAACGACGCGTACTTCGCGCGGCTCATCTAGATAAAAGTCGCAAAAGGTGTGCGGACTTCTTCTCCCCACACCAAGATTTATTAGGGCATCCCATCTTCTTAACTCGTCAGCCGATGATCAGAAGACACAGGCGCCATCTCGACTTTCAATTTCTTATCATGTAACCAAAATACTTGTGCTGTACGTGACGCCATTGACTTCCATTGATTCCCTTGATCCATTTGTCTTGCCAAAGTTGCCAGGCTAAGGTTGAGCGACGTCGATCATGTTTCTCAAAGCTACAACGCGCATGGTGTTGCATACAATACATAATATATTACTGGAGAGTCTATCTGTTTTTTCGCTGTCTCGACTCAAAACTGGGCGTTGCGACACTAACTGATTGCTTTTTCTTCAGGTTTCTTCTGACAAACTAATCGTGGTTCTTGAGCACAGATCGTATCCACTTCTTGAGCGACGTGTGCGTGTTGGACTTGGCGATGAAGATGCTGTCTTCGCTCTGCGTCTTCTCGACGCGCGGGTCCGCAAAGTTGCCTTGGTGCTGCTGCTGCGGGTGGAGGTGCGGTTCCACTTCGTCCATGGAAAGCACGTTCTCCTTTCCGCGCCGGTTCTCCGAGGAAGACTTCGTGTGGGTCTTGGCGCCGCGCGACATCAACAGCTTGACGGTGTGGAACTGGCTCATGCGGCTCGCCTTAAGCAGCGGTGTCTCGTCGCCGATCGTCAGTGCGTTCACCTGTGCGCCATGGTCCAGAAGACACTCGGCCACCTGCGTGTTGCCGCGCTGGGACGCCAAGTGCAGCGCCGTGCACAAATCACGCGTCACGCCGTCCACTGGAGCGTGTCCGTGCGTGAGCAGAATCTCGACGCACGCCAAATGGTTTTCCTGTGCGGCGATGTGCAGTGGAGTCTCGTCGTTTGGTCCCATCGAGACACACTTGGCGCCAGCTTCCACGAGTACACTCACGATCAAGCTCTGGCCGCGTGCACACGCAATGTACAGCGCCGTGATGCCCGCGCTGTCGCGCAAGTGCACGTCCGCGCCGAGACGTACTAGCAGACTCACGCTCTTCACGTTCTCGTTACGCACAGCGTGGTGCAACAACGTACATGCATTGCCGTCCTTGGTGTCGAGCAGGATAGAAGCGTTGTACTGCTTTGCCAACGCACGCAGCAGGCGGTAGTCCGCTTGAACAGCAGCGTCGAGCGCACACGCCTGCACTTTCTCACGCGAGGCTTGGTGTTTACCGTCGCCCAGCAGGATCGACAGCATCTCTGGGTGGTCCTGGGTCACCGCGAGTGACGCGGCTTTGTTCAGACTGTTCGGTTCGATCTCCTGATGCGTGACTTTGTGAAGGAACTGCGTCGGGATGTCGAACGTCAAGTTGCGCTTTGGGCGGAAGTTGATCAGCAGCCGCACGATCTCGTCGTAGCCGGAGCTCGCGGCGATCACCAGCGCATCCTCGTCGATCGTGGCGCCGTACTGCAGCAGAAGCTCGACGAGGTCAAGGTTTTTCTGGATGCACGCCATGGCGATGCACGAGTAGTGGCGCTTCTTGCCGCCGCGCTTGTTGGGCTGCGCGTGGCGACGCAGCAGTAGCTTGGCGATCTTGATGTGGCCGTTGTCGCACGCGACCTGGAGCGGCGTCATGCCGCACGTGCAGCTCGAGTTGACGAGGTTCATGCACTCGTTGCCGTAATAGAAACTCAAGATGTGCTTCACGACGAGGTAGTCGCCCTTGCGGCACGCGGCGTGGATCGGCGAGAGCATGTTTGAGACCGACTTGGAGTGGTCGTCCGCGTTCGTGTGGTCGTGCTGGCACTCGCTACTGCTGTGGAACGACACATTCTTCTTCGCCTTCTTCTTGGCCGCGAGCATCATCGCTGAGCTGCTGCTACTGTTGCTGATCGTACTCGTGCTGCTGCAGTTGCTGCTGGTAGTGGACGCGAAGCCGTCGTCGCTGTCGTCCGAGTTCCTCGCGATCGCGCGCAGCGTCGCCTGGCGACTGAGACCGCGGCTGCTGCCGGAACTGCTTCCTGTATTACTGTCAAACGCGTTCTCGTAGCTGCTGCCTCCGGTACTCGCCGCGAAAATCACTTGCGCCGTCGACATGAACGACGCGCTCGACGAGCGACCCGCTCGCTTGGGACTGTGTGACGGCGAGTCGTCCAGCGTCACTCTCGCGCTACCGCCTGGAGCCGTGCGGAACGTCTTGTCCAAGTTGATTGTGTGCTTCCCGAACGAAACCTGGGACCGCTGTCGCGCGATCTCTATCCGCTGCGCTGGGTCCAACACCGACTCGAAATCTCTCAGCGACGGCTGCGGCACGCGCTTCCGTCGGTGGACGCCTGCTTCTGCTAGGTTTCGACTCGCCTTGCTGAGCGACACATCGCGGGTAGATGTCGGCTTGGCGACCGACGCTGTGGTCGCATCCGCGGCGTTGTAGGCAAACGATCCGTCCTGCGCAAAGGCTCGCATCGTGGGTTGTGCAGCCGTCTTTTTAAACTCTGGTGGAGCGCGGCGGCGACGCGCTTTGAACCGCTCGTCGTCGTCGACCGGCGGCGCGTGCTGCTTTGCGTCCGGAAGGCCCGTCGCGATCCCGAGCGGCACGGCGGCAACTGCGTGCGTGCTTTCCACGACCATTCGCCAACTGGCCTCTCTTCTTCCAATGTGAGTGTGTGGATCTGGGCTGCGGCTCTTTCTGCGACCAAGCGCGTGGAAAATGGGGTCAGTGGGGATCAACGAAGTGCAGGCGGCCCCCTCCGTTTGTATGGGAGTTTGTATGAAGAGCTCCCCCCACAGAAAGGCCGCACGCAGTCAAGATAGTGCCAACTGAAAAGAGGAGGAGGAGTGTGGCGTGCAGAAAACAACCACTCTGGACTGAACAGTTCTGAAGCCAAAAGACTGGTCTAATAAAACAAAGAGAGAGAGAGAGAGAGAGAGAGAGAGAAAGAGAGAGAGTGTTGGCGATAACACCTAGCCCTTTGCTGATACAAAACTCAAGTGCAGGGGAAACAAATCGAACACGAATGGAAAAATTACAGCTGAAATTCCTGCTTTGCACTGAAAAATAACCTGCTTCCTGCCAATCAGCACTGCGTCAGCAATGTGGCTCTCAGCAAACGAAGAATAAAAAAAACAGAAAAGCTGTGGGTTCAGGTTCCACAAAAAGCAACAGCTTACAGCTCACACACTCGTCAGGCTTCTTCCACCGTTTGCTTGTATTTCTGCCGCCGAGCTCTGGACAGCAAGCGCCTGCCTGTGCTTGGGATGGAGCATTGACCGAGTGTTCGTTAGCTGTCTGTCCAGTTAACCCGAACGAAAATCCAAGTGCGAGAAGCTCTCTTGCCACGTCCGCCACGCTTTCCACGAACTCGCCGCGCACAAATGCAAATTTATCGCAAACCAGCAGGTTTCGAGGTTGCAGTGGAAGAGAGTGGCTGACTGGAGCCAATTGATGGATCTTTTATGCAGTTTTGTTGTCTTGCAGAGAACCAAAGTGGTCAGCAAAAGTCGGTGGTCGGTTCGGCTCAGTTGTGTTTTTTATTGCGGTTCAGCCAAACTCAGAAACAGCGGCGACGCGCCACTCTGATGTTACGTGCAGTTTTTCGATCCTGTGCACCCTGCTGAGCACACACACGCGCGCACACACACCGCACCAACAGTGAGAACAAGCTTCATCCACCCTTCTCCCTCCAAAAAAGTCACCTTGGATACGTACAAAATATCGAAGCGAACTCCTCGCAGCCTACAATTTGCAGACGCCACCGTAAGCCTCCTTCATATGATGTATTCTCTAATATCATTCAAACATATATTCCATTGTGCTCACTCTTCGTATCTCTGGTATCTCTTAAATGAATGATGTCTGCGAATTAATATAATCTGCTAAACTTGCTGGACTGCATCGCTCGTCCTTCAGCCCTCCCACACTGCACGCACTGGCGCATCTGTCAGAGAGCGCAGCGTCCTGGACTGACAACCGGATTGAGCCTGACAGACTGACTGACGGACAACGCAGCGCGTGACGATGGTGGCACTCGCGCAATGCGCGGGACGCGCCAAGTGTCAAGAGGGATCCGCTGCGAAATAATACCCATCTGCAGTTTCGACTTGACCTTTTCTGTCGGATCACTCGCTGCATAATGTTGATGACGGCCGAAGATCCGTCCTACAACAACAGCGGGCGTGTCGTCCGTTGGGACTCGGGGGGTATGTATCCGCCTGCTCCACCATAAGTTGGTCGCTCCACTGGCCTCAACTCGCCCCCGCGATTTCCAGTCGACGATTTGATCTTGTGTGTGTCACATGCAGCAGAAAATGCGAGTGTATCCAAGATATCATCTCTGCAACAATGTGTCGGATACATACCCCAGAGTGTGTCAAACGTCTGCAACACGCATAAACAGAACCAGGCGGCGCAAAGGAGAAAACCAGCGCTTCAAAGATGCGACCTGACAGATCCTGTAGCTCTCCTCGGAGGAGTCCTCCCTCGCCGCCACTGAACCGATGTGCATGGAGAGAACGAGAACTACAACTGTAGTCGTCTATGTCCCCATTGTGTGGTCGTCTCGGATTGTGATTTTTGATCTCGCATCCATCCCCTGCGAGTTGAGTTGAAATGCGTGAGAGGTGCGACCGTACAAGCAAAATCCGCGCATGTCCTACTTGCCAACAAGCAAGCCTGACAGTCCCCTTGCTTTGTCGCAACAAGTCAAGAGCGAGTGCTCTCTGCAGGGATCTTGCAAGTTCAGAGAAATGATTGGTGCAAGTGCATGAAAAAAATCACACACGACAACAAAAACATGTCGAACACCGTGCGTGGATCTGCGCAATGTCGGGGGGCTGCCTCGCCGATCTCCGCAACCCCTGCCTGCCTCTTTCAAACGAAATTTCTGGCCCAGCGTTATAGAAATCAGGTGGCGGCTGCAGGCAAACGTTTTTGCGTTTGAACTTGACTGAAAATGTACCAACAGTTGTTTCTGTCCGTCGGCTCGACACTTTTAGGAGCGCACACACAGAGATTTCTCGACGCGTTGTCTGCAAGCCGCAAAGCCTAGAACAAAGTAAACCATATGGACATCGCTTGCATCGCTGACAAGGTTCGAAAGGAGAATCAAGTGAGGGAACACAATTGTCGTCGGATCTCTCTGAACCCCCGCTCTCTTGACAAGGCAAAAGCGCACCACTGGAGTGCAATGACCTTTTGTCAAGTCATGTGAGGGCCGGGTTTGCCCTATCGAAGTGTTGCGTTCGTGTTTTTACATGTAGGGAAAGGAGAAAACACACACACACACACACACGTAGCGAAAACCAAAGAAAAAAATGAAGCTTTGGTG
The DNA here is from genome assembly GCA_006386115.1 of Globisporangium splendens. Taxonomy (NCBI): domain Eukaryota; phylum Oomycota; class Peronosporomycetes; order Pythiales; family Pythiaceae; genus Globisporangium; species Globisporangium splendens. Next base: position 720,305 of record VFIW01000003.1, read on the forward strand.
CTGATTATCACCCGCGCAGGGAGCATAGGATACATACGTCAGCGGAAAAGAAACTTGACGCAATGTTGGGTCTTGATCGCAGCAGAGAAATGACGTCCATTTGCAAGTGTCGCAACAATCCATAATCGCGAAAACCTTATGTTGCAATTACCACAATGTGGTCAGCATATCAGTTTCCACAGGTCATCATAAATTACCGAAATTAAAAGTGATACCTTATGTCAGTACACGACATAAACAGTGCAGAGACCAGGTACTTCAAGGGAGAGTGCTCAATCACACTATCTGCTTCGTTTCAGCGGATCTTTCCACGCGAATCTTCAGATCTTCTTGACTGGAAGAAGAACTCAATGGTCCATGCATGACCCCTAGCGCCATAGGCTCACTCGGTGCGGTTTGCTGGAGATCTCGAGATCTTCTGCTGAAGCCATGTGACAAAGATTGGTGTCCTGACCTGATCCAGGCTCAGTGGAACCTCAAGATCGAGCCACTGAATGGAATTGACGATGGACGCCTAGTAGATACAGCTGCACAAAAAAGCAAAAGGAAAGCGAGTCTTTTCGGTGGAATGCATGGGTTGTCTCTGTATCCATTCGTCTCCGCACTATCATTCCTCCTGAGGCGACGCCGAGTCTTGTCGTCGACGGCTGCGCACAACCAGCCAACAACAGCAAAAACGCACCCATGCGCCGGTTTCGCGTAATCCAACAAGCAGCAATCCAACAAATGCAGGCGCACACAAAAGCAAGGACAGGTCAGTTGCATGGCGACGATCGTACCCCAAAAGAGCCCAGCATAATCGCCACATGGCTACATTTTTTCTATGAGACTGGATTGCACATTACCTGGCAGTGGGCGGTCTCTTGCTGGACGCTTTCTTGCTGCTGCTTTTCTCTCTGGTCTTGTCTGCATTGTCGCCAGTCGACGCAGCTGCAGTCTCTGAGCTCGGTTTCTTGCTCGAAGCGCTGCTACTCGCACTGGCACCTAAGCTGCTTGAGCTCGCTGTGCTGGTGCTACTCGTTGAGCTCCTCTCCACCGTAGAAGACGAAGAAGAAGAAGAAGCCTTTTCTTTCGACGCCGCGAGCAAATTGCTCGATGGTGACACCTCGACTTCGTTCGCACCTACGCGCTCGAGCCAGTAGTTCATGCCCACGCCGCCACCACCGCCGTACTCAAAGTCCTTCGTCCGGCGCTCGGGCATCTCCATGTCGAGGATCACAACGTTGTCGGCGCGCCAGCGCATGTTCATTGAATCGATGAGCTTGTTTCGGCGTCCGTACTCACTCTCAATGCGTCTCGTTCCGCGGCGCGAGACCGGTCGCTTTGGACGCAGGCTGCTCGGTTTCGTCTCGAGCCGATCCACCTTCCACTCGTCGACCTCTGGATCGTACTTGGCGCGCCTCTCGATCGCGACGGCTTCGTCAAACGGCACGAAATGGCTCAGCAGCAAGTGCTTCATCTTGAGTTGGCGCGTGAGCTCACAGATCGTGTCGAGCATGTCCTCTTTCTCGGCCTGGAACTCGGCTTTCAGGTCCTCCACTTCGGTGCTCGCAGCCTTGTGCTTGGCCCAGAGCTTCTTGAGCTTGCGAGTCTTGTCGTCGACTTCGTCCTGGAGCGTCGCAAATTGCTCTTCGAGCAGCATGTTCGAGTCTTCTTTCTCCGCGAGTTCGCGCGCCAGCAGCATCTCTTGGCGCTTTTGCTCTTCGATTTTGGCCTGCGCCTCGCGCAACTCACGCTCTTGTTTGGCTGCTTTGTCGATCACTTTGCCGCCCGAGATGAGTTTTTTCTCCATTTCCTGTAAATGGCTGAGCATTTCGTCCTTTTGGTGCGCCATCTCGGCTTTCTGCTGCGCCTTGAACGCCAACTCTTTCTCGAGCTTCTCGCGCTCTTCCTCGGTCCGTGATTGCTCTGCGAGAAGCGCCTTCATCTCAGCCTGAGCCTTCTGCTTGAGCTCCATCTTTTCACGGCGCGCGTCTTCTTTGAGTTTCTTGAGAAGCTCTTCGCTCACACCCTCACGCTTCACGACCGTTTTCTCGACAATCCGCTCGATGATTTGCGGACCCGTGCCACCCTTTTCGCCACTTCCACCATTTCCGAATCCACCGCTGCCTGCACTTCCGCCCATCGCCATGCTCTTCTCCTGCGCGACGAGCGCTTCTCGGAGCTCTCTGATCTTCTCCTGGTACTCTCGGATCTTGGCGTCTTTCGGATCTTCGTTGATCTTGGGTTTGTTCTTGATGTTCTTGGCGCGGTTCGCGTACCGCAGCGTCGACAATGTCTCGTTGTAGTTGTAGTCGGCGGGTCCACAGTTCGCGATCATCACGGTTTTCGCATTCCCACCGAGCGAATCCTGGAGCAACCGCGTGAGTTTCGAGTCGCGGTACGGGATGTGCTGCGATTTGCCGTCCACGAGCGCCGAGATGACGTTTCCCAGCGCTGAGAGCGACAGGTTGATCTTCGTGGCTTCTTTCATGCGGTCCCCCGTGGCTCCAGTCTTGGATTGCCGCTCACTACCGGCCAGATCGACGAGGTTGAGTTTGTCCACGCAGATATGCTGCTTGCCATCGACGCCCACAGCGTTTGAGCACGCTTCGACCGTGATCGTGAACATCGAGTGAGACCGCGACGATGTCTGGTTCATGAGTGTGGCCGCAAGCTCCGAAGCAACCACATCGGACACCACATCGGCGACCGCCGTCGCCACGTCCGCGTTCACCGCAGGCTCCAGCGAGTCCGCCAACGGTGCTCCTGCCTCTCGCTCGCTTTCAACCGCCGCCTCCAGTGCTGTCACTGGCTCGTCTGCTGTTGCTTCTGCTTCTGTTGCTGCTTCTGTTGCTGCTGCCTCTTCTGCTACAGGCGACACGACTTCGACTCGTTCTTCATCAGTCACTGCCGCCGCTGCTGGTTCATCCACGGCCGACGACACGCTCACCACGTCCGACATATTACTCTCGTGATCAATGTGGGATCCTTGAGCGTTGGATTTCAAGTGGATTGCGACAAATTTTTGAATTGTGTCAGAGATGACATCGTCCACCTTGGCAGACACGTCTCTGGACAGAATCACCTCTAGAATGGCTTGATTCGTGTCACTTCGTGCCAGGCGTTGATCACTATCCGGTTGGTCCAACTGAACGAACTGCTCGTTCCTGGACAACACTTGAAAATCATCATTTGGCTCTGCGTTCACATCGAATGCCTCTCCGCACTCAGCATGAGTGTTAGATTCGTGAGCAATTTCATTCTCAGCTTCGTCTAGGAATATCGGAGGCACCGATTCGTCTGCTGCATCAAACCAGGGATCTTCGCATGCTGAGCGCGAAACTTCCATGTCTGGTGTTTGCTCATCTGCGGATGGAGTTTTATCATCACAATTTTCGTCGTCTGAGTTGCTTGAACCAGGTTTTATACTCACGATATTGTCCAAAGGCAAATCACTCGCAGGAGCATCGTCGATGGTTTCGCATAAGGCTTCTGCCATGGACAAGAGGTCTTCCATAACAGCCGCCACCTCTCGAGTCGTAAGTAACTCTTGCTCAAGCAGCTCAGCAGCCTTTTTAGAGCAAACTCTTCTTGCATGCGCTCCACGAAAGACACGATTGATGGTACCTGCAGCCACGATCGTCTTTTTCATTGCGTTCTCATTGATCCGCCTTCGCACGTGGGACTGAATAGCGATCGCTGATGCCTGCTGATTCGCCATGCATGCTCTGGTCAAAAGCCCGCGCATGACTGCTTGAATCAAAACTGCTTTTGCTTTCTTCAAAGCCAATTTCTTCCGCGAGTTTTTCCCTCTCCATGACCTCTGGATTTGGACCAGTGAGTAAAAACGTTTTGCGTATTGCCGTCGAGCCAGGGAGCCACGCCAAATTGCCTGTATTCGCTTTGCCGCTTCTAGAGCATGGTTGTATTTGGTCTTCTCACGATGCATTCGGACAACGCTTTGTATACGAATGGACGCTTGCAACTGCTTTTGATAAGCGCGATGGTTTGCGAGCGCAAATCTCCATCGTTTCTAACACATACAACACACGACGAGTCAGCACGAGTGTTCGCCTATCCATGTCGTCAAATGCTTCAGAGTACTTGGACGAACCTGTATCCGCGATGCTGCCTTCTTTCGTGCGACAAATATCCGTGCTTCGGCCAGAACATGCTCTTTATACGGATTGTATTTCGAGCCCAGAGCATGTGCGTATCCTTCTTCTGGCATCGGGAGTATATGAGATGTCCGTGTCGCTCCTGGCGACAGGGAGCGACCGATTAAGCTAGTTGGCATTCCAGAGGTAGTCATGGGACGCTTTGCGGCTCTCTTCCTCGGTGATTCGCGCAATCCAATTGCAGCTGTCTCCGGTGCTGCTGGTCTTGATGCTGGACGTTGAGGGCTAATGTCCTGGAGTGGTTGCTGCAAGCTATCGGCTGAGGTTCGCTGGACCTGCTGCACTCGGGGACTTCTATTGCCTGTAATACTTTCCCCAATATTCTTCGGTGATTTTGGTGGAAGTGGTTTCTGTATGACAACGCCATCTGTATTCATGAATGAACGTGGGGGACTTGGACGGTTGATGATCGGCGCGACTTCGTTGCCTTTGAATAAAAAGTTCTGGCGCATAACCTTGTACGTATCCAGGATTCGGAGTATGACAGGGTGGTTTTGCGGAAGACAGTTGACACCAACTTCCATCGCACTGGCGAGGGCATCGCGGGACTGGTCTGGCATGTGCAGATTGGCCCATTCAATTGCCATATTATGCAACACTGCTGCCTTCAACACATTGAACGTCTCTGAAGCTTGCAGATCTTCAGCTGTTGGAGCTGATGGCCTTGATTGGAGTGGCCGTTGGGCTTCGGCAAGGTTCAAACACTCGGTGTACATCAATCCCGAGTTACTCGGATCATTCAGCAATCCATGGAGACACGCTTTCAGGAAGTACGAGATTGGCAGACGATCGCGGACTAACAGCTTCTCGTTGATCCGAACAGCCTTTTCTGCAGCCTGGAGTGCAGCTTGGTATTTCTTTTGCTTCTTGTAATGGTTTGCGATGTTTTGGTACACTGCTGCGCGCTGTACGTATTCCTTGCAATAGTGAAGACCATCTCGGTCTGTCAGTTCTTCTGCTTTTTTCAAGAGCTAGATCATCAGAAAGCATGTGAGAAAATGCGCGAGATAGGCGACATCGCAGCACACAACACAGGACACACAAAGAACAAACGGATACCCTACCAGAAACGGTGTGCTGTCGGTTTGACCCTCCGACTTGCGCGCACCAAGTATACACAGTGCGACCAGCTGCACACATCGAATGTCGTAATCAACTCGCAGCCACTTGATCTCTTCGACTGTCACATCTTGCGCTTCCGATCGTTTCTGAATGCAACGATTCTGCGTAGTTCACAATAACACAAGACACGCGAGTTTGGTATCAACATCATAGTTTTGCTACAAATCGATCAGTGACTGCTTCCTTCAGTAAAGACAACTCACCAGCATTTTACTGGACTGCTCGTACGTATGGACTGCATCCGTGAAGCGCCCATTCTTCTCGAGTTGTACGGACAGCGTATCCGTTCGCTTGATCTTCGCGAGTACATCTTGACCAAATCGGGACATCTACGACAGACCAGCAGCGATGTTAGCACTCGCTCTTGCAAGTCGTGATATATAACGTAAAATGCAAGACAGGTAGAGCCGAAAACATCAAGACAGTACCGTGATATACGAGTAGTGCATCCCGTCTAGCATCGGAGGCCGCACTATCTGCTGGTCACCTACAAGGTTTATAAGCCAAACATATACCATTGTCAATAACACAATTTGACGCCTTGAGGAACGTCCAATGTGAACCCGTTTGGTGACTGTACCTTCGTCTGGCGCCAACCAAATGCGTCGCAGTTTCTTCTGGTCGCGCAAATCCAACGTCCTGCTCCACAATTTCGCACGCATATCAGGTTTCATGCAAACACCCCAAACCCAGCGCGCACTCCGTAAGTAAAGAAAACGCTCACACATACCGTCTGGTCTGCCCCGCTGCATGGTTGAACGAGCTGAGCAGCGGCTTTGGCACGGACACGACGGGCGTTCCATTGGGGGCACGCGGGGTCAGACTTCGATCTTCCGGGAGCACATCCGGCAATATGCGCGACAGCGGCGATGCTGCGTGGCGGTTCTCATACTGACCACTGCTCGGCTTTTCTTTCAAACGCCGTCTCATTATTCGCTTTGCTTCTAGTGTGCTTCACTGCCCTTTCCTTCGAGTCGCCTCTCGATCGCCTCTTCACGTACGTGGCTCTGTGAGTCTCTCCCTTGTCCTTGATGAAGACGGGGTCTCCTATAATCTCTTGGAGAGAGGTACTGCGGCAGATCTGTTTGTTGGACGCTGTGCTGCTCTTTGGCGGCGTCATGAGGTCGTTTTCTGCTTCTCAACCGCGCAAGAAATGGCAAACGCAAAAGCGACTCGCTGCTGTTCTCTTGTGCCCTGAGCGGCGTTTCCGATACTGGTGCGTCGCATCGCCGCGATCAATTCCGCCCCGGCCCGTACCGTTTCACGCCGACGACTCGTCCGTTTCCGTTGGCTTCTACTTGCATCCGATGACTGCGCCGCTGCATCATGTCGCCGTTTCAACCAAGGGAAATCCTACACTTTCGAGGCACTTGACAGCTCACTTTAGTGACTATTAAGTGAAAGCACAGCGATTTCATTGGCGAAAAAGATGTATATATTTTGATTGGTTAAAATGAGTTGATGGGTTCATGAATTGAGATTGACCTAGAAAATTGCAGACTATGAGTGATGGTCTGTACCCATTTCACTCACTAAATGAGATCGAGACCAGTGAATAAGAAGATCAGCGCAACGTGCTGCCATGCTGTAAAGAGAAAAAATAGAGAATAATCATAATGAGGTCCGACTGCGCCGTTTCGATAAAGAATAAAGAAGCTAAATACGACCGGGTCGGATCCTCCAAAAGTTGACATCGTTGTATGCTTCGTCGCCCATGCTTCGCGTACGCACTTGCGAGGAGATCACGTCGGACACGAGATCCTCCGTTGAGGAATAGACGCGTTTCACACTAAAGGACTCCTTCCGTTGGTCTTGTTGAAGGAGTGATGATGATGACGAAAGCAACTTGGTCTCGGCGCCGTTGGGTTTGATCGTTGGGCGGCGAGTAGACGGCGAGCAAATTGGGGGAAACATCTTGTCCAGCATCGCGATCAGGCTCGAGTACGATTCCCGGAAGTTCAGCATCGACTTGTGTCGCAGTCGGCCGTCGCCTTCATCCACCAAAAACACTTTTCCTGGGAACACGCCGACTTGGGTGAAGATCACACTGTCAGCAAACGTTCGACCAAAGGCAGCGTAAAAAGGGTTCACGTCAGAAGGGAAGAGTGCGCGGATGCCATTCAGCGCGGCGACCTTGAAGTCCCGCGAGTCGATCATCTCGTTGCTGTTTGTAGCGAGCAGCCGATCGGGTGCGAGCAGAACGGGTCCGTTCGGCAGCGCAACACCGGTGTCGTCTGAACTTGATCGAAGCATGCCGTGCATCAGGTCTGCTTGGGAGAGACCTCGACTCGTCAAGTACACGATGCGGTACCCGTTTCTCGCCAGCTTTGCGTAGAAATCCAACGCTCCGGTGTGTAGATCTGGTCGCTCCTTCTCCTTCCCCGATAGTAAGTTCGAAAACATGCCGTTCGAGGCTATCCGGGATACTGCACCGTCAATTTCAGCAATGACAATCTTCGCTGAGACCGGCCAAAAGTACATTTTCGCGCTGACTCGCAGCTCCTCCTTTGACGCTGTGTGGACCACGAACTCAATGTCGTTCGTGCCAAAGCGTAGCCCCATTTTCAGGATATCTTCTTGCGAAGGTTGCAGGCTTTTCCTGTGGAAAACGTCGTCTTGATGGATCACCTGCACACTTAGCGACGCTCTGTGAGCTGTTGTTTCATTTGACCACATGGAGTCGTCTTGTGTCGATTCCTCACTCGGATCGTTTCCATCATCCTTTGAGACTCTACTCGATTGCTGTGTTCCCTCACCTTCAGCCTGAGTAGAAGACGTCGTTGCGGCAGAGCCAAGGGACAACGGCGCGCAGTCTGGAAACAGAACTCGAGAGATCAAAAAGGCTTGGACCTCAGCATCGAATGGACGAATCTGTCCGTCGATGAGGAACATCAGGTCACGGTCTCCGAGCATAGCCACCGGATTTTCTCGAAAACTTTCGTAACTTAAAATGTGCTCTGAGAAAATGGCATGCTTCTCTTCTTGAGATTCGGCTTCGTCAAGAAGGTGACCACACAAGGACATGCAGGGGTGATCTACAGAAAGCAGCAACGCGGGCATCTCCACGTCAGTCTCATGCGACATTGTAGCATACAATACAGATCAGCTTACAGACAAATCAAGCATCACACCTGCCACATAATCTTGGGAAGAAGGACCACTTTCTCCCTCAAACGCGTCAAAGTACACGGACTCGCTTTTCACCATCATCGGCAGTTCGTCTTCCGTGTCAGTGTCCACGAGACTCAGGTTGTCACTGCCGGCGGCAGGCTGGACGACTGGCAGCGCGCCCCACCCCCACGTCAACCGTTCCGACGCTGAATGGTGCAGCATATCGCGCCGCTGGCTGCCTAGCGTCTCTGGAACAATCCTTCTGTGGCGAATAACAACACATTTTTCAGTCAGTCACTTCCACGAGACAAGCCTACAACAAACAGCACAGACCTGTATGCATCATGCCATTCTGGATGATTTTCTCGCAAAGCAGTGTCTTCAAAAGCGTTGTCGAGTGGTTCACTTGTAGAATCCACACGTGAAAATGTGGATTCACGTGGCGTCTGTAGGCAAATGTAAGCGGCGTTTTCCATAAGAGCATGGCAGCAATAAGCATTTTGCCATCCCTAGAAAGAGACAAATGTCATACGTACGAGAGGAAGACTGAAGCCCTCGAGTGTGCCTTGCTTGTCATTGCTCTTGGATCCCCCGCTTCCTGGGACAGGACTCACGAGCGGGGACGTGCTGTAGTCATCCTCGACGGGCTCCACGACTTGGTCCACAAAGAATGCTTCGCCCGCGGCACCCAACTACTCGGGCATTATGGAAAGCAACATGTTAGCAACTTCACAGTCTGCATGCCATACGAATATACACACAGTACCTTCATGTGAACGCCATTCACGACGTTGCCATTGACGATGATCGTCACCACTTTTTCCGTCACGCGCTTCAACTGCGATTGTATAAAACAAAACCCATACACAACCAGTAAATAAACGCACACACGCGCAGCATAGAGCTTTAAAGTAAAACGTACTTTGGCTTTGCCAAAGTGCACGTGGAACGGCGTGCAGCGCACCGAGCCGTCCTCGTGCTGCACCGTGACGATGTCGATCGCGCCCGACACCGTGCCCTGGTGGAAGTCCAGCACGTTCGTCACGTAGTCCTTGACCGAGTAGATCACGTTCATAGTGTGCTTCTCTCTCTCTCTCTCTCTCTGCTGTTCTCTTGTACGTTGTGTGTGTGTGCGTGTGGGTTTAAATAGTGTCGTCGCACGACGAAGGAAGGAAAGAAAGGAACCGCGCGCCTGTTTGTAACTCACACAATGCAACAGCGAAGATGGCCGCCTGTGTGCCTACCTGCTAACGTGAAATCTGGAAATGGGGCGTCGTGTGCTGCTGCTGGGAGATTCAGATTCGTTCGGCCCATCGCCCGCCATCTGGCGAGCCGCAAGGCACTTGCATTTTGGCACAAGGTTTGCTTCTTCGCATCTTCTTCTGGGAAACAGGTGGATTTTTCTGCGGAAACAGCCATTTCCACCAATGAAATTGCGTTACGAAATACTTTCAGCCAATCATCGCGCATATTGAAGCTCACATTCAACTGCCGGTGGCGGCAAAATGCATGCAAAAAATGCAAGAACAAGGGAGATGGCTTCGCTTTGCGGCTTCTTATGCGGCAGGATGCGCCAGAGACAGCGGCCGCGTTGGGTGGAGCGGCGTCATCATAAATCACACACATCGTTTCCCTGCATTACGTGGATACACAACACAAAATGCCCACGCCACACGCGACTGCGACATGCTCTGTTCTGTTCTTCAAATGGTCGAAAGAGAACGATTCTCAGTGGTAAATACGTGTATTCGTGGTGAGCGAAATGATGTCATGAGAGGCGGGCGAGCGGGCGAGCAGGTGGGAGAACGCGCGCGTCGTCTGCGCAAGCAGAACTGCGACACCACGCAGACTCATGTGGCCACCCTTCTCCTTCCCGCGTTTCTCTCTCTCTTGTACTAACAGAAGACGCACCGCAGCGCATGTTCAACTAGTGGTGGTGGTGCTAAAATGGATGTGATTGCCTGGGCATGCAAATAGAATAGAGTTCCTTCCTCCTCTTCTTAGACGGCGGCGATGGGCGCGAGCGTGTTGTCCTGCGCCTTGAGGATCGCGTCCTGAAAGTCGCGCATGCTGCGAGACTCCATGTGAGTGATCGAGCGGTCGTGGTTGTACGCGCGCGTGACGCAGTTGATGTCCGGCGGCTTGTACTCGCCCTGCGTCGGTTCGCACGGCACGAACTCGAAGCGCGTCGCGTCGCCGCGCATGCTCACGTCCACCAGGATGTTGTCGTCGCGCACGCCCACGTAGCGCCGGTGCTGGTTCATGCTCTTGAGGTGACCTGCCGACGAGTACTCCCACTTCAAGCCTGACGTGCCGCGCACCCACACCGATTTCTTCATCCGTAAATCGCGGAAGCACGAAAATGTCGAGCGACTAAACATGTGCGTCCCGCTCTCTTCATAGAAAAAGCTCACTTTGATGCAGTTGTAGCCTTTCGAGTAGCACTCGAGGCGGAACGCCGTGCGGCCGCATTTCTCTGGATCGTCGCCTTGATGCACGACGTCCACGCGGCCGTTGGGCAGGATGCGCACATAGTGGTTGCCCTTGACGCGGATGAACACCTTGGAGCCCGAGAGCTTGAGCACGCTGTCCACGACGCCGCGAGACATGTTCTTGATCTCCTCGATCTCATTCTCGAGCGCGTCGACATCCTCCTTCGCGAGGCGGTTCTCGAACGGCACGCGGCCCTTCACCTTGGTCAGGTTCTGCTTGCACCACTGCTCGCCCGTCATGCACCAGTGCGCCGCATGTTCGCAGTTCTGCTTGAAAATATTGAAATCGCCCTTGCCGAGGCCCAATAAAAACTTGCATCGCGCGAGCACGACTTCGGGCAGATCAGCCTTCGACAAGTGCACCTCGCCCCAGCGCGAGAGCACTTCGCGCAGACCCGACGTGTGGTACTCGACGAGCCGCAGGTTCTTGACGCTGCGCTTGTACAAAAACTCCTCGAGCGTCGAGATGCGGAAGCATGAGTCGGCCTGCGCCTCCTGGTAGCCCTCCAGCGGACTCCACACGTGGCAGACGCGGATGTCCGAGAACGTCTCGCCCGACGCCCACACGATGCCGTGGTGCTGGTATGAGATCGGCCAGCGACTCGTGTCCCAGATGCAGATGTGGTCGCCGGGTCGCAGCGACTGCACATGCAGCACGCGGCTGTACCCGCCGCCCATGATCTGATTGAGTGTCGCGATGAAGAGAATGGTGAGTGAGTGGCGTGACGTGCACGCCGGCAGTCAAGTGAGCGAGTGATAGGCGGAGGGATGGATGAGGATTGGAGCTATTCCGAGCCAATTGGCGTGTATGCGCACAGCGGCGCAACGACGCTGTTCTCCCTCCTCCCCATCGCACGTTTGTGTACTAAACAGGAAAAGTGAGCACAAACACTGGAAATTGCATCCCATGGTGATGCATAAAACCTGATTCTTGCATGCTGAATGTGTCCTTTCTGCGATAACGCATGTAAGTAATTCAGACCTCTGCTTGTGTATAACCTGAGCATATGTATATCGAACTGATCGGAGAGTGCACCTGTGTTTCTTGCCATGTGGGACAACCGTGTGGATTTTGGTGTTGGAACAGCCTCTGAATTTGCATAAATATCGTGTCCCTTCGTGCGACATGCATAGGTGCAACAAGGTTTTTCCCTAATCTTGATGACGAGTGAAAAAACCTCGTTTGTCGCTCCTCGTACTGGATAGCTTAGATACTCAGGTGTAAAGCTAAAGAAGCTCAAGCTGAGAAGCTCAAGAACCTCAAGAGAAGCCCCAATATGCCGGCGTACCACTCGACGCTGAACGAGCTGCAGACGCAGGAGGCGTGCGGTTGCGCCATCCTTCCCATCAAGACACGCTCGCGCGGACCCGCGCCGCCGGCGCCCGACGGCCAGGACGACATCGTGGACGAGATCATCCAGCTCTTCCGCGCCAACGTCATGTTCACCAACTTTGAGATCAAGGGGAACGCCGATCGCGTGCTCATCTACGGCACGCTCTTCGTGCACCTCTGCCTGAAGAAGCTCGACAAGTGCGCGACCAAGGCAGACGGTATGCTGCGTGGATGTGTATGGGGGAATGAATGGATTTGTATGCTTGGATAGAGCGCTTAGTGTGGCTTGTGTGATTGTTTACGCAGCGATTCGAGTGCTGCAACAGACGGCTGTGGACACGTTCGCGATCCCAGGGGACTCGGCGTTCCCCCTTGGCGGCCTCGTGCGCGCACCATCAAGCGCAAATGAAGCAGGTGCGTACTTGTACAAGGCTATCATCGAGAACCACAGGTGGTTGAAGTTTGATTTTATCTTGTGTGTTTTGTCATGGATAGAAACCATTCGTGCTTACTTTAAACAACTCCGAGAAGCGATCGCGATGCGTCTCCCCGATGAAGTGTACGCCGACGGCTCGCGAAGCAAGTGGTGGATGTTCTTCGCCAAGCGAAAGTTCATGAACAAGGAGCTCGCGCGCTAAGTGGCGTCATCCATCGTATTAACAAGCACACCACAAGCACAGCAATGGAGTAACCATTCTGCTGACCACCTTCCCCGCAGAAAGAAACAAAAAATGTGCGCACATGCCATTGTACTTGGCTTTTGGCATAGAAAAAGGAGAACTCGGGACATGACGATTGGGAATAAACGCCAATGCAGCCAGCGCACATGACCTTCTAGAAAAAAAAAAAAAAGAAGCAGCCCAACTCACTGACATGCGTCAAGTATATCTGTTTCGATTTTTTACTTTATCCACTGCACTTGCAGCGCCATCTTCCTTATCGTCGTGAAGACTGCATCACGCTCGAGCGTCCATATGATATTCTTACGCAAAGTTTGCTGCCGTGAGCGCGAACTCCTGGTCCAGACGGATGTAATTTGCGAGCCACGCGTTCTGTGGCGCCACCTGCTCCAACTGCGCGAGGTACTGCTGGTATGGCTTGTTCAAGTGCGCGCTCACGGTCACCAGATTGACCAGCGTATCTTCGTTCGCCACGTCCTTCTGGAGTGCCTCCGCCAGCAAACGCTCGGCTTCAATGTAGTTCTTGAGCGCCATGAACGCGACTGCCGCGCCATTCAGCAAAAGCGGGGTCGCGCCAAAGCGATCTGCAAGCTCCTGGAAGTGCAACGTGGCCTCGTCAGCCTTTTCACCGCCACGAAGCGTCAAGCACCACGCTTGCGCCAACTGGGTCAGCGTCGAGTCTTCCTCAATCTTGCGCATCTCCTGCGTCTGCTTTTGCGCGAGATCCACGCGATCCATCTGCAAGTACAGGTGCACGATATATAACATGTGCTCGAGCGAGCCGCCCTTGGTGAGCGCCGAGAGCGCGTCCGAGTGCTTCCCCGACCGCGAAAAGATCATGCCGGCGACGAGCAGCAGGTGCGGGTTCTCGCCGCTCACAGGGTCTGCAAGCCACTCCTTCAGCGTCAACTCGATCATTTCGTTGTCCCCCTGTCCGCTGAGGTACGTCGCGAGCAGCTTGACGGCGCTCAGTGTGATCGGCGTGTTGCTGGCGTCCGGGATGCTCTGCAGCACGTGCTGGTAGTTGCCGAGTCCCAGGTGCGCGCGGAACACGTACGCGTCGCGCTCGTGGCGCAGCGAGTCACGCACGTGGTTGAGCATCGTTCCCTCGCTGATGGCGTTCTGGAAGTTGCCCACCCAGAGCTGGTTCTTGAGCGTGAAGAGATCGTCCGGCTCGGCCATCTTGCTGCTTCTGCTGGTCTCTTCTTGAGTTTTGCTTCGTGTCGAGAGATCTGACACTGAACAGGAAGGGGGAGGAAGGAAACAGGATTTGCTCGAATAAGTACGCTATGGTGATGTTTGAAGTAAGTAACACAGGACATTTGTCGTTAAATACGAATCCTGTCAAGTACGACTCGTTGACGAAGTCTTGGCATGAGATTGGATCACGTTTCTGCTTGCAAGTTTGTCGCTTGCGCCGTTGCTGGGCGGCATTTTGCGAAAACGAGTTGTTCATGTGACTCATGTATTGCAGAACGAGTTTCAGCATTGGAATCCCTATAGCAAACGAAGGGAAGAGCAAGTCGCACAGCGTACTTGAAACGAACAATGGGTCTGTGGTGATCTGTTCAGCTTTGCGCACGCCAGAGTCGAAGTCGCAGGTGAATCACTACGCGTTGTGACTCATCCAGTGTAATTCGTCACCGTGGGAGTGAGTCATTACCAAGTAATTAGTCATCTGCCTCAGTAGCTCTCGTTGGAGCAGAATAGCAACCACCATGCACATAGGAGAAAGTCCGAGCCGCTGGGAAGTGCAGCGACTCGGCACAGCAGTTCTGTTTCTTTTAAAACACAATTCAACTTGCATCCTCAGCAATAAGCACGATTCGTCACAAAGTCGACTTTTGGCATTCAGAATCACGCACAAGCCCGTTGAATTGCACGCACCAAGCACTCTGCACGCATCAAGCACTCAGCAAGCACAATGAGCAAGGGCATGTACCGTCTCGACAGCGACGGAGATATCGACATGACGATTCCGCAGCCTGTGTACGAGTTTATCTCCGCCCCCAAGCTTGCCTCTTGGAGCCAAGCCGCTTTGGTGAAGTGGAGCAACGAGCGCGAGCACTACTTGGCTCGGATCGCTGAGCGTTGTGCTGTCACGGGAGAATCGGTGGATGGCATTGCTGTCAGCGTCAAGAGCAGCTGCACTGTCGAGATCCTGTCCATTCTCGCCCGCTACGAGCTTAAGAAGGAGGTGGCGGACATCACGGACGTGGACCTCACGGCGCTCTTCAGCAATCGCTGCGGAAAGTTGAAGAACGCTCACGTCCCAGACATCCAGCAGTTTTTCAAGGAGAGACTCCGCATGAACATGAAGGAAGACGACAGCGACGCTCGCATTCTGCAGTACTTTTCGGACTTCAACCAGATCGTCAAGGACAATGGCTTTGCTGCTATCCTGGGGACCGGTCAGAGCACCATACCACTGAAAAAGCGAATGAAGCAGCGCTGCAAGCTCCTGCTCGAATCCGTTCAACCAGAGATGTTGAAGGTGGAGGTTAAACGCATGATCGAGGCTGGGTGTCATGAGGTTCTCGCTGACGACGTGAGTCTCTACGAGTTGCTGAGAGAACGAGCCGCGCTGCAGCAGCACTACCACACCATGAGCATGGAGTTCAAAAAGCTGGACGCGAGGAATGACGGGAAGAAAATTTCTGAGCCTCTCAAACGCGCAGAGCAAGGGAGGGTGTCAGGCGTTTCGCGTTTGGACACCCGGCGCGCGCCAACTCCAAACGTGTCGAAAAGTGAGCCACCGCGGACTGGTTGTTGGGTCTGCAAGGGTTCGCACTGGTTGAGGGACTGTCCTGTTGCAACCGAGGCGCAGAAGGAGGAAGCGCACGTGAAGATGCGTGACATGCGAAGCAACCGCAAAGACCGTGTGAAGCGATTGGCTGTGAGCGCCTCGACCGGAGGTCGTCAGCTCACTGCAAAACTGAACGACTTGATCGAAGTGCCGTTTTGTCCCGACAGTGGTGCAGACAGCAACGTGATCCCATTGCACGTCGTAACCGAGCTACGGGAGCTGGGAAGCAGCGTGTCGATGAGGACGTTGCCGACGCCTGTTCTCGTGGAATTCGCGGATGGGCGCCAATCACTGTGCATCATGGAGGCGACGGTAGATTTGAAGATTGCGACAGCGGCTGGAATTGTGAACGTGCGCGACGTAACTTGTCTTGTCCTTGACGGACCGAGCGATGAGTTCCTATTGGGCCGCAGGACGCTGAAGGCATTGGGCATCGACATCGAGCGGATGTTTGAGCAGCTTGCTGTCGCGCCAAATAATGAAGACACTGCGGACGACCATCCACGCTTTGCTTTGCATACAGAACGATTCAGTAGTGGAACTGACTGGAACCAAATTCGAACAAGGTGGCTCGTTTCTTTTCGAAGAAGCGAATGCACACATTTGCCTTCCTACAACGTCCCTGTGTGAATATATACTTGCTAATGTCAGTTGCTAAGATGCACGAACAACAAGGCAAAAAACAAAAATTACTGTAAAATCATAATTTTGTTGCATTTGAAACTCCGATTATAGCGTTTATATGCGAGGGGTACTTTAAGGTGTTCGAAAAGACGTGACCCATTTTCGGCGCTCCATTTCCATCTCCTCCTCATCAATCCCATCGCGCTCCCTCTCTCCAGCACGCTTTTGTTGTCGTTTTTTCTGAGAATTGCAAACTAGATTGAGTAGAGAGATGCACCTTGTTGTAGGGTAATTGGAGATTGAGCTGACAGAGGGACGGCTCAGTGCTTTGATACAAGTGTTTTGCTCTTCTGCTTCCTAACTGCCACATCCGAGCTCTTGCGCAGACCTTCGTCTCGAAGGGCACAAGTGCGATATCGGTACAACCGGTATCTTACATATCCTGCTCCTATCCCTCAACAGTTTTCTTTCTACCAAATGTTCCGCCCCCCTTCTGGACGCGAACGTGCTGCTCTGCACAGCACTGCGAGCCGAACGATGGCTCACAAGATCCCACTTTCAATCGCGACGCGTCCCGATCAAGCGAATCTCATTCTCCTCAAGGTATCTTGACGCCATGGGCCAAACTATCTCATTCCTTTACCGCCCTGAGAGAAAGCGCATCGCGCGCATTGGCGGCATGCAAAACGCACGAGAGAGCTGCAGCTCCATCAACCGACAGAGCAGCGTGGACGGCCGACTGCGCAGCTACGGCGTGATCCTGCACGAGTCGCCATCGCCTCGGAGCAACCACGGCGAGGAAACGCGGATCGCGACGCCGCTGCCTCCACCTGGTAGTCCGCCAAGTCCCGTCGTGAACGACATGATCACGACGCAGAAGAAAGACAAACAACCCTCGCAAGACAGTCTAGCGAGTCAGGACGACGTGGAGAAGGAGATCCACTTCGACAGCGCATTCACACCGTCACCAGCGGCCTCAGCGCCAACAGTCCGCTCCGACGCGCTCGCGCCGACGATCCCGGTGTCGCTCATGGTGCCACATCCTCCTACCACACAAACCCCCCACGCGCACACGAGTATCGCGCGCTCTCCTGTTGCAGCGTATAGCTCCCATACACCCTACTCGTCACAGTCGAGTCAACTGCCGAATCTGCGCATGAGCGAGCTCGAGCAGCTCTTCGTCGCGATCGTCAAGGGCGGAGAGGACAAGGCGCACAAGAAGCTGGCACTGCACTCGTAGACGGCAGTAGTGATCGCCAGTGTATCTAGTAGTATGGGGAGTGCGTAGCGTAGGCGCATGCAGGCAGCCAAATGCTAATATGTGAGCACCATGGTACCAAGGCTTCGCAATGGCCAGCCAACCTGATGGAAAAAGGATCGTACCCTTTCGCGGTCTTCCAGTATTTTCATCCAATTGTGCCTCTCTAAAACTTATTACAGTAATTTATTGGATGTAATTTGTATTTGATCTGATATTTTTGACGAATGAAAAGAAGGGATTTGAGTGGGAATCTGCAAAAGCAAGCATAAAGGAAAGTGTGAAGGACAAAAGCAATGGCGTCGGAGGAAGAGTGGGAAGACGGCGAGATCCTGGAGGAAGGAGAGGACGTGCCGGTAGCGACGACAGTTGCCTCAGAGGTGGTGGAGGCGGCCGCGCAGCCGGATGAGCCCATGGAGGAAGGCGCTGCGTCTGCTCCTGCTGCCAACGAACCGATTCTGTCGGGTCCCCCACCAGAGCACATGCGTCGCGGTGGACGCCCATACAACAAGCCCAGTGTGGCGCAATCGCAGCTGTATTCCGTGCTGCCACGCCCGTCCAGTGGTGGGATTCTAGGACCTGCGCCGCCGTTGCTGCAGAACGACGAGCGATACCCGCGGAAACGATTGCACTCGGCGATGCAGGAGCAGCATAATGCAGCCGCGCATCCGAACCAGAATGGACCTCGACCGCCATATCAGCATCAGCAGCAGAATTACGCGAATGGGAATGCGGGTCCAGGTCGACGTTCTCATTTCGAGTATGAAACGTATTCGGCGGACCTGATCGTGAAATATCCGCGCCAAGTCGTGAAGAGCAACGTGCTGCTGAACTTTGCACACTGGATGGAGCACGCGCGCTCGCGTCTGCGATTGGACGTCGAAGACATTCAGCAGCTGATCCTGCGCATCGTGTCGACACCAGCGACCGTCGGTGATGCCGACGAGAACAAGACGACGACGAGGAGCAACGTTAGTCCGTTCTTGATGGATTCGCTTTTCCCCAACAAGAGTTTGCCAACGAAAGTGTGCGTCGTGTTGTTAGGCAATGTGCACCCGTCGGTCTTGCAACGCTACCGCTCGACGCTCGCGTTCTTTGACGCGTGCACGAGCGTGCCGTGCGTGCTTTCGAAGAGCGACCAGTCGAAGCGCATCGAGACGCCACTACCCGAGCTGCTCTACAAATTTCCGCGACCACCCGTGGATACAAAGTGCGTGCATTTTTTCTTGCATGCTTTCCTACTTATCATGCTCGTTGACAAGTACTGACCTCGCTGTTATTACTGTGTACTGTTCCCATCTTTAGGGATATGCCAGCCGAAGAGCTCTTTTACGGTCATGAGCTCACGTTCTTGATGCAGCATTCGTTTGGCTACATGGACGAAGTCGTGGTGTTGCCGTCGGGTAGCTTCATGCGGAAAAGCCAACCGCTCGGCGGCACGTGGGAGCTTGATGGCGACCTGCTGCACTTGAAGTGGAGGCAGCAAGTGAAGACTTCGACTTCTGCGGTCACGACTGATGAGAATGCGGACGATGAAGAAGACGAGGCGTTCATGCTTGACGTGCTCGTTAGCGAAGACGCGACCATGCACTACTTCAGTACGGACCCTGTGATTGACAAGACATACGCTCGCGACACTCCCGAGCACCTCGGTCGCAAGCGTGAGGGTGCCTCAGAGCGCACGATTCGATTCTCGCTCGTGAAAGCCATTTCCGTGGATGTACCTCGAACGCCAGAGGGAAAGATTGTCCTACCTGGAAACAAGGAAAAGGTTGCCAATGGTGATGAACCTAAAGACGACAACGCAGTGAATGGAGACGCACCGAGCGAGTCTGAGTCCACGACTGGTGCTCTACCAGAAGGAGAAGAACCTGCAGAGAATGGTGCAGAGCTGGAGGGGATTGAATATTATGTGCTCTCAGAGCAAGAGCTGGTCCAGCACGGATACCCGGTCGCCGTTGACGTTGAGCAGAAACTGCTGGAGAGTGCGACGAACGGGTGTTCGCGAGACCGGTTCGTGCAAACCAGACTTCGTGATGGGAACGAGACGCCAACCGACAGCGACCGCAAGCCACTGATGTGCGCGTTGGATTGTGAAATGTGTGAGACCGATCTCGGCCACGAACTGACGCGCGTGACGGTGGTAGACGAGCACGGCAAGGTCGTGTACGATCAACTGGTGAAGCCGCAGAGCACGATCATCAACTACCACACGGAGTTCAGTGGCATCACGCCCGAGATGCTGCAGAACGAAAAGTGCATCCTGGCGGACGTGCAGCGCGAGTTGCTCACCAAGTACCTCTTTGCGGACACGATCCTCGTTGGCCACTCGTTGACGAGTGATCTTCGTGCCCTACGCATTGTGCACTTGAAGATCGCCGACAGCTCCATTTTGTACCCGCACCAGCGCGGGTTCCCGTTCCGCACGTCGCTCAAGTACTTGACCAAGACGTTTTTGAGAAAAGATATCCAGCTGCACGCCACGGTAACTGGTCATGACTCGGCCGAAGACGCGATCGCTGCGATGGAATTGGTGCAATTGAAAGTGCGCCATGGACCGAGCTTTGGGATCCCCGAGACCGAGTTGACTGCCGCTGGCGCGTTTGACTCCTTTGCGCACAAACTGGACGAACAGGGCAAGCACATGACGCTCCTTCGCCTCGCTTGCAATGGCAACGACGAAGGTGAGCAGCAGGAGCCACAGAATGGTTCCGAGGTAACGCAGTCCAAACCAGGAGAAAGCAGAAATATCAAGCAGGAGAAGCCGTGGCACCTGTATGCGAGCGGCGAGCTCAGTGCCCAAGCACGAAGTCCCTTTGTGCACGCTCATAAATTCTTTGGAAAACTGTCGAAAGTGCCAGTGATCTCCAAAGTGGACGAGTGTGCGAGCTGGGATGCGCTGAGAGAGAGCGTCCAAGGTTCGCTTGCAAGTCAAGAAGACGCCATTTGCTGGCTTGAGATTGCGGGCCCAAGCGATCACAGCACGACGAGTGACTTTCTGTTTCGCCATGACGAGTGGATGCAAAAACAGCGTGCACATTGCGAAAAAGTGAGCGCGTGGCTGCAGGATCTCCAGGACACGGTGCTACCGCAAGGTACGTTGCTGTTGACGGTGCCGCAGGGCGATCTCTCGATGCTGCGGTACCTGAAAGGACTACGTACGCGCTCGAAATGGCGTGATGCGGCGCCGAACTCGCAATGGACCGACGATATGCAGGCTGCCGTCACGGACGCCTTCCGCGGCACGATGGACAGTTGTGTGTTCTTGACCCAAAAGGATTAGAAAAGAAGAGGCTAACTGCTGACTAGGTCGAGTGTGAGAGCGAAAGAATATAAAAGAAAAAGAACGAGGGTTTAGTCCGAGTCTTCGTCGACGGTTCGTCGCTTCTTGGTGCTGCGGATGACCATTTCCTCGTCGTCTTCCTCGTCCTGGTCCTCTTCGGCGTCGTCGTTCTCGCTCTCGGACTTCTCTGCCTCGCGCGCGCGGTTGCGACGGTACTCGTCAAAGCCCTCGGCGCCGCGGTAGGACGACGGCATGGGTGGACGACGCTGCTGCGCGGGTTTCTTGCCAGGCTTGCGGTTGCCACTGCCGCGACCGCCAAACTGCTCCTTGATCGCGCCGACATTGTCGTCGTCGTCGTACTCGACGCCATCGTAGCCTTCCTCGAGGAACGACGCGTCCATGCGCGACGAGCGCTCGCGGTCGAACTCATAGCCCTGACGCGCCTTCTTTCGGTTCTGCAGACGCAGCTGGTCGTCCATGATCTTCACGCGCTGCTCCTGTTCACGATAACCGTCCAACTCCGAGATGTACTCCTTGATCTTCTGCACACCCTTGTTGTGCTTGGCGCGCATCGACATCGTGAGGCTCTTGTGCGACTTGCTGGACGTCGTCATCGGGCGGATCGTGAACTTCTCGTGGAGCCGCGCGTGGCATTCCAAGACTGTTTCTTGGCCGGGAGCATCCTGGTCATCGTCGAATTCTGGCTTGTCACTCGACATCTAACCAAGTCAGAGCAGCGAAAATGTGAGCAAACATGGTATAACCTGAGAGATAAAGTCTGTTGGAAATGGACGTACCTCGTTGACAAAGAGGAAAGAGTTGGCGATCTTTTGGCGCGACAGGTTCAGCGCTTCCTTGCCGACAAACATGGTCAGCGTGCCGTCCTCCCACTGCACGAGCTTCGTGTTGGACTCGCGCATCGGACGCTTCGTCACCGGATCGATCTTCACGCGGCCATTTGCATCGCGTTGGTATCTACAAGCAGCACAATCGGTAGCAACCACAAAGAGAACCAGACACACACACACATCAGTCTAAGCTCTGTAATGCCGTCGTTGTCAACGAAAATCGCCATTAATACGTACCGCCAGCGCACGTAATTCCGGTACAGCGTCTCATCGGACGGGTTCTGCATCTCCTCCTCAATGGACTTCTTGGTGTACGCCTCGGGCACGAGCCGCAGGATGTTGGGCATCTTGGTGATGAAGTAGGACGCCGACTTGGGCGCCTTCGGGGTTCTGGGGATCCAGATCTCATTCGAGTGCGATCCATACTCAGCCGCGTCTTCCGAGAACATGTCGTTCGCGCCATTGCGCGCATCGTCTCCGCGCACAGGCGATTCCTTAATGCCACTATCACACAAAAATCATCAACATACCCGTCAGTTTCTGCATACACAACCATCGTCAACAGAGCCATTTTGATCACGTACGAGGCCTTGAACTCCTCTTCCTCCGAGTCATAGTCCGAGCCAAAGAGATCCTCCATCTCCTTCTCCTTGCTTTCGCCATCTCCGTCGTCGTCCGACCCCTTTTCCTGCTTTGGGGGCTTCGCGTCGTCCTCCTCGTCTTCGTCGTCGCTGAAGAGCTTCGAGTGGTCGGTCTGCTGCTCGCTCTTGGGTTCTTCTGTCACCTTCATGGACGCAGCGCCGAGGTCGAACTCGTCCTCGCTGCTGCTGCTGCCGGACTGCGCTTCGGGGGACGACATCGCACGCGTGACGAGAGAGAAACAGAGAGAACGCTTGCACAGATGCGACGATCGCTTCTAATGACCCCCTTTGTTGTGAGGAAAGAGATGCCCACCCGATTTTTAAACCGACAGAAGGGGACAGGAGGTATTGGAAACAGTCTGCTAAGTCCGATTTGTAAGACTGACTAGAAAGTACGCATGCAAGAGATGCGAACTTTATACCATACGCACTTTACTGGTGGACGATTGGTGTGTAATTTGGCGACTTGGTGAGTGATGGTCGTGATGAATGACACACTAACCGCGAGCAGCTCAGTTCGTTCCGCGCAGCCATCGCGCCATTTGACGGACTCGGACGACAAGCGCAATGGCAAGTCCTCACGGATCTCCTCGGCTATCGGCTCGACTCGCAGCGATGCGAGTCAGTGGTAGCGATGTTGTAGCTGTGGCGCCTGCAGAAACGACTCTGTGCGCTCCGTCTCAGCCCGTTCAAACGTTTGCGTTTGGCATTGCAGCGCCGTCCTCACAATCACCACAGCTTGAGGAAGCTTCCCAAGAGCCTGCTGCCAACGACATTGCGTCTTTGATATTGCAAACCGTCACCCTCAAGACCCCGTTGCCAGTAAACCATCGTCAGTGTTACTAAACGCTTTTATCTCGGACGTGGTCACGAAAAAGCATGTTGACGAGTCGTGACATCGGACAGTGACGCCGTCGATGCTGCGTCCAAGGGCGATCTTGCAGCTGTCCAATGCGCCGTGAAGAGCTCCTCCAAAGACACGATCTTATGGAGAATGATGGCAGCCGCTGTAGCGAATGGCCATGCTGAGGTGCTTGCCTGTTTGCTCGACAAGAACCGGTTCCGAAATCACTGTCTCACAATGACGTTGCTCGAACGGCCTGGACGCAGACTAGACCATTTACTTGGGAGTCACATGAACAAATCGACCATTTTGCCTCTCGCAGCACACTTTCTGTGATGACACTGTGACTTTTTAGCGTCATTCCGTTCATGATTGAATGAAAAGCAGAAAAAACGAGAGCTACAAATGATCGTTCACGCTATCTTCATGTTTATCTAGTTGTACACGCGTCCTGCTTTAGTCGCGTTTTGCTTGCATTCCCTTCCATCGGTCCTGCTTGCATTTCCTTTTATTCTTTTCGAGTATTCAGCCATGAGAAACTTGCCTATTGCTCATTCACCACTGACTCAGCTTTGTTTCCACGCATTCAAACGTACTTGCACACATACTACTGCCCAGGTCTCTTTACCTTGACGCGCGCAATCGGCTGCTTAACCACCGAGCGGAATGCTCATCGCCTGCTTCAACTCGCGGCCAGCGTAGACGATCATGGATGACGTGGCCTTGGCCACTTTCGGACCTTGGGTCAGAGACTTGGCATTGGCGCCAGTCGCCAAGCTAGCCTTTGGAATCTCGGTGACGCCCAAGCCCGAGTTCGAGACGGCATCTGGCACTTTGCCTGGGAACGTCTGCGCTTCCTCGCAGAACGCAGCGCTTTTCTCCGAGAGCTCTGGTAACGAAGTCACTGCCGTCTTCACGTTCTCAACGAGCTCCACCAATGCGTCACGCAATTGAGCTGCTGGCTTGGACAGCTTGTCCATCTTGCGGAGATCCAGCTCTTGGTCGCCACACATGATCTTGATCTTGCCGTCGTCGTCGGTCTCGGCGCTCAATGGTCCGAGCTCTTCGACCTTGGCGATCTCCTTCACGAAGATGACCACGGCCTCAGAGAGCGCGCCAACGTGGGCTGCGAGCGCCAATTGCTTGCGCAGCGAGAAGACACTGACGTTGACATCGCGCACAAACGCATCCTGGCTGCCCTTCGCCTCGATAAACAGACGACCGCGCTTGACGATGAACTGCGTTGCCTTCCCAATGTTCGTCGGCTGGTCCACGGCCGAGTTGAGCTCCGTGATTGCGTGCTCGGTGCGCTCAAACGCATCGCGCAACGCCGGGTCCGCCGCGAGTTTCTCTTCGATCTCCGCTTGCGTGAACACGTACTCGTTCTCTTCGTCATCGAACTTCCAGAGATCCAGCGTGACGGCGCCACTGCCACGGACGGTAAGCCGCACTTGTGCTTCTCCTTGTATCGCGGCGGCTGCAGCCTTCAAATTCTCCTCACTCTGCGCGATGGCGTTGTGGATCTCGACCATCTCGTTCAGCGGACCCGCGGCTTGCTCGAAGAACGCGTCAAAGTCCGCGATCTTGGTCTCGCGCATCTCGATCGCCTCGAGCTCCGGATCGGTCGGATCACGCGGCGCATTGACGTGCTTGCTCATGCCGGCGCCGGAACAGACTTGACCCATGGTTGTTTGATATGGAATGAGTTAAAAAAGAGCGTGGGGACTGAACTGAGTGGAGCAGTAGCGCTTCTGGATGCTTTGTCGAGAGCCGAGAAGATTGGGAAATGAGCAGCTCAGGTCAAGCGGCGGCAGCTCAACCGCTGGGTCCACGTGCACCAGTGAGGAGGCAACGAGTCAGTTCTCGCAGAAAGAAATCGGTTGCTTCCTCGCCAGAGAGCCTGTGTTTGTTTCGCGTCTTCCATGCTTGTTCCACGTTGTGGCTCATTAAGTTTGAGGGCGAGCCACTCGTTCCGTTGAGACCAGATAACGGACGTCACACCCTCTCACCACCAGCTGAACTCTCTCTTTCTCTCTCTCTCTCTCTCTCTCTCTCGATGAACCCATTGACTCAATGTGGCGCACCAATCGCCATATGATAGAAACGACAGGCTGCTGGTGACAACGCAGCGACAGGGATGCAAGTAGAAGGAGAAACGAGTGAGTGTTGGTTACGCAATTGAGCTTTTCGCACTGCACGAGCCGTTCGTTTCGCAAAGTGATGGTCGAAACGGAGTCACGTGGGACGAGGGGCGGTGACTCAGTACGAGGTGGGGTCGCTCACTGACTCCTTGCTGATGCATCCAGAGGCGTCCGTTCCTTTCCATATCAGCGAGACAACTGCACGACGCGTGTGGCGTTGCAAGTGCACCGCGTTTCTCTCAACGAGATGGTACTCGGAGAGATTCCAGAGTTCGTTCCATTCTCTCCGTTCACCGAGTGCCGTTCTCGATGGGACTCGGACAGATGAAGAAGATGGGATCTTTTTCCCCCAAATAGCAGTGTATTCAACTTGGCACCAAGAGAGAAAGGTCGGGGTGTACGGTGCAGAAGACGCAACTGGACTGTGTTGCTGATGCACAAGTACATAATAGTCAAGAATGACGAAAACGAGAAAGAGTGGAAAGCTCAGACAGAGCAACGTGAGCAGGAGACGAAGGTGGAGCATCTAAGGGCCGAGTGCAAAAAGCCCAAATTATTGCGCGCAATTCCTTCTCCAATGTACACAATTTTACAAACTACTCCTATTCGATCCTATGCATTAAATCAACACCCTCTTTTTTCTCTCAAAAGATGAAAAGATCGAAAGAAAGGCAAAGAAAGGACAGAGCGAAATGACGACACCCTCGCATTCTAAATTTATGGCGCGCCACATAACGAGCCACAGCGCACTGGTGCAACAGAAAATACGCAGTCAGTCGACTCAAGAGTGGCTGCACTGATGAACAATGAACTGATGAGAGGAAGGAAGCAGCACCCACACGCACAATGCGCTCCCCACCAGCGCTCACGTTCACTGAGCCCCACCAAACTGGGGCAACACGTACGACCTCCGTCGTCAACAAGTTCTGTCCCCACAGAACCAGTCCTTTTTGTTCGCAACGGCACATTGCACTGGAAGCACACTCGTATAACCGACTCGAACGGTATATATGCACTGCTTTAGGATAATCAATCCAAATTGTGACGAACACTCAACGACCTTGCGAGAATCAGAGCACGATGCTGCAGAATGAGGGTCGCCACATTTTTGAGCAAGCGAGATGATGCTGGTCCCTTGAGCTGATGACCTTGTGCTTGGTACCAATGCGACGCGTGCACTTGGTGGTAAAAAGAAACTGATTCGAGAACAATGGATCGCGTTGGCGCTTATTGGACAAGCTAACCATTCGATCCTCATTCATCGGCCAAAAGCTCGGCACCTTCCATTACCATGCTACCAGGCTCGACTTTGCTTTTGGGCTACTTGGTGTTGTTGGACGACTTGATTCAGCGGGTGTCCCGGTGGAGCCCAGTTCTCGTTTTCTTTGGTTAGGCGTTCGGCTTTTGAGAACCCGTGAACTGTTATTTCGGCTTTTCTGGAGTGATGCTGAGCGGGCTTTCGCTTCTTTGGAGTGCTCAGCGCTTCTGCGAGAAGTCGGCGCTGGAGAATCGACCGATTGATACAGAGCTTCACCGCCACTTTCTGTTCAAGCCAATTTTCAGCCACACTCCAGAGAATGTCAGTTTTCATGAAGCCATGATGTGTCCTGTAGAAAGTATGGCAACGTACATGGATTTTGAGGTACATTTGCTCCTCTCGCCACTTTGGCGTCTTGAATTCAAGCTGCTCTGGCGTCTTGCGATGCTCGTAGAGCGCACGCAATGGACTTGTCCGTGCGATCGGACGCGTGCGACTCGGCAACGTAAACTGCAGCGGCTCTCCCGCGAGCCGCCGTCGCTCGGCCTTCTTCTCAAAGCGCAGGATGCAGACCCGTTCTCGTGCCTGGATACCGCGGATGAGACTTTGGATTTGCAACACTGCGTGCTGCTGCATCTTGACGACGACGCGGTGGATCTTGTTGCGCAGGCGGAAGCCGCGAAAGATACTCTGCAAATTGTTGACACACCTGTGTTAGAGTCCACTCCCTGTAGTCACGTAATAAATCCTATCGTCGAAGCACTTACTTGAACTTTGGTGACGGCCTTCAGGTACACTTCATCGCAATGCCGTGCGATTAAGTGGACGTACCCGAACCTTGCCAGGAAGCGCTTCATACACGCCTATTACGTGTGAAAGACCAAGTGACATCAGCTACTCTAGCCCAACTCAGAGACGACTTACTTGAACGAGGTATAGCTGTGCATACCTGGATGAGTGTCACAGCATGGTAAACCTGCTCCTTGTGCGAGCGCAGGTTGAACTTCCGACCGGCGCGATGCTGGATCTCTTGCCTCCACGGCGAAGTGGATCCCGGATCTGCGTGCGATGCTTCGGCTCTTTCCAAGTGCTCCCGCATGTCGGAGAGCTATGTGAGGCACAAAACGATAGATGAATGTTAGTTCAGACACTCGAGCGCACAAGCCAAACACGTGCAATTTTGAAAACCATACGTCCAAGCGGATCGTGGAGAGACTGTTGAGCACATGCCGAATCTGGTGCGTGATGAGCCGCGACCGGCTCCGGTAGCCACGATAACACGCTTGGATCTTGGTCGCAGCCCAGTTCTCGAGCAGCGCTTTCTCCCCGCGCTCTTTCCGCAGCCGTGCCATGAAGGTATTGCGTTCCTGGATCAGCTCCTGGTTCAGGCGGTTTACAGGGATCGGGAGCGATGGGAGACTGCGACGGAATGCTGGCAATTGTACTTGATACTTGCCCTTCTGGTTGCGAATTTTCTTTGGCTTGAAAGGCTGACCGTACACACTGGTGGACAAGGATAGATTTTCCTGGTTGCGTGACTTGTTGTTGTTATCGTTGCTGTTTGGCAAAGGCTGCTGCTGCAGTTGAGGGTGTCGGCGCTTGAGATTAAATGGCCGGGATGTGGCGACGGTGGACACAACACTCGAGTGCGTGAGCTGTGTCGTGAACAGATATGTTGTCGTGTGCCCATCAAACCCGACAAAGCCTGGTGCGTACCGCAACATCCTAGTGAGTGAACGCTCGAGCGGTTCTTCTTCTTCGTGCTCGCCCTCGTCATCACTGGCGATGACAGAGTCCTCCAGTTCTTGCTCACCACGACCAGAATCGTGCTGAACATTGCCACCTTCTTCTTGCAGCTGTAGCGATTGCAGTAGAAACGCATTTCTCTCCGTAGTCTCAGGTGTTCTCCTCTCTGTATATTGCGCTGTCGCCTCCCGATCCTCTTCGTCACCAGCCTTATCGATCCGTGGCGTGAAGAAGCGACGCTTCTGCTCCTCGCGAGTGGCATCGTCCGTGAGCATCACCGGGTGGACGACCGCAGCTCCCTTGCCATGGTCTTGTTTCGTTCCCCCTTTCTTTGCTGTGAAAACCGTTTTGTGCGTGTGGGACGCGAAAAGACGCGAAAATGGACTCAGAATCTGATCCTCATGACATCGAAAAGTCACACATCGCACCAAGTCCCGCCATTGCGTTTACGCCCTCACAAGAGAAAGGAGACCATGGCGGAGGCGGTCTAAGGCAACGAGTAGAGGAGACCGACATTGCGGAGCTGCTCGCAAACATTCACCAGAGACGACGCTACTGCAGGTGTGGGTGAGATGCCTCGAGGAGATCCGGAGGAGCCTGTGCCGGGGATTCTCCTGGACAAAGACGAATGGCTGCGATACGAAGTACGTTTTCACCCGCCATGTGGCTTAACACGCAGCTTAATTGTGTCTGAAGCATGTGATTTCTGTTTTGTATGGTGGCAGGACCAAGTGCGGCAAGAGCGCATTGTGACGGTGAACGAGGCCATGGGTGTGACACCGTGTCTATACTTTGGCACTCGCCGATGCACATACAGCGACGTCGTCTCCGTTGTCACAACAGTCCGAATGATCCTGCGTCTCAGTCACCACAGCAATAGCAACAATGCTTTTCATACCAATGGAGGAGCGACACCGCCTGTTGCCTGGGCGGAGCACGCGCTCTACCCAACAAAGCAGCCGTACACCCGCGAACCAGCACATCCGTTCGAGTCCATTTTCACACAATCCCCGCTGGCAGGTGACCAGGATCGTCATCGCCATGAGCGCCAGTCGCTTGCATTGGCCAAAGAGAAGCGGTTTTTCATGGCGACGTTGCTGAATGCGCGTCGCGCGCGGTTCCTTCGCGAGCGCGAGGCGGCGCTGGTAATCCAGCGAGTCCATCGCGGGCACTTGCTGCGCAAGCGGTTCCTCGAGATCAAGGAGAAGCTCAAGATCCGCAAGCGGATCCGCGTGAACCTCGTCAAGGTTGCCAAAGGCACAGCGATCATCACGGGCGAGAAAGAGCGTCGTGCGCGAATTGCAGCGACCCAGAACCGCGCGGCGCTCATGATCCAGTGCATCTTTCACACCTGGTGCGCGCGGAAATGCGTCGCGAAAGAGCGTGTACTCCATCGCCACGAAGCGCAGCATCGCAACGCGTGCATCCTGCAGCGGACATGGCGCCGCTGTCTCACTCAGGCGAGTGCAAGGAAAACTATACAGCGCGACCTCGAACAGCGGCAGCGGACGCTCGTGATCGTGGTCACGAGGCTCTTTCAAGGCTACACAGCTCGTCAGCGAGTGCGGCGGATGCTTGTCCACCGCGAAGCCCTCGCAGCACAACGGCTCGAGCGGTTCATGCAGCGGCGTCTGGCGCGGAAAGCGCTCTATGTGCAACAGCGACGCCACTTTGGCGAGTTGCAGCACAAAGCGGCCATTTGGATACAGAAGTACATGCGCGGATACCTTGCCAGGAAGCACGTGGACCACTTGCGGGTACTTGAAGAACAAGCGATCCGCGTCGCGAGCGCACTGACGATCCAGCGCGCGTTCCGTGGGTTCAAGGATCTCACATGGGCACGCTTCAGGCGCGTGTTCGCCATCCACGAGCGCGCGTCCAAGTGTGCATTGCATGTGACGCGGATCGTCCGCGGGTTTCTGGCCAGACAAGCCGTGAAAGTCGAGAAAGTGCTGCAGGAGACCGACATTTTGGTCCAGATGTGTCGAGGCAACATCTCGACCGTGATCGACTTACTGGACGGGTATGGACTCGTGGATGACGAAGAGCCCGCGGACGTTATGACAGTAAACCCAGAGACGAAGAACACGATCTTGCACTTGGCCGCGAAGCACGGCCACATGGAGATCGTCACGTACGTCGTGTCCAAACTGCTCGTGAGCGAGACGCCGCAAATGATCTACGCGCTCAATCGAAATGGCGAATGCGCGCTGGAGCTCGCGGTTCGCCATGACCACGAGCAGGTCACGACGTACTTGCTCTCAACGACGGCGCCACTCTTCGAGACAGCGTCACCTACCCAGGTCCACAGAAAAGTCCACGCGACATCGGGTCGTGAAACCGCGTTGCTTCATATCGCGGCACGAAATGGCATGGGCGTCATCATCACCAAGTTGCTGATGCTGTTCCCGCATTTGCTCACGGGGAAAGAAGTCGATTCGTGGACCCAACGCACAATCTTGCACGACGTGATTCTGTTGACGCACGCCACGCGGTACGAGACCCGACGAGAAACCAGCGACCGCCAGGAAAAGCTCCTCGCAACCATGGCGACGATCGTAACCAAAGTGCCGCAAGTGCGGATCGATGCACAAGACTTTGCCGGGTTTACGGCGCTGCATGTGGCGGCACAACTGGGGAATCTGCGCGCTGTGATGCTGCTCATCGAGTATGGCGCTGACGTCTTAGTCACGGACACCGAGGACCGCACAGCGTGGCGTATCGCGTTGCTCGCAGGTCACAAGGAGTGCTTTCTTGAGATTCAGCGGAAATGGATCGATAGCATGGCGTCGTCGTCAGGGAACCCAGCAGCGCTGGTCGCACAGGGAAGTTCCCAGGGACTCGGAGACCGCGACGGATCGACTCACGCGCTCATGCGTGCCGCGAAAAAACAGTTTCGCCTGTCCTCCATGCATCCGCAACTCGAAGCTGAGACCGTGCACGCGTGTCGAGCTGGGAACCTGGCGCGGGTCCAGTTCTTCATTGAAGAATGCAACGTGCCGGTGAATGCAGTCGATGCAAACAGCGACAGCGACTCGCTGTTGGTGATCGCGTGTAAATCGGGCCATTCGGCCATACTCAAGTACCTGCTGCTCCAGCCGCACGAAGAGCTCAATGTCCAGTATGTGAATGACGTGGGCAAGACCGCGATCGAATATGTACTCACCAACAATAACGCAAGCCACCTGCTCGAGAAGATCATTGTGGATGGTGGCATCAATCCCTGCCACCCGTTCGGCCCGAAGAAGCGCACACCGTGCCACGAAGCCGCTCGACGAGGCGTTCACATCCGCGACTGGATTAACGCATCGGCTATCGCGCTTCCAAGTATGCTGCTCACGACGACAGACGATGTTGGTCGCACTCCACTGCACGATGCTGCAGCATACGGTCGCGCTGCGACAGCCAAGACACTGATCAATATTGGGCTACGAGTCGACCAGCCAAGTGACTACGAGAAGAGGACCCCGCTGCATGACGCGTGCAGCGCAGGGAGTGTCGCGACTGTCCGGAAAATGGCATCAGCGCTAAGACACAACGGAATTACCAGGATACACGACAGCGATAGACGAAGTCCATTCTTTGATGCCGTCCTCTCTGGTAACGTTGAGTGCGTCGTGGCCTTGCTCGACGCGCAAATGAAAGCGAATGCACACAATCAAAGCCTCGTATCCAGACACCAGATTCTTTTGGGTCAAGTCGATGCCCATGGCTGTGGTCTTCTTCATGAAGCTGTCGGGGATATGAACTCCGAGAACGACCTGATAGTTGACTTTCTGATCGCGAACATGTTGTCCACCTCAGATGGACAGCAGCCGCCAACGCTGCAGTTCCCACCAAAGCTGCTGTCACCATTGCATGTCGCTTGCGCTGTGGGTAACGCCGCTGCCGTCGAAAAGCTCCTGCATGTGTGTGATGCACTTAAAGACCAGCGCGATGCCGATGGCGAACTGCCGATCCAACATGCGGCAAAGTGCGGACACTCAGCAGTCATCGATACTTTTGTCAGGTGTAGAACTACTCCGACAGATTGGAACCCTCTCTGCGACGCTGATGCGGAGACTAGCAACTTTCTGCTTCACTTTGCGATTCAGTGTGCGGCATGTGACCACAGCGTGGCAAATGATGATGATGGCACTGCGACAACGGCTACGGCGGTGGCCTCTCGCGCCACGGCGCTTGTGGAAAAGCTGATAAAAGCAGGAAACTCCGTAAAAGCACTCAACAAAAGCGGGTTGCACTCTCTGCATATCGCTGCAGCCTGCCCACCGCATCGACAGCACGCGGTGCTCACTGTGGTAAAAGTATTGGTGAACACACACCACGCGCCAGTCGATGCATTGTCCGAGGCGAAGACACCGATGACCCCGATCCAAATCGCACTAGAGCATGGTACGCTTTGCAGTGCTTGACGACTGCGTGGTTTGCCTGAGTTTCTGGTGACGTTTTACTGATTCAGCTTGCCTTTGATGTTGATTTATCTTAGGAAACGATTTGATTGCGACGTTCTTGCAAGACGCACTCAACGCATCGTCGTGACCCAGCGCTCTCTGCTTTCGTGCAGGGGAAATTTAGCTCTACTGACCTTCAAGCCCTCGATGATACTGCTGAAGTCAAGCCCAAGAGCAACAGGATCCTCACAACACGTCTGCAATCAAGATTTTTACAGAGGACTGCAAGCTGAAATCGGTGAGCAGCAAGGAAGCACTGAGTTACAGATGCGTGTGGTACGGTTCCGCTCGCCCCGACTGAAAGAACGTTCTCTGTGGATCACGAACTGGAACCTTCAGGAAATTGGGCTACTTTGGAGACACCGAGTTCGATGCACGTCTGTATTTGGTATCGAAAGAGATGTGCAAATTCAGAACGTGCCGAAGCAACACAATTACTGCAATGGATATGTCTAAGCGTCTGTATTGCTCGACGCGACTGGATAGAGGAGAGGATTAGATGCAAGCCAGGTAGTTCTACTGCTCTCGAGCGACCGAGATGACCACTTTGCCGACCGAACGACCGCTCTTGACCCTGTTCACCGCTTCGACCGCGCTGTCGAAGGGGTACACCGAGTCCACAAAGCTCTTGATCTGGCCCTTCTCGATAAACGTGGTGATCTCACGCAAGTCCTTGCCCGAAGCCAAGCAGTGCATGAACTTGTACGTGGCGCCGATTGGAGACTCGATCTTGTTCTCAGCATCCACAAGCGTAACGAAGACACCGGTGTCTTTCTTGAGGATCTTCTGCGCCGCGTCGTTCCAAGACTGAGGCTCAACACCGCAGTTGTAGATCACGTCCACCGAGTGCTCGTCGAGGATATCGACCCACTTTTCACTCGTGTAATCGATGACTTGGTCCGCACCGAGAGACTTGACGAACTCGGCATTGCGGCTACTGGCAGTGGCGATGGCGTGAGCGCCGATAGCTTTCGCGAATTGGATCGCGAAGATCCCGGTGGCGGTGCTTCCGCCAAGGATCAACGCGCGTTGACCCGCCTTCAGGTTGCCGTTGGTGAAAAGAGCTTGGTAACTCGTCAACGACGCGAGAGGAACACCCGCGGCGACCTTGAAGTCCATGTTCTTTGGCTTGGGGACCACGTACTGCGCTTCCACCGAGATGTACTCGGCCACAGTGCCAAGGGCATCGACTGGGGTGCACGTGTAGACGTCGTCGCCGACCTTGAGATCGGTCACTTCCGAGCCGACTTCAACGACGGTACCAGCGGCATCGAGCCCCACGATGAACGGTGCGTCTTCGGTTGGCGTGCGCCAGAACCAGTGCGCACCAGTCTCAATGAGCTTGTAGTCGAGCGGGTTCATCGCGGCGTAGACGACCTTGATGCGCACGTGGTTGGCCTTGAGCTCGTTGGTCTTCGCCTCGACCATCTTCCACTCGGTGTCGGGGGTGCCGTACTTGGTGTATTGGAATTGCTTGAACGTAGCTGGGATCGACGAAGCCATGGGATGCGATGGTGGTGGTCGTGGTTGTAGGGTAGTTGGTTGGTTGGTGCGACAAATTGCAGAATGAGCCGTGGGCGAATGCGGAGGCTCGAGGATACTGGCGACGGTGTGTGAAGTTTACTCGTAGCTGTGTTGCAGTTTCCGAGCATACTATACGGGGAGGTGATTATTTTGTTGCTTTGGCTTGCAATGGCAAAGACGAAACACCCGCGAGTCATAAACACTGGACATGCGGAAATAGATTCCAATCCATAGAAGAAGCCATGGGTGTGTTCTGGTCTGCATCAGGAGAGTGCGTATTTAATGAATAATGCGTACATTGTAAGCGTCTCTCTTGCGCCATTGAGGTGGTGGAAACGGTGTGTCGTTGGGAATAGGACGTCAAGCGTAGCATCAACATTGTGATTGTGTTATAGCGGGACAACTGTGTCGTCCAGAGGTCACGCATCTATGACTGCG
Source organism: Globisporangium splendens (assembly GCA_006386115.1). NCBI lineage: Eukaryota > Oomycota > Peronosporomycetes > Pythiales > Pythiaceae > Globisporangium > Globisporangium splendens. The sequence goes on from VFIW01000003.1 coordinate 755,065, forward strand.
TCACCTCTGCGTCAGTATCGGCCAGAACTCACACAGTTACTTCGTGTTTGAGAAATACCCTACGACGCATGATATGTGGTTCTGGCTCCTGAAATTCTGCTTGAAGTCAGATTTTCTGTGGGAGTTGGTCAAGAATGTGCAAGTGCATCACGAGACGTGCATTCATGAGTACAGATCATGCTGACGCAGCCTTGAGACTTACAGAAAGCATCGCGATGAGTGCTATGGTATGCCTGACTGAGCGTGGTACCGTCGATATTCATCGGCACTGGGTCGAGGAGGGCATCTGACAAGTTGCCATACATGAAAAGCATCCAAGTCATACGTGGAACTGATCTTGTGTCTTCGAGAATGTTGGCGATGGCGCGTGTGGGTCGTTGAAGTTTTTCGCACTTTCGTTTTTACTGAAGTGTCTGTCTTTGTGGGTCTGTAGCCCATGCATCTAGTGTGCAGCGTAATCATGTTCATAATCTCAGGGAGAGCTTGTGTTTGTCCGCGCATGTTAAAACACTGAGGTCCAGCTTGTTTCGTGGTGCTGCTGTATCATCATCACGATGTTGATGAAAAGGGTGATGCCACGGTTTCCACCATCTCAATGGCGCAAGAGAGACGCTTACAATGTACGCATTATTCATTAAATACGCACTCTCCTGATGCAGACCAGAACACACCCATGGCTTCTTCTATGGATTGGAATCTATTTCCGCATGTCCAGTGTTTATGACTCGCGGGTGTTTCGTCTTTGCCATTGCAAGCCAAAGCAACAAAATAATCACCTCCCCGTATAGTATGCTCGGAAACTGCAACACAGCTACGAGTAAACTTCACACACCGTCGCCAGTATCCTCGAGCCTCCGCATTCGCCCACGGCTCATTCTGCAATTTGTCGCACCAACCAACCAACTACCCTACAACCACGACCACCACCATCGCATCCCATGGCTTCGTCGATCCCAGCTACGTTCAAGCAATTCCAATACACCAAGTACGGCACCCCCGACACCGAGTGGAAGATGGTCGAGGCGAAGACCAACGAGCTCAAGGCCAACCACGTGCGCATCAAGGTCGTCTACGCCGCGATGAACCCGCTCGACTACAAGCTCATTGAGACTGGTGCGCACTGGTTCTGGCGCACGCCAACCGAAGACGCACCGTTCATCGTGGGGCTCGATGCCGCTGGTACCGTCGTTGAAGTCGGCTCGGAAGTGACCGATCTCAAGGTCGGCGACGACGTCTACACGTGCACCCCAGTCGATGCCCTTGGCACTGTGGCCGAGTACATCTCGGTGGAAGCGCAGTACGTGGTCCCCAAGCCAAAGAACATGGACTTCAAGGTCGCCGCGGGTGTTCCTCTCGCGTCGTTGACGAGTTACCAAGCTCTTTTCACCAACGGCAACCTGAAGGCGGGTCAACGCGCGTTGATCCTTGGCGGAAGCACCGCCACCGGGATCTTCGCGATCCAATTCGCGAAAGCTATCGGCGCTCACGCCATCGCCACTGCCAGTAGCCGCAATGCCGAGTTCGTCAAGTCTCTCGGTGCGGACCAAGTCATCGATTACACGAGTGAAAAGTGGGTCGATATCCTCGACGAGCACTCGGTGGACGTGATCTACAACTGCGGTGTTGAGCCTCAGTCTTGGAACGACGCGGCGCAGAAGATCCTCAAGAAAGACACCGGTGTCTTCGTTACGCTTGTGGATGCTGAGAACAAGATCGAGTCTCCAATCGGCGCCACGTACAAGTTCATGCACTGCTTGGCTTCGGGCAAGGACTTGCGTGAGATCACCACGTTTATCGAGAAGGGCCAGGTCAAGAGCTTTGTGGACTCGGTGTACCCCTTCGACAGCGCGGTCGAAGCGGTGAACAGGGTCAAGAGCGGTCGTTCGGTCGGCAAAGTGGTCATCTCGGTCGCTCGAGAGTAGTAGAACTACCTGCCTGCTTTCTGTCGTGGCTCGTTGCTGACACCTCAGTCGACGAGTGTAATAGTACACTACAAATCAGATACGATATAGCTCTCATCGTGATGCTTTCTGCAAAGGTCAAGGGAGACGCAGCATAACTAAATGAATGCATGTCTTGCGACACACTTCGACTCACGTGCGCTGTGAATTGTCCTTTCACAAATTTTGACAAAGAGCAACCCCACTTGTTGTAGTCAAAATTGGGCGAGAATCTGCAACTAGCAGCAGTAGTGGCGACGTGTTTAGCGGCAACGTTATGGATCAGCAATAGACGCCTGGTCGTGGCGACACTAGAGATGCCAATTCTCTTACGGGCTTCGGATGTACGTCCTGGGCTGACCGATCACAGATGGTCAGTCTGTGCGGTAAGTCGTCGAATGAAACAACAATTGCGAAGGAAGCTGGCGCTTCTGGTTACTCTTTGTCTATTCCTCTGACGCTCTTAATGGAAAGAAATGTGAGGGATCTACCATACATCGGTCTCGTTCTTCTTGTACTGTCTTGGAGGCAGAGCCACCACTTCCAAATATATCTCCTCACCTACTTCAGTGTCCTATTGCTAGAGCACGTACTCGTGCCAGCTCGACCTCATGTCGTGTGAGACCCGCCAAGTGGGCGAGGCTTGTCTCCCTCCACCACCCAATGCATCGCCCTCCCCAGCCTTGGCCTCACGATTCGGGACACTCTCTGTTGCATTGCTGGGACCTCCATGTCTCAAATTTTTGTTGCTCTTGTTTTGCAGCTCTTTTTGTCTTGTCCTTGTGCGCTGCATCCTTCGACTGGACAGATTGGAACCTGTCAGGGTTGCAACATGATGTTGCAACCGGCTTTTGGAACTTCAACATACCGTGCTTAGTAAAATGCATTTTTCCACAAAGCAATGACTCTTGGATTTTGATGACCCATCCTCACACTGTGTTTGCACTTGTGTGCCAACCCACAATCCTCGAATCGTTTCCTGAAACTCTGTATTTGCAGCACGCGTTCCAATGAAACTAGCCCAGCCACTTTCGTTTGCTTGCAACCGCCCGTCACATAGTCTTGCAACCTCGTGTCACTTGGTGCAATTGCGTAATTCAACTGAACTTCAGAGTGTCTCTGTAGAGTGACTTCGCTGGCTCCCACGAGTCCTCAATGGGTTCCAATCCTTTCCAGCTCACCAGCAGCGCGCAGTCGCGCACAGCATTGAACCAACACCAGTCTTTCAACTCAGCGACTGAGAGGATTACACTTTGAGAAGCGGTGTGATCGCGCACTTCCTCTGTTACTTGCGAGTTTGTGTCGGCGCAGAACTTGAGCCGTGACGCGCAGACGTTATTTTCCACCCCCGTCACCAGGTGCCTCACTCGGAGTGAGTGACTGATGGTTGCACTTACTGGCATAAGATTCCGAATGCATACACCTCTTGGCACTTTCCCTACTTTCGAAATCTCGAACAAAGCTTTAACCTTCAAAACCTACTTTGGTTTGTCTCGGTTTAACCTAAAAACCGAGTTTCATGCGATTATGCTCAGGCATGCCCTGCCGCAAACACAACGAAACCTGCTTGATGATGGTGCGTGGCTGCAGCTCAAATCTTAAAGTTGAGGTGTTCGCTCGTTGTGCTTATCCTCCCATCGTGTTTGCCCGTCTCATTCTCGAAAGAATGATGGTTTCCATCACTATTTCCGCTGAAGTTCTTCATTGCGCATGCTCAGAGAGTATGTGGATCACACTCACTATCGTTATTTTATGGAACACACTCGATGTCCGCGAATCGGCTGTTGCCGAGTCTTGTTCATGTGCTGTTTACAAAATCTCATGGACGTGATCCAGTGATCCTCGCTGTTTAGCGCGGAAAGGCAGCCTTCGCTTGATCACAGAGCCATGCAGGTAGGAATACGTGATCACCAGCGTTTCAGCATAGCAGCCGATAGAAGAGCAAAACATAAGCGAGCAGTCCCTTTCAAAGCAAGCGCCGCAGCGCCATCCCAAGCTTCCACTTTTCCACTGCTCATTCTACAATTTGCCTCGCAATCCTCGCATCAAGTACCAACCATCACCGTTGCCATGGCTTCGTCTGTCCCAGCTACGTACAAGCAATTCCAATACTCCAACTTCGGCGCCGTCGACGCCGAGTGGAAGGCTGTCGAGGTCAAGAAGAGCGAGCTCAAGCCCACCCACGTGCGCATCAAGGTCGTCTACGCCGGACTCAACCCACTCGACTACAAGCTCGCCGAGTACGGTTCGTATTGGTTCCCTCGCACGCCAAGTGAGGATGAACCGTTCATCGTAGGGTTCGATGCCGCTGGTACCGTCGTTGAAGTCGGCTCGGAAGTGACCGATCTCAAGGTCGGCGACGACGTCTTCGCGTCCACTCCAATCGATAGCTTTGGCACTGTGGCCGAGTACATCTCGGTGGAAGCGCAGTACGTGGTCCCCAAGCCAAAGAACATGGACTTCAAGGTCGCCGCGGGTGTTCCTCTCGCGTCGTTGACGAGTTACCAAGCTCTTTTCACCAACGGCAACCTGAAGGCGGGTCAACGCGCGTTGATCCTTGGCGGAAGCACCGCCACCGGGATCTTTGCGATCCAACTCGCGAAAGCTATCGGCGCTCACGCCATCGCCACTGCCAGTAGCCGCAATGCCGAGTTCGTCAAGTCTCTCGGTGCGGACCAAGTCATCGATTACACGAGTGAAAAGTGGGTCGATATCCTCGACGAGCACTCGGTGGACGTGATCTACAACTGCGGTGTTGAGCCTCAGTCTTGGAACGACGCGGCGCAGAAGATCCTCAAGAAAGACACCGGTGTCTTCGTTACGCTTGTGGATGTTGAGAACAAGATCGAGTCTCCAATCGGCGCCATATGCAAGTACATCTACTGCTCGACCTCGGGCAAGGACTTGCGTGAGATCACCACGTTCATCGAGAAGGGCCAGATCAAGAGCTTTGTGGACTCGGTGTACCCCTTCGACAGCACGGTCGAAGCGATCAACAAGATCAAGAGCGGCCGCGCAGTCGGCAAAGTGGTCATCTCGGTGGCTTAGGCGTAGAGCTGCCTTCCGCATGCACCCATCGATAAACGCTACAGTGTGTGGTGCACTGCAGCGTCGAACTCGATTTCGCAAGGATTGCGTCCGTCTTGAGTCTGGATTAGACTCAATAAATGCATTGCTTCATGGCACTTGTGTAACTAGAAGTGCATGCACCATGGTGTAGGCTCCAGTTTTTTATTTTGAAAATGCAAACAACTCGAGAGAAAAACACCAGATCGTTGTTTATGGTTCTTTGCCGCTCACTCACTCTTCAGCTCGGCATGACAGGAAAAGATGAGCAAGACTGTAATAGCGGTTCAATTGCAGCCAAGAAGGGCAGTGTGGCAAGTGGTTCTGCGACGGCAGACATTTGTCAATGGCATTTGATGCACAAGGCTGCAGTCAAGTTGCTCAGTATCGCAACAGCACGCTGTGGCAGGAAGAGGAAGGAGACATCAGCTTGTGTGGTGGGATCTGGCGTGCGTGAAGAGCAGCAGCTTGGACGTCACTGGCAATGGCTTCGGCCAAGTGACAAAATTGGTGCAGTTCTTCTGTGCAGACTGTGACATAAAACAAATACAAAATTGTAGTTTGTTTTCGAAACAGCAGCCGTTATTCTGTGAAGATTGAGACTTTAGACAAAAAGAGCACAGCACAATGAACCGAGATCGACAATAACTTAATATATTATGCTCAGATGCAATACTGAACTGCAGCACCTATGCAGAAATAAATACACGGTCGGCTGGACACGGTCGCCGACGACGGCACTTGCTTGCTGTCACGTTGCTGCCCTTTTGCGTTTTTGTGCTTGCTTTGCTTGCTGTGTTGTGTCGCTGCTTGCTTGGTTTGCTTCTGTTTTTGAATCTTCGCACAGCAGCGCTTGTTGTGGCTATCGACGCGCTCACATGGAGAACCGGAAGCCACTGCGGCGCTGCTCGGAGCGCCGCGACCGCGGGCACGCGAGCGACTCGCGGTCGTAGTCGATGGGCGTCACGATCGTGTCGCGTGGGCGGATCACATGCACCGGTTCACTCGACTCGTCGTCGCTGCTGCTGTTGCGGCTGCGCAGCTTGCGGAAAAGCTTGCGGAGGCCTCGCGGCGAGGTCTCGGCGACGGTTTTGTCGCTGTGGGATCGGAAGAGCGCGCACATTGTGCTCAGTTGAGTTGTGTGGAGCCTTTGAACTGAAGAGAGCAGATTGAAGAATGAAGGAGCTCTTGGCATGAAAAAGTGGATCGACTGCGTGCGTCTTTCCAGAAACAGCTTACGCAACCGTGGACAACCGTTGATGATGAGCATAGGATCGCGTAAACTACAGCGCATGTGTGCATGTCACTTGTGTAATTTATGAGCTGTGTTCGAGAGAGCATAGCGAAGACCATGAAGGCGCACTTTGGCGCAAGTAATTTATTTATGTTTCATTTGTTGTTCTTCTTTCTGTGTGGTTGTGCTGGTTGCAGCAAACCAGCATAAACGGCTGCTTTTTTTACGCGCAGCCAAGTGGATTCTTGGACGATTGCGGCTGTCTGTCGGGTTGTTGTTGCGTGCACTTGGCACCTTTCTCCAGCGTTCTCTGCAGCACCACCAGTGCTTTTGTGAAAGCGCTCTTGGGGGCGACTCTGCAGCTGTTGGACAGAGGCGCAAAATCCACTTTCGGTCACGGAAGTGAGTGTCAAAAATGTGGCTCCAACTGTGATCTTCCACAAGCACGTGATATGTGTGTTATTTTTACTTCGATGTAATTTGCAGAACGTTGTTTGTTGGTGGCGACTTGTTCAACTTGGCCAAGAGTGATCGTCGCGCTCAAGACACAAACATTGTGGAGTCGCGTGTGTGGCACGTTTGCGGCATGCAGGAAGCCATGTGGACCGCCACTCGAATGTTAAGATGCAGCTCGGATGATGCGATCAATCGGTGGCAGTTACTGGACTTGAAGATGTGTGCGCACGTGTCGCCTGCGTTGTCTGTTAATTTGACTTTCGTTCTGTCTCGCTGGCCACAGTGTCAAGGTGCTGCAGTTGACACAGCTGAGCCGTGAACAAGTGTCGTGAACAAGTGTCGCGAACATGCGGTGAGAGTATTCGCGGCGCTTTGCTGAGCAAACTCGACGCATGTACGCGTGGTGACACCTCGTGTAGCCATTTTGGCGCTTGAAAGACAGCTTTGATGGCGCCAACTTAGATTGCCGCTGGAAGCTGTTGGACATGTCACCGCTGTCGATGCAGCTTGTCTTGTCGAGCGGTCTCGAGCGATATAGTACGGTCGAGCGTCTGTTGGCATTGCGGCATCATCCAGCCGTCCAGCTCTTCTGTTGATTGAGCCACAGACCAGTGTCATCAACAACGGCGTCGCATGTTCACGACGTCGTACTAAACAATCAAAACACGCACACATCAGCTTGATGATGCTGTGCCATCTGCCAATCTCTTCTTGCTTGTCGTCTCAACACCTACCATAATGAATGCCTCCTTTCAATCAATTCTCTTTCGAAACTCGATTTCCGTATTGTGTCACTTGCAAGTCACCTGCATAAAGTGGAACTGTTCCGACGTCGGTGCCATGTCGCACGTGTCGCTCCTTTTGCTCTTGTGCTGGGCAGCGAACGTTCACTTGATGTGTGTGTGTGCAGCGTAATTTACTTCCAGCAAACTCTCCTCGCAGCAAAATGCACATACACAGCCGCAATGCACTGCATTTCTTGGTCTCATAATTGAAAAAAATAAACAAAATCTGGCATGGGCATCATCTCAATTCCTGCAGTTTGGTGCGTTGTCGCCCACTAGAACCCCTCAGCTCCTCATGCGCCGCTCGCTGGCTTTCCCGCTTTCTCAGGCTTCGAGCGACACGAAGAGCTTGCCCGTCATCTCCTTGAGGTCGTGGAAGGATCTCTTGACGTTCTCCTGGATCATGTCGTTCGAGCGCTTGATGTGGCCGCTCCAGAGGTTCGCGAGCCACTCGTCGATCTGATGCACACCGAACACCTGCTCCATCTCCTCGCGGTTCTCTCGCGGCAGCGTCGAGCACTTGCAGTCCGAGACGACCTGCCAGTCGCCTCCCGTCGTACTGCAACCTGGCGCGCTCGTGGCAGAGACCGCCGTGGCCGCGCGAATGGACGTCGTGGTGGCGTCCACGACCAACTGCCAGTCGGCGTCGATTTCTTCCCGCGTTGAACTTTGGCAGCACGATTTCGAACACTGCGGCATAGAAGAAGCGATCGACTTCTGGGATCCGCCCGGAGTGGCCAATTGCGCCGCGTAGTACGCGTCCCATTTCTCGCTCGAAAAGTCGAAACACTCGGCGAACGCCTTGAGCTTGCTGTACGAGCTCCAGGGCACAGACACGCGACCCGACATGCACATGCCCGCGATCTCGGCCGCCGACGCCTCGCCCGAGTACATGTACAAAAAGTCCGCCAGACTCACGTGCACGACCGCGACCTGGCGCAGGAACGGGTCGCTTGCAGGGAGGGTTGTGTTGGAGATCTGCATCCTTGCTGTGTACAACAAGCAAACAAAGAAACGAGCAGCACATAAATGATGTTGATAATTCGAGTAAAAGTCGTATGCACATCATGTCATAATAGTACAAAAGACGTTGAGACGTACGATTGCGCATGTCGATGGTGCGAATGCACGCGATTTCATTCTTGTCCGCGTTCGATGCGCGAAACATAAACGTAACCTGCAATGCACGCACACATAACAAAAGCCCACATCATTAGCCACAGTCAATGTGCATTCATCAATCCTTTCAACACATGCCCAACAACGCTCACACAGAGAGTATAAACACGCAGCAATGCTAAACAAACGCACCACGCCAGTGAACGCCGCGGTCGGGAGCCTGGCGAACTGCAAAAAGTCCATGAGCTCGTCCAGCTTGGCGAGCAGACTGTCGCAGGCCGAACCGTCGCCACTGCCGCCGCCGCTGCTGCTGCTGCTGTTAGGCGCAGTGCCTGTGTCTGCATTCCCACTGTAGCTAGGCGCCATGAGGGACGCGTTGGAGGATGCCACTTGCGCTTCCGTGCCGCACGTGTTCCCCATTCCTCTTGAGCTCTTCCGCGCACCTTTACGACTGGCGCCTTTCACGTCTGATACTGACTGACTGGGCGGAAGAACGCAGCAGCTGCCCCAAAACAGACAATAAACATTGCGTCAAGGAAAGGAAAGAAAAGGCAGCCTGATTGAGGGTCTTGGTTGGTAGAAATTATGAATGCCATGCTGTGGTTGGTTAAAAATGGTCAACAGCGTCAGGCAGACAAAGCCTAAATGCATCCATGTATCTCCTTAAATCGCACACTCCTCAGTAAACGACGTGTTTATTATGGAATTCCTGGCACTTAGTTTCACGTTTCAGTCCCGCTAATTCCTGGTTGCACCTTGACTCGAAACCAAAATTCGTGCAAGCTTTCACTCTCCCACCACTGCAAAAGGCAACCACGAGCAAAATGGATGACGGCATCTCCACCATGGCATCCCCTCTGGCGCCTGCGGTGGACGCGGGCGTGCGCGCGCAGCAGCAAGCCGCGTTCCGTGCCGCGCGCCGCAAGTTCGCGCTCTACGGCCGCCAGCACGCGCACGTGAGCCACTTAGCGGGCCAGAGCGGACGAAGCGACAACAAGGGAAGTGACGCCGGGGTGCTCACGAATACGCTGCTGCTGCAGGAGAATGGCGCGCTGGCGCTGCATGCGGACGACCTACAGTGCCGTCTCGACGGCATTCTTCAACAGACGCGTACAAGTTCCAGTACAAGTGACGAGGAAGAAGAGCGCATTGTGGTCGCACGCGCGCGGAGTGTGGTCGAATTGGCGCGGATGCTGCAGCGGGAGGACGTGCAGAGGATGCTCAAGTTGTCGCGGCAGAGTGCGCGGCTGTGCGTTACGCGGATCCATGACGTGACGAAGTTGTTGCGACGAAGGAGAACCGATGGTGGCGGTGTTGACGCAGGAAAAGAACGCAGTGCCGACGAGTTGTTGCGGTTGAGTGTCGCGGTGCTGCTGTTTTCGCTCACGCTTGCGGGTTCCGAGTGCGACGAGTGGTTTCCGCGTGACGTCCTCGACCTGATGGCAGAGTGCTTGCAGCATGAGTTCGACGCACAGGTCCTCAAGAAAAAGGAGAAGAGGAGTGTTGAATTAGCTCGTGATGAAGACACAAAACCAATGAGTGATGACACTACACAGAACGCAATGCCGTCGCCACCAGAAGAGCGCAGCCCATTGCATCGCAGGAAAATGTACTTGAAGCACAAGAAGCAGTCGATTCAACGGAGACGCTCCATGTCTACGTCTGGAGATGATGACGATACGGCGGATCAGGATCCTCAGTGCCAACTGCAGCGTGGCATCGCGGCGTTACTCAACAGCCACGACGGATTTGACAGGATCAAGAAGACGCAGGTCACAATCACCGATGTGCTCGTCATAACATTCCACAATCTATTGCAGATGGACAGTGGGCATGAACAGCAGCAGCATAATGCGCACTTGCGGAGAAAGGACGAGGGACTTGCTGGGGCCACGTTTGCGACCATACGTGCCAGACAACGCCAACTTTTAGACAGCAATGCACTCAATGTGCTCGTTGACGTGCTCGCACACGAAGTGCAGCAGTTGCAATGGCCGCATGATGTTGAAGGTCCTGCGTCTTTTTCTTTTGTGGAAAGCAGCGTGAGCTCGTTAAAGCGCGTGGAGACGATTCTCCGTGTCTTGGACCAGGCATCGTTCCTGGAAACAGAGGTGCAGCGTCAGTTGTCCACGTCTCCAGGTATCTTTACGATTCTTTTGAAGCTGGTCGAGCAGCTCAGCAAGCTCTGTTGGGGTCAGCCAAGGCAACAGCATGACAATGAGGCATGCGATGAGGATAAGACGCTGTTTTCGCAGGATGATGCGGCTGTGGCGGAAGTGCTCTTGGTATCGATGCGTGTGCTGATTAATCTGACGCACCATAACGAAGACGCAGCGCGGCATATTTATGGTCTTCATGGGATGAAGACACTCTTCCGCTCGTTCTGTAAGCTCTGGGAAGTGAATGAAAGCACAACGCGATCCTCTGATTCCAAGGCGACCGCAGACTATGAAGACAAGTTGCTGTTTGACGCGTTCTTGATGTTCTTGAGCGCGCTGACAAATTGCGTCGAGCTCAGCCCCGAAAATCGCAACGCAGTGACGACGATCGCCGTGCCCAGAGACGAAGCAATGGCACTTGGGGTTGACGACTTTGAGATGCCCAGTGTCTGCGGCTTATTTACGAAGTTCTTCCTGAGCAAAGTGCAGTCTTATCGACGATTGCTCGAATGGAACGACACAAATCCCGATAGCAGTGTATTCGCTCCGATGGAGAACGATGAGAATGTGCAGTGGGTGCCCGAAGATGTCATTCTCGGGGGCTGCAGCTCTCTGCTGCTTGGTTGTCTGGTCAAGGACTCGCCTTCGAATGCTATGCAAGTCCTCGATGTGCTTCCTGATCGATCACCTCGTCTGCTGCTGCGGGCATTAAGCGCGTTTGTCGCACTTCATTCGCAAATTGGCGCGCTCACCCCGGAAGTCGGTAAATCGGTCCTTCAAGTCGAACAAACGTTTAAATCGCTGCTTGCTCAAGATGGCGCGAAGGGATCATCGACAGCTTTACCGGACAGTAACGTTACACCAGCATTCAACCTTGCAATCTCAGCGAAAATCACGATGATCGACACGGAAAGAGCCGGAGGTGATGCAGCGAGTTTGAGTGAATCCACCTGTGCGTCTGGCAGCAAGCAGAATGACGACAACGGAGAGAAATCGTTGTGTGCAGCTTTGAAGAGAGTTCGAACCCCACCTGCATCCGCTTTCAAACTGCACTCGTGGAAGAAAGTGTGTTCAACGGTCGACTCTGACGACGAGAGCGAGGACTTGGAGAATAAGGCCGAAGAAGGACAAGAAGTTGCATCTGTCACAAAAGACTCACCACCGAGTGTGCAACGGCGACAGAAAGACAAAATTTCAATCAATCGAAAGAATGGAGCGGGCACGTCAAGAACAACCACGCCCACAGCATCCCCGTTGAAAAAAGCGTCGCCGTACCGTGGTGCTGCAAAAGGAAACTTGAAACGAAAGCAAGCTTCACCAGCGCAATTGAAGCGAGTATCACCGCTGAAACCATCTGCTGTTCGCGGTATCGTGAAGGAGCATTTTTCTTCAAGGTCGACGCAAGCATCCCCTTTGAAGTTAGAGGACGCCTCGTCAGTGAAATTCTCGCCTTCAATTAGCGGCTCAAGTGCAAGTCAGCTCCTCGACCCAAGCGATGGCTCCACGCAGAGACTCAAGCGAGCGCGCCGCCTGATCACAGGTTTAGAAGCTGCGCTTTCTAAAGTGGATGGTGGAAGCAGCACGACGATGCCCAGCGCTCGCCTGTCTGCTTGTATGACGTCGACGGAATCACTGAGTCAGAACGATGATGAGGGTGACAATGATGGCAGGTCGTGTACGCCAGACTTTTTTCACGATGATGTCGCGGACCGCGTGATACTGCTGAGCGTTCGAAACTCGCCATTTCGATCCAAAGCCAAGTCTGCGAGGCTGAGCGTGAAGGCGTCGCCTTCTCCAACCAGAAAGACTGGGACTTTATTGCGAAAAGTGCAAACCGACCAGCTGCAGGATCTGGCATTGCTTCAAGATCGAAGACAAGCCACAACGGTCGCTTCTCTTTCACTCTCGCTGGACGCGGCGTCTTCAAGCAAAGCAGCGTTAACAGCAGCCACCGAAGAAGCAATAGAGGACACTAGCCATCAGACGGCGGTATCTTCCTTTCCAAGCACGAAGAGGCGAAAGCAGAAGACCGCAAAGCCGTTGAAAAAGGACGTTGCTGCTGGTATCTTCGACTTTGATGCTTAAGTGAAGTGAGTTTGCTGATTTGCTTTTGGTAAGTGGTTCGTTTGGCAGTTTACGCGCACCATGTGTCAGTTTATTCAGATCGACCTCTCGCAAGGTCGCAGAAAAGAAAAGTCCAGCATCCGTAGAAAGAAGCTGGAGTCGTTTCACACTTGGGATCTTTTTGGAAACAGACCATTTTGGAGAGCTCTTTTCTCACGCTCATTCTGAACCATTCGCTCTCACTTTCGGATTCGGAGCCTCCCACGCTCAGACCGCGATGTGCCAACTGCAGACACAGCAGAAAGCGAAGCATGCAGCCGAATGGCCTCCGAGCGCCGACGATCAGCAGGAGCTGCAGACGCTCAAGGGGAAGATCTGCCGCCGCTCGGTTCTCGGGTCACTGTACTTTTTCTGGGTGTGTGGGATCACGGGGATCGCCGTCATGGCGGCGTACTCGCTGTATGCGATCACGCGTGCGGCGCTGACCTTGAATGTCATCCCCGTACCGATGAGCATCGTGATCTTCGTGACTTGTGTGGTGCTCTACGAGACGTACCACTACATCACCCCCGGTCCGAAACAATGGCACGCCGTCCGTCGCTTTCTGCACTACATGTTCAAAAAGTACCCGTACTTTCGCCGCAATGTATGCATTTTCGAAGAAGACGAGGAGCTATGCAATGGCGGCAGCAATGACGATAAGCCACGAGAGCCATGCGCGGTGAAACGAGACGACAAGGCGCTCTTTGCGTTCCACCCGCACGGGATCCTCTCCTGCGGCTTCGGCATGAACGGCATTCATCACACCAAGTTCGCCGACTCGAACACGCGGTGGCTCGTGGCCGAGAACCTCTTTTGGTTCCCGCTCATGCGCGATTTGCTGCACTGGATGGACTCGAGCAGCGTCAAGAAGGAAAGTTTCGTGGAGCTCATGACCAAGGGCCAGAACATTGGCTTTCTTCCCGGTGGCTTTGAAGACGCGACACTGTACAAGCGTGGAAAGCACCGCGTGTACATCAAGAACCGCTTCGGCTTTATCAAGTTGGCGCTCCAGTTTGGTTACAAGGTGCGTGCTACTCATTGGTTTCTCTTTGAGCTACCTGCAAGATCTGAAGGCTTTGTTGAATGTACTGTGGCGTTTTAGGTCTACCCTGCGTACACGTTTGGTGAAGAGCACACGTTCGATGCGCTGCCGTATTTCCTGCAGTGGCGCCTCAAGCTCAACGAATTCAGGCTGCCGGCAGCAGTGTTCATGGGCAGCCCGTGGTGCTTTTTCATGCCGCGCAGCCAAGTGGATCTGGTCACGGTCGTCGGGAAGCCGCTGGAACTGCCGCACATTTCGCATCCGACGCGTGAGGAGGTCGCTACCCACCATGCGCGCTACGTCGAGGCGCTGCAGCGGCTCTTCGAGACCTACAAGAAGCAATACGCCGTCGACCCGAACGCTGTTCTCGAGATCTATTGACAGTGGTCGCTTGATGACCACCGTAGGCACTGCTTCTTTTTAATCAATCCATTCGGAGTTCAGGCTGTCAATCTCCTCGTCTCAGTCCGGGTTGTTATAAAGTTGCTCCTATTGCCTTCGTTGTTAAGGAAGCCGACGTTATGCGTGAGACTCAATGAGGAAAAGCATAGACTTGGTCGACAGTATCGGCATGCAATCCACCGTTGAAGGGAGGAGTGACCCATTCGGTTCGAACACCAGTGAGGAGTTTGCAGAGATGTGCGCTGCACTCATGAGCACTCATTTGTGGATCTCGCTCACGTTGATCGCCTGGACCAGGAATGCGCCACACGCAAAGTTCATGGTACCGTGGGTCTCACGATTGTCTGGGAAACCGTCGATGGGGTTGCCACTGAGCATCAGCAATGAGTAGGAGTGGCTGACAAAAAGACCGACTGCGTGATGCCGGTGATGACGCTGGTGGTCAAGGAGAGGACCGAGATCTGAGCGCTTATCGTGGTCTCTGTCACTTTGTCAAGCTTTGACGCTTCTATCATGAAAGTGTCCATCTGGAGAGACCATTTCGTGCTCGCATCGTCTGGTGGTGATTGCAGATCCGTTGAGACGATCCCGATATCGACTGTCGAGTTCAAACGACAAGAGCGCTATCTCATTAATGAATCAACAGCAGGAATTGATTGATCTAGCCCCCGACATATTCTCAATATTGATCGTCCTAAGGACTTGAAACTACAACGTTTGACTGTCTAAAGATTACTTTGTCAGTAGCGACTGCAGTGACTGGATGCTCCGGCTGCGGTGTACGCTTTTCCAGATCTTCACGAGTCCCCACTGGTCACCTCGCGCGAGTCCGAGGTTCTGAGCCTGCTCCAATGCGCGCTGAAAGCCCGAGTGGGGGATTGTCTGGCTCAACAGCCGCTCTGCGATCTTTGGGTCGCCATTCGCTTCGACCATCGCCAAGAGCAGAAGCACCTTGCGACTTGACTTGGCTCTACTCTCCTTGCTCGCTGATGAGGTATCCACGTCCACCCCACTTTCTCCCTCTTCGCCAATCTTTTCAGGCACGGGTGTCTGCTGTTGCTGCGCTGTAGGTGGCTGTCGCACCAAAGTACTTGGTGTCATAAGTACTGCTTGAGCGGCAGAAAGCAAGTGCATTTTCTCGATACCTGGCGCAAAGATTTGAAGTCGCAGCAACTTCCGTCTTGCTTCGATCTCGCTTTGCTCTCGTTTCGCCTTGGCGCGCGAGGCGAGCGTGCTTGCACCAGCCTTGTGGAGTTGTCTCGAGAGTCTACTGCCTCCGCTCCCGTCTCCGCCTTCGTTAGTGTTTGGAGTTTTCCTTCACCCAGATCGTTTGCGGCTCGCTGGCCGAGCACCTGCTGCCACGAGCTTCTCGAGTGCGAGTTGCACTGCATTGTTCACGACGCTCCTCGCAAGCGTGGCCAGTACCTGGTGCTCCACGTCGAGCTGTTTTTGCGTCTTTGGCTTGACAGGCAGCTCGTGCACCTTGTAATATTGCGATGGCTTGTTGCACCTGCTCTTCCAGTCTCGGACACACCATAGCGATGCGGCCAGGACCTGCTCTTTAAACGCCTGCACCTGCTTCTCAAACTCTATCGCGCGTTGTGTGTTGGCATGGATCGCTAACAACTTCGCGCGCACCATCGTGAACGACAGCGTGCGCTCTTTGACGCGGTACCGCACAAATCCCTCGACACTCGCGCCTTCTTTCTCGAGCGAGACGCACGCCAGCGCCGTGTGCAGTTGGCGCAGCAACGGACGCTTCTCAAGGGAGCCCGTCGACGTCTCGAGCGCCACGAGTACATCGGATTTCGAGAATACCATGTCGCGGTGGTAATAGTGCTGGATCGGCGTCACGTTGTTGTCCAAGTCGCACGTGACGTTTCCAGGATTGGCAGCTTCTTTGTCGGCCACCAGATCCCGTCGCCGTCGCGCGAGCCGTCGGAACACGTCGTCGACGAGACTGAGGTCGAGCGCCAGCGCGTCCTCTGTGCTGCGCCACTCCACGGAGGCATCATTGCCACGCTCTGCATGAGAGCGATGCGCGACCATCAGGCTCAATGGCAACAAGGATTCAAGCGCATAGGGAGGAGGCACTTTTCGGTATCGTTTATGTACATAATTGCTAACCGCTATGGACCTTTGTCCAATGAGAGGCCGATTCTTTATAAAATGAGAGAAAGACATTCATTCCTTGCGCGATCTTGAAGCGACGTTGGTGTACACATAAAGGACTCTTCGCTGCTTTGGAGTGATTCGATAGAAGAGGAGCGTGAAGATGGAGGTGGTGCTGCTGGACACGACGCAGAACGAGGGCGAGGACAACAGACTCTACCACTACGTGCACGCCACAGGCACCACTCACGCTGCAGCCGCAAAGACATCGTCTGCGTGGCTGGAGTTGCGCGGTGTGCTCGCTGCGGCTGTCGGAGCCACGACCTCGGTTTGTGGTGAGCCGCTGCAATGCGCGTACTTCCAGTGTGGTGCTAGTTTTGATGGGCATGCAGTGCGTGAGGGTGGACGAGTAGCTGGCGTGATCAACCTCTACGAAGTGCTCTTTGTGCTGATCTTTTCGACGTGCGAAGTGCCTGGACCGGTTGCCCAGGTATTGTGGACCCACTTAGGACGGGTGCTTGCGTCCACTTTGATCAATCTGATGTCTACTTAGTAGTGCTGGATGTTGTTGTTGTGTGCTGCAGTACTATACCAATCCAGTTGTGACCTGGTCCTGAGCCTGTTTGGCTACCCAGATGCCAAGTTAGCGGGCTGGAAACGCGGTTCAACTAATGACGACAGTGAGCTGCAAGAGCGATTGGACGTGTTTTTCACGAGTGTGTGCGAGACCATTGACCAAGGTTTGTTAGCATGCTATCCTTTGTGCTGTCTGTTCGGTATCATCGTGCACTGTATTGTGGAGCCGCAGCTGACGTCGTGCATCGCTTGACCTCATTCGTGTAGATCGTGAGTCCCAAGTGCACCTTCACTTTGCTTTTGGCGGTCGTGTGCCTGTCATCAATTACCCTCTCAAAGTGCTGGTACGGCGCTCGCTGCGCACGGCTGGATTGTTAGATGAGAGGTGCATGCATTTATCCCGCGTTGCTCTGTAGGCGCCGGTCGCAGCCCTCGAACCTCTTCTTTTGGATGACGCCACTCTCCGCAAGGTTTGCTCGAGCTTCTTTGCGTTGATGGGTGCGCTTATATTTTCGTGGTAACCCCTAGTGCGCATTGGGCCAAATGCCTTTTACAGATCTGTGTCTCAGGGCAATGCGTTTCTTTCCGGTAACGGTGGGAAAACCTATAAAATCTGCATGCCACGCCATATTACTCGGACTTTTGTGGCTTGGCGTTACTTTCTGCAGTGACTCGGTCGTGCTGACGACGATGCGTCCAGATTTCTTGCGGTTGGTACATCAGTGGCTTCTAAACGGCCACAGATTCAGCTCTCATGCGAGTTACCTCAGCAAGAATGGTACGTTCTTGGCTCATGAGTGTAACGATTTCTTGTCTACGTTGAATGTCTCTCACTCCCACATATTGCATTGTGGTGCAGCACTCGAAGGGTACAACGTCACCATGTTTGAGCTCCGCGACTTCAAATTTGCGAGACACGGGTTTTACCCGAACCGGCATACGCTCTTCATGCTCGAGCGAGGCGATGTAAGCAGCATCTGTTAGTCCTGGCGAAATCGTCCTCGCTCTGACGGGCCGCACGCACATGCTTCATCTCATGCTGTAGCTTCAAATTGTATGCTTGCTGGAAAAGAATCTCGACCGCGATGAAACCCTCGAAAAGCCGACGAGCATCCATGAATTGCTTCCCCGTGTGGATGGCGATGTGCTGCGGCAACTTTCTCAGCTCGCAGCGACCGACATGAGCGATTACCACGCGCTAATTCGAGAAAACCGACTCCAGCTCGCAGACTCGATTTTGCAAGCAGCAAGACCGCAGGGTGCACGACCACGATTTCTATGGTATCTGGTCGTCCAAGACCTCTTGCGTGACGCCAATATCGTCGACGGGAAGTTTCACGAAAGCTTCTTGAGACAGGAGAAGGACCCCTTGAGCTCTGACAAGCATGCGCAACAACTCTTTTCGCTCTTCGTGGACCGCATCGCGTTGTTTCAGCAAACCTCAAAGGACGAAACTCGTGATCGCGCAGCGTGTTCACATGGTGAGCCGAGGAACCCCGACACACCGACGTGGATCACACCGGTGCCTCTCGATTGCGGCGATCCGAACACGCTATTTCTGCACGAGAAAAGCTGCAAATCGGGTGCTGACATCTCGTCCGAAGACACGCACATCTTTCCTCCCTTCAGGGAGGCAATGTACCTTTCTGCTGATGACGATGCGAGTGCACGATTCAGGAGTCGTATGATCCACCAAGACGCCGAATCGTACGTGGCCGATGGCCAGCGAGTTTGGATCGCCGCCAATTACTATGAGACGTTCAACGTGTTTGCCATTTTCGATGAGGATTTTGTCTCTTTCGAGGTGATTGAGCAGGAAATGGATCGCATGTGCACATTTGGTGGACATACAATCACACCTCAAAGTGGTTCATGAGTTGGTGACATATACAAGAAATAAATAAGTATACCTACCTACCTGCTACCGCTGCTGGTTGCTTGTCTCGACAAGACTACCCAGACACCCCAAAGCCTTCTTCTCGTGGTCTTCGCAGGGAGATCTGTCCATGGTTGAGCGCTGGGATCTCGAAGTTGTTCCAAAAGAATAGCGTGAGCAACCCCAGCAGCATTGCCATGGCCGCAAACACGACGTAGGAAAACCCGAACGGAAACGCGAAGAAATACAAATGGAAGATCGCGAAGAGACCGAAAAACAACGGCGGAAAATACGCTTGCGAGAGCCGCGAGCGCACACTGATGACGGAGAACGACTCACCCATCCACATCATCGACAGCACGGCAAACGCGAGCAACTGGTCTTTGTAAAGCTCAAAGAGGAAGAACAGCATCCCGACCTGGATACACACAGTGGCATTCATGCACTCAAGAGTAAGTTCACGCCCGTTTATAGAACCAAGATTACAGAATCCGCTGCCACTGACCAGAATCGGAACAAACATGAGCGACTGCGCAAAGTACGCGAGCACAAGGTTCGCGACTGGCAGCTGCAACTGGGATCGATTCTGAAACAGCTCTACAGAACAACAGATTGGATATTGAGCAAATGCTGAGAATGAAATTTGGAGACATTTGACATACCGGTGAACGTGAGCATGCGTTTCTGCGTCTCCGTGAGCACAAACGCCACAAGCGCCGTGAGGATGAAGAAGAGAAACACGATCGTGTGCAGCACTTTGAACTTGAGCGCGACGAACAACAGCCACTACAAATAAACACGCAAGCATGCATAGCATCCACAATTAGATGCCATCACCACCAGAGGTCATGTCAACAATTCAACCGAAAACCTTACGCTCTTGGCGGCGTCGTCGGGATTAAACACGCCGTAGTTCATGTCGGCGATAACCTTGAACGACTCGCGGTAGAAAAAGCCCCTGGCGCCGTACTGTTTCGCCAACTGGTTCATCAAAATGGTGTCGTACCCGAGCACGTGCTCCAGAAACCATTTCCAGAGCGGGTTGTTCCCTCCGACCCACTTGAGGTCAAAACACGCGCTCGAGCTCGGGACGTACAGCGTCTCGAAAGGAACGTCCTTTAGCGAGAACGACAGCGCACTCGCGCGGTCACGCTTTGCATCGTTGTGCAGCTCCAGCAGCGAGAGCAATCCGCGGTGTGCGGCGTACACGAACGACGTCTGTGGGTCCTTGTAGTGCACGTCGGGCAGCCCTGCGCCGTTCTTGCTCTCCACAGCGATCCACTCGGCCTGCTCTGGCACAATCTATCACACACATATGCGCCAGTAAGCGGGACAGACGTATCTCTTTGTTATATTGGCACTAAGATGAATACCTGGATGCGGAGCAGCAAGTGTGCGGGCGACTTTGAGGACGACGCAGACGACTGCGCGCCGTCGCTCCCATTGTTGTCACGGGTCGGAATGGGAGAAGAAGACGCGGACGACGGGGGAAAATACTGCGAGAGGCAGTCACCGTGGCCGAACGCGTCGCTCGCGAAGCTCACGTGCAGCAGACACGCGAGCACGACGAGATGCGATGCCAGCACGAACAGCAGCACTTCCAGCCGCAGCCGCGTCTGGCATAGAGAAATAGAAATAGAGAGAGTGAGGCTACAGGCATAAAACAGATGCATGCGCGATAGACGTGCTTACCTTTCGCGTGCAGACGCGCTGCAGCCACTGCAGCAATTGCATGTGCATGCGCAGATACACTTCCTCCATGTCCTCCATCCTCGCCCCCTCTCTTTCGTCATGTGCTGTGATTCAAAAAGAGCGAACAGAAAACAAGTGCTTTTCTACACGCAACATGCCTACAACATTGACACCGATTATCAAGTAAGAGAATCTATTATCACTTTAAGGGGGTGGCGACAGTTTTGGGGAGCCGCCATACCAGAACAAGGTATCCTGTTCCTCCTTTTAATCAAAACACAGTATAAAAAACTGTTTACACCCCCTTTTGTCTCTCTATGTGTGCCACACTTTGAAGAGAAGGAGTTCAGCGACACTCTCCGCACTAAATAACAGGAAAAATGATGACAGACCTTCCCGGCGCCATGCCGCCGCCCCATGTGCGGCTGCGCTCCAACAACGGGGGCGGCGCGCAGCAGCTGCAGCGCGTGTCGGAATTGGTGACGGACCGGCGCTACCTGGTGCTCTCGGTGCTGGCGACGGCCATCGCGCTCGCGTCTACGCACCAGAAGCTGGCGTCGCTCTCACCCGCGGCGTGGCACGAGCTGGTGCTCGAGCAGCAGAACGCGACGGCGGCGGACGTGCAGACGGAGGAGATCGGCGTCGCGGCTGCGGATGTAGAGAAGGCGGCAGTGGCGGCGGTTTCCACGACGACGGTGTTCCTGACGGAGCTCATGCGCTCCCGCGTAAGCGCCGCGGTGAGTTTCAAACGTGATTATGCTGTTGTTTGGAGTTGTGTGCTATTTGACGGGTCAGATGCTGATTGCTGTTGTTCTCTTCATCTACGTGTGTACGCTGCGCTTGGGTTTGTATGATGCAGATCGTGATGCATTTCTATCTGGTGGTAATGTACCACTTGTTTCTCGCCATGGCACACGCGTGCTTTGGCGCGATTCGACCGGCAGAGATCCAGGTATGCGCCTGGTGTATATGGATGTCCTTTGTGGCCTCATGCTGAAGCGCTGAGCATGGCTCTATGACTCGACACTTGTATAATTGCTAGCAAACGAAAGAGACGATGATCCACTTCATCCTCATGCGCTGTCTGCTGCTCGCGAGCACCATGGGTTCGGGCCAGAAGACGAAACTCGGGCTGCTGCTGATCTGGCTGTCCACCGTCGCGTTTCTGCGCGGGATCCTCTCGCTCTGCAGCGCTCGCTTCGAACACGTACGTTGCTTTTGAATTATGCATTGAATAATTGCATCTGCACTGATAAGATTGAGAAATAAATGCAGCTGCTGACGCGTCCGATGACCCAAGTGCGTGATCTCCATCGCCTGGCGTTCGCGCTCGGCGCCGTCGTGGCGCTGGATCTGCTCATGGCCACGACATGCTCGTACGTGTCGGTCGTGTCGCAGCTCGTGGTCCACTTTGCCTGGTTTGAGGCATCGCTGCTGCTGATCAAGACGCTGCAGCTCGGCACGAAAGTGGCGTTCCACGTGTTTGACATTGGCAACAGCATCGAGTTTGGCTCGGAGAAGGGCGAGTTTTACCTGTTGATCCTCCAGACGACGCTAAGCGGATGCTACCTGGTGCAACTCGTGTTTTACTATCTCTACATTATCAGCGTCGACCAGTTCCGCGTGAGTTTCCTCGACTTTATCCTGATCATCAACGTGAAAAATGCCACGGTGCAGCTCCTGGAGAACCTCAAGAAGGTCAAAATGTACCACCAGATCGTCATAGACTTGGACCAGTTGTTCCCCGACGCGACCCAGGACGAACTCGATGCTGTCTCCGACGATGTTTGTGTGATTTGCCTGAAACCCATGGACACTCAGGCCAAGAAACTGCATTGCGGCCACTTGTTCCACCGGTTTTGTCTGCGCCAGTGCCTCCAGAAGGCATCAATTGGCGATGCGTTCACGGGACTCGACAACAACTTCAATCAAGTGACAGCGGAGATCGGGATGGAAACTGGGGGCGGTGCTCACGCGCACGCGAACACGTCGCTTCGGTGTCCAATTTGCCGCAAGCACGTGCATTCTGGAAAACCCGAGGCACCACAGCAACCGCCTGTTGTTCACCCAGCAGAAGCACGTGCGAATGACACTGCTGTTGCTGCTATTCACGGCGAACACGAAGACGCGACAGCAGCACCAGTAGCAGCAGAGACTCAACCGGCATTTGGACCAGAGCAGCCTTCTGTGGAGCCAGAGACCGAAGAAGTGATCCGCTTTAGCAGTACGGTTGGGCTTGTGTGGTCCTCTTGCGGTGGATGATTTCATGCATTTACTAATTTTGATTATTTGTGTTTTCTAGCCGAGTTTCTTTCGCGATGGATTCCGTTCCCGAACTTCTCGTTTGAGATCGTCCGCCACCGAAGCGGCGATGGTCAAGGTGCCAATGGCACAACGCCCTTTGTGGTGACGCCTGAGATGGTTCAGCAAGTGTGGGAGGTGTTTCCGCAGTACTCGTCGGAATCCATTAGTGCCGACTTGATGCGCACCCGATCTCCCGAGCGCACGATTGAACGGATCCTGAATGGCAGCTTTGAAGCGCAACAGAGTGCCCACGACGACGAAAGCGAGGATTTGGGCGACATTGCACAAACCATTGGCGACATTGATGATGACTTGCGTTGGAGCGTCTCGACGTTGTGGTCGAACCTCTGGCAGGCGGGTGACCAGCAGCCACCACGGTCTCCGCGGCAGGCGCGAGGGGCAACAATGGTTGACCGGAATGGCAACGTGGCCGAGCACATTGCGTTTCCCCCAGAACCAGCAGCGCGCAACCACATATTCCCGAACGGCGCGGCCGAAGCGGAAACGTTGCTGCGTCGACTGCAGCGATGGCGAGAGGACGAGCGGTAACTTTGCAAGTCAAAGTGTCGCCCTTCGTCCATTTGAATAGTTTAGCACTGCTTGCCGGGGCTCAGAGACATGCCCACCCAGAAGCGACTCCATATCCGTCCATTTTCCCCTTCTTCATAAACCGAGATTGTTGAAAACCAGTTCGCTGTTTTTGACGATGTTGCCGCCATGTTCTCTCTTGCATGCATGCAAAATACATTCGTTTGTCTGTGTGCATTTGCTTATATGTGCTGATGGTGGTTTCTGCTTCTCTCTGGTGAATCTATACATCTCTATCTAGTAAATCTCCAGCTCGGCGTTCGGATCTGCCGCGTACTTGCCCTTGTGCTTGTCGAAGAGCGTCTGGAGCTTGGCCAGATACATCGCGTGGTACTTTTGCACGTCGTCCTGTGTCGGGTGCTCAATGTGCGGGAACTGCATCGGATGACCGACGACAGTAACGAGATCCACCTCACTGCGCGGCATGAAGAAACAGAACGGACTCCCGATGAACGCGGCGCCTGGGATCTTGAACTCGTTGAGCTTCAGACGCCAGCGCAGCAGGAATGGGAATGCTGTGTACGTCAGCTCTTCGCCGAATGTGTACGCCGGGTACACCTTGTAGCCGTACTGGAGCGCGAGCTTGATGAACCCAAAGCGCTGTTTGATGAACACGCGGTGTTTGCCGTGCTGGTACAGCGTTGCCTCCTCGAAGCCGCCAGGCACGAAGCCAATGTTGTCGCCCTTCTCCATGAGCTTGACGAAGGTGCTCTTGCTCACGTTGTCGAACTCGAGCCACTTGAGCATATCACGCAACGCTGGGAACCAGAAGAGGTTGTCGGCCACGAGCCACCGCGCGTCCGACTCGGCGAACCGCAAGTGGTGAGCGCCGTTGATCGCCATGCCGCACGTGAGGATCCCGTGCGGGTGGAACGCGTACATGGCTTTGTCGTGCGGCTTGAGCACCGACGTGAAGTTGTACGCGAGGTCGTTGTCGACTGCTTTCTTGTCTGCAGCTTCTCCAGCGACTGGTTCGGCTTGAGGCTCCTGCTCTTTAGCCTCGAGCTCGTGCTCAAAGACGCACGTGTTGAACCGAAAGTACGGGTAGTAGTTGAACACGTTGCGCACGAAATGGCGCAAGTCCATCCACGCGACCACGGGGATGAGCCAGCGGTACGCCTCGTACGCGGCCATGAGAGATACGTACACCTTGACGCTGAACGGGATCGGCTCTTCGCCCTGGGTCACGAGCGCTTTCGCCAGCGAGAAGAACGTGTAGCCCCACATGGAGCCAAAGCCCATGAGTCCACAGACCCAGAGGAAGTAGATCCCGACGAGCACGGCGCGGCGCCAGATCTGCCCCGACAGCGAGCGCAGCTCCGGGAGTTCGTCGGCGCGAGGCCACTGCGGATTGCGGCGTGCGCTCATGATCGCTCTTGCTGCTGCTGGCTGGTGCTGACTGTGGTCCTGTGAGAGCGAATCGAAGAGTGAGGTGAGGGCAAGCGGGGAGCAGGAGACGGGATGGGTCGCGTGCTGTGATGTCACCATGAACGGTGACGCGCCATGGAGCACACGGTGCTTCGGTGCTTCGGCATGTCTCGACACGATACGTCAACGGTTCCCTCCCTGTGTAAAATAGATACTCATTGTCGGAGCGGTTTAGAGAGGGTACATGATTTTAGAAGCAAGACAAATCAGAACGATCATGCTAAAGAAATCAGAACGGGTAGCCATCATAGCAGCTGCACGAGACAAGAAGAAATAACAAACCGCTCAGGAGGTCGATCGAATGCTGCAAACATACAACCTCAAGAGAGCGAATGGTGACGAGCATTTCCTTTGATCGTCTCTCGCTCCCCACTCGTTCGCTCTTTTCCTTTGTCGATAGAACGGTTCCCCAGTCACATTGATGCAAACCGTCGTTTCAATCATCCTATGCAGCAAACTCCAGGAACTGATCAAACTCGGCGATCGCAAGAGGAACTCAACGGATGCCGCGCGAGTCGAGGGCTTCAGATGCTAGTAGCGAAGGAATGCATTAACTGATCATGTTGTGTGATACGTTGCTCAACTGAGTGCCTTGATTTACATATAGGCTTTCTGCATCGATTGTGCGACCACAACCGTGCGTATTCTGCTCTAGTACACTTCTAATGTCGCATCTGGGTTTGCTGCGAATTGCGTCTTGTGGGTCTCAAACAACTTGACGAGGGCGTCTTCGTACAGCTCGTGGTATTTCGCGACATCGGCTTTCGTCGGGTGCTCGATCCGTGGGAACTGCAGCGGCTTCCCCACGACTGTGATCAGCTCGATGTTGCTCTTCGGCATGAAGAAACACCACATACTGCCCATAAACGCGACGCCAGGGACCTTGAACTCGTTCAACTTGAGGCGGAAGTCGAGGAAATAGGGAAACGCGTGGTATGTGAACTCCTCACCAAAGGTGTACACGGGGTGAACCTACGAATTGCAATCAGCAGCACATCAAATCCATCAGCAATTCACCTGAACCCTCACCATATTGCCATGCTCCTTCTTTACCTTGTAGCCGTACTGGAGCGCCAACTTGATGAACCCGAAGCGTTTCTTGAGAAACACGCGGTGCTTTCCGCGTTCATACAACGTGGCTTCTTCGAATCCGCCAGGACAAAAGCCAATGTTCTGCTGCTTCTCCATCGCTTCCACAAAGCTCCACCGTTGCACATGGCTGAAGTTCCACCACTTCAGCACATCTCGAATGACAGGGAACCAGAACAAGTTCTCGGCGACGAGCCATCGCGTCTTCGCCTCAGCAAACTTCGCATGGTGGATGCCGTTCACCAAGGGACCGCACGAGAGAACGCCGTGCGGGTGGAGCGCGTACATGGCGCTGTCTTGGGACTTCGCGAACGGTGTCATCTGGTCACACGCGAGTGTGACGCCACGCAGCTCCATCTTCGTCTGGTGCTCAGTGCTTTGTTCGTTTTGCTCCAGCTCTTCTTCAAAGATGCACGCATTGAGATGAAAGTACGGATACTTGGCGAGCACAGAGCGCGCAGCGTGCTGCAGGAACGGCCATTCGCCGACGGGAAAGAGCCAATGGTACGACTCGTAGACGACGAGAAACCCAATGAACCATGTCACGATGCGAGGGACTGGTGCATTTGCAAATTCATCATCATGATCGCCGCCAGCGACTGCTGACCACAGGATGCGTCCCAACCACAGGAACGTGTAGCCGTAGAGCGACGTGAACACCAGCAGCCCCACCACCCAGAGCGCGTAGACGCCGCCGACGACCGCGAGGCACTTGATCTGCCAAGTGAGCGTCCGCCGCAGCACCATTGCGCCGTTCATCACAGCTCCAGGAGGTCTCCGAAAAAACAGAAACTGGGAAGCAACAAGTTGGTTTTGTGTCCACTTGGACCAGGAATTACATTGAGCAATCATATAGAGGCATCGATTCCTTGCTTCATATTATGCATGGGATATGAATGTGGTAAATAAACAGGTTTTGGAAGGAACACAGTCAGATCCTTCTCTCCCCTCAAGTGACAACCGCCATTGATGAGACCGCGACTGCACATGCCGAGTTCAGCAGCAGGATACCTTGGGACCATGCATTTCAACGACAAGAGGTTCATATTTTCGTGACTGGGTTATTGCGCAGCTAAGTCCGTATGCTACTCACTACGACGACGCTGTCGAGCTATCAGTCCATCTCGACCGCGAGGACGACCTTGCCGACGACGCGACCCGACTTGATCTTGTTGATCGCCTCCAGCAGACTGCCGAGAGTGAGGTGTTTCTGAGTTTTGACGGTGTGGCACCGATATCATTCTCGAGTAGAGCTGCGACTTGGGAGCAAAGACCGTTGATCTGGCGGGGCTGTGCGGCTGGCAATATGAGGCAGGAAGAGATTGCCCCTTCCTCATCGGAAGTAATTATTCGTACGATTCAGTGCCGAATTTGTCCCTTCTGTTCCTTAACCATCACTCGCTGGCCAGATCGAATTTGGTTCTTTTGCTCAGTGCAGACTGACTGCCCTGCAACCACGTCCACCCTTAGCAGGTAGCCGTCCAGGAGCGTTTGAAGAAGCTCGGGGCGGAGTGCCTTGTTTTGGCGGGGGTTGAATTCCGATTCGCCACGAACCAGGTGGACGGTCGATGCTAAGTCAAGCTTCTCAGTGCGAACAATGCCCGACAATGACCTTACTGGCTGTTCATCGATCTCGTAGCGTGATTGCGTTCCACGTCGGCCATCTTGGACACCCTGGGGTCGGAGAAAGGCAGAATGCTGGATCTCCCAACGCAACAGATATTCTTCGAATTTGCCTTGAATCATGAGAGCTGACTCACTCGGCAACGCAATAAATCGTGACCTTCTCAAGTGTCCACTGTACACAAACTCTGCATGCTCCACACAAACCGTGGAGACATCAAAACGGTCTCCGTGCAATGCTAGCAGATATAAGTCCCCTACCACTAACATTTGAGGGGAAACTGCGCTCACGCAAAACACGAAATGTGTGGTTTTTGGAAGTCTTCCGATGACGCCTTTTATACTCGGAGATGGCGGCAAGTTGCTGACCGTGCTTGACACCAATGACCTGGTGGAGGATTTCTCTTTAAACTGGAACTGTCGCATCCACGGATGTATTGGATGCGTCAAATCCGATCAAACATAGCAGAAGCGCCACGACTGGGGCTCACTCAGCCGGCACCTCTGCTGGGCTATCCTTCAGGTTCACGACAACACCATCCGGAGTTCTTTCGATCACTTGTCCATGCGACAGCACTCGATTGTTTTCAGCCACCACGGCACGCCGAAGCAACATGCCACTTGGATCCATGGCTTCCTCTTCTGAGACCACGCTATTGCTGACCACAGAGCGAGTGACCGACCACTTACTTCCGACGTCGTCGTGCAAGCTTTCGATGCACACAGTCTTCTTGGCCACTCAACAAACCTTGGCATGCATAGGATATCCCAGGTGCATCCCCATGTTCTCCGGCAGCAGCAGAAGAAAGGACCGAATAGGAAGAGGCATCATAGTCAGTGTTCGTCGTGGACATGAACTGAGAAAGGACTACATGTTGGCGCAGGACAGCGTCCCTTTCCAAACTTCAAACGAACTCGACGATAATGGGAGCCACAGTCCCAACGGAACTCGACCAGTAGTAGATCCAGCGTCGTCAGTGGGTACGTGCTCGATTTTAACACTCATCCATGTGGCAAACCTAGTCGAGTCTCCAGTCGGTGTCACGCTCACTGGAGTGCTCCTGCAGTCCTCTGGTGAACACTTGCGCGCCATCGCCAAGTCGATGGAGGCAGGTCAGGTCAAGACGGTCGTCGACTCGGTGTACCCGTTCGAGAGCCTCCTGGAAGCGAACGCCAAGGTGATGACGGGTCGGGTGGTCAGCAAGGTCGTCGTCGTGATCGCGAAGGACTCATTGCAAAGTTGCCGCCGTCCTTAATCTGACCTGCTACTAGCGCCATTGCTTGTTCGTTGACAAGTAGAAATGAGTAGCTGCATTCATGCCTTGGAGTTAGATATGGAAAAGCATCGCGTTCATATGAGCTATACGTGACACCAAACATTGAGTCGTTGAGAATTCGTCTCGGATGTTTTACTTTTATTCAACAACAGCGTTTTCGATTGCGGGCTTCTCAATGTTAAGCAAGCGCGAATGTACTTATTCCTGAGCGACCGAGATGATCACTTTTCCGACGACACGACCGCCCTTGACCTTGTTGATCGCTTCGATCGTGCTCTCGAATGGATACACGGTGTCGACAATCGTCTTGACCTGGTCCTTTTCAATAAACTTGGCGATCTCGCGCAAGTCCTTGCCCGAGGACAAGCAGAAGAAGTAAAAGTCCTTGGCGCCAATGGGAGATTCGATCTTGTTCTCAATCTGCGTGAGTGTGACGAAGCGACCGGTGTCCTTCTTCAAGATCTTCTGCGCAGCATCGTTCCACGCCTGTGGCTCGAAGCCGCAGTCGTAGATCAGGTCGATCGAGTGCTCGTCGAGAACTTCCACCCATTTTTGGGTAGTGTAATCGATAATTTGGTCGGCACCGAGCGACTTGACGAGGTCCACGTTGCGGTGGCTCGTGGTGGCAATCACGTGGGCACCAGCGCTCTTGGCAAGTTGGACCGCGAGGGTGCCCGTGGCGCTGCTTCCACCGAGGATCAACACACGTTCGCCGGTCTTGAGGGAGCCATGCGTGAATAGCGCTTGGTAACTAGTGAGACCGGCGAGTGGAACACCCGCCGCGTCCTTGAAGCTCTGGCTCTTTGGCTTTGGCGCAACGTACTGCGCTTCCACAGAGATGTATTCGGCCACGGCACCAAAGTCGTCGGTAGGGGTGCGCGTGAACACATCGTCGCCGACCTTGAAATCGGTCACTTCAGAGCCGACTTCAACGACGGTGCCAGCGGCGTCAAAGCCCACGATGAACGGCACTTCTTCGGTTGGCGAGCGGCCGAACCAGTACGCACCGTACTCGGCGAGCTTGTAGTCGACCGGGTTGAGCGCGGCGTTGACGACCTTGATGCGCACGTGGTTTGGCTTGAGTGTCTTCTGCGGGACCTCGACGATCTTCCACTCGGTGTCGACGGCGCCGAACTTGGTGTACTGGAACTGCTTGAACGTAGCTGGGACAGACGAAGCCATGGCGATTGTGGTGGTTGCTGGAGAGTTGGATGAGGGGATTGCAAGGCGAATTGCAGAATGAGCGCTGGAATGCAGGGAGCTCCGGTGCAGACGGATGAGTCTCCAAGGCAGCGCGCGTGGGTCAGATGCATATCCGATCCGAGATTGTAAACAAGGTTGTCCCTGTCATCACTCCTTTGACCCTTTTATGCGACGGGTTTCTGCATCAAAGTCGCGCTCTATACAAACAGCAAGTCAGCGCCAGATTCGTTGGCCTGTTTCCTCCCCTTAAATCAAACCCGTCGGTTCGCGCGCTTTCGATGGGGACGACCAAAGAGTGATGGTGTAAACACTGCCACTTATCGTCATCCTCTTTCGCGTATTTAGACAGTTCAGCGGACATACTGTAACGCATCACTCCAATATGCATCAATAAGGTTTGCAGAGTTAATCACATTGCGCATTTTTGCATTGGGAAGTGAAATTTGAGATGGGAGGGACGCATGGGTCCACCACAATGTGGGCAGTCGGCCACGTCATCGCGTTTCGCTTTCGAATGCCCGAGTTTTGTATGACGCTCACAGCAAATCCCGACGCTTCTTCAACGGCGCGAGCGTCTAATCTTCCGGAAGAGCTCGATTTCTTCCACGGACTCGCTCAAAGAGAAGGAAAATGGATGAAAAGCATCGCTCTCTCGTTGAACTTGCGACGAGTATCTGTGTATCCTCAACTGTCGCCATCGTCCCCAAATTCCACGTTGTTTGCGCTTGGATTAGTTCAGCAGAAGCCATCGATACAACTTTGATTCGTCAAGCAGAAACCATCGAAACAGGGCTTTCGATGGCCGTGGCGCGTCCATCCTTCACTCGGCGAGCGTGCACTTTTCTCGAGTCCGTTGCAGAGCTCTCGGTCGACAATAACCTAGATGTCCTTGCCTCCTGGGTCCAATACGCCAGCCAGCACTATCCTCTCTCGATGAAGACTGCACCGACAATCGTTCATTCACACCGGATGCTATGTGTGACTATGCGCTGCCGACGTCAGAAAAGATTCGCAGCCATTGAGCTTGGGTGGTCGCCATCATTTTTTGCATTCAAGCCTGCCTGGATGCGCGCATGTGCATCGTCTCAAGCACACGCACCCTGGGCATGTCGCTGCTGCTGGTGCAGCGGATGGATAAATGGCCAGCGCGCTGCAACGCATTAGCGAATGTGTGAAGTCGCGTGTCGAGAGATCCACCATGCGACACAAAAAACAGTGCAACGCTGCTTATGCTGCACAGCAACGCAAAAGTAGCTTCTCGCTGGCAGTCGCCCAAGCAGAAGCTTCCAAGAAAAATGTGATTGCTGAGCAAGTAGATCAGGGATACAATTTCGCTTTTTCTCGTATTGAATATTTTAAGAGTCACCTAATGACCACACTTCAGCAACGCATGGAGTGGTCTGCGCAACGGAGCGAACACATACCAAGAACTCGGTCTATTCCTTCGCGACCGAGATCACGACCTTGCCGAGCACGCGGCCGCTCTTGACCTTGTTGCTGGCTTCGATCGTGTTTTCAAATGGGTGCACCGAGTCCACGACGGCCTTGATCTGACCCTTTTCGATGAACTTGGCCATCTCGCGCAAGTCCTTGCCAGACGACAAGCAAAAGTGGAAGACCCACTTGGCGCCAATCGTGGACTCAATCGGGTCTTGGATCTGCGCAAGCGTGACAAAGCGACCAGCGTCCTTCTTCAGGATCTTTTGCGCCGCGTCGTTCCACGAGTTTGGTTCGAAGCCACAGTCGTAGATCAAGTCGATCGAGTGTGCATCGAGCACGTCAGCCCACTTCTCGCTCGTGTAGTTGATCACTCGATCCGCACCAAGCGACTTGACAAATTCGACCTTGCTTTCGCTGGCAGTGGCGATCACATGCGCACCAAGAGCCTTCGCCAGTTGGACGGCAAAGATCCCACAGCTCGAGCTACCACCAAGAATCAGCACGTGCTCGCCAGCCTTCAGCTCGCCACGGGTAACAATCGACTGATAGCTCGTCAAACCAGCAAGAGGAATCGCAGCCGCCTCCTTGTAGTCTAGGTTCGACGGCTTTGGCGCAACGTACTGCGCTTCCACAGAGATGTATTCGGCCACGGCACCAAAGTCGTCGGTAGGGGTGCGCGTGAACACATCGTCGCCGACCTTGAAATCGGTCACTTCAGAGCCAACTTCAACGACGGTGCCAGCGGCGTCAAAGCCCACGATGAACGGCACTTCTTCGGTTGGCGAGCGGCCGAACCAGTACGCACCGAACTCGGAGATCTTGTAGTCGACCGGGTTGAGCGCGGCGTTGACGACCTTGATGCGCACGTGGTTTGGCTTGAGCGTCTTCTGCGGGACCTCGACGATCTTCCACTCGGCGTCGGCCGTGCCGAACTTGGTGTACTGGAACTGCTTGAGCGTGGCAGGGACGGCGGCCATTGCGGTGGACTGGGGGGCTTCAAACACGAGGGAGAGGCGCTTGCGCTTGACGAAGCGAATTGCAGAGTGAGCTGTTGAAGATCGCTTTTGGGTCTGTGGCGATCGGCTGGTGACGACAGAATTTTTAACTGATAAACGGGTCGGGCAGCTCTCGACAAACCCGTATTGGATACAAATGTCAAGCTCATTTGGATGTATGGGTTGAAACCCGCGCAACTCGAATGCAAACCCGTTTCGATGTGTTCTATTATTACGTATCCATTTGCTGTTTACCAAAACAGAGACATGGTGCTCTCGCTTATGTTCGCATGTGGTGATACGTCTGATGTTTCCTCAACAGAGATGCAGTCCTCCCCGATTACATCCGCCTGCGGAGGTTAAGAATGCTGAAAACTTGCCACAAAACTCGGGGGTTGTGTCCTTATGACCTCATTGTGCAACGTGGCTTTATTTCAAAGAAAGGGTGCAACCGACTTTCGTGTAAGACCGCTGAAGCACGTGATGGTTGAAATGCTTGGCAGTTGCATTTTGGCCGATCCTTCCTGTTCTGCATTATGCCATGTGCAGAACGGAAGTCGTCGACTCCCCAGATCGCCACGCTAGTTGGCGTTGTGTGGCACAGCAAGACCCAGGGCCGTTTAACCTCCAATTTTTGGCTCAGTAATCGGCAGTAGTCAGACTTCAAACGTATGAAATTGCGTAAGGCACAAAATCCGCGACTTTCAGGCTAGGAGCAAATAAATCCACTGCAGCCAGCTCAAGTAGAGAAGGCGAAAATGTAAATCTATATGGCAAGCTGTGTTGGTACAGAGGTCACATGACGGTGATGAGAGATTGAACAGCGGATTCCAAATTTGTAAAACTTGCCTGGTACACGGTGTACACGCGCGTTGAGGAAGCGCAAGTGAGAGGAAGGACACAGCGGTAACGCTGCGGCCATATAGATGGAAGGGGCTTTGCGCGGTAATGTGCAAAATGACAAGTGAATTGAAATCTTCAGGTCTGAAATGCAAATCTGATGGGTTGTTCCTACGGTGTCTCCGAGTGGTAGATAGTCGGGTGTCGAACCGACTATCATCCAATGATATTAATCTTTAATGTAGTGTTCTTATTGGCTAAAAGTGAGACTGGCTACATACAGTGTTGATGGGTTAACGGGTGGGTTTGGAGAGTGTGGTAGAACCCGTGTGGGTATAACCCACCCTCTCTGGTTTCAAAAACCATTTAATGGGAAGACCCATAGTTCATTATTCCGAGCTGTGCAAGCTGCTGTGAGGTGGTCTCGTTGACGACGAGGGGTCCACCAAAATCACCCAAGCAGCGCATCGTCCTCGGACAAACCCGTCGGACTCAGTGCACAGATCGTGGAGCCGTCTACGTGCTCCTGGATCGCTGTCATGCATTTGTCGGTGCTCGAGAGCGTGTTTTCAAGTTACGACGTGGAGATCGTGTCGGATCAACCAATCACCAGTCGACTCGATGCTTCAGACAAAGATCTGACCCAAGCGCGCCACTGGAGACGAACTAAACAACAAAACAGGGGCTGCTGCACATTTCCAAGAGCGTAGCGTCACTGGTCGTGGCTGCAGCATCAAATTGAGGGTACTGGATTGCAAGGAGCTGCTCACCGTCAATGGCTTCGCAAGCATACATGGAGCTAACTGAGACCCAAGGCAGTGCATAATGTTGCCAGCCTATAACTACGCCATGACGCCAACTCTACTGGGATTTGCTGCCTTGGCCGAATGCTTTCACCGACAACTTTGGACTCGGATTCGACAGGTGTGGTCTCCAGTTTTGCAGTCCCAGAAGTAGTATTCGTGGACCAATTTCATCTTGCCACGAACAACCGGACCCAGACCGAGTGGAGTCGCCTAAAGAGCTCTTCTGTGACAGTGGAACAGTACATTAGAGGTGAACTGTCCACACCATTCGGACAAATCAAATTTCGAAAAGACATGTGATTTTGCATTATCGTAACATGTCTGAACAAACCGCTCAGTCACTGCGGACTTAGCTTATGTTCAAAGTGGCGGCACACGCGCCTGAGCTCTTCACCGAACGACCGAAAGAACTCTACTCCTTCGCGACCGAGATCACGACCTTGCCGAGCACGCGGCCGCTCTTGACCTTGCTCATGGCTTCCACCGTGTTCTCGAACGGGTGCACCGAGTCCACGACCACCTTGACCTGGCCGTTCTCGATGAATTTGGTGATCTCGCGCAAATCCTTACCCGACGCCAGGCAAATGTGGTGTTCCCCCCTGGCGCCAATCGGCGACGCAGGCAACTCTTCATGCTTGTGCGCGAGCGTGACGAAGCGACCCGTTTCCTTCTTCAAGATCGTTTGCGCCGCGCCGGTCCACGCCTGCAGCTCAAAGCCGCAATCGTAGATCAGATCGATCGAGTGCGCATCGAGCACGTCGGCCCACTTCTCGCTCGTGTAGTTGATCACTTGGTCCGCGCCGAGCGACTTGACGAACGCGACCTTGCCTTCGCTGGCCGTGGCGATCACATGCGCGCCGATAGCCTTGGCCAACTGGATCCCAAGTATACCAGTCGCGCTGCTGCCACCGAGAATCAACACCCGCTCGCCGGCCGTGAGTGCGCCGCGACCTAGGAGCGCCTGATAACTCGTCAACCCGGCGATCGGGACCCCGGCTGCTTCCTTGAAGTCGAGGTTCGCTGGCTTCGGCGCAACGTACTGCGCATCCACGCAGATGTACTCGGCCACCGCGCCAAAGGCATCGATCGGCGTATTCAAGTACACGGCGTCGCCGATCTTGAAGTCGGTCACGTCCGCACCGACTTCCACGACGACTCCAGCGGCGTCGAAGCCCACGACGAACGGCGCCTCGTTCGACGGCGCTCCAGGAAACCAGTGCGCGCCGTACTCGGCCACCTTGAAGTCGAACGGGTTCAGCCCCGCGTTCACGACCCTGACGCGCACGTGGGTCGGCTTGAGTGCCTTTTGCGGGACGTCGTAGGCGATCTTCCACTCGTTTTCGGGGGTTCCCCACTTGGTGTACTGGAACTGCTTGAGCGTAGAAGGGATGGCGGCCATGGTCTCGATCGAATGAACGGACAAGAAAGAGGGAGAGAAGGGGAGGAAGAAGAAGAGGTGGTAGTGCTGGTGCTTGGCGAGACAACTTTCAGAATGAAGGCTATCCAAGGGGCAAACGGAACCGACAGCGCTTCGTGATCTTCAGATACAGGAGGTGGTGTTGAGTGGGTCTCTGTGCTGATCATTGCAGAATGTTGTTCACTTGTACTAATCAAGTACTGAGTGATGGTTCCTACTTGTGAGAATAGGTAGGCAGCGCCTCCAAAGAACACATGTGCATTATAGACACATGTCACACATCACAACAGCGGCAGGTTCAAACCCGCGATGTTGAAACAAACTGAAGAACCCATTCTTGAAGTGGTATAATCAAGGCGTACCTATGTACCGTTTCTGTACGTGTTTGTGATGCAACAGTATGGATCCCGGTGCTCTTAAGGTGTGTGACGTAATTCGGGGGCCTGCAACAACAAAAAAGTGCATCCTGAGGCGCGTCATCCGTAAATATACTACTGCAGCTCACTCACTCTCTCACCTCACCATCCCTGCAGACCGACACCTCACAGTGAAACCGCGGGATCTATTCACCACCTCATCCACGTGCCGCCAACTCGAACGGTACTATGTAATAAAGTACTTCAGTATAAAATACGCACACACAACATACACATACGCACAATGTGCTTTTACAGAGGGTGAGTCAATTTGCTTCTTGTAGCAGCACAAATGCTCACTGTGCTGTAGTTGAAGCTCCGCTACATGCGGGAGTGGTGGGTTTCCCCACTTTTGCTCTATTTGCACTGCCAAAGTAAATAACAGCGAACCACTGTATCAATAGAGTCCCTTGGTCTGCTACAACACATTGCGTCGTGACTTTCTTCCCTATGAAAGTGAGTGTGCTGATAAAGGGAGAACATGTGGTATCTTATTGCTGCACGGCTGAATCTTTCACATTATTTCATAAGCCCGTCGAAGGTTCACAAATGGCATGCTCGCGACGCCGTGCCATCGCACCCTGCACAGTCGTCCGAGGACGGTGGCGGACCTTCAACTGGGAGACAACACGCCATGACGCCAACTCTACTGGGATTTGCTGCCTTGGCCGAATGCTTTCACCGACAACTTTGGACTCGGATTCGACAGGTGTGGTCTCCAGTTTTGCAGTCCCAGAAGTAGTATTCGTGGACCAATTTCATCTTGCCACGAACAACCGGACCCAGACCGAGTGGAGTCGCCTAAAGAGCT
Source organism: Globisporangium splendens (assembly GCA_006386115.1). NCBI lineage: Eukaryota > Oomycota > Peronosporomycetes > Pythiales > Pythiaceae > Globisporangium > Globisporangium splendens. The sequence goes on from VFIW01000003.1 coordinate 791,867, forward strand.
CTTCTGTGACAGTGGAACAGTACATTAGAGGTGAACTGTCCACACCATTCGGACAAATCAAATTTCGAAAAGACATGTGATTTTGCATTATCGTAACATGTCTGAACAAACCGCTCAGTCACTGCGGACTTAGCTTATGTTCAAAGTGGCGGCACACGCGCCTGAGCTCTTCACCGAACGACCGAAAGAACTCTACTCCTTCGCGACCGAGATCACGACCTTGCCGAGCACGCGGCCGCTCTTGACCTTGCTCATGGCTTCCACCGTGTTCTCGAACGGGTGCACCGAGTCCACGACCACCTTGACCTGGCCGTTCTCGATGAATTTGGTGATCTCGCGCAAATCCTTACCCGACGCCAGGCAAATGTGGTGTTCCCCCCTGGCGCCAATCGGCGACGCAGGCAACTCTTCATGCTTGTGCGCGAGCGTGACGAAGCGACCCGTTTCCTTCTTCAAGATCGTTTGCGCCGCGCCGGTCCACGCCTGCAGCTCAAAGCCGCAATCGTAGATCAGATCGATCGAGTGCGCATCGAGCACGTCGGCCCACTTCTCGCTCGTGTAGTTGATCACTTGGTCCGCGCCGAGCGACTTGACGAACGCGACCTTGCCTTCGCTGGCCGTGGCGATCACATGCGCGCCGATAGCCTTGGCCAACTGGATCCCAAGTATACCAGTCGCGCTGCTGCCACCGAGAATCAACACCCGCTCGCCGGCCGTGAGTGCGCCGCGACCTAGGAGCGCCTGATAACTCGTCAACCCGGCGACCGGGACCCCGGCTGCTTCCTTGAAGTCGAGGTTCGCTGGCTTCGGCGCAACGTACTGCGCATCCACGCAGATGTACTCGGCCACCGCGCCAAAGGCATCGATCGGCGTATTCAAGTACACGGCGTCGCCGATCTTGAAGTCGGTCACGTCCGCACCGACTTCCACGACGACTCCAGCGGCGTCGAAGCCCACGACGAACGGCGCCTCGTTCGACGGCGCTCCAGGAAACCAGTGCGCGCCGTACTCGGCCACCTTGAAGTCGAACGGGTTCAGCCCCGCGTTCACGACCCTGACGCGCACGTGGGTCGGCTTGAGTGCCTTTTGCGGGACGTCGTAGGCGATCTTCCACTCGTTTTCGGGGGTTCCCCACTTGGTGTACTGGAACTGCTTGAGCGTAGAAGGGATGGCGGCCATGATGCCGACAAACAGAAGGATGATGATGGCTGGGGAGACAGAGAAGAGAAAATGGTTGCACTTGACGAGGCAAATTGCGGAATGATGCGCTGATCGAGAATGCGGCCAGAGCTTGGAGGTGTGCTGGGTAGGTGGTGGCTTCTTCTGACTCAACGCCGTTAACTCACGTCACCAAACGTTCCTTCCTTACAAAAGCAAAGTAAGTCCGTGGTGTGATCCAACGAGAAAATCGTTTTTCTGTGGAATAATCAATGAGGTTTTTTCCAAGCAATGTGTCGTTGATTATTCCCTCAAACACTCGAAAAGGTTTGTGTGGTGCAATTTTTACTCAAGCACAAGACGATCTACTCGTTCAGCATCGGTTGTAGCCTAAATGCTCCTTTATTCAGTTCGCAATGGACGCGTGGCTCGTGTTATCAGCGGGCAGCTTGAAAATGCACGTGTCAGTAGATCTAAGAGGTCACAACAACCACAGATCGGGATCGTGCCTTACTGATCCAGGAGTCAATGAAGTAGAGAGGCAGGGGTGTATCGGTGCCTTTCTACCTCGCAGAGCCACACACACACAGTTGGCGAAATCCGCTAGCAAAGACCATTGTTGAAAGTGTATTCGATTTCAGATTTAATGAGCAAAGGTTATTGTGCTACTGAACCTGCGATGCGACAGCTAGTCGAGCCAACTTTACCTCAAAACGAGTTCAAAGACTGTGGTCTTATTCCTCGGCAACCGCAACGATTACTTTGCCGGAGAGTCGACCGGCTTTCGACTTGCTGGCGGCATCCACCAGCTTCTCCAGCGGGTACACCGAGTCCACGACGACCTTCATCTGACCCTTCTCGATTAGCGCCGTGATCTCGCGCAAGTCGGCGCTCGACGCCACGCAGAAAACGTCCAACAGCGTGGCGCCGATCGGCGACTCCACCGGATCCTGCAGTACCCGCTGCGTCAGCGTCACGAACCGACCCGTGTCTTTCGCCAAGGTCTTCTGCGCCTCGTTGTTCCACGTCTGCGTATCAAAGCCGCAGTCCAGAATCACGCCGACCGAGTGCTTGTCCAACACGTCGAACCATTTCTCTTTCGTGTAGTCAATCACTTGGTCCGCGCCAAGCGATTTGACGAGCTCAAAGTTGCGAGTGCTGGACGTGGCGATGACGTAGGCACCGACGGCCTTGGCGAGCTGAATGCCAAACATGCCGCAACTCGTGCTCCCACCGAGGACCAGCACGCGATCGCCGCTGACCACCTTGCCGATCGTGATCAGCGCTTGGTAGCTGGTGACACACGCGAGTGGCACACCAGCAGCGCTCTTGAAATCGATGTTCTTTGGCTTTGGCGCCACGTACTTTGCATCGATGGAGACGTACTCGGCGGCGCCTCCGAACGCCTCGATGGGCGTCATAGCGTACACTGCGTCTCCGACCGTAAACTCCGTCACATCAGAGCCGACCTCGGCAATGGTGCCAGCGACGTCAAGTCCGATCACGAACGGGGCTTCCTCGCTCGGAGTCCGAGGGAACCAGTACGCGCCGTACTCGGACAGCTTGTAGTCGATTGGGTTGATCGACGTGTACGCGACCTTGATGCGCACTTGCGTCGGCTGGAGGGGTTTCGTCTCGACGTCGACGAGCTTCCACACTTGCTCTGGCGCGCCGTAGTTGGTGTAGTGGTACTGCTTGTACGTCTTCGGGATGGAGTTGGATGGAGTCATCGTGGGTTGGCGCTTCGCTGCAGGAAGTGATGGGATCTGTTGCTTTGGTTGCAAATTGGATAGTGAGGATAAGGGGGAGGGAGCTGACTGTTGCGCATTGGTCGCTGATTTGTGCTTTTTGGACTCACGAACGGCCTCCGAGACCGTTTGTTGCCTAGGCTGTCGCTCTTGAAGTTGAAGCTGCGATTACGAACGAGAGTGGTGGTCTTGGACCCTTGTAATCACCAGCACTCTGATTCTGTGCATATATGGTGCAGCACTGTCATGGCAACCTTGAGACAGGGACGACGTGCACAAGATCCGTTGATCAGGTAGGTTACTTGCTGTTGACGCTGATCTCACTTGAGACTGCAGCTCTGTTCGAATTGGTGGAGGTGAACTCGACTCTTGCTGTTGCATGTACAGTGAGTTGGCATATCTATTATGCATGAAGCGCATGAAGTTGACGATGACGCACCAGCAGGGAGAATGGTAGCCCCATATCCTGCACGAAAAAGTGACGCCTGCTGCAGACTGTTTCCTGCTCTCGGTATGTGGAACGAGGCACAAAATCTCCTTTTGTGGTTTGCGTCGGCACAGTATTATCTCTGGACCAGCACTACGGACCAACAAAGCAATGCCAGAGCGTCGTGGCGTATCCATCGCTTGACGTTTCTGTGCTGGCCAGCTGTGTCAGCTACCTTTTTTCATGAGTAGAAGGAGAACAGTGAGGGCACCAGAGGCATTTCAAAGGGTAATCTCTTATAAACAATTCACACTGTGCTACAATGCACCAGCACTCTGCGTCGTCTTGTTTACTGCGGATCCGACCAACACTCTTTGTGCCGTAAACATGCAATCAGCTATCTTCTTTTCGACAGTGTTGATCGCCCACCTAAGGCAGCACGAAACGGAACCTGAATGCTTACTGCTCGGATACTCATTATTAAACCTGACGCGACTTCAGCGCCGCCTCACTTCATTGTAGCTCGCCTAGCAAGAATCCCATTGCAGTCCCTCGTACGTTCAAGCAGTGGCAGTACGCCAACTTTGGTGTTATCGATCGCAAGTGGAAGCTTGGGGAGGGTACACCGATGCCCTCGATTCGTCGCATGTGCGAATCCAAACCAAGTTCGCTGCGATGAGCCCAATCGACTACAAGCTTGCTCAATACGGCGCGCATTCGTACTCGCGTACACGACAGAAACCGCACCCTTCGTGGTGGGCTTTGACGCTGCCGGGGTTGTGGTTGAGGTCGGCTTGGACGTCAGCGACTTTCAAGTTGGCGATGAGGTGTGTACGTGCACTCCTACTGAGGCTTTGGCAGCATCGCCGAGTATTTCACTGTCGACGTAAAGTGCGTGGCACCGAAGCCAAAGAACCTTGATTTAAGAACGCTGCTGTCGTACCACTCGCATGACTAACCAGCTGTCAGTCGCTCTTCACATACGGAAAGGCAGCAGCTGGCGAGCGTGCTGTGGTTCTCGGTGGAAGCTCGAGTTGCGGGGTGTTTGGCATCCAGGTCACCAAGGCCGTCGGCGCCAACGTCATCGCCACATCCAGAGTTTGCAACTTGGAGAGGAGAAAGGATTGAAGTCATTAAATCTGGTGTCAAGACTATCCATGGCCATGCAATGCACAAATGAAGACGTACGGTATGCTAAACTGGTAGAACACACTGACTCTCATAGGGTATGTTTACCCTACCACTGTCTGTGTTTCGGCGAAAGCAACCGATTCTTGATTCTCAAGACCCGATTCTCATGCTTTGGTGAATAGAAGCAGTCAATGTGAAACCTATGCTCCGCTCCACTCTTAAAGAGATGTTCTCCACACTTGGATTCAGTGTTCCGCATGTGCTTCAGGTTTTGCCGCTGCAGTGAACACACAAAAACCGAAACCGGATCGACAGAGGGCGGACCCTGCAACCACCTGAATGCGATACAGATGTGAGATAGTGTGGCACCAGCCAGCACAGGAGGCCAGTGCAAACAACAACAACAAGTGTGTGGCCAGGAATACACGTATTTTTTTCCAGTAACTTTGCGTTTTTCATGCCAGCCAAACAAACCTGCATATCTCTACGATCTAACACAATTGCAGACTAAAATACTAATAGCACGCGCGTGGAATTGGCGTGGATCCAACGCGAAAGTCTCATGGATACAAAGTGCAAGCGTCGTCCCTGTCTGCCCTATAATGCATTGAAAATAACAACAAAAAACAACAAAAACAGGTACAGTATCAGCTTTCAGTCCATTGCGCTTGACGTTGGTACCCAAACGTGCAGGTTTGTTCGCGAAAGTGTTGTGGGCTCGTGCGTTGCTGCTGCACATTTGCATTTGCAGAAATGTGATGTTACCGCAGACACATGTGCCGCAAGTGTGCCCCCTTCCACTCCCGCCTGATGGACATGGTGGTCAATGGCAGTGGACAGGTGCATGTAGGATAGTGCAACTTGGCTGACTCTTTTCTGTGGCGCCGATTGATTGAAATGGATAGGTGTGGGTTGGGGGGCGCAAAAGATCCTATACACACTTCAAGATGTTTAGGTTCAGTGTGGCAAGAGAGTCAGACGAGTCAGCTCGAACGAGCTGAATGTCTCGGATGCATTTCAGTCACTCATCCACCCCAGCACGCAATTGTAGAGGTCGGGATCGGACGGTCTGCTGCTTGGGAATGCTGTCCACAAGTCGCAGATATCGAAATACGAAGGATTGTCCTTGCAGACGTTCAAAGAAGGGATAGGGCAGTTTGGACAGATTGAAACGCCAGTCCTTTTGCCAAGCACGACTTGCAAAGTGTGTGCGTGATTTCGCTGGGTCTTCACACAACAGCAAGCAAGCGTGCGTGGATTGCAAGTGCTTTCTGCATATGGTTTTTCGTATTCTGCAGCAAGCAAACATGCACAACCCAAGCAATGTCCCCGTCCTACCACATCCTGCTTGTGCAAATGCCAATCCTTCACCTTGGATCTTTCGAATTGTGCCACAGTATGCGCAAGCGAACGCAGAAAGCGAACGCAGAAAGCGAACGCAGAAAGCGAACGCAGAAAGCCAACGCTGGTCTCCTTTTCTCCAATTCGCCATTGCTTTTCCTAAATCCCGCACCAAAGTGGTGACACAACCCCCCCCAATGCTTTTCGCCCTTTTTCTGTCCCTCTCCCATCTGGTTTGCTTGTGCTTTTGATCCGTCGTGGCGTTGTGAGCCTTTTGCAACGGGAGACTCCTCTTCTCTTTTGCAGCCAGACGAGCGCACGACTGCCTCTCTCGCGCACATCCACCAGCACTCAGCAAGTCTCCCTCGCTCCCTCCCACACATACAACCAGGCTGCGTGCAGCACGTTTTCCCCCAAACGCTCGTGCACAAGACCCCCTCACTCAGCCATTCGAAACGCGAATCCGCCATCAAGCAAACAAATCGTGATCAGCAGCAGCAGACAACAACTTGTTGCAGTATTTACAGCATTTGCTTGATACACTTGCAGCCTCGTCCGACAACAAACGCAGCTGCGCCATCAACAAACAAACAATAACAAGCAAACAAACCTTCGTGCAACTTCAGCGACTATCATGACCACGACCGAGTTTAGCGAGGAGCACACGGCGCGCGCGAGCGGCCCGACGTTCCCGACTGCCTACGACGAGAAGGACGACTTCAGCGCGCTCAAGGAGAAGCTCGCGGCGCGGAAGAAGCCCATCTACGCCGGTCTCGCCTTCCTCTGTGTCGTCGTCGTCGGCGTCTCCATCGGTGTATCCACGGGCAGCAGCACGGCTGCCAACAACCAGTCCGGCGAGGTATTATGACACCTCTCTCTATGCATCTCTCTAAATTATAGCGTGTCGACTCACTGTATATGGCTTTGACTGTGATGTTAGTCGGGTGACTTGACGAGCGATTCGTCGTCGACGGCGTCCAAGGCTGCGAGTGCGTCCACGGCGGAGATCGGGGGCGACGCCGACTCGGTGCAGGGCACCGTCAAGACCACGGGCTCGGGCTCGGCGCTCGACGCGGCTGCGGGCGCGCGCAAGAGCTGGACGTCGCTCTCGGGCTCCGGCTCGGGCTCGTCGTCGTCGGCGGGCTCAGCCGGACACGACCAGGCTGGATCTGCGTCCAGTACGTGGTTCTATTGTTCATCATGGCTTAATGGGGGAATAGCCTCGAGACTGACCTTGTCTGTTGTTATTTAGACTCGTCGTACTCGTACTCGTCGTCGCCAAGCCCCAGTCCAGGTCCCACGACGGCCGTGCCGACGCCATCGCCGACGGACGGTCCACAGTTGCCGTACAGCGCACTCGACTTTGACTGGACGGACGTGTCCAACTGGCAGTACGCGAGTGGCGCGGCTGCGAGCTCGAGCATCTTCACGGACGGCGGCATCAAGCTCACGCCGGCCAACAGCGCCGAGCCGATCCGCACCAAGCAGGGCTGGAGCGGCGAGAAGGTCGTGCTCATCGAGTGGGAGCGCTCGTCCACGAGCGACACCAACATCTGGATGCTCAACACGAAGCTCCAGTCGCAGTTCGCCGTCGGCAACGGCTGGCCGTACTGGGGCGAGCTCGACATCTTCGAGATGTTCACACAGGACGCGCTCGACAAGTCGTCGTACGACTTCAGCGGCACGGGCGGCGCCGCTGTGTCAAGCTACGGCCAGTTGACCATGCACATGGGTCCACCGACGGGCAGCGGCGACCCGTGCTACTGCGCGGCGCGTGCGTCCAAGAGCTCGTGGTACCAGGGCACGAGTCCGATGACGTCCGGGTGCACGGCCGAGTTCTCCAACTCGGGCCAGAACTCGATCGCGACGGTCTGGGGCAGCGACAGCAACGGCCAGTACATTCAGCTCATCCAGAACCCGACGATCACCAAGGGCGGCAAGAAGAACAACGCGGTGACGTACGACATCGCCACGGGCAGCGGTGCCGTCACCACCAAGATTTACAACAATGCCAACCTGTTCTGGGGCGTGCCGGCGAGCAGCGCGTGCGCCGTCAACGGCGGCCACAACCCGACCACGGGCTTCCCGTTCTTCGAGGAGTTCCGCATCATCCTCGAAGAGCAGAAGAAGGACTCGAGCGCCTGGTTCAAGGTCACCAACATCCAGATCTTCAAGAAGAACTAAAGCCTGGACTTTGTAATGGCATGAATGTTTGTTTTTGTTTTGTTTTTGTTTTGTTTTGTTTTGTTTTTACTGATCCTTGCCGGGAGCTAGACGAGCTTTTCTACTTTTTGTAGGAGACACAAGGAGCTCATCTTCTTGAATGCGCATCGGACGGTCTGCAAATGTACATCGAGTGGTTGGTTCCCGTCCCAAGTCGTCGTTGTTGTGCTCTATATCCTCTTCCACTGGTACTATCGCCGTCAACTTCCCACATGCACAATGCTGAGCCGCTTGCTGCTGCCTTCTTCCAAACGCGATGGGTTTGAGCGTATGCCGCTCATGGCATCTTCGAGCGCAATGGCGACAAATTGGCGCCAAGTTGCACATATCGCAGCCCACAAAGATTCCGAATGCGCTGCTGGTCGTCGACTGTGACGTCTCGCAGACGCAAAAGCACGATTGTAATGAGGCATTGACGCCTTCGTCTGGATGCAAGTACGACGCCAGTGGTCCCAGTGGGAACTTTCGCCAGCGATCCATGCCCTGTCCGTCTACATAAGCCAAATGGAAGTGGTGTCAGTAGCGTCATAGTGGTCGAATGGAGCAAGCTAGCAGCAAAACTTACGAATGCGGACGAGTCCCAGCGCGTGGTGAGACCCAATGGACACCTGCGTCACATAGTTGCCTTTCCACACAGCGCCACTGATGCTGTTGATGCTGTCTGGAGGCTCCAATTTCCACGGCGCATACGTCGTTCTACTGCCGGAGCAACCGGTTTTGCCGTGCATGGCGTCGCCCCACGTAAAGAGCTCGCCGTCGCCTACGAGGCACAGTAATCCAAAGTCACTATAGTGAAAGCTCCTCAGCACTAGTCATCTAACAGAAGCGCGAACCTGTGAGCACGGCCGAGTACCTCGCGCCAGCGCCGATACGCGCGATGTGCACGTTCGCGAACTCGCTGATATACGATGGCATCGCCACGTGGTCTTCTGGAGTCGCGATACCCAGTTGGCCATATTGGTTCCCTCCAAAGCCGTAGAGGAACGACTGCGACGATGGGACGCCACAGAGCACAAGCGAATGGTCGTGACCCCCAGCCACTTGCGTCGCGTTGAGACCGCGGAAAAAGGTCACCTCTCGCGGACAGAGTTCCTGTGCATGACATTCGTCAAGTCCAAGCCCCAGTTGTCCGTCGTGCCCATTGCCCCACGAGTACACTGACGTGTAATCCCAAGCGAAATTGGCTGCTGCATCCTTTACAAGATGCAGTCGTGATACGAAGACGCCGAGAGTGTGGGAATACCCACATGCGACGTCAATAGCGATCCAGTCGGCGAGCGCGTCGATGCGCGTTGGAATAGCGACATCCCCAGCCTCGCCGAGCCCAAGTTGGTCACAATTGCCTCGTCCCCACGAGTACACGTGGCCACTCGACGAAACCGCGATTGTGAAATGGTTCCCAGCAGCGAGTTTCGTGACTTTGATGCCGTCGAGACCAGAGACGAGTCGTGGCACTTTATGCACGACCACGACAGGTGGTTGTGGCGTTTTTGTCTCACCATCATCTTCACTTTCGGTTGCTTCGTCCCTGTCGTCTCCCGTTGGGGTCGCGATAGTATTGGGGCGATTTGTGCCATTGCCTTCGTGATCGAGGGCGTTTTCCTTGGCGTCCATGGCTTCTTCGAAGCCAAGCTGGCCGTAGCACTGGGTCCCCCACGAGTACACTTGCCCTTGATCTGATGCACACACACACATTCGCAAGAGCAATGCTGGCAAGTAAGCATGAAGTCCTAGATCTACAAGCTGTGTCGACGTCGTGAAACTGATACAACTTAGCGAACGTACTGTCCAGAGCATACGCAGCGAGGTGGCCCGCCACCACGGCGACGATTCTCGGCGGATGTTCCAGCTCCAAGTCCACTTTTCGTGGTTTCCGCATCCCGCAACCGTCTTGCTTCATGTACAGACGACCACATTGATGCACGTCGCCATTATCTGGTGGTAAACGCAGCGAAAGTTGAGATTCGTCAGGAGCAACTCCATAGCATAAGTCACGCCATGGCCAATTGGAAGGCACAAGCACTTACCTGTACGAAACAGGCTCAGGCGATTGCCAGCCGAGACACTTCGCACGACATGGTGGCGAAACGCCGCGACCATCTTCATGGACTCTACACGAGTCGTGCGGTCGTGTCCCAGCGCGCCGTCGGTACTGCCATACCCCCACGAAAACGGTCGAGTCTTGAGCGCAGCTTTCTCCGCGGACCGGTGCAACGTCGCTGCTAATCGGTAGCTTTCGCTGATACCTTTGCCGAGAAACCATGGAGCACTTGGTGGGTTACGACTGTCTTCTTGGGTATAAGCCCCACGCTTTTCCAACTCGAAGATCGATTCGCTGCGGAGAAATGGCGGACGCTCGTGGTACTTGAGTTTCTTCTTCTTCTTGCTGGGTACGGGGACGCCACACGACGACGAAGACGCTGATGAGAGCGGCATCGCGATAGCAGGAGGAGTCCTGGAGGATGCTGATTGCTGCTAGTGACGTCAAGAGCGGTGGGTATTCGAGCCTCGTTACGAGTTGGTTTGTATCTTGGGCAACGATTTGGCAGACTGGATGTCCCCATTTTGTCCACGACCTTTCGGGTACCACCAACATGAAAATGTGGAGCCACTCATTGATTTTAGATGCAAAATTGAAGTTATTTAGCATTTGATACTCGCTTTTAGGTTGGTATCAACTCTGATTTAATTACTGCTACTAGAAATGCGCAAAATTTAGCTCAGCGATGGTTTTGCCTGTTCAGCTTCAACACTGTGATCCTGGGCTGCCGTCTGTGAACCTGGTCGTGCGCTGGTGCAGTGCTTTCTGGTCGTATCTCGTGATGACCGCGAGTACGGACGCGAGGCTCTGTGACGACTGGAACACGAGGTCGCTGCTCTGGAAGAGCTCCTTGATGCTCGGACTCACAATGTTGTCGTTGGCGCCAATGAGGAAGTCGATGACGGCGTCTTTGACCCCCGGTGAGAGATCTTTCGGGAGAGTGAACTCGTCTTTCGTTGCTGTTGAACTGTTGTTGGTGTATGCTGATCCAGTACTCGGCATTTCGGCTCCTGGTGATGGCGACGCACTTCCATTGACTTTAGGTGCTCTCGTTGGGGAAGGTGTCGGTGTGTTTGTCAGTCCATTGTCTGCACTGCCGTCCTGGAAAGCTGGTACTGGTGCTACGATGGACTTAGCCGCTGTCCAGGTCACCTCTTGCGCAATCCCGTCGATAAAGTCTTCACCTTGAGAAACGTTCGCGTACACACCTGGGAGGAACTGCACGCCACAGCCGCGACCAAAGCTGATGACCCCGAGCAGCGCGACCTGGCCGGCCTCTGCGTCTGTGACGACAACTAGCGGACCGCCCGAGTCCCCGTCGCACGCATCCTTGCCTACTTGGCCCCCGGCACAAAACATGGACGGGTTCAAATTCAGCTGCAAATCGTCCTCGCATTGCTGGTTTGACGCGATAATGTTCACGTCCACAAAGCGGAGGACATCCGAGAGCACTTGACCCCATGGCGAGATGGCGCCGTAGCCAAAGATCTGACCTGCTCTTGGGATAGGGTACGAGTTGAACAGCGTCACTGGCGCTTCAACGCTCGGGTACTTGAGTTCTAGAAGCGCGAGGTCGTTCGCGAGCTGCATTTTGTCAAAATGAGGGTGAATGATCGCCCGCGCCACTCGGATTTGCTCGCCGTGCGAAGACCCCGAGGCAGCGAGTGAACCAATGGAGACCCACGGCATTTCGCCTCCATCGATGCAATGTGCCGCCGTGAGAACGAACGTCGGGGTCACGAGGCTGCCGCCGCAATAGTTGGCGCCTTTCCGCGTCTCGCGGATCCCCGTGAGGAACTTCATGTTGTCGGCGAGTTGCGGGACCGGGTCTCCAAGCAGAGTGGGAGGATCTGGAACTCCCCATTTTGCGTCCTTGAGCAGCGGTTTCCCGAAAAACTCGGGTCCAGTTGCTTCGGCCCACGAGAAGCTCTGGGCAGCACCAGACAAATCGACTTGGCGTGTGCCGAAGCCAACAAAGTACCCCTGATTGGGACGCATGGTCGAAAACGTGAGGATACTCCACGCCTTGAGCTTGCTTGGGAGCGGGCGACTGTCGTCTAATTCAAGTGGAGCTATGCAGACAAACGCGTCGGCTAGCTGTGCAGTAGTGTCAGTGTCGTTGGACCCGACACAGTCGCTCAGACTCTCCGTGGCCACAACAACATCCGACGTCGTGATATTGAGCGTCTCGCGATCGATATACAACACGTCAAAGCCGTAGTACCGCGCAAGATTGGCCATGTCGTCGACCGTCTCGTCGAGAAAAGGAAGCGGTGGCACGGAGTCTTCAGTCTGTACGTTCTCTCCACTTTCTTTTTCAGAAAGCGCCGCATTCGAGTTGGGGAGTGACGGCGCGTGTGCGAGTGTGAGCACCGCCCAGTCGTGTTGTTCCGATAGCAGCCCCGTGTCGTTCCCCATGGCACGTGTCACGTCAAACGCTGGGTCGAAGACGATCTCGCGCACGGCAATGCGCTCGGTTTCGTTGAACGAGCCTGTGTCCGCGTACGCGTCCAACGAGAAGCCAAAGGCGACCCATGCGCCTCCGTCATTCAGCGGCTGCTGCACGTGCTTCTCCACGCATTGCGCCGAGGCGACCACGGATGTGGACGCGATGAGGACCACCACGCATGCGTGTGGCTCTGCGGACACCCCGAGCACGCCGAGCGCCTGCGCCGTGTAGCTGTGGTCGTAAGAACTCGCAGCAGTCTCGGCGGCGAGTGTCAGCACCGCGACGAGGCCGCTGAGTAAACGTGTAGGAAGCGACCGCATGACGAGAGGTATGTGTCGCTCGGCGATTACAGGGAAGCTTCGAATTTCACGAATGCAAACAAGCGAAGGGAGGAAAGTCGCAAGCACACAGCAGCATTCTGTTTCTTTTTCGTCATCAAGCACTGCAGAATAAGACCAGGAATTTCCATCATGACCAACACTCTGATATTACTTGCAGGGAATGGAACGTGTGCATTACTGGATGTGCCACATTCACCGAATTTGGTGCGAGAGCGCAGTTGGGTGGGCGTTGGGTGGGAAAGACTCGACTTTGACAAGTCTCCATTGCGCGTTTTCGCGTCGGGACCATTTACGCGGTCTCACGAAAGAATGCATTTTCGCTCTCAAACACATTGCTCCAATCATTGCTGCATCTCATTTTGCCGCACTGCATCAGATTTACAAGGCTTCCTGTAACGAGGCTTTCTCACCTATGACTTGCAAGTGCAGGCTCCGCCAACAAGAGTCAGTCCACTGTGGCAAGAGCGTGGTCTTCCCTGCTTCACGTGACTGCTCAACAACAACTCAAAATTAGCAACCTCCTCTCTCAATCATCGTATTTTATTCTCCAATTCGAAGGTATCAACGTGATATTACTCAGAGCTCTTCTATTCAAGTTAGACACAGTGCAGACAACAAATGTTTCCTGTATTTGGAGGGTCGACGGTACACACCATCGTGACTCATGGCTCAATTTGAATTTTTCAACTGCCTCCACACAAAAAAGGATCGAAAAGACCGAAAAGACCGAAAAGACCGAAAAGACCGGAAGAGCGAGAAAAGCGCACGCGCGTAGGAGCATGGCGGAGTACGGCGCGTCGCGCAGCAGCTACAGCACTAGTACCAGCAGCGCAAGCACTGGCACCAGTGGCTCACGGCTCCTGTCGCCCGTGTCCAAGTACAACAAGCTGCGCGAAACGGAGCGCCTCGCGCAGCTGGAGCGGCTCAAGTCCGTGCGCGTGGACAAGAGCGCACCGTCGAAGCGCAAGGCCGACGAGGCAGTTGGCGAATCAGCAGCTGATGCAGCAGACAGTGAGAACACGGCCCAAGTGTCGTTTGCGGCGGCGTCCGTTGTGGTGTCGACTGCTGCGGTGTCAGGTAAGAAGAAGCAGCGGCGGTCACTGGGACGAACCAGTTTAGACAGCAACGATGGCGAGCGTGTGACGGGCATTCTGAAGAAGAGCGAGGGAGCATGTGCCGACACGCGGAGGCATCGGGCCACAACGAGTGGTGCACGTACAGACAGGTACTTGACCTATGACTCGGTGAAGGAAATGCTTGCGACGTCGTCGTCAGCGAGTCTCGCTCCATCACGAGGCGTGCAATTCCAGGGAAAGGAAAGCGACGGCAGGGCGATTGAGATGTTTAGTCGTGCAGTGGTGCGTGACGCTTTTCTTCTATGTGGTGGTGCGAGTGAAATACTGATCTTGGCGGCTTCATTTTGCAGGATTCGTCGTTTGAGCGCACGATGCCGTCGTATCATAGCACGGCGGCAAAGAAGCCGCGCTTGAAGCACTTTGACAGTCTTGCGGTCACGAAAAACAAGTTTGCGAGAGAGCGCGAGGACGAAGAAGACGGCGTGGGCGACTGTGGTAAACTGCTGCCGAAGCGATCGGCGCGTCTTGTCACGTCGGTGAAAGACGAAGACGTCGTGGACTTGGAGCATGTCGAGGACGTGTCAAAGCTCGAGACTGTGGAAGGTGACGAGATTTTGCAGGCGCTGATGAACACGAGTACCCCTCGCAAGGACCGGAAATTCGCGATGGAGAGCTCTCGAACAGCGAGCGACGAACGGGACCGAGCGTTCCTGCGGCGTCGTCGCTTGGCGCTGCAAAAGTACTCTGCTGTGCCTGATGAAAAAGAACAGGAGAACGACAAGTGGCAGTACAGGGAATCCGCCACGGGCACGATTGTCATTGAGCGCAAGAAGAACGCGACAAAGAAGACTGCTGCTGTGATGGAGCAGGACGGTCCAGAACAGGAGCTTGCTGCTGCTTCACCTGAGACTGCTGCTAAACCAGTGGCAACACCACCATCAATCGAAGAAGAAAGCGACGATGGTGATAAGGAGAGCACAGAAAGCAAGATTGCCCGCCTCAGTCAAGCGAAAGACGTCGGCTGGAGACATTACGTCTTGTGGGTACTGGCTGGCTCCATCATGTTGTGCACGCTAGTGATTGCATTCCCGTCATTCAAGGTCCTATTCCAGCCGGTGGTTCCCTTTTGCGACAGCAATCACGAGGAAAGCTACTCAATCGTGAGTCTCCAGGACTTTGATTACACGAAAGCACTGCAACCTTACAGTGGAGACGCCACGACTGGCTCCTGTCGTGCGTGTCCTCTCTTTGGGAATTGTAGTAGTGGCGGGCTGCAATCCTGTGTCCCGCCGTACGAGCTCTCGAATGGCGTGTGCGTTGAAAGCACGGAGGTGCGACAAGATTTGCACCACCTGGCGAGCCTCATCCAGCACTTTATCATCACGAAAGCAGCCGAAGATATTTGGAATACGACACTCTGGGGGTCACTATTTGGCGGCGAGCACGGAGTGAGTCAGGACGCCTTTACGGCGCCGATCAAGGTATTCTTGTCGGACATCCAGGACCTGCTCGCGGACACGATCGCATACGGCAAGGCCGTGACCAGTTTGCCTCGTCAGTACGTTTTGAATCGGGCGATGGACTTGGCGCTTCGGGACCTGAAAGACATCTTTGTCGGCGAGAAGGACCAGATCCTCGTGGGTCGAAGCATCCTACCGTGGTCGTACCAGGCCAGGCACCAGTTGTACGCGAACGCCCGACTGATTTTGTTCGTGATCGTGCTCACTGCGCTGCTTGGTCTTGCGTATCGCAATATGATGGTGAATCGTACGGAGCGCGGGCTCATTGATCGATTGGTGAAGGAAGTGCGCTTTGCGCTGCTCAAGCGAACGGCGCACTCGGACAAAGCGTATCCTGCCGACCACCTGCGCGACGACTTGTTTGACATTCTGCCGAACATCTCGCCGCGGGATCGCAAATGGCTGCGGGAGTCCGTGTGGCCACGCGTCGCTGCGCTCGTGGAAGAAGATTCGCGCGTGCGATCGCGAACGACCGCGTACGTTGCTGTGTGTGGCATGATACGTGACTGCTTGAGACTAACTTTGGGTGAGGTTGTTTTCTTTATTTTATAGCATCTCGGGAAACAAAATGGTGGTCTGGGAATGGATTTCAGCCGCGCCAACGAACGCCAGCACGCTGCAAGGTGCCAAGCAAGCGCTGCTCTCGAAACCCACGGTGCGCCGAAAGAAAGGGAGTCGAAAGAGCTTCCCTATGTAACGTCAACGCGCGGTGGCAGTTGCTTCGTAGCTTGTTAGTGAATGGGAGTGGTGTAGACTCTGATGTGAGAGAACGGCAACGACGAATGGTTTGTGGGTAAATGTGTACTTGTGCATTTTGCTCATCGCGTATACATGAGATTTCTAACATTCTATGGCAAAGGGTTGATCGGACACTGAACAAAGACACTTAATTTAACTCTGGCGACTCGCGGCTTGCGGCAACAGCCTTGGCGAGTCCCTTCAATGCGACGACGGTGTCGTCCCAGTTGATGCACGCGTCCGTGATGCTCTTGCCGTACACGAGCGTCGATGGGTCGTCCCCAAGCGACTGGTTGCCTTCCACGAGGTTCGACTCGATCATGACACCGAGAACGTTCTTGTTGCCCTTGGCCACGAGGTCTGCCACGTAGCTCGACACCTTGATCTGGTTGCTGTGTAGCTTGCGCGAGTTGCCGTGCGAGCAGTCGATCATGACCTTGGTCGACTGCTTGGCCTTGGTGAGCATCGCCGCAGCCGTGTCAATGAACTTCTCTTCGTAGTTTGGGCCGTCGGAGCCACCACGGAGGATCACGTGGCAGTCCTTGTTGCCCTTGGTACGCACGATCGACGCCAGGCCGTGCTCGTTCAGACCCAAGAAGTTGTGGGGGGTGGACGCCGCGACCGAGGCATCAACCGCGATCTTGATGTCGCCGCCCGTTCCGTTCTTGAAGCCGACTGGCATGGACAAGCCCGAGGTGAGTTCACGGTGCAATTGCGACTCGGTCGTACGCGCACCAATGGCGCCCCACGAGATCAAGTCGGCGGTGAACTGCGGCGAGATCGTGTCCAGGAACTCGAGCGACACGGGCAGTCCCATGGCGTTCACGTCGAGGAGCAGCTTGCGCGCGATGCGGATGCCCTTGTTGATGTTGAACGACTGGTTGAGGTCCGGGTCGTTGATCAGTCCCTTCCATCCGATCGTCGTGCGGGGCTTCTCGAAGTACGTGCGCATAATAACGAGCAGCTCGCCCGAGAGTTCATCGGCGACCTTCTTGAGACGCTCTGCGTACTCCATGGCCGCCTTGACGTCGTGGATCGAGCAGGGACCGACCACGACCACCAGACGGTCGTCCTCACCGTGCAGAATCTTGGAGACGGCCTTGCGCGCGCTGGAGATCGTCTCGTAGACCTCGGGGGTGACCGGGAGCTCCTCGATCACGCATGCGGGCGGAACGAGCGGGCGGATCGTCGTCACGTGCAAGTTCTCGAGCTTCACGCGCTTGGCCTGGCGCTGCTGTTCGGCTTCGGTGTGGTTGCGGACGCGAGTCATCGATGCTGTGCGAGTGTGTGGAGACAGAGAGCCGAGACAGGCGCAGCGCAGATTCAGAAATGAGCATCTGCAGTCATCGCCACGACCACATCGCTCGTCAGGATCAATCACGTGGCTGGGCAAACGGAAGAGACCACGAAAACTTTCTGCAGTCACGACAACGTTCCGCAGTCACGAAAACTTTCCGCAGTGCCCCATGAGGCGATGGAGTGCCAGCAATTTGTGCCACCCGTTTATAGTGCCCCTGAGGCAACGATACGTTGATAGGCTGGTTATGGAGAGTGGAGCCAGGAGTGTAGGGGGTGCTATTCGATTCCAAGATGCCCCATGGGGTGGTAGAGAACCTGAAAAACTGTTTACGTCAGTATAGTACCCCATCGATAAACATAAAAACGAGCAAAGCAGTACAGCTTTTCACGGATTACCACCTCATGAAATGTAATTAGAGAAATAATAGTGCCTCACGAGGCTTCTAAACGAGGGGACACGTCGTTGCATTGTTTGGAAGGGTGGAAGATCCGGTTTTGAGCAATGAAAATCCAGCGATCTTTTTCTGTCCAGTAATATGGCGCAAGTGTCTCTAGTCGCGCACGCATTGGCTAAAATCCTAAACGTTATGCGCCAATAGTGGGATATGCCTCAATGGTCGAGTGGTCGTCCGAAGGTGACTGGAAGCGCGCGACTGAACTGTGTTCCTTCAACTTGATGAAACACAGAACCTCTCCACCGACTCCACCTCTATAAGACTATACGTAGCTGATAGAAGAACTTTCTTTTAACATTTCGAGTACGATCCGAAAGACTCTTATAATGAATACAATTAGGTAATTCGCAAGGTTGCACTTTCCCTCAATCGTGAGGCTCGTCCATGCTGCACACACTCCACAGAAGGACGGAATGAGTCCGTGACAAACAGAACGGAAAGCGAAGGGAGGAAGGAAGGAAGAGATGGCGGCGCCGCGCCTGCAGGGCACGATCTGGAAGAAGAACACGGGCTTCTTGCGCCAGTGGCGGAGCAGGTGCGTCTCTCCCTCTGTGCATCCCTCTGCATTCGCCTGCATGTCGTTTGCTGGTGGCTGAGTGGCTGAGTGGCGACAACTGACACTCCTCTGTTTCCCGTTTGCACAGGCCCGCCGTGGTGACAGACGATGGGTTTCTCCGGTACAAGAAGAGTAAAGACAGCAGGTATCCGCTTAGTGTAAACGCTGCTTCGTTGTGGGGTTATATTGGACAGGTGAATGGGGCTCACGTTTGTGTTCTCGTGTGGTAGTGGCAAGATGAAAGAGATCGATTTGGTGAAGGTGCGTTTATCAGAGTTGCGATTGGACATGTTGCTGTGCTGCATATGCTACTGTTTCGACGGCATTTGTTAACTGGTTTTCTCTTCTTTCTCTTCGTTGTTTTATTGTTATTATTCTGCAGTCGGATATCTCGCACAAGGTTGCGCATTCGCACGGCTACTACTTCTTTGAAGTGAAGAGTGGGAGCTCGACGTTCTCGCTTGGGTTTCCGCAGAAAAGCGATGCAGACATGTGGCTCGAAGCGATCCGCGAAGTAGCAGGTGCGTGAGAAAATCAGCTGCACTAAAGCGCAAGGCATGGCGGCGTTGCCGCAAGCGCTGATTGTGTATGTGGGCGTTGCTTGGACTATAGATGAGAACGCTGCGGGACGACGCGCATGGGTAGCGAACCTGCGGCACATGCTTTCGCTCCCGCTGCACGAACGCAAGGAGGTCGTGGAGCAAATGCGCGATCGTGATTGGGTCAACGAGTGGATGTTTTGTCTTCGGTAAGAGCCTTTTTCTATATTGCCTTTTCACCACGAAGCCCGTGCTCATTGCATAATGGCGAATATTGACAGATCCCTGAAAGCCACTGACAAAAGTTTGAGCCAACGACGTCGGAGCTTGAAGCAATTGTACACGGTTAGTGCACATTTCTATGCACAGCGTATGCTTTGCATGATGACGGTGTCGGATGACTAACAGAATCTACTGTGGACGTACCTCATGAATGGCAAATAGATCTGGCTACAATTCCACTTGTTTGCAGAGTGTCTGGCTGAGATCTTCTTCACAAGCCAAGGTGGGCAATCTCAAGGTGGGAAGCTCAGTGAACAGAGCTCCGACCTCGACAGCGATCAGCGGTCCATCGAGTCGTCAGCATCGTCGTCCAATGGCACTGTCTCGGCATCTGCTGTTTCTCCAAAGTCTGCAGCTCATGCTAATCATTTCGGGGACGTTGATGAACTCAAATTCAAGACTATTCGGCTCCAATTTGGCGCGAAAAGCTGGCGTGGACGCAAACGGCTAGGCAAAGAAATCGACCAACTGGCAAAGTTCCGAGTCCTGTTAGATTTCGTGTTATCGGAAAAAATCGTGGAGGCCAAAGCGGTTGAGAAGTTCCCGGTATTTCCGTTGGTCGCTGCGTTTTCTGTTCGTGATATTCGAGTCGTAGCAACGGCAGAATCTCTCCGCGAACGGTTCAACATTGTCGCCGTGGACAAGCGTGACGTCAGCGAGCTAGTGCAGACGCTCAAACTTACGAAAATGCTGCGCGCGTTCCCGTACAGTGAATTGCCAGAGATGTGGGTGAGAAAGGTGCCAGGAAACCAAGACACCACTTTGATCGGCGTCGGCACCCGTTATGACGATGTGCTACTGCAATCACTGAGATCCACGTTAGTACATGGCATATTGATCAAGGCAAAGAGCGGTGATGGCGCGAATTTGGAGCTTCTGACTGCCCATGACATGAGCGAGCTGGTGCAGAACAAGGAGACGCACTGGATCCCGTACCTTGATCTGGTGTATTACCATCTGGATTCCGGCACGCAGGTGGAAAATGTGAGAGCAAAGAACTTTCTCCAGAACGCGGCGAGTGATCCAATTGTTGGCGACGTTGTGATTTCAGTTGATGCAGACAAATCGAGATTGCCGCTTGATCTTATGGAAGGGTTCGTGATGAAGCAACAGCTTGAAGTCCATCCACTGGTTCGGCGATTACACGATCTGAAAAAGAATGCTGCGAGACTTAATGTCGCATCGAGCAATGGCGGAGGAGTCGCGCCTCTCAAGGTTGACCCTGGCGCGGTGTTGGCGAGGGACTCGGAGAGGAACCTGAAGAAAATACTCCTGCAACATGTCAAAAATGTTGCTCTGCAGCTTGTGACGCTGGGAGACGAACCTGGTGTGGTGTCGGAGATGACAGGACAGCAGACGACTTCGAGCGATCTACGACCGCATGCGGGAGGTTTGGCGAGATCGAACACGGACTCTGTGGTGCTCGGGAGCAAAGAGTATGCTTCGTCCAACTCAAGCGCTAGACCTGATCTTCGCCGTCGACGTTCATCTTTAGCTACCGCTGCTGCAGTTGTAAACGTGGTTTCAGATAACGCTGAAACGTATGTGATCGACAGCATGCATTTGCGGCAAGTGATGCGGGAAAGCGGAGTGAATATGCGCTTTCTGCCTCTAGTGTTCGACAATGTGGATGGCGCCCGCCAACCAGGAATTCAAACATTGGTGGCGAGTGAAATTATCGCGCGATTGGCGAAAAGTCTGTTCCGCTATCAGTTGATCAACAACGACACTCTGTCTGTGGACAGCTGGAAGTCGCGGAAGCTGCGACTGATCAAGCTTATTGATTCCATTATGCATGGAGTATTCCACGACGACCTTCCGTTCGGCAAGTGTTCGATCCAAGAATGCGTCGGTGATCAATTTTGGAATGTTGACGCTCCAGTCTTGCTGATGTTGGGACCCTTTGCATCAAGTTTTGGCCTGGACTACGCTTGCATAAGCGCAGGTCAAGCGATTGCGAAGTACCGGAAGGTTATTCGAGGCAATCCGTCTGCTTTGTTCAGCGCACTGCTTCGTTCGTTTGACGCCCAGCTGGCGAAAGCGATTCTGCCGGACTTGCACGAAAATCGATTTGTATCGATGCAATTCTTTCGCAACGAAAACGACTTGACTTTCACCTACGAAGGTAAAGACCCGAACCTTGCGCTGAGTCTTCACCAGACTCTACTGTGGAGCAACTTGCAGTTTTTCCGAATCCAGTTCGACGATTTGAAGCGACAGAGCAATGCAACTGATCACTTGAGCGAATGCAAGAACGGCTCGCCGACAAATGGTGGAAGTCTTGCTGACATCGACACTCACCGCACTTTTTATGCTAAAATTGCTGAGCACCATGTTCAGGTCCTGCGTTATTCGCAAGATTTACGAATTGAGAGAGCAGCAGTGTGTTGGGAAGAAGCTCATGCTGTGCGATCCAGACTGGTCAAGGCGCTTCGTGCAGCAAGTACCCCCGATGGCAATCGAGGAATGGCAAGAGAGCATCTTGAAGAGGCGAAGGGACTCGTCTTAGCCAGCACCTCACTGCTTCCATTTGAGTACATGATTGCTCTGCGGTGCTTGGAAATGGTCAGCGGCAATGAAGATCAACTTTTTTCGCGATCGGATGAGTGGAAGGATCTGCTTGCGGTCCTTCGTTTTTTCTATCGCCCAGCGAATCGATCCCAATTTGCCAAGAGTTCGTCATCGCACCCGTTATTCTCGATTATTTACTTTATGACCCATCTCGGTGGCATAAACGGAAATCTTCCGGAAGACCGAGAAAGTGATGAATCGCTTCGTACGCGGTTAGAGATCGGCCAAATGCAGCAACGCTGGTTGAGTATGATCGCAACTGTTGATGCATACTGTCGACGAACGGTTGCGAAGAGCTGGACGCTTGACCCGATCAACGCGATTGCAACGAAAGCAGCGTCATTCGAGTTTGAAAAGCATCAATCGCTCGTGACGCAATCCAGCAGCAGCAGCAGCAGCTTGGGCAGCAACTTCAGTGACGACAGAGGCGATTCTACGAGCAGTCCAGCGGAGCTGAAACACGCAAAGACCACGAGAGCAATGAGCACGGAGTCAAAATTGACAGCAGCTGCCGTGCGCCAAGATGTCCTTTGGTATGTGGAGTGCTTCTTTCTCCCGTCTGTCGCAGCTGGCTCGTGGATGGTGCCCGGTACCAAATTTTTACGTGATATCACCCGTCCTGGAGATTCGTTATCTTCCAGTCGTACGAAGAAAGAAGATGCCTCAGCTCCTGGGGTTGCGTTTGTCTGGGGAACGCCATTTGGGTTGTCGCTGGATGAAGAATCTCAACTGGCTAATGTCAGTGATACTTCTGCGTTGGCAACTTTCAATCCGCGTCCTGCGCGAGGCGGCTCACAAGTCGATATCTTAAGATTTCCGTCCTCACTACGCCGAGTCGTTCAGGTGTCGTGCGGATATCGCCACACGGCTCTCGTGACTGACAATCGCTACTTGTATACTTTTGGGTATGGCGAATGCGGTCGGCTGGGTCACGGAGACGAAGACTCTGTCGCGGAACCTGTGGCTGTAAGCTTTTTCGTCAGCCTGATCCAGTCGGTCGGTTCGGAAGTCGGCGGGATTGCTCAAGTCTCCTGTGGTCGTGAGCACACCATGGCGGTTTTGGTGAATGGGGATCTGTACGGATTCGGTTGGGCTGAAGCTGGTCGCCTCGGAACGGGAGATACTGGTAGTTGTTTGTTCCCCACAAAAGTGCTGGCGCTCCAAGATGTACAAGCAGCAGCGTGCGGACGGGAGCACACGCTTGCGCTGAAGAAAGATGGCCAAGTGTATGCGTTTGGAGCAGGCTTTGGCGGTCGACTCGGAAATGATTCCGAATCGGATGAAGAGTATCCTGTGCTAGTGCAAGGTCTTGGTGGCGAGAGAATTGTGCGAATCGATGCCGGCGAGTGCCACTCTGGTGCTGTAAACGACATGGGAGAAGTGTTCACGTGGGGTTTTGGAAACTCAGGAGCGCTGGGTAACGGGATTCGCGAGAACCGTTTACTGCCTGAAAAAATTGTTGGGTCGTGGGCAGCCGAACAAGACAGGGATGGAAAGGCTGGTGTGGTGACTTCGATTGCGTGCGGAAGCTATCACACCCTTGTGAGCACGAGCATAGGGAAGCTGTACGGCTGGGGAGATTCAGCCGCAGGTCAGCTGGGAGCAGAGCACACGTCGGCTGAAGACATGATGGTACTGTCTCCGCAAGAAATCCAGTTTCGACCCACAAGCGAAGAAAGCAACGGCAAGAAGAAATCACCGCGCTCTTCTTCGAAATCGCCCGCAGCGATTCGAGAAATTGCGTGTGGAACTTTCACATCCGCAGTGTGCACGGAAGATGGGAAGCTGTTCATGTGGGGATCGCCTGCTGCAGGAAACGGGGCCGAGTTGGATGCTGAAGCTGCCAGCGTCGAACAGATCGACGCGCTCACCGACTTTTCCATTTCTCGAATCTCTTGCGGTGCGTACTTTTGATTCATTTGGTTATGTGCATTTTGTTTGTATGCCCGCCTCGCTCACTGTGTGGTTCTTTTGTCTTTGTAGGCGCGTATCACTCCGTTGCCTTGACTCGGGGACTCGAGTATTTTTGAGCGAAAAGCGTACCATGTGGAGGAGGTGACACTGATTGTTGACAGAACGTCCGAAGCGTCAAATATAGAGAGCTTGCCTGATATACTTTGTGCCGGATCTGACAACTGTGCTGCATTTCATGAGCAGTTTTGGCCATTCTCACGCCTCGACTTGGTTAAATTTAGGCGTTGGACTCAAGAGATGGCCGATTTTTCGCAGCGGTCGACGGAAGAACTCGGTTCGCACGCGGAAATGTCCATGTGATCCACAAAGAAAAGCGTTTGCTAACCTGGCTGGTCGTGCAGGCAACGTTAGCGCAGCCATTGCAGCGATTGGAAGGGATCAGTCACGCAGATTGCTAAGAATCCATAAAGCAGCATGGGCAGCCAACCGGAGCGACGCTCTGTGGTAGTAGCGCACGCAGGACCAACCTTCGTAGCGTCACCGACGCATGTCCAGATCGCGATGCCCACCACCACTGGCGAGCAGAAAGGGATTTTGTCTGCACCCGAGCTCGACGCGATTCAGAACCAGCGGCTCGGTCTGCGTCGGCAGCGGTCGTTTAGCGATGTGGTTCAGGGCACATTTGGTGTCAAACCAGTTAAATTGTTCCTGTATGCATGGAGTATCGTTGTGATCCTGATGGGGCTTGGCATCTTGGTAGTCGGGCTCTACCTGCTGTATTTCCAAGAGAATGCGCATATGATGCCTGCACTGGCATACTACGCCGCGTCGTTCACTGGAGTTTGTCTGTCACTGATGTCGGGGCTCGGCTTGTACGGACTGCAGCAGCAGCGGCGGTGCGTCACTGAAGGAAGACGAAACTATGCGCTAGGCGTGGTGAGTATTTGCACGCATTGCTGCTTTCATGTTAAGGATGCGAGCTCACGCTTTGCTGCTGTCGTTCGCTGGTTGCGTAGTGTATATTGCTCAGTCTCGCTGGGTCCGCGATCATCATCATGGGTGGAATTGTCGCGCTCACATTACACGGTGTCGTCAAGCATGCGCAAGTTCATGACTTCGCGCTCCAGAAAGTGCGCTACTTTGAGACTGCAGTGATCACGAACCTTCACGACTACGTCGAGGAGGATCCGGGAGGGTGGCGAGAGATCCAGCAAAGCCAATACTGCTGCGGGTACACAAACGTCAACACCCTCAGGAACACAGCGGCTTTGCCTTGGGATGACTCGTTGCTCACGACGGTGGACGAGATCAACGCTGTCGCAGGAAAATACTGTGCGAGAACGGCCTCAGAGTGTGCTGACACCGTCGGGTTCCCGTGTCCCGTCAAAGGACGTGTGTGGTGTCGAAGCGAGTTCCACCTGCTAATGCTGACAAACTACAGGCTCATCGGAGCGTTTGCACTCGTCGTTGGTGCAGCGCAGGTTCTATCGAGTGGACTTAGTTTGTTTACGCTTTTGTGTGATGTGCGCATGCTTCCTCGACGATCACCAGCACAGGAGGCTCCGCGCCTCCAGCTCTCACCACTGCGGAAATTGTAACGGAAGGCACGTCCATTTGATTGTTGCTGACATGGGTATTTGCTTCGGCTGTTTGGTTCGGGAGATTAGAGAGAGAGAGAGAGAGAGAGAGAGAGAGAGAGCTGCGACTGGCTCCTCACGCTTTAAATACCAAACCCAAGCTAATTCTAGATCCTGTAGATGCCGTTCTGGTCATTGAGTGCTGTGAGGAGAAAAGTGTGAACCTAGGTGGCCAAGTCTCACGAGTGTGCCAGAAGCAGAAGGAGAGAGCGACAGATCGTATTGCACCATGGCTGATCAGGACCACGATGGCGCTCAAGAGCGCGACCACAAGCTGCGGTACTACATTCCTCACGAAGTAGCCGTTCACAACCAAGCCCAGGTGCAGCCAACGTTGTCGCTGAGGCAACAATGTTGTGAACTGTTTATGCTAATGCCGATGATGCCTACGTGTGTGTGCAAATGCCTAGGATTGCTGGGTCTCGATCAACCATCGCGTACTCGACTTGTCCGAACTGATCATGGATAATCGCGGTGCGTTGGATACACAACGTTGTCGATATTGCACATGGGCTAAACAGAACACTTTGATTGCCTGCTTGTGCTTGCGATAGGAGTGCTTACACAGCCGCTCGTGTTGCATGCTGGCGAAGACATTTCCCACTGGTTTGATCCAGAGACTGAAGACGTACGTGGGTTACATTGAAATGATCTCTTGGAAAGATCCCAAGTATACTGTGGGTAAGCTCACGCGTAAGGCGCGCTGGGTCGAAGTCGTGAATGTGCTCACGCAGCAACGTCATTCCCTTCAAGTGTGCTGTGAAGAGGCGATCCACGACATCCAGACGCGGTACCTCAAGATGGATTCCCACGCCGCTAGCTACACGTGGAAGTACCTGGACGACGACGAGTTTGTGCCGCTCAAGATGAATTACACGCTCGACGAGAACGGCATTCCAGACGAGTCGTCTGTGTTTGAGCGCTTGAGCATGGATGAACATCAGTACAAACCCATTTTGCACCTCTACTTCAACGACGACCTCACGATTGCATGATCGCGTGTAAGTTTGCAGCTTTCGTAATAACTCGAACACAATTTCACGATGCGGAAAGAAAATGCAGGCTTTTATCGATTGATTGTCTGCCTCGAGAGAGAGAGAGTCGTGCGCCTTCAGTGCCGTGTATTCTTGTGGAGCTTTTCATTTTTTCCACAATGCCCCTTTGCAAAAGTCGCGCAGTTTTTCCAGAGAGAGACAAAAGCAAATTCAGCAAGGAAGAGAGCGAGCGCTCGAATGGAATGATCACTCGAGTTGTATCGAGAGCTGCGCGCGATGGTACCGGCCACCATCAAGAGATCAGTTCGTCCGGCCAGACGCGAGCAGCTCCCGACGAGATACTTCGGCAGGCTCAAGCGACGAGGTAAGTGCAAAAATGCCACGTGCACATCTAGCAAAATGGAAACAAGTTTTCTTAGCCTTCGTGCACGATGACTCTGATCCACAGCCTTGCGGGTATTTTCCATGAAATCGGTACGTCGCCGACGCGATTCTCTTTGTGGAAATGCTCCTTCAGCCATTCTAACTTTTTTCTTACCATGGACTCGTAGCTCTTGTCGCTGAGCATTCGTTTGAGATCTTCCAGGAGCTCAAGGACGAAAGTGCGCGTCTCGGAGAACGTTTTCAGCGCATTCAGCACCGCGTGGATGTTGTTGCACAACTCACAGCTCCAGCAGCTACCTCTGATAGCAAAGACTGCAAGAATCATGCCAGCTTGATCGATCAGCATCCCGCTCGAGAAGAAAGCGACCAAGTGCTGAACACCCCGGAGATCAGCTTTTCCGACTGCGAACGGCATCCAGCGCTGCGCAAGGCATACGAGCAGTGCACAAAGATGCCAGTACTGGAAATGGTAAGAAGGTGCCAGTAATGAATATGGTCATCCACATTTTCTAGCGCTTTCTGCGCTGCGATTGCGATGCTCCAATTGTTGTACGCTGCAGCTCCACCCGTTTTGTCAGTCGTCAGATTCGGCTGCGTCTCCAACTGATCCCAGCGAGCAGGAGCATGAGACTACGAGAGCGACATGGCTTTCGAGAAAGAAATACAGCGATCCAGGATTTTTCGTCGACGAGTGGATGAAAAAAGAGACTCTACGCCAACAGCAAGTGCTGCAGAAGAAACAGGAGCGACGCAAAGAGCGACGAGAGCTCAAACGCGGCGCATCGCACTCATTGTCGCTCCAGTCGCAGCAGCAACGACAGCAGCACGATGAGCCAAGCGAATTGACCACAACGGCGTCGGTAGGCACGGCTGGAGACCAAAGACATCATGAAACGTCAAAAAGTGCGTCTGGAAGCAGCAACAAGTTTCTCGAGATCCGCTCGTGGCGTGAAATCTACGGTACTGGCGAGGGAAAAGAGCTCGCGACGCGAAGTCGGCACCATGATATGAAAGCGAGATCATCGAGCAAGAGTGCGCTAAGCGGAGTGGACGAAACCACAGAAGAGTCGACGCGCGCTGCTAATTTACAGTCTCCTCCACCTCGAAATCATGGAGTCCCCTCAACTAGTGGACCAGACAAATCGGAGACTGTGGCATCGAATGCCCAGCAGGCGTATGCGCC
This sequence comes from Globisporangium splendens, assembly GCA_006386115.1. Taxonomy (NCBI): domain Eukaryota; phylum Oomycota; class Peronosporomycetes; order Pythiales; family Pythiaceae; genus Globisporangium; species Globisporangium splendens. The sequence goes on from VFIW01000003.1 coordinate 819,875, forward strand.
AGTGTACGATATTCCACCTCCGCCACCCCCCTCCGCCACCGACAGCGTCAGCGCGCTCCTCCGTCTGCTCGGGAGCGTTCATGCAGGAAATCGACGACGACGACGAGATCTTCACGGAGTTGCTTGATGATCCACCGCGTGATGCGAGTCCGAACTGCAACTCGGGACCGAAATGATTAATGGGATCCCCCAGGCTGCTTCAGGGAACCACATGCCCGAGTCGGACGAATTTATCGATCATGGACTTTCGTATTATTACGATCCGACGTCGTCAATGCATCACTTGGCTCCACCTCCTCCACCGCCACCATCGAATGAGAATGCGGAAGCACTGGAAAATGACTCAGAGTTTTATGATTGCGAGGAAGAGGGAAGCTTCATAGAGACTTCGTCGCAGCCACGTCCACCTCCGTTGCCGCCCTCTGAACTGACTGAAGTGCCCATCAACAGCAGCGATGAACAAACACTTCATGTGATGGAGGAGGTTCGCGCTCCGCCCGCTTTGCTGCTGCAAATCCAACTCGGCGTTGCATCCTTGCGGCATGTTGGCGTACGTGACCACACAAGAAGGACGCAGCGATGACAATTCTTCGGAGCTTCACTCCAGCGCTCACTGATACGTCTGCCTGTGTGCATTGTGGGCTTAGATTCACAAAGACTCAGATGCGCAAGGACAGCGATCGCCTCGACGGGACGTTCCGTCTGTGCAAGCGACATTGTTAGAGCAGATCAAGATGGTACGTGCCAACGGCTTCGTGCAACACCTCAATGAAAAGCCGAGGGAAGCAATGTGACATATTCTAACATCTTTGCCCTACGCAGAAACAACGCACACTGCGGCCAGTGGAACTGCAGCCTTCACGCCGACCGTCGCTGTCCAGGACCACTGCTGCTCCGTTTGCAGTCTCCATTGCGCGGATCCTCGAGCGCCGCAGTGTCATCGCGTACGATTCCGACAGCGGCGACGATGAGGACGCACGCGCAAGTGAAAACGACTGGTGATCCATTTACTATCACTAATCACACGCCACAACTAAGTCCACGGATAGTGATCCGCGATATCAGTTTGCATCTCTCCAAGTCGTATCTCAATTCGTGCCATTTGGTATGAAGAGTGTCTGTTACGAAGCGGCACAAGGTTTGGAGAACGTTCTGCCGCGTCGGACTCTTGCGCAAGGCCAACGTGAACCTCTGGGTCTCGAGACTTCGTAGCCGCACGTTTTGTGAAGGTTGGCGAAGATCCTCCTTGTGCAGAGAATGGAAGCGTCGGCCAAGCTGAACGAGCGACGGACTACCAAACAGTGTGCATGCTAGTCTCACGAGATGCCACGATCTTGAAGACCGTTCGTAAAGGGTCTTTGATCATGCCTCCACAGTCTAGCCCTTTTGGTGCGTCCCTGCTTGAGGCTGGAGACCAGAGCCACAGGACTGTTCATTATCAAATTGGCTACCAAGATGTCGTTCTCTCCAGTCTTCTGCTCAAGGTGAAGGTCTTGTTTGCGATCCTGCAGCTCGCGACTGGAGCTAATGCCGAGACTGCGATGGTGCGCGGCGCGGATGACGAGACTGAAGTCGACGAAAGTCCACCGTTGGGCGAAGACGGCGGATTCTTTCCATCTATGCGCATTGAAGTGAGGCACCAGCTGCCCATTATCTCTACATGTGGCGTCAACTGCGTTCGTAAATGAGAAAATACATACCTGCATCCATTCACTTTTCACACGCACATCTTCAGCTCACTCGGTTCTCTGTTGTCACGCAGACCCAACTGCAACTCCCCTGCAGATATTTGGCAAATGACAAGACTGACGATTCGATGGCACGCTCATTCCTTTGAAAATTTTCTTCAGTCTGTTGTCGTGATCCGTTACGGTTGGGTGTACCTTACTATCAGCATGTTGCGCATTTTCTAAACTTCGATCGGGCGTGAGTAGCGAAGATGAGACGGTCCGAAATTTTTCACACGGTACGAACAGGGATCGCTGGCGCTGAGAACGCAACAACACGACACCGCATGCCGCTCAGAACCAACTAGTCAGCAGCACTAAGCGTTGAAGCCACCTCGGCCACCGCCGCCGCGGCCACTCCAGCTACCACCATTGTGCTGACCACCTCCACCTCGTCGGTTACTGCCGCGGCCACCACCGCGACCGCCACCGCCACGACCACCTCGGAAGCTGCGGCGGTTGTTGAGTCCCACAGCACCGAAGGTCTCTGTGTTGAGCTTGCGTTCTTCGTAACCGCTCATGCGTCCTTTGTTTCCTTCAAGGCGATCCAGCGCGTCACACGAGATCGTGTCGAAAAACGAAGACTTTTGGTAGTGCGTCTGTAAAGAGAGAGATGGGTGGTGGTGAGTGACGACGCGCACTTCATCTAAAACTGAATCACTTGTTTCATGTGCAAGCACATACCTTTGGTTCTTCCACAGAAAGCTTCGAGAATTCCTCTTCCTTGTCAAAGGCGTTCAAGCGTTCTTCAAAGTTGAAATCGCCTGCGGCAGCAAGAGTCGCGGTGGTGTCGTGCTCACCACCTGGCACACGGCGCTCTTTTCGCTTCAGCAAGTGACCACCCATGCCAGGAATCGTGCGAGCACCACCACTCGAGGCACTTCCACTGTGTTGCTGCGGTTGTTGCTGTCTTCGGTTCTCATTGTAGTTGCTTTGCTGTGCCAAAATCGCATTTGCTCGCTGTTCGTATTGCTCGTACTGCTCTTGTTGCGTCAATGTTGCGGCTGGAGCCTGTTCCTGCTGCTGTTGATACTGCTGCTGCTGTGGAGACTGAAGCTGCGCAGCGTGAGCACTAGATACAGATCCTGGAGTAAGCAACACCGGGGTTGATTGCGCAGGTTTTGCCTTTGGTGGCGATGGCGGGGCCGCTGGCGCCATAGGTTGCGGTGGTAGAGGAGGCATCGGTGGAGGCACTGGCGCGGAAGGCGGAGGCGGTGGTTGCGAAGGCGCCTGTGGCACGGGTGGCTGCGGAGGAGCAAATCCATACCCACCAGGCGGACCTGGTGGAAGCGGAGGTGCTGGTGCAGCTTCACACACATGGAGGTCCTTGATCTCCGAGGCCTTGAACGCCGCGAACTGCAACACCTGGTTCGATGGTGGGATGTGCTCCGCGCGTCGTCCTTCCGTACCGAACGATCGGACATTCTGCAGCGCGACCATGGACTGGCGGGTGTCGATGTTGAACAAAAAGCCTTCGTAGCGGATATCGGTCTTCGAGATCAGACTGATGCGCGAGCCGATGTACGGGATGCCGTCCTTCGGCTTGTCCGCAGGCGGCGGCGGTGTTGGCTGCTGCTGCTGCTGCGGAGGGAGCGGCGGAGGCGGCGGGGGCGGCGGCGGGTGCTGCATGCTGACTGTTGTTACCAAATGGAAGATCGCTGATGGCGAGAGAAAGAGAGACACACAGTGAGTCAGTACAATCAACGCGTACACACACACACACACACACACACATACATACAGATAGAGAGGGATAGAGGGGGACTGCGCGCGCGCCCCTATACACACAGAGACGGCCGTGCACGTACAGAGAGAGAGAGAGATGACTGGCGATCCTTCTTCTTCGGGCGACGTTCACGTTGTGGGGAAACGAGGGGGAGCCAAAAGTGCAACCCCGCATTTGGCAGAGGGTGTCCCGAATCATTGTCTAAATTAGGGACAAGATCGCAATGGCACTGACTGTGCTGAGTTAAGTACGAGAGAGTGTGAAGTTTTGGGGATGGGCAGGACAAAGTGCTAAGTGCGGTTCTTTTCTCTTTCGGGTTTCGCTGATGAGTTGGGTCTGTTAAACCTCTCTGTTGGGTTTTCTACAGGTTTCCGAAATCGATGTTCTTCCTTTACAGCATATCAAGTCACTTTCCGATGGCAATTTGTAAACAGCCAATGTATTTAGTAAAGCTGCATACCCGCTATACAAAGGTTTATTCGATTCATGGCAAGAAATGAAAATCGTGCTGCATGGAACCACGAAAAAAACCTTAACCCATCTGACAAAAACCGTTGAATGCGAGCGCAGGGTCGTGGCCAAAGGCTGGTCCGAGTCATTTTGGCGTTGTCCCCACGCACACACGCACGTTCGCTCGCAGGCGCTTGATGACGACGGGCATGCGGCCTTTGTGCAAGGACCCGCACGCGGCGTACGCGCTGGGCATGGTCATCAAGATGCTCAAGAGTCACGACGACGCGTCAGACGCCAAGCGCGGCCTCGCCGTCGTGTCTTCGACTGTCGAAGCGCCGTCCGAGACGAGCGCCAAGCTCGGGAAGCTGCAGTCGGTCATGGAGAGCGCGCGCGTCAAGTCGGAGCAGAAGCAGGTGCTCGTCGAGATGATTGAGGACGCCGTGACGCTGCAGGACGTGTGGGCGTACGTGGACGCCGTCGCGGAGACCGGGGACGAGGAAGGCGACGCGCGTAGGGAGTGGGACGCTGAGAAGGCAGAGAAGAATGGGTTCATGCCCACGAGCGATATGGCGAATAGTGTCACGACTGTCAAGGAAGGTTCGACGCCTGAAGAGCAGGGGGGCAGCCGTGAGTCAGATGCCGCAAGCGAGTCTGCGCCAGTCGACATCCCGATGGAACTCGGGTGCGCGATCTGCTGTGGTACGTGTCTATGTGTGTATGTTTATACAGGATATATTCAGGGACACGAAATGGACAGGAAGAAGGACTGACACGTTATTATGGATCCATATTGCAGCGGACCTGATGCTCAAGCCGGTGAGTCTGAGCTGCGGCCACAGCTTTTGCAAGTACTGCCTCGAGTTGTGGCTGAAGAACTGCTCGAGTTGCCCCACGTGCCGCCACCAGACGACGAGTGCACCCATGAGCGTGAACCTGGCGCTGCAGGAAGTGATCCAGGCGTTCTACCCGACGCAGATCAAGGCGCTCGAGGAAGAGGACCAGACCGAGCGTTTCGAGCAGCTCCGCGTGCTGATCCGCCAAGCAGTCGAGGCCGGCGGGAACGATCTGCATGAGATCCTTGCGCGCTTGCCCCGCAACACTGTGAACAATGGCGGCACCCGCAGCGGTAGTGACAACAACCGCCGCAACCGCATCGACCAGAGCCTCGCGGTGTCGATGATCCTGGAATCCGACGTGGAGCTCCAGGAGCGCGTGCTCGCAGCCGAGATCCGCGAACGACTGCGCAAGGAGCGCCTGCTGCGCGAATCCTCGCGTCGCCGCCACATGGCGGCCTACAACACGACGTCGCTCTCGGCGCAAGTGAATCCAGCAATTTTGAATATGAACACCAACCGCACCAGCAGCACCAGTACAGTACGAAGATCGAGCAACGGCGCGGGCGGTGGCGCCAGCAGCAGCCGGAACACGAACCTGTTAGCAAGTTTTCTAGGTCGTAAGGGCAGTTAACGATTTGTGCGAAAAGGAAATGCAAGTCCATTTTGTTTTTACGTAGTTGAAATCGTTGTTTAGCTCTCTAGCGAAGTGCTTACCTGGCCTGGTGTGGAGCAAGGGAAGTGCTAAATCACCACCACTGCAAGCTGCGAGATTCCGTGAGCTCGAGGCTCTCGAAGCTGTGCAAAAATGCCGATTGACGCGATGAGGTCGGAATGCGCTGTCGGATGTAGTCACGTGGCTTCGTGAGGCTATCGTGATGACTCGAGAGCAACACAATCCTGTCCGTTGACGCCACTCTACCCACAGCGAGAACTCCGCTCTTGATGCTCTCGCAGAGCTAAAGCATCGTTTTTCCTCTCGTGCGGCGATTTGCTTGTGTCTCCAGTGCTTGTGCCTCGTGTTGCTCTCGCAGATTATTCGTTGCCATGAGGCAGCAACCGGCGACAGCACAACTGAAATCGCTTTCCTTCATGTGGGTCAGCCTACGGACTGACAATAGCGTTCACCATCAACACTTTTCAGTGGCATCATGTGCTCGAGCGTTTGTTTGTTTCCCTCACTCGCCTTTCTCAATCAGCAGGAAGCCGCACAGAAAGCCCGCACTCGAGAACCCCGCGACCAGCTCCGTCGTGATCTCCTCCTGCCACATGTTGACGTACGCCCACGGATCGCCGAGTTTGTACTGCATGCGTCGGACGCCGCCCGTCGAACTACATGGTGATGTCGGAAACGCCGAGAGCATCGCATGCTTGAGACGCGCAAAGTGGTGGCACTGCTTGCGGATGTCCGCCGTCATCGCGAGCAGCAACTGCGAAGCCTCTTTGCAGCCCACAGTCGCAATGTCCAAGTGATCGAGCGAGTCCCAATGCGAGCACACATGCTGAATAATGATGTCGCCGTGGCGGCGCGCGATGTTCGAGTTGTAGAAGCCAGTGTACGGAATCATCTCTTCGCGCATCGCGTACGTGCGCTTGTCGATCTCCATCTGATGCATCCCCTTGGCCTTCCACGACGGCAGTTGCGCGTTCACAGCTGCTTTCCAGCGCGCGATCATGTCAGCGACGATGTCCTGGTACTGTTTCACCTCGCTCGCGTACAACCGACACGTCTTGCAGCATACGCACGGACCATCGCCGACTGCCGCGGACGTGATCTCCATGTTGTCCCAATGCACGCCGAACAAAGACGTGAACGGCGCCGCGTCGTCGCGAACGAAAGTCGAGCCAAAGACCTTTTGCAGCGTATTCAGCGCAGTCTCGAGCTCGTCTCGCGGCCACTTCGGCGTCGACAGCGACCCACGCGGCGCATGCGCTTGCTGCTCCATGGTCAGTGGCACTGGCAGGATGAAAGGCCGCGCCGTGTACACGGCCGACGCGTATTTGAACGGGATGTAGCACTGCGGCAGGATCTTCTGGTGCAGGAAGTCGATCATGGAAAGCAGTCCCATGTGCTGCCACTGCGGCATCGCGCGCACTCTCTCGCTCCATCTCGTGCTGCAGACATCGTGTCGGTCTTCCACGCGCGGGAGGTGGCAGTCCTCGATCTGTCCGACCAGGAGCTGGTCGTCGTCCCAGTCAAAGTCGATGTCGTCCACGACCAGCTCGCTGTTGTGGATCGACGTCTTCCAGAGCGGCGTGAGCTGCCACCAGTCCGCAGCGCAGCCCTCGAGGAAGTGCTGGCTGCACGGCACGCGCTCCAGCACGCTCGTCGTGAGCACGCGGTCGAAGCGCAGCACGCGCGACGTGTTGAGCAACTGCAGCGCCGCGTGCAGGTCGAGACACGCGAGGATCTCGATGCTCGGCAGCGAGAAGAACAGCGAGGAGAACAGCACTGGCGGACGTCCCTGCGAGGGGGACCCGTCGCGCTGCTCATCGGCATTGAGAAGCGGCACCGCGGCCATGCGCTTCGCGCTCATGAAGCCAGCCGAGGTGGTCGGATTGTGGGCGTGTGTGTGTGTGTATGGGAGTGTATGGGTGGGAGGGAGGAAAAGAGCGTACACTCATAGCAACGTTAGTGGACGGTTGGGCGGACGCGAAGGAGAAGGAAAGGAGCGGAGCGGGTAGGGTTGTTAGCCAATGAGCAACATTTAGGAGAAGTTCTAGCCAATGGAAAGAGAGATACTAGCAATATTGCGCAAGCATGGAAGAAAGCCTCTTTGTTTATGGTGGAGGTGTTATAGAGGACTTCGGGATAATGTCCATAATACGGATATTTTGGAATCATTCCAGACGACGATCATGATGAGTGCAGGTTTCAAATCGCTATTTGGCAGCAGACAAAACCGCTATTTTACTGCAAGTGCTGCGTCAGTTGGCTTGGTCACCAGCACATTCCTGTTTCATGCCTCGAGCCATGAAATACGAATACTGCATGCGAACGACCCAGCTCCAAGTCCGTCAACCATCGCTGAGTGCGTATCGCCCGCCGCTCGTCGACCTCTGCCACTTCAAAGGCGTCTCCCCTTTGCCACTTTGGCGGACTTTTGAATCTGCAAACATCACAGCGTCTCTGTTAACGCTTTCATGCGCGTGCGCGGCTGCGCTAACATCACAACGCCGACGCTGAAATACTTTTCGTCCAATCCCCCACGCGAGTGCACCCATGACGCAGGCGCAAGGTGTTAAACGCGACCGGCGTGATCCTGAGTAGGGTTTCAGCTGTCCACCTACTCCATTTTGGACGCCATTCTATTGAGTCGAACATGGCGACCGTAGCACGGTTGGTTCTCGAACATGCACTCTCTTCATGTTGGCGGTGGCCACGAGCGCTGTGACATCTTTGCCCCACGTAGGTCATCAGACGATGTCAACTCCAGGTTCCTCTCTCCGTTACACGTCAGCAATTATTGCGAGGCTGCTCCTTGTGTGTGTGCTGTGTGTGTCACCCCTTCTTCTCTTGACAGTGAGTGCGCCTGCGGCCAAAGCACCATTTTTCTTTCCACAACGAGCGCATCCTCTCGAAGGGCGAAAAAGAAAAGCCGCCTTCGCGACCTCAGCACAGCGCGTCGCAACCGCGTCCCGCTCACTCATTACAGAGTGAGCCATCGCTTCAACGAAACGGGACGACACGGGACGACACGGGACGACAGCAACCTCCTCACTCGCCCACTTGCGGCATGAGCGCAACGTCCCAATTCAACTTGCAAATCCCACCAGCCCAGCAGTACCTAAAGTATCAGCAGCCGAGCGAAAGGATCAGCATCCTCAAGACCAAAATGGAGCGAGTCTCGAGAGCCCACGAGCACACCGAGATCGGGGTCGTGAACCCGCCATCTGCGCATTCCTTTTACTCCTATCCGCATCTGCCGCTGGTGGCTCAGCCGCCATCCTTGGGATCAAATCGCGAGCATGTGTTTGGTGGTCCCTACATGCCGATCGCTACGCTTCAAGACGCGCTCGCAGATCCTCCTCGCGGCCGCCAGTCAAATAGTAATCGTCACGCTGCACAACAACTGGAACTAGCGTGCTGCCAGCCTGACAGCGCGAGTTCGTTTCCCAGTGCTCAGCTCAGCAACCGTAGCCAGCCTACCTGCAACAGCCACACTGTTGGTACGAACCAGTCTGCAGGTGCCGCTCCTCTTGCGCGTACCCCGCAGCAGCGCAAGAGATTCTCGCGGGGGTTGAATCGCTTCCGCGACCGCTTGCAGCAGCTGGAGGAGCGACTCAAGCTCGATGTGAACGGCTTGCGCCAGGACATCCGCGACCTGCAGCTGCGCAAGACCATCATGGAGACGCGCACGCTCGCGACGCGCTTCTGCGGCTCGGGCTCGGCGGCGAAACTGGTGCGCGAGTACTTTGCGATCTTCCGGAATGGGTTCCAGATACTTCCGCGTAATGGCGACTCCCTCCACGGCAGCTCTTCGAGTTGGAGTCGCACGGCGTGCATGACAAGCAGGAGACACCACCAGGACGCCACGCCACAGTCGCTGGCGAGCCAACTCGAGTTGATGCGCAAGCAGAATGCGTTCCTAGACACCATGGTGGACCCGGACATGGGGTTCCGGTCGTTCACAGGTCGCCATGTGCTGCGAGACCAATTGGAGCGGTACGCGCGCTGCCACGCGGGGCTGCGCATGGAGCTGCTGACGCTGGAGACGAGTCAGCGTTCCGGTGTGGATGCTGAAGACGCCGCCACAGTCGTGTGCACCAGAGGTCAGCTCACGGCGTACATCACGCATGAGACGCTCGAGAATATCTTCCCCGTGGTGCTGCGGCAGCCTCTGTTGTGCAAGCGCTTGCTCGGCTCCTTCATCGCGTACCCGTTCCGCATTGAGTTCCACGTGAGCCCTGGAGGAAAGATCACCAAGTACGACGGCGACGTGGACTTTGTCTCCGCGCTGTCCAAAGTGCTCGGCAGCCTGGAGGACGTGACCACCGTCATGCACCATGCGCTCATCTCCGAATTCTGCATGATCGGACACCTGGATAACGACGACGCTGGCGGCGAGATTACGCAAGTTGAAAGCTGCACGAGCCAGCAAAATGAGCTTGGGCTGGAACCGATCACGTCTAGCAGTTCCTCGGCAACAGAGAAGCAAACGGCTGGCACAGAGTCCCAAAGCAACAAGCAGAAAGCGGCGTTAACCTATATATTGTCATGAAAGTGTTGCCTCCTACCATCCATTTCGTGTACGAGTATGCATCTCTTCTATTCTCGCCCAACGGCGTTTGCGATGATCGGGTCCTTGGCACACGTTTTATCGGCCGCGATGCCGAGAAACACCGGGAATCGAGGGATCCCGTCGTTCGTGAGCTCCTGGCACTTGTACACGATGATGCTGCCGACCTTGGGCGGATTGGCGCGCTGCTCGTCGGAGAGACCGCTCGCACACTTGAACATTTTCCCACTGGCCATCTTGCACCGCAGTGCGCCTGTCATACCAACGTACTTGCCCTTGCCGTCTTCGTGAGCGATCACGACGGCTTCACCATCGTGGAAGCTCTTGATCTTGAGCAGCGACGACGAGCGGCCCTCTGCGTACGCACTCCCAGGCTGGCGGATCATTAATCCTTCGCCGCCGAGCTTCTCGATCTCGTCGAACACTTCGTCGAGGTGCGCGAGCGACTTGCACTGCGTGTGCTCGACCCACTCGATGTGTTTCGACGTCGTCTTGGTGATAACCTCCTGCGCGTGCTTCATGCGCTCCTCGAACTTCTTCTTCGTCAGGCTCGGCGCGTCAAACACCTTGTACACCAGTTGGTCCCAGTGCTTCGAGCTGTCCGTCTTGGCGATGCTCACAGTGAACTGGAACTTGCCTCGGCCGCCAAACAGCTCACCGTCGAGATCCACATCGTCTGGGAATCCGTTCGTGAACCACTCTGGCGCTGGGTACACATTGCCGAGCCGAGAGAGGAACACGCGCTGCTTGGCATCCCAGTACGCACGCACGCCATCGAGCTTCTCGCTGATCCACCAGTTGACGGGGTTGTGCTTTTCGCGCTCCCATTTATTCGCCAGTAGAACTTTTGGAGCCGACAATTTGATGGCAGCAGCCTTCTTGGGGGATCCGCTGCCTGTGCCTTTAGCACTCAAAGCACTTGCTCGCGGCGCAGTGGACGAGCCTTTAGCGCGCACGGCCTCAAACTCCTCGCCCAGCAATTGCTTCAAGTGCTTACACGTTCGGGAGGTCGGCGCGTGGCGTTGGTTGTGCCACGCAGGACAGTTGCACGTGTACGTGCTGCCAAGTCGCTTGATCAAGTACGTGGCACTGGACGACGCGCTCGGGGCTTCACGGAAGGTCCCGTCTGGAATCAAAACTTTGGGCTTGATGCCGTTGATCGCACCCGTCTCGTCGTCGTAGTCAATCTCGTCGCTGCTGGCCTCCTCTGCACCTCCAGCTGGCGGGGATGCTGCAATATCGCCAGTCGCCTGTTTCTTTGCCGAGCGACCAGAGCTACTGGGAGTACCACTGCTCGACATTTCGGACAGCTTTTGCTCCCATTCGTCTTCGGTGAGCACTGTCACGTTCAGTTTCTTGGCTTCCTCGAGTTTCTGCCCAGCGCGATCGCCGTACACGAGGTAGATCGTCGCTTTCGTCGTCTTCGGGAGAACGCGGAACCCCTTCGCCTCGGCTTCTCTGGTCGCCTCCTTGAGGGATTGCTTGACGAGCGTGCCCGTAAAGACGACGACCTCTTGTTTGCCACTTGCTGGTGCACCACCATCTCCCGCTCCTGCTGCTTCTGTCTGCACTTTGCGCTTCCTCGTGGCTGCTTTCGGCTCATCGGCGGCTGTAACAACTGCGGCACTTGCACCAGCGCCTTCGGTCAGTTTACGCGTCCACTCGGCCTCTGTCAGCACCTGCACGTTCCACTTTTCCGCCTCCTGCTTCTCCTTGTCGCCCACGCCGTCACCGCAGACAAGGAACGCTGTGGTCTTAGTCATGCTCGAGCCCACCTTGTAGCCATGGCGCTCGGCCTTCACCGCGGCTCCTTTCCGCGTCTGCGACGTCAGCGTTCCCGTAAACACCACGACGCCGCTCATGCTGTTGACTGGGGATGGAGAGAATGTGAGGAAGTTGCCGTGAGAGAAGGATGCAAAGCGGTTGCAAGAGCGAAAATGTGTCGGCGAAACGACAAATGCGCTGCTCCCCCAATTCTCGTGCAAGAAGAGCCATTTTAGACGAGAGCATCATTGAGGACGAGACCTGCACTCACAATAATGCCAATTTGCCTCTTCCTGCAACGAGTGATGGTCTCAGAAACACATGTCACTCTTCTGAATCTGACAAAGTCACTATCTGATGTGTCGGTGGTAACATACACTTATACTGTACGCGTTTGCAAGTTAGGTCTGTTAAACTTTATACATAGTTCTCTCTTTTTCGAACCGAGACTGAAACACAGCAGCGGAATGGCGACGACGAACCCATCGGCGCAGTCGCGCGGCGTCCACGACGACGGAACTGCGGCTCCAGCAGCATCTGCCACCCCGTCTGTGCGTCAAGACGCTCATGGCGGTGCCTCCAAAGCCGCTCCGGGCTTTGGTCAGTCGTTGGCGCAGGAGGTGGACAACGCCACGGTCAAGTGGATGAAGATGATCTCCTCGACGTTTCTGGGCGAGAACGCAGGCTCGTCGCTGCTCACGAACACGCTGTTCTCACGTCGCCAGCCTGCGCTCACGGCCGATTACTCGCATGACGGAGCTGCAGCTCCAAGACGAGGGAAGAACGACCTCGACGAGACGCGCGAGCTCAAGATCGCACTTGTCGGCGGATCCGCTGTGGTAAGGATGCCTTTCGTATGCTGGAAGGAAAAGCGCATGATAATGGAGAGACTAATATGGTTTGTATCTATGTTAAATCGCCTTGTGTAGGGCAAGACGAGTATCGTTCGCCGGTGGCTGCAGCGATCGTATCCGGCGCAGTACTCACCGACGATCGGCGTCGACGTGCACTCGATGCCGTTCACGCACAAGAACGAGCGGGTGTTGCTGCACATCTGGGACGTATCGAGCGCCGAGATTGATGCGAACGCGTCGGCGCTGCATGCGCTACTCTGCGAAGACCTCGACGGCATCTTCTTTGTGTTCAACGTGCACCGCGTGAGCTCGATCGCCGCAGTCGACAAGTGGCGCCACAGCCTCGCCAAGTACATCTCGGCCAAGGAGATTCCGTTCTTCCTGCTCTCACACAAGGCCGACTTGTTGCAAAAGCGCGTTATGACCAGCGACGATATTGCGTCCTACGCTCGGGTACGTTTGTGGGTCGCTCTTGGGCTTTTATTCTCGTTGTGCTCACTCATGTTTACCACATGTGCATGCATAGAATGCTGGCTACAAAGGTTGGATGTGGACGGTGGGGAAGTCCAACTTTGGCGAGAACGACAAGCACCCAGCAGTGATGGAGGCGCTCGAGCGCATGGTCGAGTTCATCGTGAGGGCGAGAGATCTGGCTGAACAAGCCCGCGCGATCAAGGACGCCAACCCTCAAGTACGTGACGGTGATATCCTATTGAGAACGTATTTGGACTAGATAGAGCCCAGTGATATCTTATGCTCTTTGCCTTCTCTGTAGGGCATTTTCTCGTCGGCGCACACGAGCGTGCCGCTTGAGGTTGTACAGACGGATGACGCGCTGCACCAGTTCTCTGCGTCGCTGCTGCGCATCCCGACCAAAGCGATCACGACAATCCCTCGCGACGACAGCGTGGCAGTATCATCGGACGAGAAATCCGATGAGGCTCTCGTGGAGAAAGAAGAGAAGTTGCCGCTGTCTCAGCAGAAGCACCGCGGCGAGAAGCCTACTGCGACGACGACGACCGACTATGGCGGCAACTGGATCCTGGGCAACAACAAGGGCGTGTACTTGCGTGCGACGAACGACAGCTTTGTCGCGAACGATGAGACCGAAGACGAAGTCTCGGAGCTCGAGACGCTCACGTTCCCGTTCTCCTCTGCGAAGTCGCGTAAGGAGATGCCGAGTTCGCAGCAGCAAAGCGAAGGCGGTGACGACCACAGCGAGTCCCAGGACGACGATGGCGATGAGAACGAGGATGGTGAAGAAGAAGAAGAAGAAAAAGAGCAGGAAGAGGAAGAGCACCGTGCAACCTATGAGGAATCGCAAGAAGACGATGAAGATGACGGTGATGAGGACGACGATGAGGACAAGTACGACGAAGCCAAGTTGCTGCAGGAGCGCGCGGCGCGGGACCGCGTGAACGACGAGCTGGCGTGGCAGTTCTTTGCCGGTTCCATCGATCGCACGCGCACAGAAGCGATTCTCAGGTACGGATGGAGAATTGTCGGGATAAAGGGGGTTACTGTTGCGGCTTGTGCACTTGCGTTCTAACAGATTTGTATGGGTTTTGTTGATGATGCTGGTGGCGGGCAGTGGGAAAGACGAAGGCACGTTCCTCTTGCGTCGCAAAGATGCGCAGACGCTGATCCTGTCCTATGTTGGGTCGACTGCCCAGATGCACCACGTGCTCATTGAATATGCCAACCAGAAGTACCATATCGGCTCGTCCAAGGTATGCGGACTCTGGTTACCTAGGTCGTAAGACTGTTGAAGACTGAGGTTGTGCGCTTTGTGTGTCCTTGTAGACGTCGCAAGCGGCGTTTCCGACGCTCTGGAAATGTCTGCGCAGCGTGCGCAAGTACGCGTTCCGCGGTCTCATTTTCACGCGCAACGTGGATTTCCGTGTCGTGAACAAGGAGGAGCTGTCGCTGGCGACCACGGGCCACGTTGGCGGCGTCGAAGTCGCGCAGGCCATCCCCGTGACGCCGAGCATCTGGCGCATGCGCACGCGCAGCAGCTCGAGCAGTTCACTGGGTGACAAGAGCGCCAGCAGCACACCGACAACAACAACGAATGCCAGGAAGCCGCGTCTGGTCTCGGGCTTGCAGGCCAACCAGGAACAGGTCACCGTGCCACCCAAGACCCGCATTGACGAGCTGAGCGCCACGTTCTACGACCAACTGTCCGAACGACTGGCCCACTTGGCGCAGCCTCCGCTGAACGAGAGCAACGACGACGACGTCACGGCGCTCTTGAAAATGGTGCGTTGCTGTGTGCGCATGCGTGGCTTTGTCGAGTTTGACTTCCATAGGATGTCAGGTGCTCACCATCTGCATTCTCTGTTGCATTAGGTGGCGCGTGAGAAAGCAGAGCTGCAGCGTGGGCGGAGTGCTTCGAGTGCGGCCGTTGCGAACGACGCGGAGACGCAGTGGCGGCAGCTCGTGAAGAACATGGAGTCCTGGAACCGCATCGTCATGAACCTCGTAAGTGTTCCCCGATTTTGCTGCGTGATCGACAGGATGCCGATTTCCTGACAATCGCGATTGTGTGGTTTACTATTGCAGGAGCTACGCGCGTTGAAAGTTACCTGATGGCAGCCATCGTCTCTTTTATGAGCAAGACGCGAGAGAGAAAAAGAACCGTGCAATCCATCTGTCTGTGTTGTTGAAGAGCGAAGAATAAATTACCTCTTCTCGTCACATAAACCAAGCAAAACGAATGCTACTATTACGGTATGCACCTTCATTGTGTTTGCTTGCATATTGAGACCTTCTTCCAATTGGAGAAGCAGATCAGTGCACGCAGCAAATCCGAAAAAAGCGCGAACGGGTGCACGCACTGACCGCTTCCTATTTCGGTATCTGCTCCCTTCTATCCGCCCCCAGACGTTGAACGCGCGCGCATCTGCGGCTGGATGGAGGGCATGCGGCTGCTCAGCACCTCGAACGGCGGCTCCATCGTCACTGCCACGCTCGCTGAGGTCAATGGCGACAGGTACGAGTACAAGCTGCACGCACATCGGTCGCCGCACGAGCTGTCGCTGGATGCCGAGCGCGAGTCGTTCTTGGATGGCGGCGACGTTAGCGAAGATGACGATATGGAGACCAGTGTTCAGAAGAAGCATCTGCTGGAGATCAATGGACGAAAAAACGGTCGCAACGGATACGTGAAGCAGCCTCCTGTGGATGCGGAACAGGAGCGACGCCTCAATTCATCCCATTCGGCGCACTTCCACTCGTCTGTGAACAACACGCGTACGGTGAGGGCTCCGACTTCGATCCGCGAGAAGCTGTCGATTGCAGCGGTCATCGTGCATCTCTGCAAGGGGAATATTGGTCCTGGAGCCATGTCGCTGCCCTACGGCTTCTCGCGCACGGGCATCTACGCCGCGCCGATCTACTTTGTCTTCGTGGTACGTGAATGAATGCGTGTATCTGCGTCACTGCTCGCTGTGCTAATCGCTTGGTGCTCTCGTTCGTGGTGCTTGTGTAGGCGCTCGTGTCGGTGTACAACATGGATTTGCTGCTGTACTGCAAGAAGATGGTGGGACCGAACATGCCCATGTCGTTTGGGGACGTCGGACGCGAGATCCTGGGACCCAAGGGCAAGTTGCTCATCGACGTGTTCCTCGTCGGCACACAGTTGGGCATCTGCTGCGTGTACTTCACGTTCGTCGCGACCAACATCCACGTCGTCTTGCCGGAAAAGTAAGTTGTTGCCACTTGGAATAGTTTCCTTTAGGTTGCTTTCTCACGAATGCCATCTCTGTTGACAACAGGCTCCAGAGCGTGATCCATGAGCGACAGCTCATCCTCGCGATCTTTCCGATTCTGCTGCTTCTCTCGTGGGTGCGAACGCTCAAACGCATTACGCCGTTCTCTGGACTAGGTACGTCTTTCGTAAATCGCATGGTTAAGACTCTCTGCTGTATTTGCACGTGTGCTTACCTTCTATCCTGCGTTCTTTATTGCGATCGTGATTACCAGCGAATGTCGCCGTCGTGTCGGGGATCGCGATCGTGTTCTACTACTCGCTCGACTACTACGCGAATCCGACCAAGCCGCGTCTGGAGCCCATTCATGTCGACTGGACTGAGTTTCCCCAGTTCTACGGTGCGTTTGTACAGTGACCTACTAGCGTTAGCATCATGAAGCATGTACGCTTGGCATCATCACATTATGCTTACCCTGCTTTCTTTGCGTTTCCAGGCACGGCGGTGTACAGTTTTGAGGGCATTGGCCTGATCTTGCCGATCCAGAACGAGATGAAGGATCCTCACCTGTTCCCACGAGTGCTGGCGCTCTGCATGCTGCTCATTCTGCTTCTCTTTCTCGTGATCGGCGAGCTCCCGACGATCGCATTCGGGAGAATCACGAATGGCAGCATGACTGCGGTCCTGCATGACTACTGCCAAGGCTGGGGCGTCACAATGGTGAGCACTTGAGTTCCAAGATAACAGCAAATCTTGCCATGCACGGTACTCACGCGTTTCTCTCTTTGTGCATCCATCGGCAGGCGAATGCGATGCTAGCGTTTGCATGTATGCTCTCGTTCCCGATCCAGTTTTACCCGGCGATCGAAGTGCTGGAGAAATCGCTGTCTCGTCCAGGATCACTGATGCGACCTGCCGCGCTTCCGCACACGGCGCCTAGACACATCCATCGCCAGCAGCATTCCGATCACCACCATTCGCACCGAGTCCCAATCGCATCCTCGGCACCTTCTGGTGCCGAGAGACTGCCGATGGTCACTGCACGCCCGCCACCACGAGAGCAGCAATCGTATTTGCCACGATGCGTCGAGCGCGTCTTTCAGATGTCGCAATACGAATGCAACCGAACGATCTTCCGGTCCATGATCTGCACGAGCCTCATGATCATCGCGATCTGTATCCCAGACGTCGGACTACTCATCAGTCTGTTCGGCGCGGTGGGCTCGAGCATGCTCGCGATCATCATTCCTCCTGTCTTGTATATGAAACTGCACAAAGGCTCGCTCTCACTGCCGTCGTACGTGCTCCACTACGGCATCGTCGTCTTTGGAATCCTTGGGATGATCGCAGGCACGCTCCAAGCGCTGGCGCAAGTGATGGAATCGCTCTTCCAATAGACGACAAATTGCATGATCCAGATCCATTAGCAGGGAACACGCAAAGCGCAGCTGTAAACTTGAATGCTGAAATGTACAAATGCATATATATATATACAAACCATCTTGCTGACCTTCTTCCTGCGATTCTTTTGGCCTCTGTCTTCATTTGTGTCTACAGCATGAACAGGATGTTTCTTCTTGTCTTTGCCATCGGAATTGCTGTTGTTTCATTCTTGTTTTTCTTTGTTTCTCCAATTTTCGTTAAACCTGCTCTAAACAATGCAACAACAACTAAAATAGCACCTGGTTTCGTAACTCGTTCTTCTCTGCCGTCTTCTACTCGCACTTGATGTTTCGGTAAATCCGCTTCGTGAAGACGCTGCTGCCAAAGTACCCAATGGTTCCGCACATGATAAAAAACGAAAAGCAGAAAAGACCCCTATGCAAGTATGGCACAATGCAGCACAGCATTAGTCTCAATGTCGTACCATCAATCACTCAGCTCATCATGCTCAGACTTACATGTAGCCAAAGTAGAAGCAGGTTTGCAGGAATCCCGACATGTTGGTCTTGAAGAAATAGAAGTAGATCGCGTAGATGAACACGTAGATGGCGGTGCTTCCAGCGGCTGCAAACGAAGTCCAGTGCCACCGGTAGTTCTCCGAGTTCAGCAGGAAGTACGTGCTCACGATGGTCACACACAGCGTCACGATCCCGAGAATCAAAAACACCAGCAGCATGAACCCGTACACGTAGTAGAACTTGTAGCTCCAGAAAGATGCAAAGATGAAGTACATCTCGATAAAGATCGACCCAAAAGGCAAGATACCAGTGAGCATGATCATCACTGGAGGACGCAGGTACCATCTCGCTTCTGGAATTTCACGCGGAAACTTGTTCACGCGGCACGGGAACCCGCTTTTCGCAGCGCCATGGCGACCGAGAATCGTGCCGAGCACCGCAAGCGGACACGAGACGAAGAACCACACGAGAATCACCTGCACGATGGTCACGAACGGGATGGCATACGTTGTTCCATACGCAACGGCCAACGCGTTGATGAAAAACACGGTCACGAAGATCACGGTCGGAAGCAATGCCGACGACAAGCACATTGCTCGAATCCAATCCTTTGACACGCGAGGGTAGAAAAACTGGTGGTAGAAGGCACCACTCGCGTAGCCATTCGCGAGCGAAGAGAACGCGTACACCGTCAACCCCACAGACACGATTCCACCAGGCTGCATGTACAGCGAAGACACGATCGCAATGAGAACGACAAAGATCGAGAGCACGAGCAGCTGCGCACCCGTGCCGATGAGCGCGCAAAACAGAAGAAGATATGGCGGTGCGCGGAACACGTCACCATGGAGCAACTTCCATCCAGAGTTGGAGTCATCCTTGAGCAACGAGCTCTTGCCGTCCATCATCAGCTCCTCCGCGTCATCTTCCGCAAACTTGGCGTAATCGTTCTTCAGAGTGCGCAACAGGATCAACGCGACGAGACCACACAGGAAGATCACCATCATGAACGAGTTGAAGATCGAAAACCAATGGATTTGGTGCTCGAAAAACCTGTAACAGAGAGAGAGAGAGAGAGAGAGAGAGAGAGAGAGAGACATAGAGTAAGCAATTTGGACTAACAGCATTATACACACCAGTCATCGTGAACTTACTCGTCTTCCAAGTAGCGATCAAATCGGTTCTCGTATTCGATCTCAGTCGGACTCCACACCACTTCGTACGTAAACTCCACACGCCTAAACACTCACGCATAATAATCTCCTTCACCATCCATCATATTGTCCATAAAAGCTCTGTGTACGTACTTGTTCGATGTGATCGACGTGAGCACATCCGAGTACGTCAGGTTCACATGAATGATGTGCGGCCCGTTGTACGAAATCGAGTATTTCTTGTGTGTGTACAGCACTCGTGTCCCCACAGGGTACTATATATGCAAAATCATTTCGTCAGCTCTGCTTCACATACGGACAAGTGACCAACATAACACAGTGCTTTCATACCTGCTTGAGATATTCTGGATCGTCATTTGGCTTCATGACTTTCCCCACGAGTCCCCACACTGGCAAATCATCAATACTCAATTGGTACCAGTAGTGTTCGTCCACCTACACACAAGGTATCCACAATCCAGTCACGAGTCAGCACCATCTGTCCACACACAATGTCCATACATAAGGCTCTCCACAAAGCAGTGTCCACGCACCGCAGCGCCAAACTTGAGCGCATCCGCATCCGACAGCGTCTGCGAGCACAGCGTGGTCTTCTCGGTATCGATCGCGAACTTCACGCGCTGACCGGAATTGAAGAGCTCGTTGCCCTCAAGGATCTCGCCGATGCCCAGCGCATGCGCTTCCGGCTCCTCCATGTCCGACGCCTTGCAGAACGGCAGCGAGTTGTACGTGTACGTCTCCTGCGGGTTGTTGAACGGACCGATCTTGTTCACCCAGATCACCACCTCATCGCCCTTCGCATACTGTCAACAAACGCACACATCACATCAAGGGATACACGCACAAGCATGAGAAAACCACATGCGCACGCACATATACATAACAACACCCTCTTCCCATCTCCATGTCACTTCCCAAACGCCGCAGCGTCCTCAATATGAACGATGAAAAGATGAAAATGAGAGGCGAACAGCATCGAGTCAGCGTCTTTACCTCGTGGTTCTCGGCGTCACCGTTGACGACGGACACGAAGCCCACAGCCGCCGCCGCCACGGCGCACAGCAGCGTGCTCGTCTTCCACCCGCGCGCCATGTGGTCCCCCCCTTCCGCTTCGCTTCGCTCTGACTCCTGCACGCGTACACTCACGTCGCGCGCTTTGTCCACGCCGAGATCTGCCCGCTGCTTCAACTCGCGACAGCAGCAATATAGCGCTTTGTATGCAGACAGAGGCTCCCTTGACACAGTGGGGATGTGGATGGAAAGCGCGCGTATTTACGCGCTGTTTGTAAAAACTGCCGGAAACTTTTGTCGACGTTTTTGGTGAGGTGGCAGGTTTTGAGAGGTTGGACAGAATAGTGACAGAGAAAGAGTCACTAAAGTGGAGATACACACACTCCTGCAAAAAGTGTATCCATTTTCATTCACATCAATGCGCAAGAGCGAAGACTTTTCTGCTTGGTGTCGATGTTTCTCATCTGTTAACCATCCGCCCTCGCATCCATTCTATGCGCCTGTACCTCAGCATTAGTGTCCGATATAGGTGCGCTTCATGCACACAGCAGCTATGAGCAGTTAGCAAGCAAGACGGACGGCGTTTAGGTAGATCCCATGTGCGTTTTAAGGGTTTTCTGCTTTTTCTTTGGCGCTTTCTTCCTATAATGCTATGGTATACACTCATTATCCTTTCTCTCTTTTTCTTTCTTGCTCGTTTCTTTCTCTATTTGTTTTCCGCTTCGAAGCACGGCAGGAACCGCAAGTTGGCCAAACTGTTCATCGGCAGGAACGCGTTGACGAACTCAGTGTTCGGCGTCAACCAGTCGTCGTCGAGCAGGCCTTCAGTGAACGAGCCCTTGACGTTCGCGGGGTTGTACTCGTACTTACTCTCCGGATTCAGCGACCACATGAACCCACCGGCGTAGCCGCCCTCCATCATCACTTGGATCGTCTGGTCCGTCGTGCGCTTCGTCGTCTTCAGAGGGTGCGCGTCTTTTGTGTACAGACCCGCGAATTCGCCCAGTACCACAGCACTCGTGCGCTCCTCGATCAGGTAGCCAAACATGTCGGTCATCGTGGCCTTGATGTTGCTCTTGAGCACCTCGTCCGTCAACTCTTCGTACGTCGAGTAGTCTGTTTCCGTGTTCGCGCCGTAAAAGTACGACTGCGGTGACACGGCCGTGGTGTAATAATGCGGCGCCCACACCAGTTTGTTCTCGATCGTGAACTTTGGCTTGGTCGTGCCTGCCTTCTGGAGACCACCGCCCCACCAATCGTAGTACGACACGGCCTTCCCGTTGATGTTGACGGTGTGCGTCGCCACGACGCCCTCGACGAAGCCGAGCCACTTGGGGCAGTTCGTGTGCATGACCTTGGCGATCTTCTCACTGCCAGTCACAAAGTCAGCGTCCGTGCCCGTTCCCCACTCGGCGTCGTACGGTTCGTTCTTGAGATCGAGGCCGATAACGTTCCAGTACGTCGAGTTGCACAAATTCTTGGAGACCGTGTCGACGGCAGTAAGGAAATTGTCCTGTGAGACGCCGAGACTCGTGTCGAACCAGTTGCCGCCCGTCTTGGCGTTCGTGAGCGTGTGCATACTGATGAGCACGGCGATCTTGCGGTACGCGAGCGACGCGACAATGGACTGCAGCGTCGAGATGAAGTTCTTGATGTTGATGGCGCGGTTGCTCTGCTTGTTGATCACACCCTCGGCCGGCGGGTTGTTGTTGAGCACGTTCTCGATCGAGATCGGGAGCCGCACGGCATTAAAGTTGTTGCGCGCCAAGAACGACGCGATCTCGTACTAAACAAATACACACAAAAAGAGAGGGGGATTGTGAGCATCATGAACCAATTTCTGGAGCAAGAAAGAGTTGCATGGAAACCATACCGCAGTGGTACCGTTCTGCTGGTTCTCCCACAACCCGAAGGGGACCGCGAGCGACGTCTCCATGCCGAACCAGTTGACGCCCTTGATCGCGAACGGCACCTCGGTGCCATTGGCCGCGATCGCGTACAGCTTGCCGTCCTTGGTCTGGTAGTCCGGTTGCTGGCATGCTATACAGACAACAGCCATCCATTTAGTCACGAACGTATAAAGCCTACAAATCGCATACTAACTTATGACGTACTGGCCGCGGCGTAGCTCTTGGGGTTGCCCACCTGTCCGTCGTCCGAGATGATGTCGTCGGCGTTGGTGAGTCCGTCCTTGATGGCGCGCTTGCCCTTGGCGCTCAGCTCGTAGCTCTTGGCGCGCGCCACGCGGGCGTCGTAGCTCTTCTGCGCCTCGGACGCGATGAGCACCACGGCGGCCGCGATCATCACCAACAGCAGCAGGATCCCCGGCCATCGCTGATCCAAGATAACAAATTAGTAACAAACGCCATGAGACACACGCACATGCCGCCACCGAAACAGCGCAAAAGATGACCAACGCTCCTATATACACACGTACGCGGTACTGGCCGTTGTAGGTGGCGCGCGCGTCGTCGCCGCCGCCCTCCTTCTTGACGACGAGGCGCATGTTGGCGGCCGCCTCTTTGGGGGGCTCGTGGTTGTTGGAGTACATGGTGCCGAACGCTGGTTCCGAACTGCGGCCTTGCGGTCCGGGTGTCGAGAGCGCGGCGATCTGCCACGCGCTGTCGTCGCGCGGCTCGACGTCGAACGACCGCGCGGGCTCCGAGAAGCGAGAGTGTGGCTGGACCAAGCGCACTCCCGACGCGTCCATTCTCTGGCGCTTTTTGTCGTTTATTTGGTTCTAATCCACACGCGAGCGCACGAGGGAGTGATAAATGATGTGCGCGCGCTCTCTCTCTTTACCGTCCTTCCCTTCTGCCACAGTTATGGGAATTATTAGAATAGAGTGCGCGCATGGAGATTCGCAATGGAAGGAAGCTGCCGGTAAGGAGCAAGGAAAGAGGGGACCAGATGGCGACGGGAGTGTAATTGTAATATAGCAAGGGTGTTTATGCAGTCGCGCTGGCCATCTGGCCTCTACACGTGCATGTAGCTATGTGAGCCCCTGTAGTAAAGATGTACCACGACGACATGCAGATAGCGAGCCAATAGGAAGGAAGACGCGCACTTGCTCAACAAGTGCAGTCTGTCGAGTCAGTTGGGAACCGAGATTTAGGTGAAACGGCTGAGCGAAAATGGCCGAGTGTGTAGGACAATTGGTGCATACCGTGTGAAAGAGCGAGAACTCTATGCAAGCATAAAGTTGGGATGCAGTTGAGTATTGCTGAGCACTTTACTCGTCTCGCTTTTTATGCATATGCCACTGCTGTTGCTAGCGGATTCGTGAGGATGAGCGTGGCAAGCGCACATTTACAACAGCCTGTGGACAAAGCGATGAGAATAGTGGGCATTGACTGGCACCACATTGCAATAAAGATAGAAAAAAAGAGAGAGAGAGAGAGAAAAAGTCTGGATTTATGCTTGTATAGAGTAGCTGAAAGAAGAGGCCTAACTGTACTGCATATTCAGAAACTCGAGGGGTTTGGGGGTTTGGCAGGAACAAGTGGGTAGGGGAGGCAGAAAACATTCAGTGCAAGCGGTTTGCGACACACTTTTTGTCGACAAGAGTCAAATCCAAGGGAACAAACCAGTGTGCTGCATTAATTGCGCACCTCCGTATCTGCCATACAACGCCACAACCTAATTTTTGTATCCATCGACAAGAAAGGACACTGATTTATGCAGAAGCAGAGGTCGAACCTCTGTTGCCAAAGCAGCGTGCGTTCTCAGAATCTTTCTTTCGATCGGTCCACATGCAAGCATGACGTGCCGTTTGCTGTCGGCAAAATTGGCAAACTGCTGACATCGTAAATCATTGCCTTTCTCCATCGCTATCGATGACATCTCGTAAAAATCGTCACTGCGTGTGTGGACGCCAACAAGTGGAGGGGAGTTGCACGCTCCAGCCATGAAAATCATCGCAATCCAGATATTTCGCTTGATTCTTCGCCGTCGTGCAACACGAGGCAGCGTTCGATATGCACGTGAGGCACTCGCCATGAAGCAGTGCGCATTGCACGCAGCAAAATGTCCAGCACATGTTTCTGCGTCCCCATCAAGGTACATGGCAAGAGCCAAGAGCTACAGAACTCAATCAACAAGATCATCAAGTGCGCATTGTTATTGCCATGAATGACGGATTCTGTTCTATTCGACAGTTCAACCCCAGTGTTCGTCTCTACGTGAATCCTGGGTGGTGGTCGCGCATGCCGATATGAAATCCGTCAGTCGACAAAATGGAACACGCAGAGGAGAAGCATAATTATCAGCAGATTTGAGAGAGAGCACCAGTCAGTCGTCTACGTCGAGAGCGTCTGCGGGAAGCACGGGAACGCGCGCAGGTCCGGCAGCGCGTCCATCTTGGACATGCCTTCCAGGAAGACCTTGTTGGGCGACAGCCAGTCGTCGTTCAGCAGCCCCTCCGTGAAGTGGCCGTACGTGTCGGCCGGGTTGTACTGGTACGCACTCTCCGGGTTCAGCGACCACATGTATCCGCCCGCGAGACCGGCATCCAGCATCGCCTGGATCGTAAAGTCCGTCGTGCGCTTCGTCGTCAGCTTTGGATGCAGATCCTTGCCGTAGAGACCGGCGAACTCGCCTAGCACCACGGCGTCCTTCTTGTTCATGGCGATGTACCCGAACATGTCGTTGAGCGTGGCTTCGACGTTGTTCTTCAGGGTCTCGTCGTCGAGCTCCACGTAGTCGACCAGTGCGCTCGCGGCGCCCACAGTGCCGCCGCCGTACAGGTACCACGCCGGGTTGACACCCGTGTTGTAGTAGTGCGGTGCGTACACGACTTTGCCCTCGGTCGCGAGCACCACGGGGTCTGACGCCACGCCCTGGAGACCGCCGCCCCACCAGTCAAAGTAGCTCTTCTTGGCCGTGCCGTTGCCGACGGTCTGCATGTTGAACGTGTGCTCCTTGTTGATGCCTTCGACGAACGCCATCCAGTTCTTGCAGCCCTTGAGCATGCGGTTGCCGATCAGCGTCGCCCCCTTTTGCCAGTCCGGCGCGGCACCGCCCCACGAACACTCGTGCGGCTCGTTCTTCAAGTCGAGACCCAGGATGTTCCAGTACTCCTCGGAGCACAAGTTGCTCGTGAGCTTATCGACAGCCTCCAGGAACTGGTCCTCGGTCACGTCCAACTTGTCGCTGTACCACGCGCCGCCCGACACCTTGGTGTCCAGCGTGTGCAGACTGATCATGACGGTCACGTGGCGGTACGCGAGTGCTTTGACGATGCTCTTGATCGTCGACATGTACGTCGAGGTGTTCATGGCGCGGTTCGTGTTCATGTTGACCAGGTCCTTGCTCGGCGGGATGTCGTCCAAGACGCTCTTGATGCACACGGGCAGACGCACGCTGTTGAACTTGTTGCGCGCCAAGAATGATGAGATCTCGTACTACAAAGGCACAAAGAGAGAGAGAGAGAGAGAGAAAGAGCATAATGATCAGATATCTGCATTATATGAGACCAAGATGGCCAGAAGCTGCTCACCGTGGAGGTACCGTTTTCCGAGTTTTCCCACAGACCGAGTGGAATGCGCATGCCGCTATAGAAATCACAAAAAGCATGGCTGTCAGTGTCAGAAGCACGCTCAAGACATGAAGCTCACACCACGAAACAAACGCCGGAGAACGTACGTTTCCATGCCGAACCAGTTGACGCCCTTGATGGAGACCGGGACCTCGGTGCCGTTCTTGGACTGCGCGATGATCTGACCGTTCTTGCTCAGGTAGTTGGGCAGCTCGCAGCCCATGTCCGGGTATTTTTTCGGGTTGCCGACCTGTCCGTCGTCCTCGATCAGGTCGACGCTGTTGTTGAGTCCGTCCTTGATCTTGCGCTTGTTCTGCGACGCGAACTCGAAGCGCGTCTGGTTCTTCGTCACGGCGTCGTTCTTGTTGATCGCCTGCAGCGTGATCAGCGCCACCGCGGCACCCACAACCGCCAGGAACAGCACCACACCCGGCCATCTCTACACAAAAACAGAGATGTAGACATACACAAATCAGCATAGAGGCTAACAACGAAGCGAATTAGATGCAAACGTACGCGGTAGCGACCCTTGTAGTCGCGCGGACGCTCGTCGGGCATCCCGCCGTCGGGCTCGAACGCCGTGAGCTTCATCTCGGTGGCGCGGCCCGCAAAGTTGGCGTTGAGACCGCTGCTGAGCATGAGCGCGTCACCGGCGCTCGAGGACTGCGAGTCGTACAACGAGTCGGCCGAGCCGTGCTCCGTGGTCACGATCGTGCTGCGGTACTTGCCGCTCGAGAACTGCTCGTGCGGGTCAAGCGCCGACGGCCGCACAGGCGCGTAGTGCGGCTTCTGCTGGGAGTAGTCCGCCATGTCTGCCTACGACGGGACCGATTTGCCGATTGTGCAGAAGATAATCGCGATTATTTCGTCCTGCGAAGGAAAAGACAAGTGAGACTTGTTGCGGAGATCGCCGAGTGCGGCGCAAGACCAAGACGCCAGTTTGCAGAGCGCTCGCATGTGGTTGGGGGGAGGAGGGATGCACCTTGTTTTCTGGGTGCAGGCTGGTCAACAGTGTAGAGGTCACCTGCTTGTTCAGGTGCGATAATACGAATCGAAGTGAACCTGTCTAACTGACGTAATGATGATGTTTCGAGTGATTGGTGTGTGATGATGGGTACAAATTGGCATGGCGAGAGACAGCAAGAGACCTCTTTAACTGAGGCTTGCGATAGTGATAGAGAGGAGTAAGCGTTACCTGGGGCGGGATGACGATGGAATAGGAAAAGCCATTTGAAGTGAGAGAGAGCAACCACACACGACAGCGAAGTGCAACGGAATGAAACATATTTAAATTACTTTCATGTCAATCCCTTGCATGGAGACTAACCTGCGTAAGAATTGGATTGAAAAGGGTGGAAACTCGTATAGTTTATACGAATAAGCACGATACAAAGGACTATTGATAACAAAGAGTGCGGTAAAGCTAGGACCATCAACAGACGAAATGGGTAAACAATGCTGTTTGCTTACCGTCATATAAAAAGGCCAAGCAGAATGGGTCTAGGGTTCAGAGTCGTTTCTGCAGAAGTCAATGTTTCGCTCACTTTTGGACACCTAAGATTTGTCTTTTATTTTTGGGAATCCTCGAATGGTGTCTGTCCACCAACAACAAAAGCGCATTGCTGCTTTTTTCGGCAGCGATGGAAAAAATCAGATCGGCGACTTGATCTTTTTTGACGGTTTCGCACTGTATACGGTCGCACGCAGCTGACTGCAAATGTATACGCACAAGATCATCTCCTATCTCCTCTGTTAATCAGCGAAAATAATAAACCCGGGAGAAAATGGCTGCGTTGGATCCATTTTGAACGGCGTATTTTCTCACAACTATTGACTCGGACGGTTGGTTGTGAGATGGCTGTAAATTGTCGTTCAGAGTGAGCTCTTGCGGTTTTTGGTTTGTTTTCTGGTGCCTGTCATGTCCCCCTTTTTTCGCCATTTGGATCTGACTTTTGGATGGTTCGAGCAACGCAAGTGAAAAATTTCAGGTCGCGTAAAGAAACGGCCGAAAGTGGACACGTCTCGTGTACTGTAAATTGCCGAAACATTTGTGTCTTGTAAACTACGATGATGAACAGAAAGAAAAGGACGTAAAATACATGTCGCTGGTTTGTGTTTCTGCCTCTTCATGGATCGTCAAAATTTTGGCTCGCACACACACAGGAAGAAACAAGCACAAATGATCCTCCAGCCAACATGACCGGCTGGCACATCGATTGATGTCCATCTTGACTTATATTAATAGCGAGCGTCTCAAACAGTAAAAGTGTTGCTTCTGGATTTCATGCATGCTCAAACGATCAATTGGACTTGGAAGATACGTCCACGGCAAGTAACAAAAGGTACGGTCGGTAACCTACGGAAAATGGTTGGTGAACAGCATTTTTCAAATGTCATTTGTCAAAGTGAAGATGTATCCTTTTTTGTCAAAACTGTTCACTTCTGCACCGTTGCATGGCCCTTCTTTGTTACCGTCCTCCAATGTGTCTTCCTTGTTTGGATACTATACAAACCGCTTGCTTGTTTGTCCTCATTGCACATTCTGCGTATCACGAATTGACTTTGCTCATTTACGAGCCTCGTGTCTAAAACACGCTCTTGAGCCAGCTTCTCACCGCTGCTCGCTTGGATCGGCATTCCGAGACTGAATCGAAATAGCGATGCGGTTGGCACGGACCTCGGATTGTCATGGCATGTCCATTTTCAACGCTCTTGACTGCATCCGATGACATAACAAACCAACGCAGGCGCTCGTACGTTACGTCCAAAGGTTGCTGCACTGGGGTGTGTGCTGCGAGCGAGCGAGTGAGAGTGCGTGCTCCGAGCTCTGATCTGCGAGCCATCGAGCAGTCGTCAAGTTGGCTCCACGGTGTGCATCTACGCCACCGCTGGCGTCTAGTGTGTCGTCTTGTGCTGTGGTGCTTTTGTCACCCCTGCTGCTGTCAAGCGCCAACGCAAACTGGTCCGACGTCTTCAGCGTCTCGACTCGAGTCACTCGTGAGATGTGCTTCCAGGATCCTGCCTTCGCATCGAAGCGGTATTGTGGAAGGAACTTCCAGCCTTCGTTCGCCACAAAGTGCACCGCTCGCAAGATGTAGTCCACTTCACTTGCATCCATAAAGTATGGGAAGCTCATGCGTGTGAACCCTGGCTTGAGCGCTTCTTGGTGGTCAGAGAGTGCCGTCTTGAACTGGACCAAGTCGCTCTCGACGATCCCCAGCAACCGTGCGGCGTACGGACCAGCGCATTGACACCCACCGCGAGTCTGGATCCCGAAGAGATCGTTGAGCAAGGCGCAGACAAAGTTGTAGTGCAGGAAGCGGTCGCCGAAGCGCACCAAGAAGGAGAAGATGGGGAGTTTCTCGATGTCACCTCGTCCCAAGAGCACGACGTTGTCGTTATTCGCCAAGGATCCACTCACACGAAACAAATTCATCTTTTCAAGGTCGAGAATCGCCTGGGTGCCCACGCGCTGCTTCACCTGGAACGCCAACCCCAAGCGGATATTGCCCAGGATGTCTAGAGTGCCTGCGATACGAATGCGCGTCTGTAATTTGTCCGAGCTACACGTTGCGAGAGTGCGTCATATCGGATACCGTTGGCCAATTGACCGTCGAGGCATCCCTATACCAACTTTCGGTCCAGAATATCTTTTTTCGGGTGGCATTATTGTATTTCATGCAGTTCCCTTGGGTGAGAATAATCTGAAGTTGAGATAGTGTTCTGAGCGTTCGACTCAGCCACTCCGACGACCACCAGGACGTACGTGCAGCGCAGCGAACTGAAGACCGGATTTTCTCCTCTCTGGATACGCGGCTCAGCTGGCTGACCTCGTAGGCATGTCCAAGACATTTCGGTCATCAATTCGCTATCGTAAGGGCAACAAGAGTCTGGGAAGCGATGCGTGCGACAACAGAAACGAAAACGCGCCAGCAAACCAAAGTGCGCGAAGAAACCTAACTTTGAAGCTCCATATGGGTGAGGGTTGCGAATACTGGATCGGGTCCGACGGGCAAAAACATTAAGACCATCATGTTCCGAACGTGACGTCATATTTGAGGCATAAAGATAAATAGCCTGGATGCATCCTATTATGACCAGCTTCACGTCCTGTTCTGGACATGGCGTCACTGTCTGCGGCAACTGGATTCCGTGTCCAGCTTGTTCTGGTGGCTACCCAGATAACAGATAGCTGTCACAATCAAACTTGTCTGCAATCAAATCTGACGAAGCGAATGAAACAAAAAGTGAACTGATCCCTTGAGCGTCTCATCCACAGAGGGACGGACCCTCCAAGACGCTGCAAAGTGCATTTCAAAAGGAATCGCAATTCACACATCAAAGATGTCCTCAGGAAAGGGACACGAGGGATGGACAGACGATTTCCTAGCTCTTTTTTCCACAGTGTATCCTAGTCAGCATCTTGTTTCTCTCACATGTGTGCTGCACAGTACTCACGACTCGTGGTGTATATTGGCTGTGGTGCTCGCCAGATGACGACCACGACAGGAACACAGATGCCTAGGGTACACCAGGAAGTCTGATTGATCCACTTAGAGGGCTCCATCACTGTCTCGGACGAGGAATAGTTCCCCAGCGTAGTGTCAAAATCCACCTGACGAGAGCAACATGTGAGAAGTCTTAATGCAGTGAAGCCGAAGTAGACAGGTGTCGGCAAGCTGCATCGGGGTGATGAGAGAGAGAGTGTGTGTGTGTCTTGGTCAGCTAGTCTGCGCAAGTGCGGCGGAAGAAGGTAGTTTTGTGTCCAGAATTTATAAATGTTTCTCTCGACCGAGATGGTCGGTAGGATCGCAATTGCTTTGGCTATGTGCGTAACTGGCAGGGTGGACAACTGCAGTTGCAGCACTCACCCCCATACTGCCAAACTCCATCACCAATGGGTGCATTGCACCGCTCCGATAACCTATATCACTGCAGTTCGCTCTCAAGAGATGAAGACGAAGAGCACACATGGCTTTTCACCAGCACGATTTGCAAGGAAACACAGAGGTATCACGACGAAACGAAAATCAATAACTCAAACTACAGACACCCAAGAGAAAGGAAGAAAACGAGCAAATCACATCAAGGCCGGGGTGGATCTGTACTCGATGGCCGAGTGGCGGTCCGACGATGAGAGCGCCGAGTGGCTGCGCACAAGCACGCGCTTCATCCATCCTTTCATCGCGGCGCGTTTCGAGTAGTTCCCTGTTTTGTTCGGGTTACTCGAGTACGTGGTCTCAAACGAGTACGTGTTGCTTCGTCCCCAAACACTCCTGGCTTTGGCAGCACCAGTCTGCTTTCCGGGATTCTTCTCACTTTTGGATGAACTCTTTTCCTTCGCGGAAGGAGAATAGCGCTGCGGCTGGCATGGTCCAACGACAGTGTCTGTCCGCTGGGGGCTCTCGCCACGCACAATGAGACTCACCGCATCCTGAGGGTACGCAAACCATCGCAGCGACTCGCAAGACGCATCCAAGCGCTGCTGCGCGTCAGCCTCAAGTGTATCACAATTGCTGATGCTGAACGCAGCGATCTTTTTGGCCAGCGTAAAGTTGTCGGCGCGGTGTTTCGCAACATTGAAGGTGGGCTCAGTGTCACTCCAACGTTCAGTGCCACTCAACGTGGCGCGTGTGGTGGCGCGAGTTCCCAACAGCCCGCTGTCTTCGAGCAGCTCCACGAACTCTTGCAGCTTCTTCGTGTCGAACGAATAGCTGAGCCGCAAGATATGAGTCCAAGCTCCTGTCTTCGCATCGAAGCGGTATTGTGGAAGGAACTTCCAGCCTTCGTTCGCCACAAAGTGCACCGCTCGCAAGATGTAGTCCACTTCACTTGCATCCATAAAGTATGGGAAGCTCATGCGTGTGAACCCTGGCTTGAGCGCTTCTTGGTGGTCAGAGAGTGCCGTCTTGAACTGGACCAAGTCGCTCTCGACGATCCCCAGCAACCGTGCGGCGTACGGACCAGCGCATTGACACCCACCGCGAGTCTGGATCCCGAATAGATCGTTGAGCAAGGCGCAGACAAAGTTGTAGTGCAGGAAGCGGTCGCCGAAGCGCACCAAGAAGGAGAAGATAGGGAGTCTCTCGATGTCACCTCGTCCCAAGAGCACGACGTTGTCGTTATTCGCCAAAGAGCCACTCACACGAAACAAGTTCATCTTTTCAAGGTCGAGAATCGCCTGCGTGCCCACGCGCTGCTTCACCTGGAACGCCAACCCCAAGCGGATGTTGCCCAGGATGTCGGGTGTCCCGCCTTCTTCGCGCTCGGTTGCATGAGACACGTACTTGTGGTCCTCGTGAGTCACGTACAGCACGGTGCCTCCACCAGGTGCCGTCGGGGTATCCTTCAACGTGGTCAAGTTTGCCTTCACGACCAGCAGTCCCGTGGCTCCAGGACCACCGATGAACTTGTGGCCGGACATATACACTGCGTCCTTGTAGACAAATTGCGCGAGGAACTCGCCGGCACCACCGGCTTCAGGGAACTCTGGATTCATATCGATTTTCACGTACGGTCCGCACGTCGCGTAATCAAAGAACGCAAGCGCATCGTGCTGGTGAAGCACCATGGAGATCGCGTCCACGTCCGAGAGCACACCCGTCAAGTTGGAGGCCGCAGAGAACGCGCCGAGCTTGAACGGGTGGTGAGCGTGCTGCTCCAGCGCTCTACGGAGTTCCATGATATCAACGACGCCTTCGTCGTTTTCGGGGATCATCACGACTTTCGCGCCGCTTTCTCGCCATGGAAGTAAGTTGGAGTGGTGCTCAAATGGTCCGACAAAGACCACGGGACGTTGCTCGGGGTTCTTGTCCGCGCCGAGACGTGGTAGATCGAGCAGTGCAACCAACTTGTTGATCGCACTCGTCGTGCCCTGACCTGTGAAGAGCACACAATCGGTCGGATCGGGTCCTGAGATTTTGGCATTGACTGCATCGGCGATGATCCGACGCGCGTCTTCGCGGAACGACGTCATCTGGAGTCCCGTGATCGACGTGGACGTGTGCGTGTTTCCGTACAGCGGTAGCACTTCCTTTTGCACATACTCTTCAACGCACGTGAGTGGCTTGCCGCTCGCGGTGAAGTCGGCGTAGCACTGAGCCTTGGTACCAAACGGAGTCTCGAACAGCGCGTTGCGGCCGATCATGTCCTTGGTGATGGACTCGACGACTTGGTCGACTGTCGCAGGAGGTACTTCAACATGAGCATCATTGGCTGTGATCGACGTCGAGGTCGGACCATCGTGGACGCCGAAGAAGTTGAGATCGAGCTTGGAACATTGACTCGCGTCGGTAGAAAGCAACGCAACGTCAGTGGCAGATGGGGGTGCGCCGCGAATGGCTTCGTGTTGGTCCGCGGTCTTGGAGATGGCCATGGTAGAGACGCGTCAAGTGGCTGCAAATCTGTGATATTCGAACGGTGGAGACGATCGCTTGAGTCAGTTCTTTGCGTTGTGAGGCAAATTCGCGAGTGCGCATGGCTCTGAGACTACTCTTCTTCGCATGCCTTACCTCTCGACCCTTTGCGGCAAGGGCTCGAGCAGGAAGGCGAGCGTGGTCAGGCTGGTGGGCAGTGTTGAAGGGAAACGCCGGAAACTGGGTCGGTGATGCCCCCAGATAAAAAAAGAGCAATAGAAAGACAACAAAACTAAACCAAAGCTGTTCGACTTGCACGTGTGCCGTGTTGCCGTATCGGATCCCCTCGGCGGTTCCATTCTTTCTCCCGCAACCTTCGATGGCTTCACCTTGGGAAGGAAATGTGCAACTCGAGGCTAACGTCAGTGGACATCGGAGACTGTGACGTGACTTCAACAATGCGGCGGCTCATCTTCCCTTATCATACCATTTGAGACACGAAATTGAAGACACCCGTGGAGTTGTTACTGTTGGATCCCTCTTCTGTTCGGGGTGAGTGGCGTATGTCATGTGACGTTCGAGTGCGAACAACACATACCATTTCCTCTGTTGTTGCTACAGTGCACCAGCAGCACCCCAGTTGATTCTAGAACCTGCAGCCTCGACCAAGGGATCGAGGTCAGTGAGTGGGTACATTCTTCGTCATTCAATGGGCATGCCAGGTGCCAATCTTTCTTCTCTTGCCATGCGGCAGTCAGTCATCGCAAACAGTGCCATCATCAGACTCGTGCAGAAGGAGTTGCATCTTTCCTACCGTACAGTAATCTACAGTAGATGATACCTCTTGCACAAGAGTGGTGGGTGCATCGAGTTCAGTAGATGGGTACACACTTCGTCGTTCGGTGGGCACACCAGACTTCGATCTTTCTTGCCACCATGCGTCAGTTGCGCGTTGATATGGCGACGCCAATAGTCGCAACCTCAACCAAATGCGTCAGACGGTTGTCAGATCAGACACCTGACTAGAAGAGGATGAAATCCTAAGGGCGATTGATTCGAAATGGCGCTCAGCTTTTAGGACCCTGCAATGTGACGACCAGCATTTGTTCCACTCGCAAGCTCACAGTCAACTGTTCCAGCCAAGCAGACACCTCCACCGAGAGAGAGAGAGAGAGAGAGAGAGAGAGAGGACTCCAGAACGTTACAGCGGGAAAAGCTGCGTCCTTTCGCGAGCACTTCCCACTGCGTCAATCTTCAACTTGCTGTTTCAAGGCAACTGCAGCAGAGCGAGTGGGTACAACTTAGCTGACGTCCGCGCGTGTCACCAACGCAGTTCGCGTTCTCCGTCCAGCGACAAAGGTTCAAAAGAGAATCTGGGCGTGCTGTCGCCAGTGCGGGAGCAGGTGCTGCTTACGAGTTGCGCTTTCTTCCAGTGTACATGCATTACGATAGAGCGGATGATTTTCCAAGTCTATAAAGTGCGGTCGAGCAACATGGATCTACGCGAACGATACACAACTTATGGCGTCTCAACAGCCACACTCTCTTCGGCAGTGGTGTTGTCTGAGGACGTCGTCGCCTTCGCCTCTTTGATCTTGGATTGCTTATTGGACGGCGCCTTCTTGCGGACCTGCTTGACTTGCTCGATGCGGTCGCGGATGGCATTCATCGGTTCGTAGATGGCGTCGTCCATGAGCGGCAGCAGCGCGCGGCGCATGCTGTTGTACATCTCCGGGTACAGACTCTCCTCCTGCGCGAGCATCTTCTTGACGCGGTGGCGCTCCTTCGGCTCTTCGAAGCACGCGGGGCAGTTCTCGTTGATCACAGGCAATCGCGCCTCGTACGCAAACTTCTTGAGCTCGTGCTCGCGCGTGTATGCCAGCGGTCGGAGGATCTCAATATCCTTCTGCTCGTTCCAGTACTTGGCCTTCATCGTGCGCAACTGGCCGTTGTGCATTGCCGACATGAGGAAGCTCTCAGCAAGATCGTCCAAGTGCTGCGCCAGCACCAGTTTATTGTACCCTTGGGTGCGGCAGCACGTGTACAGCAGCCCGCGCTTCATGCGTGCGCAGAAACTGCAGATCGAGTCGCCCTGCATCTCGCACGCCGCGCGCTCGATGATGTTCTCCGACAGGTAAAAGTACTCGACGCCAAGCGACTTCATGTATTCCTTCAGTGGACTCGGGTCAAACGACGGTGTCTGCGGGTCGACCGTCGCGCACGCCAGCGTGAACTTGATTGGCGCGCGCTTCTGGAAGCTCAGCAGGATGTGCAGCAGACTGAGAGAGTCCTTACCGCCCGAGACACCGAGTAGCAGACGATCACCTTCCTGGATCATGTCCCACTGGATCATCGCCTGGCCCACGAAGCGCATGAGCTTCTTCGGTGGCGTCGGGAACAGCTTCGTCTCCGTCATCTTCTTGGTCATCTGCTGCGTCGTCTCCTGCGCGTGAGAGAACGTCGGCTTAGGTGCTTCGGCTTGCGCATCTTCAGTATTGTCAGCAACGGCAACAGAAGCGCCACTGTCTGCCGATCGAAGCGGGTACTTGCCCCCAGTTTCACGTCCATTCGTTGCCTTTGGCGCCGTTGTCGTTGGCATGGTGCCTGGAGCAGGCTTCAGTCCGTACTTGACAAACGCCGAGACACGCGCTGGTTTCTCAGCAACGGGAGCAGCAGCGTCGGCGACTGCAGCATCCCACTGGTGCTTGAGCGTGCCCAGCAAGTATCGCTCTGGTTGGTACGGTCCGCGGATCTCCGGTGTGAGCAGTGGTTTGACACCGCGCTTGATGGCGCCAGCGGCTTCCGACGGGTACGTAAACCAGCGCAGCGCTTCGTACGACTCCTCGAGCATCTGCGCCGCCGAAGCTGCGAACGAGCCTTGATTCTTCACACAGTCCTCTGCCAACTGCATCGCCAGCGAGAAATTGGCCTCGTGGTGCGCATGCAACTCGGCATCGCTGTCCAATTTCGTCAGTGGCGCCTGGCGCGACGGCGTCGCGAAGTGGGAAAGCCACTTGCGGTTCGGGAACTTGGTGAACCGCGTCGTGTGCTTCCACGCGCCGCTCTTGTGGTTGAATTTGTACTGCGGCAGGAACTTCCAGCCTTCCTCAGCCACGAACTCGATCGCGCGCACAATGTAATCCACTTGCGCGTCGTCCATGAAGTACGGGAAGCTGACGCGCGAGAAACCTGGACGAAGCATCTCTTTCTTGTCGATCAGCGCATTTTCAAACGCCAGGGTGTCGTGTTTCGTGAGACCGAGCAGTCGAGTCGCGTACGGACCTGCACACTGGCATCCCCCGCGGGTCTGGATCCCAAAGAGATCGTTCAGCAGCGCGCAGACAAAATTGTAGTGCAAGAATCGGTCGCCAAAACGCACGAGGAACGAGAAAATCGGCAATTGCTCCACGTTACTACGTCCCAGTAGCACGATGTTCTCGTTGGACCCGAGCGCGCCGCGCACGCGAGCGACGTGCTGCTTCTCGATCTCCAGGATTCTGGCTGCGCCGACGCGCTGCTTCAACTCGAACGCGAGTCCGAGTCGGATGCTGCCGAGGATATCGGGCGTGCCGCCTTCTTCTCGTTCTTCGCGATTCGACAGGTAACGATGGTCTTGCTCCGTCACGAAGAACACAGTGCCGCCTCCGACGGTCGTCGGCACGGCGTTGCCCAGCAACCGCTTCTTGACGACAAGAACGCCAGGCGATCCAGGACCACCGATGAATTTGTGGCCCGAAATGAACACAGCATCTTTGTATACGAACGGGCGAAGCTCGCCCGTAACCACAGGGTTCATATCGATAGTCACGTACGGCGCGCATGTGGCGTAATCCCACACGGCGAGCGCACCATGCTGATGCAAAATCGCAGAAACTGTATCGACATCCACAAGGATGCCGGTCAAGTTGGACGCCGCCGAAAACGCACCAATCTTCAGTGGACGCTTGCTGTAAAACGCCAGTTTCTCACGCAGCACGTCCAAATCGATCTGACCGGCGTCGTTTTCCGGAATCACGACGACTTCCGCGACACTTTCACGCCACGGCAGCAAGTTCGAGTGGTGCTCAAATGGGCCCACAAACACGACAGGACGCTGCTCTGGGTCAGCAGTGGCAAGTGGCAAGTGCAGCCCCAGCGCTGTGACCATCTTGTTCGCGGCGCTCGTACTTCCTTGGCCCGTGAACAGAACGCAATCTTCGGCGCCGCGACCCGTGATCTTCGCATTCACCGCCTGCGCGATGATCTGTCGCGCTTCGTGGCGGAAACACGTCGTCTGCAGACCTGTGATCGATGTCGTCGTGTGCGTGTTCCCATACAGCGGCATCACTTCCTGCTGGATGTACTCTTCGATGCACTGCAACGACTTGCCGCTGGCCGTAAAGTCGGCGTACGTGATCGCCTTCATACCGAACGGCGAGTCGAAAAGCGACTTGGATCCGATCACATTCTGCGCGACGTACTGCACCATGTCGTTGTTGTCGTCGCACGCGGTGGCGCTGCCATTCTCCAGGTTGGCGCTCTCGATCTGCGCCGCGAGGTCTTCCTCCAGCTCCTCGCAGAAGAAACGCTCCTCCGACGCGTCATTGATGTTGCTGCCAGCGCCTTGCGCTTTGCTATTGACGACTGCTGCCTGCGGTTGCTGCTGCGCAGGCGCCATCTCGGCCGCGTGCGTCGCCGTCATGATCGCCACCATTCGCTTCGCCTTTCTTGGAGCTCCTCGTGTTGTGAAGAGCTACAGAAAAAGTGTGAAAACGAATGGATAGCTTGATGGTCAAATAGAAGCGTTTCTAAAGTCGAAAAGCGTAACCTCTGGGGTTACGTTTCTAAATAGTTTATTTTCTTCTTTTTTGGATTGAACATGAGTTTTAGCCAACCACAGTGCATCATGTGACAATAGCTGGACCAATTACACGATGGAATTTCAGAACGTTATGGATCCACCGAGATCCATTTCCCTTTATCAATCTGCATATACCTCTCTAAAACGAGTCATAAATATTTATAGCATAGTTATGCCATCTCAGATGGTTTTAGACCTACATAGTCACTATGAAGGGCGAGACATGAGGCTGGATCCGCTTTTCTGTTGGTGGAAAAGAAAGGTGACCACTTCAACATGGAGCAGGAACGGCGGGGGGATGCGGAAATGCGGCGCCACTTGTCCAGAAGCGCAGGCGCCATGAGCAGCAGCAGCAGCAGCATGGCGAGCGCAAGCGCTACAGCGAACAAGAAGCAGCAGCCGAAGGAGGCGGCGGCTCGTCACGAGAGCAGTGGCGACGGCGCGACCAAGGAGCTGCTCAAGGAGATGCAGGTGAGTATGTGCGAATGTTGCGCTCTGCAGCGTCGAATGGATGCTGCTGGTGGACGTTTTTAACGAAGAGGGTGATGCGCGTGCATGTGGTAGGATGGGTGACAATTGACCTTGTTGTCGGTTGATTAATTGGATGTGGCTTGGTTGTGTGGCGCCTGTATATATGTAGCGAGTGTGTGCGAATGAGCTTGCGTGGTGCGTACGCAGACTCGAAGAGCGGCTCACAGAGAAGCATTTGTTGTGGCAGCAGGAGGTGAATAAAAGTGTCGCATGTCTGAGTCGGTGCGTTGATAAATGGACGACGAGCTGCTGTTCATGAGGACATGAGTGCAATTTCACTGACAGAAGAGGAAAATTATGTCCTAGGGAGGTCACGTTGATGCGCAATGAAACGCAGGAGATCTTGGAGGCGGCCCATGAAGACCAAGAGGTGAGGAGCTACAGATGGATAGAGCTACTGAATTTGGTTGACAGACTGATAACATGCTGCATTTTTTGATGTTTCAGAACGTCTTCCAGGTGCTTCACGATCGACTGACGGTCGTTGAAGAAGAATTGGCTCAGGTGCAGCGCCACCCGACCACTGCACCACCAAGCAGATCGCCTCTGAACGGCGAAAAAGAAGAGAAGGAGTCTCAACCAACATTACCTCAAAGTGGCAGTGGAGAAGTGAAGCCAATGAAGAAGCATGAGCCTGCATCGCTCATGCATGAAAATCCAGCAAGAGCGACGACCGAAACGACGCACACAGTACCAATGGAAGTGCTTTCTCCAGCTGCTACAGCACAGCACCAGACGCTCGTTTCGGGAGAGAAGATGGATGTGACGGGGTTCCAAGCCATGAATGCTGTGTCGTACGTTCTTCAGTACGCGCGAATTCATCGTGGGCAGCAAGGAATCGTGGACTCTGTCTCAGGACAGATGGTGAATTACAGTCAATTGCCCGACTTAGTGCAGCGTGTTGTGGCAGGACTTCGTGTGTTGGGGTTTCGAGGCGGTGATACGCTGAAAATTTGCACCGATGCGTCGAGCGTGAGGCTGCTCGTCTTGACACTTTCGGCATGGAGTCTGTCGGGTGTCGTCGAAGTCGAGAGCTCGACGTTCGACGATGGTACTCAACACGACGCCATCAACGTGGTGGACGACAGAAAAGGTGGCAATGCTGGTGGTGGAGTGAACCAGTGGGTGGTGTGTGACTCGCAGAAATACGCGCACACTCAAGTATCGCGGATCACTCTGAAACTTGCTAGGGTCATTGTGATGCACCCAATGGAGCTCGGTTCTACTGCTACCGCCAAATTCATTCAATTTGACGATTTGCAAGCGACTGAACCTGGTAGTGCAATGCAGCACAAGCAGGTGCGAAACTCATACCCGTTGACGTAAACATCCTCGTGAGAATGCTGACAAATTTGCATTTGTCAACGTTTTAATAGGTTCCTCCGACTGCGATTGCACTCCGCATTCTTGATCGTGACCGTGCCACGAGCCTCACGCATTTCCAAATCATTGAAAGTGTCGAACGGTCGCTGCAGGCATTCTCCCACGAGTTTCCTTGCGACTCAGACGCTTTTATCTTGAATGCGCTGCCGTTCAACCATTCCGCGAGCCTTTCGTTGGGGTTTCTACCAGCCATTGTGCTTGGCGTGTCGGTGCTTCCAGTACGCTCGTTCACCACGAAAACCTGTGACCAAGAGATTCTTAATCACTTCGCGCATTACGAGGTACCATAAAGTCATTTTTTGCCGACATTATCACTACCAAAAGCGAGTTATTGACCTTTTGGAAACTCTTTGTGATTTTTTCGACAGATCTCGACCATTATCATGTCTCCAGAGTGCCTGGTGCTGTTCTCCGAGTGTCGAACGCTGCGCAACCTACAGACACCAGTTCTCCAGACGATTCTCTGTGTTGGCGTTCCGATTCCAACCCTGCCGCGTGCTCTGAAGTGCTTTTCCGTGTGGAAATCTGAGCTTCGTTGCCGTCGTATCTTGTCATCCAACCGATTTCTAGGTGGAGCATTCGCAACCGGCGACTTACTCGCCCCAGTTCGCCAGAAAACCGGACCAGGTCTGGACCAGGAGCTTGGTCTGCCTCTGGCAAACATCGGATGCAATGTGAAGAAGCCTCTCGACGATATTGGAGACGACTCGTCCGATGTGTACGAGTTGACAGTGGATATGCCCTTTGGGTTGCTTCCAGAAGGACCTGTCGCGACTGGGATCTTTGTCACCGTGGCATGGGAAACCGAAGGAGACACAGCAGCCGATGGCAGCCGTCCTCAATTCAATGTGGTCGCCATAAAGCGAGAAAGTGGCGATCGAGATGCACAAGATATGAAGAAGAGTGCGCGGCGTATTTCGTGCCCGGTGCTCCCAATTGAGGAGCTCATCGCTTCGCACCCGCTGATTTTAGACCTTGCGATCCAGGAAAGCCGAGATTTGCGAGTGCCGTTGGAAGCCAAGGACGCCACAAAGGAGGACACTGGCGTCACTGTGTTTATTTGTCTGACGATGGGAGCGCGAAAGTATCACGAAGACAGTCTCGCTACGATCAAGAATTTCATTGCGAAGAAGACTTCGAAGGAAGACAACGTCAAGTTTGACAAGTTCCTTCTCGTGGACCGAATCTTCCGAGACGAGTATGGTCGAGCGATTACAGAGAGTTTGATGCACAGAGCCCTGGTGAAAGACGACGACAAAGGAGGTGGATATTGAGAAAAGGAAGCAAAAGAACGAGAAGAAGAGAGAAACAAGAGATGGAGAGCACGACGGAATACTCTCCAGCGTCGTATGCGTGTGTGTTTGGTACGGTCATGAGGGTACCTTTTGTGTCTTCCCCGATGATAACTACGTATGTATTATTTCCCACGAAGAACACTTTCTCAAGCCATCTCTGGTGCAGTTTGCATGTGACGTCGCTGAACTGCTCGCCTCTTCTCGCGAGCTTTCCGCCGCTTCGACTCCAACTTGGTCGCTGCCGTTGGGTCGTCCAGCGAGACTAGGAGACTCACCATCGGGATCAGGCACAGCGGTAATTGGTGGCCATCTGACTCAAGTCTCGCGCCAGCATCAACCAGCAACTGATCTTCGTTGTCCCAGGAATGGCCAAACAAATCGATTGCGGGCTGTGCTTTCTCTTCTGGAGGCTTGTGCCACGTGGACTCCCCCGTCGCCGCATTGTAAAAGTATGGCAGACCGTCAGGCGTCGTGTACTCTGTCCACCCACTTTTCACTGACAGAAGATCAGAGTGAGGTGACACAACCATAGACACTGCCGAAAGCGCGTTCTCTTTGGCTGCTGCAGAAGGATGCGGTATACCACTGCTACTGCTGTAGGATGGTGGCAAAGGAGCCGTCTTCTCATCATTCATGTCGGCTCCTCCAGGTGGTGACAAAGCATAGTGCTCCTGGGAGTTCGTCATGTACTCATTGATCGCGACGGCGCACCGGATCTTGTTGTTGTGCAGCGCAGTGTGGTACGCCGTGTGGCCGTCGTGGTTTTGGAGGTGCGGGTTTGCTGCCGTCTGCAAGAGCGCGCGCACGTTGTCTGCACAACCATAACCGGACGCGACGTGAAGTGCCGTGTTCCCATCGTTGCACTGGTGATCGATCAGGTCTGGGATCAGCTCGCACAGGAAATGCATCGCGTCCATCCCAGATGGACATGCGGCCACGTAATGCAGCGCTGTCCACCCATTCGCATCCACTGCCGACGGTGTTGCACCCG
Organism: Globisporangium splendens; assembly: GCA_006386115.1. NCBI lineage: Eukaryota > Oomycota > Peronosporomycetes > Pythiales > Pythiaceae > Globisporangium > Globisporangium splendens. Next base: position 862,200 of record VFIW01000003.1, read on the forward strand.
CAGCACAGAGCAACTCGAGGATCTATCGACAGTGCCAAACAATCAAAAGTGTCAGTACTGTGTGCTGAGTCTTGCGACTTCTAGAGCATCAAGACACATTTCTGCAAGCGGTACTTTGAGGTCCCCTGCATTCGCTGCAGCATGAAACGCCGTCGCACCCAGCGCACACGATTGGTTGACGTCAATGTCCTCGGCTTGCAGCAAGAGCTCCAGCATGGCAGCGTCGCCAGATGCCGCCACGAGCAGCAGCGGACTCTCCTGGCTGCTCTCAAACCAAGCGAGACGCAAAGTTCATAAGATAACTGACGTGCTCAAGTACACAAAGTGAGAAACGGTACGTACTCGTTGTTGGTGAGGTTGCAGTCGATGCCAGCGTGCAGCAACGCTTGGATCACTTGTGGCGCTGCACCAAGTTTCAGCGCGACGAGAAGCAGCGGACTGCCGCTTGCATCGCATATCCGGTGGCACTTGCGCTCCTCGCGCTCGCCGTTCTCACCGGTTGCAAGCAGCATTTCCTCCAACGCTGGGACGTTCTCGTTGATGATGGCTCGTGTGATGCGAGTGAACGTGACTTCGTCAAAGGCTACTGCGGCAGTGTTGTCAATAGGTGGCCCGTCAACCTCATGGAAAGCAGCTGGCGATGCTGTGGGGGAATGCTGCTGGTTGCTGGTGCTGTAACTGCTGTATGGACTCGGTTCCTGCCCTTCTTGCTGGTGCGCGTACTGACTGAACACATTCAAGTAGTCGCTCCACTGCGCCGCGCTGATGCATGTCTGCGCTTCGTCGCCTTCGTCGCTTGGGCGGCACTGAAAGACGAGCGTCCGAGGGGGCGAAGCCATCGTCTCGATCTGGAAACTATTCGTTGGCTCGTCAAGCACCGTGACGCTGCAGATCTCAAGGAACGGGATCGAGCAGCTCATCATACCTTGCTCGCAGTCCACAGTTTCGCGCCACTGCAACATAAAAAGAATGAACATGGAGCATATACCAGAGCAGACATGTGGTTCTAATCTGCTCCTATAGGCAGCAACGTACCTGGAACCGGGATAATGAGCTATCGACTTCGCACCACGCTCGTCTCGCGACGCCAAGCTTCCTACTACCGGCTTGCAACTCTCCACCTCCAGATACAAGATCATTCGCATGCTTCTCTTTCGTTTTATGGGAAGCCGGACCCCTGCAGCCCCGCTGGTGCTGCCTCTCCGCCGCCTTATCGGAGACCCACGCCTGGCGGTACATGCTGCATTTGCGAGGGTATGGCTCGTGCTGTGTCTTCTTGACATGATCGCCTGCATGAGATGGAACCGCATTGTTGGAGCCCTCCGAGGGAAACTTCCAGAGAAAGCCGCCGATGCCGCGCGAGTCGTTGACCACGACCTCGTCGTAGAGCTGCTTCAGGTGGCTGCGCGTGTACTCGCGCACCTCCCGTCGCTCGCGCTCGGCTTCCTCGCCATAAACGCCAGCGCCGTTGCCATCTCCCATTTCCTTCATTTGTGAGTGTGAGTGTTTTTTCTTTTCTTTTTTATCTTGGGCATTATGTGTCCTTTCGCGAAAAAGGAATTTGTTGATTTAGCGGTTTCTTAAGTCACGACGTGACCCCAAAAGATCCCACACACACATAGCACAAATGGTGTGTCGTTAAGTAAGCATTTGCTTATGTCAACGACACCGAACTTCTATTGATTCGCTTTGAACGCCTGCACTGCCTGCCCACTCGGCGAGGAATGGTTCGGACGAAAATGAATGCAAGTCGCGGACAAATGCCGCGGCGGACTGCACCTGGCAGCCGAGTTGCTCCATGGCCTCGAGCCATTCCGGTAGATTCGTGCCCTGTTCAAGTATCACGCCCTCGCGGAGCACGGTCACCTGGTAGCCCTTGTCCAGCGCCGACTGAATGCACACGTGGATGCTGCTTAGCGTCGAGATCCCGACGACGACAAGATGCGAGATGCCGAGGTTGCGCAGCGTGTAGTCGACATTCGCCGCCTCAAAGATGCTAAGTGAACACAAAATCAACAGCGAATTAGAGGATTAGGCACATTTTTAGCAATCAAAACGTAAGTGATACCATCATAATACGTACTTGATGCCAGTGCGTGGGATCACAATGTCGTTGTCCGTGGGTGCGACTCGCGTGAGGATCTTGGCGCCGAAGCCCAACTTGGCCACGTGGATGCCGGCGTGTCTGTGCGCGCGACTGCGGTCGCGGCCGTCTTGCGTCGCGCTCGCCACGATCGAGTACACTACCTCCATGCCCTCACTCGCGCGACTGGCCAGCAGCACATCCTGAATCGTCGGCACCATGACCGAGTTGATGCGCTTGTAGTACTCGAGGCGGTTCACCTTGCGGGGAGTCACTCTGCAACTCGAAGACGCAGGTTTCATTCTCGTGCAATGCGAAGCAGTTCTGGACGTCCAGGATGAGCAATGCCGTCGTCATGGGACACCAATGGTTCGTGACGCTGATACTGCCAGTGCGCGCAGTGGCTTGATTGTTGTCCAGGTAGCACGATGTGGAGCCATAGTTGGTGCTGCTATGGCTGCTGTTGCAACTAGACGCAAGTGACGAGGTTTCGTACGCTCCTGGCTCGAAGTTATGAGAGCGTGTGTGAGATCGAGCGATGGATTTACTTGAAGATGCAGCAATGGAAGCTTGAGACAAACGTTTTGTTTGGTTCTTTTCAGGTTTTGAGCAGATCCATGCGGCTCGAGGGGTGCTGGAAGGCGTCGACACGGTTGAGCTACCTGACGAGCCATTTGTCTGCTGCCCGAGTCGACTCCGAAGCTGCTTGGACGCCTCAAGTTGCTGCTTCTCGAGATCGTTTCGTCGTTGCTCCTCCAGTTCACGCTGCTGCTTCTGCTTGGCACTTGTCTCGATGGTCTCCAGCACGAGCGCAGCTGCCTGGACACCGAGGAACTTAATCGTCAGCGCGAACTCTCGCCGATCCAAGTAGCAGCTTCGGATCTGGTCAAACACGAAAGACGCCTTGGCGCTCGAGAGCATCATGGCAGGGATTTGAACCGCAGCGGCAGCACTTCGTCGACTGCCAGCGTCCATGACAAACGCCGCGTTGGGATCTTCCGTGCTCGAGCTCCCGTCGCATCAAGATAAATGATATCTTCTACCGATCGGACTCGACAGACTTTCTGAAATCTCGTGAAAGAGTGCACACTCAGTGTCAAAAATGGGTCGCGAAGGGGCGAGAGGACTCACCGACATCCTTTCGGCTCTTGGCCACGAGGCGGCGACTCTTTTGAGTCTCTCCGCCACAAATCCCCCATGAACTCTTTGGTCCCACGAGACACGCAACGCACTCTGCTGGCAGCACTTCGCTCACATTACCACCCAACGCAACTGTAGCATTGAGGATCCAAACTCATTCCAAGTGTGAATCATACACACAATAAATCATACCAAGACAGAAATGAGCAGCTACTCCCCAACGCTTGCCGTGTCCAACATGTCGTCGTCCATGACCATGCCGGCGCAAATGCAGCAGCCACCACAGACATCGGAATTCCTGCCGTCGATCTCTCCGAGCGTCGTCTACTCGACAGCGCACGCGGTTTGGTCTCCCCACGAGATGCAGATCTTTCACAGAGGACTCGCCGAGTTCCCTGTCGACAAATACGACAACGTGACCCGCTACATCAAAATCGCCGCGATGTTGCCAGGAAAATGCGTCCGTGACGTCGCGTTCAAAGTCAAGGCTCTGAGCGTCTCCCAGGAGAAAATGTCCATGAATCGCGACCAGTTCTCCAAGCGCATGAAGATCGAGCCGCACCAGGAGGTCAGCAGCGAACTCATACTTTGTAGCAGCATCGCTGATGGCCAGGTTTGAATAACGTCGACGCTTTGCTTGTCTGGTTTCACGCGTGTACAGACGCAGACGCTCACGTTTCCAGTCCCAGTGGGAGGAGACGACTCCGAAGACGCGCAGTTGAATGCGCTGCTGCAGGACAACATGGTCATGATGAACACGATGCGCTCGAATCTCCTGAGCGGCAAGCTGGACGACAACAAGGAGCCCATGCTCAAATTTCGCGACAATTGCCACACTGTCTTGAACACGTGCGTTCACGACTCTGCATGGGGTGTATCTCTTTGGTAGTGTGCAGTCTATTAATTGTTTTCTCACGAGTACTTGCGGCTTTTTTTTCCTCGTTTGTTGTGACAGCCTGGGCGATATCTGCAACTCGATTCCGCCGCTTCCGGTGCAGCTCGATGCATCGCTGATTTCGAGTCCCAGGAACAACCAACAAGGCTGAGATTGAGACATAGAAAGAGGGTAACATTGGCAAAGGTAAGTCACTGAAACACGAAATGATTATGTATTTGTTTGCATGCAGCAACAGCGAATACACTATTGGGTGGAATGCAAGGCACGTACCGTTCCAAACTTGCGTCCTCGACCTTCTTGAGACCACGGGGGGATCTTCATCTGGGTGAAAGGCATGGTGCTGGCAGATCGATACTCAATCCCGCAGCATTGCTTTATCTTCTGCTTGAGCGTTTGCGGTCACTGGAGCGATCACGACTTCGGCTTCGACTGCGTTTTCTGCGGTCATCACGTGAGCGCTCTCTCGTACGATCTCGGCTTCGACTTTGTCGTCTCGATGAAGAAGACGACGATCCATGGCGATTCTCCCGTTGTCGAGATCTGTCGCGATCATCGCGAGAAGATCGACGGTCGTGACTCGGACTTCTTTTTCTGTGGTCATCGCGGCGATCCTTCCGACTTTCTCGATCGTTTGAGCGTCGTGGAGATCGCGAGTGTGACGCATGGTGCGCTCCTCTGTCTTTGCTTTTCTCGGTATGATTCAAACCAGACTGGCGCGGTTTCTCTGAAGCGCTTGGCTTAGACGACGACGAAGCGTGTTTCTTTTTGTGCTTGCTCTTCGCATTATCACCAGCCATTGGAGGTCGCATCGTGGCGCCAAGACCGAGTAATTTGTGGCGAGGCTTGGGCTCTGCGCTCTTGTCGTCCTTGTCCACACTGCCTCTCCAGCCCATACCGCGAAGCAGCGCTGCTCCGAAATCCTCAATGGGAACCATCTCGTACGCCGAACTGTGCACGTCGAGCTCATCGGGACGCATCGACACGTCGAGACGGTACTTCTCGTTCACGTCGTTGAGCTCATCCATACCAGGCACCACGTTCTGCTTCAGAATCGGCGCCGTTGGTGCGTCACCTTCTCCATGCTTTTTGTTTTTCGTTTGCGCCTCAAAATTAAACAGCTTGGCTTTGATTTCCTTGAGTTTCTCGTTCTCTTCGTCGCGCTTGCCAGTGTCTGCAGACGCTGAAGCCGACGCGGTGTTCATAGGGATCACCAACGTTGACGCATGAGACGAGGACGAGTCGTCGTGCTTCCCGTGATTCACAGCATCTTCGAGCAGTTTCTTCGCCGCGAGCTCATCGGCCGTGAGACTGGCTTCATTCTCGTCGTCTTGGGTCGATTTGCTGTCTGTTTCCCCACTCTTTGCACTCGCAGATGCACTGTCGCCGCGTTCCGCATCCTTGTCTCCTCCCTCGCCCTCCTGTGTCTTCCATGCGTTCGCCTTGATCAGCGGGATCACGAGCGCCTTCTTCGCGTTGCCGGCTTCGTCAAACTCGACGTCCTGGCGCGCATTCGGGTCAAAGTCGGTCACGAACACCTTCTCGACCGCGGGGCGCGCCGTCGGCAGCGCGCTCGAGAACACGCTCGCGATGGATGCCGACGCGCCACTGCTCGAGGAAGCAGAAGACGCGGCGGACGGCTGCAGCGCCGGCTTCTTGGCCTTCTTGAGCGAGAACCCGAGCTTCATGGCTTTCTTCGTGCGCTTATTAGGTTGGAAATGGTGTTGCCAAGCGTTTAGCCACATGTAACCGAAAGCATTGTTTTATTAAACACATATCGGACACTCAGCATTTTCAGCGTGGTGCGTGACAGTCCACACTAATTCGAGAACACTGTTTATTTGGACTAGCCTTTAAATCGTAGTCTTTTAGGGATGTGCTTCTGACAACCTGGAGTCAGAGCGTTGCAAATTCTGTACATTTCTAGCTCACGACAGATCTATTTTTGCACTATTCACCGAATAACTGCAGCTAGATGACATCCACATTCCGCGGTCATGCGAGAGCTATTCCCACGAACGAACGGCGATGACGCAGTAGACGATTAATCACGAGCTGGAGGAGGAAAGTGGCGCCGGACCTCAGCGGACCCCGGCGCTCGTCTACGTCGTCACTGCGCCGTGGGTCTTCCACCCGCGTCCTGGCTCCCCCGGATCTGGCGGCGGAGTTGACTCCCAGCGCGACAGCACATCCGCAACGTATTTTTCCTGCTGACCGTGGCGCTCATTATCGATGGCAAGCTGGACTGGGTCGAGCGACGACTGTACTTTCGCGTATGTCAAGCGACAAAAGTGCAGGCGCGATGGACAGAGATTTTGCGTCTGGAAGACGACTTTCTCAAGGGCAAGGGCGTCCATGTGGACACGGTGTACGCGCTCATTATGGAGATCGACCACAGCGAGACGCATTCGCGAGTCCCTCTGCGAGAAGCACTCAGGTACTTTTGGAATCGCATCTCGAGATTTCTGTCCTAGTGACCTGGCGCCCGTACCTTGTATCGCATCTTTACGCTGGCGCAGTGCCTTCAGTCATCGTACGCGCATGCGCACCATGGAGCCACATACGTACACAGTGGGCCTCTAGAGGGATGGACGCCACGCCAAGAGCGCATTTGAGCGCATGGAGCCTTTGACGAGTGCACTGAGGGGCATAGTGTAGCCATGACCACACTCCTGTGCATTCCGTAAGCAGCGCATCATCAAGCAGCTGCTTGGAGGTTTCAGCCAATGGCACGCGTCCTCCCGCGCGACGTAGCCAAAGTTGACGCGATCGGATCGATTCGTAATCGGTCACTAAAGTGGTTTTATCTCCCATTAGAGAAAAACGTGCTCATATCAAACTTCACAGGCATTAAGAAAGATGAGGGTTCAAGAAAACAAATCTCTACCGTTTTTATTGATTATCCTTTATAAGTCATCATGACAATGCTACTAATATAAAAAGGACTATGTATTGTAAGAGTGCTGCTGCGTTGAAGGGAACAGGATGGATGCTAAATCAGTACCCTCACGTTTGACACGCCGTCTCCCTGCCTCACCATCCAGAACCTCCCCCCATCCGATTGCTCGCGTTCTGAGAGCAAGCTGCACGAGGGCGTGGGGATCGCGCTCATTTGACGAAACGGCAGCAGCGGCACGCAAGCGGCCATCGTTCATCACAATTTGATTTGCCTCCTTCCCCCCCAGCAGCAACTCAAACACACTCAAACACACACATCAGCACCATGGCCAAGGTCGCGATCATTTACTACTCCACGTACGGCCACGTCGCCACGCTCGCCGAGACCATCAAGGAGGGTGTCGAGTCCATCGAGGGCGTGACCGCGACGATCTACCAGGTGCGCGAGACACTGCCCGAGGGCGTGCTCGAGAAGATGCACGCGCCGCCAAAGAAGGAGTACCCAGTCGCGACCAACGACGTGCTCAAGGAGGCTGACGGCATCCTCTTCGGCATGCCCACGCGCTTCGGCGCCGTGCCAGCGCAGATGAAGGCGTTCTTCGACGCGGCCGGCGGGCTCTGGCAGGAAGGCGCGCTGATCGGCAAGCCCGCAGGCGTGTTCTTCAGCTCGGCGAGCCAGGGCGGCGGTAACGAGACCACGGTGCTCATGACGCTCCCATTCCTGACCCACATGGGGATGCTCTATGTGCCGCTCGGCACGCGCGCCAAGAAATTCGGCACGTTGGACGAGGTCGTCGGTGGCGGCAAGTGGGGCGCGGGCACCTACGCCGGCGACGGCACGCGCAAGCCATCGGAGCGCGAGTTGGGCATCGCGCGCGTGCAGGGTGAGAGCTTCGCGGAAATCACCAAGAAACTCGCGGCGTAAGAGTGTCAGAAACATGCAAGGCACGCACTCGTTCCCTGGAAACAGGGTTCTTGTAAGTTGACGCGTGCGCACGACACTAGTCGTAGTACACAAGAAGAAAAAGTGAAATTGGATTCGAATAAAGCTTTGCGCGTTGTACAAAATGCCTTGCGCCATTTGCTTTTTCTTTTGAGCTGTGCACACGATGACAATGATCCAGTCAGCGCAGCTGGAGACTCGGTGGTGCAATGCGTTTGATACTATGGACTCAGGCCACGAGGTAGACGACGACGAATTACATCACCTCCACGCTGCCAGTCAACGTCATAGCATTGTTGTCATTTGCGCGTGGGCTATTCTGTTAAACCAGCGAGACGAACTTCTTACACAAATGTCTACTTTTTGTATTAACCATACACACCTCATGCACGCAAGGATTATCTGGGGTACGTACTCAGACTACACAAGCATTTTCCAATTAAAGTATCTTCTCCAAACGAGTTTTCACTTGGCGCTCTTAGTCTTGCAGTTGGCGACCTTGGATGGAGCAGGTGTGGCTGCTGCGTCCGCTTCACCAGCCACGGTCGATCCTTTGCTTGGCTTCGGAGTACGGGTCTTCTTTGGCTTGCGAGTCTTTTCAGGCTTTGGAGTCTTACCCTTAGATGGACTAGAAACTGGAGCCTTGGTAGTAGCGGCAGGAGTTGGCGCCTTGGTAGCAGCCGGAGTTGGTGCCTTAGTAGTGGCAGCTGGAGTCGGTTCTTCTGTGGCGTCGTCATTCACATCGCCGTCGTCTGAGCCAGACATTGTCGAGTTGCCGCCTGTAGTTGGAGAAGACACACCTCCACCACACTTCTGAACTGGCGCAGGGATGCCGAACTTGTAGTTCTTCTCGTAGTCCGTATTGCTTCCCTTGTATTGCGAGTTGACAATGTCATTCGTGTAAAAGTAGAAGCACTGATCAGTTCCCTTGTTCTCGAGCTTCGAGACGCGGTCTCCACCAACGAAAGATGGGCACTTTGGAGCAGCAGACTTGGTGCCAGCAGTGGTCAACTTGATATCCGCACACGATCGGAACTGAGGCTCCGCCCAGCCGATATTGCCGAAACTGGAACCCACACCGAACCACGTCCACTGAAGCACGTAGTCACCCGTCGGCAGCCAGTCAGGGAGCACAATCTTGTCTCCACACGGAATGGTGTTGTCGCCACTGCTATCGCCAGCGTATCTGGTGTTCGTCCCCTTTGGCAAGCAAGTTGGACCAGACTCACGACACGTGTAGTAAAACGCGTTCTTGTCAAAGACCTCCTTTGATTCTTCACCGCGCTTCGCAATGGACCACCGGATGAAGCCACCCAAGTGGTTGTTGCGCCAGTAACGCACGTCGATGGTCTCGCCGGCTTTGAACGACGTCGATTGTCCGGGAGTGTTGCTTGGACATCCGATCTTGCCTTCAATGTCGGCGCGTGAGCCGGTTTCTCGCGAGACTGGCTTGGTGAGCCACGAGTGCGCGTCCACTGGAGTGAACGAGCTGAGCGCAAGCAGAGCGGCGGCGGAGGCTGCGGACGTGATGAACTTCATGGCTTTGCGCGTTCGACGAGTGCGTGGAACGAGGCGAATCGGAGAATGAGCGAACGAAACGAATGGCGGGAGGCAGAGCGCATGATGGCAGTAGAACGGTAGGCGCAAGAGGCTGATCATTGCCGTTAAGGGACGGCAGGTTCAAGGAGTTCAGGTGTGAACCCACTTCATGACTCTGTGGCGTGCGCTTCGAATCCAGATGGCTACAAAATGGGCTGGCTACTGCGTCTCTCGCACACAGCCCTACTTTACCTCAATACCTTTTCACCTACAATATTATATCAAATGGTACCACATTTTTGCCTCTTCACTATCAACAATAACCTTTATATTTGATATATGAGTAATAGTTTATTGCAGTACTCCACCATTTGTCGAAGGATCGAGTCGCGCTCGTTGTGTCCACCTGTTTTCTAGTTCTTTTATTTATTGTTTCAGGCGTTTTACGTCGTTCAAGCTTTGCGTCTGTACATGTTGCTCCGTGCCGCTAAACTTTGACTCGCATGATTGCACGTTGCGGCGCATTCTCGGATCGCAGGTGGCATGTAAAGGCACAGTGGGGATGCACTTTGGGCGACTCTTGCTGAGGCGACCAATGGCGACGTCATGTGCTCCTCCCAGACTTCGCTCGTCTCGTGGCCACGGAGGCAGGGACGCTCGCTTTCGAAACAGCAGACGACAGAGCTCAATATACACAGCATAATGACAGAGAGAGTGCAAGTTACTTGAGCGTGTTGATTGAACGCCACATGTTGAAAACGCGTCTGACGTTGCGCAGGATGCAATCTTGAGAAAGTTGACGTTGGGTAATCGACTGGAGCTGCTCGACGCATTGATTACGGTTACCGGTGGTGCCATGACGAGAGATCAGGCGTCAAAAGCCCACTTTTGACTCTGCCCTAACGGCTTGTCCTATTGCTGTCGCTGAATGCAGGCAATGGCGTCTTGCTTTTGGACATGGCATGCTGTCCAACTCGCGGGTCTGCGTTCGTCAAGGGATGCGAACGTCAACCGATGGATCTGGCGCGAACGACGAGAGATGGACGCTCTTGACACACTACCGCCTGGTTTTGCTCGAGGTCGTCGCGACCCAGTCATCTTACGAACAGTAAACACAAGTTTGCACTCCACCAGCTGTGCGATCACGCCAGACTCAGGTGTTGAGCTGCGTTGGCGCCGCGACCATCCCGCGTGGTCATGGTTGAGCTGCAATGTTACTTTGAAGCAGACGATGTGGACGAATGTGTGAATGCCTCCTGGCCACAGGAAACGAAGAGCTCCGTTCTGGCGCAAAACTGACTCCGTCACTTCTCAATGTGAAGTGCTAAGCGCATTCCTAGCCTCAGCTTTTCCACTCGCAACTCGAAAGAAAATAGTAGCTGAGCTGCGTCATCGCGAGTGGGTACAACTTGAGACGATATGAGCAACAAATCTGCCTCGTGTTAGTAGCTGAGGCGCAACAAATCAAGTTGCATCTGCCACGCACCCACACATCAAGCCGCAGCCACAAAACCAAACACAAAACCATGAACAGCGTGCATGAGCGTCGTTGCTTTTCTCTGGTTCGTTCATGCTGGCACAAATGATGGACCCAAAGGTTCTGATACATTCACAAAATGCTCGCTGTCATTTTTCAATTTGCCTCCCATTGCCCTCAGCTCAACTCAAATCCACCATGACTTTTCTTACTTCATCTCTCCCTGTGCCCTCCGCTGCGTTGCTGACGCTGAACTCGTTTGCTCAAGTCGACGTTCACTGATGGCTCACCAAGCCAGTCTCGCGAGAAACCAGTGCAGATCTGGACGGTTCCATGTGCTGCCCAACAACACTCCCGGACAATCGACGTCGTTCAAAGCCGGCGAGACCATCGACGTGCGTTACTGGCGCAACAACCACTTGGGTGGCTTCATCCGGTGGTCCATTGCGAAGCGCGGTGAAGAATCAAAGGAGGTCTTTGACAAGAACGCGTTTTACTACACGTGTCGTGAGTCTGGTCCAACTTGCTTGCCAAAGGGGACGAACACCAGATACGCTGGCGATAGCAGTGGCGACAACACCATTCCGTGTGGAGACAAGATTGTGCTCCCTGACTGGCTGCCGACGGGTGACTACGTGCTTCAGTGGACGTGGTTCGGTGTGGGTTCCAGTTTCGGCAATATCGGCTGGGCGGAGCCTCAGTTCCGATCGTGTGCGGATATCAAGTTGACCACTGCTGGCACCAAGTCTGCTGCTCCAAAGTGCCCATCTTTCGTTGGTGGAGACCGCGTCTCGAAGCTCGAGAACAAGGGAACTGATCAGTGCTTCTACTTTTACACGAATGACATTGTCAACTCGCAATACAAGGGAAGCAGCCCTGATTATGAAGAAAAAAACTACCAGTTTGGCATCCCTGTGCGAGTCAAAAAATGCAACGGAGACACGTCCCCAGACGACAACTCGACGACTTCTGGCTCAGATGGTGTGGACGACGACGCCACTGCAGCACCGACCCCTGTCGTGACTACGAAGGTTCCAACTTCTACTCCATCAACCAAACCTTCAGCCACTAACGAAAAGACTCCAAATCCCCCAAGACTCGCAAGACACAGAAGACTCGCAAGCCAAAGCCCAGCAAAGGAGCGACTGTTGTTGGCGAAGCGGACACGAAAGCTGCACCTGCTCCGTCCAAGGTCGCCAACTGCAAGACCAAGAGTGCCCAGTCGATTCACTCGCCTCATTCTTCTTGTTTCTCTCAAGTAAATTTGTCGACCTCTGCTTTTTTTTGCTTCAGTAACGTCAATATCAACCCTTGAACTTGATCAAGACACTGAAGTAGTAGTTTTTTTTTTACCAAGTCGCTTGTGTGGGTCAAGCGATGCTTCTGGATCACGAATATTTGAGATTAACACAACTCGCTTCCCAACGTTCGAAAAAGAAGCTTGAAGGCGTCTGCTTGAGGCACAAAACCTTCCACTATCTGTCGCCACCACACCCACTCAGTTCATTTTGGAAGTTCGGCAGCGCTCATCTCCCTTGCAAGTCACTTGCACCAGCGCCAAGCAATTGCTGCACGCACAGTTTACTCTTGGTGTCGTTTGTCTCGTTCCGAGTAAACGCTGCCTATAATAGCGTTTGCAGCTGGCAGGCTTGCATGGGGTGGCACAGCTGCAAGGATTTATCGAGTGCCAGCAACGTCAAGGAGAAATGCCGTGATAAATAGCTTTCGATGCCGGTCTTCCGAGCTCTTTCTGCTCGTGATACCCAGTGAGGTGTCGCGGTATCCATCCAGTCCAGCATTATTGGGACATGCGGGGATCTGAATGGTGACCGGGAGTTGCCAGCAACACAGGAATAGCCCACTGGATGGGGCTATTTGTGCAGCAAATAACTGCCAGAGCGAACCGAGTATTAAGAGACGCTTTACATCAAGTAATTCGATCTTGCCAACTTGAGAATGCGCGCAGGACTGCAACATTGCAGCACGAATAATCACCGAGTAACCGTCACAAGCAAGGCGCTCTTGGATGCTCTTTTTTCGCATGGTCCGACCTTTTGATGAAACGACATCGAGATGCTATTGTTATACTTTCTCATGTTTTAAAATTGATACAGTTGAGTGTTTGTTGTGGCGACGGCCATCGAAATCCACATTGGCGCCATCTTGGTCGTATCTTCCGTTTTATAATTGATAAAACTGTCTGTATTTTGTGGTGCTGTGCGATTTTGGGCAGCTGCACTTTTTGAAGTGCACCCGAAAATCGAGGGGTCGTCAAGTAAATTACCCGCCACCTCTCGCCAAAGATAACAGCATCAACACTCACTTGATGGCATTTGTTTATAATAATCGCGAAACTTGCAGCCATCAAAGCAGCAATGAACCCACTCAACCCAGTCCCAAGCGCCGATCTTGCTCCATCAGTCACAATCGATCACTCTCCATCGCAACCAATCAAACAAAATTAGAGAGCCCGTAGTTTACCAACCATATGTTGTTTTTATCTTACAGTAAAATAACCGCTTCACACAACACTGCACCAGTGCTGGACTGTAGCGTAAGTAATATAATGTTATTACTTTCCCACCCAGCGCCAAACCCCGCCCAAAAAATTCAGAACGCAAGGGGAAGGGGGAGGGAGGGTTGCGCAGAATAATGAATAAAAAAGGAGCAGAAGCGATGCAAAACAACAGCACGCACACACGACACATCAACAGCCATAAGCACGAAAGGCGTCTCTGTGTGCGTGCATTTGTATTCCGCTATTGTCATTTCAACAGCAGCGCGTCCGACGTGGCGAAAGAAAACGAGTCGCGCGTGGCATCGAGCGTTTCGCGCGTCTGTCGCGAGAGTGAGTGAGTGAGTGAGTGCGTGTGCTACGTGGAACAAGAAGGGCGTAAAGTGGTGCTGCGGGAGTAAAAGTCCGGACGAAGCATGGCGACGGCGCTGCATTCAAGCACCAGCAGTGGTCCCGAGCACGATGAGATGGCGCTCTTGCGGCTGGAGAGGGGGCTGCTGAGTGCCGCCGACAGTGGCGTCGAGTATATGGGAAGAGAGGCGGCCCAGCAGGCGCAAGACGAGAGCGAAGCGAAGACGCCACCTATGGCGACGACGGGAGAGAAACTGCTGCCGCTGGCCCCCGAGGCGCACTATCGCACGGCGTCGACGACACTAGAAGCTGGCAGCACAGGCGACTCGTCGTCCCAGAAGAAGCAGCAGACGATGGAGATGGAGCTGGCGCTCGCGACGACAGCAGCAGCATTCGGCGAACATGGCGACAAAGGTGCATACTTCGAAGGGTATCTCCGCAAGCGGTACTCCACGAGCATGTACATGGGTTCGTGGCGGTACTGCATCCTCCAGGGCAATCGGCTGCGATGGTATATGACCCAGGAGCTCGCGCACGCCGACAGCCAATTACGCGGCGAAGTGTGGGTCCGCGACGTGGAGCCGTGGAACGGCCAGGGATCCATGAACACGTACCCGCATGCGTTCGCAATCCGCACGGCGAACCATCGGCAGCTGTTGTGTTCGTCCAAGTCCGTGGACGAGAAAGACGAGTGGCTCGCGAATTTACAGAAATGCATCCAGCACATCAAGCGCCACGGCGGCGGCGACCGGCCTCACAGCCACATCCACCACGAAGGCGGCTCGGAGAACCGCCGCATTGTCCCCGAGGATATGCTGCGCGCGACCAACGCCGAGTCGGTCGGAGGCGTCTCGTTCGCAGAGTCGGTTCCTCGCTCTCCAACAATGCCAGTGCTCGGAGCTGCGGTGCCAGCACCGACGGACGCGACTTCAGCAGCCAGTGAGAGCGAGTGCACACGGTGTGCGATTCGCTTTGGAGCCGTGCTCGCGCGCCGGTATGTGTGTGGCTCGTGCGCGAAACCCTTTTGTTCGCGCCATTGTTCGAGCTACGTGAAGCTACATCACCTGGGACTGCGCTCGGCTCGACGATGCTGTATGGCGTGTGCGCGGCGCCAAGATTTCATCCTGTACCTTCGTTCGCTCTCGCGCTTCTTGGACTCGATCAACACTGGTTTTCCGAACATGGACGCTGTCATTCTGCAGTGTGGTCCGCAGTTTGATACCTCGGACTTGTTTGAGCGCACGATCGAGAAGCTGCGTCGCGGTCCCATGAGCCTGGTGAAAACCGTCAAGATCCTGTACCAGACGCGAAAAAAGCCGCATTTGTTTGTCGTGACGTGCGAACGTCTGCCGTTTTATGTCGAGAACTGCATCGACCGTGTCGAGAACCTGTGGTACCAGATCCTGCACCTGTTCCAGTGCTGTGATGTGGACTCGGAAAGCTCAGCGATTCAACTGTTCTACTTGCGGCGATACATTCGCGCGATCTGCCGCCGATCGCCTCGCATTGCGCTGCAGACCATTTGGCATGTGCAGGCTTCCGTTGGTGACGCGTCGGGGTTGCACCCGCACTCGCTTTTGTCGTTACTCGGGTATGTGTATCCGATGAGCGAAGGCAACCTCACACTCTGGAGAGAGCACCTTCTAGCACAGTACCCAGACCACCAGCGTGATGAAATCTTGAGTGGACTGAAGCTTGCGTACGCCCAAAGCGAGGCGCTGATTGAACGGGAGAACGGCTCACTGATTGAGAGGTGGCTGAATGCAAGGGCGGTATCGGACTTTGAAGCATCTGCGACCGAGCTCGCGAACTCGGGCATTGAATTGTGTGAGTTCCAGACCAGCATCTTGTACGAGTCGCTTAGTGTGGATGATTGGGCTAGAGGACCTACCCAGATCGAGACCCTTGTGTTCGACCAGGTGAACTTCGTGCAATCCTTGGCAGATATCAGCGAGCGCCTTCGCCACGTGCAACCAGTGCAAAAGCGTGGGATGTTCTTGGAAATCGAGCTGAAGCAGACGAACGAGAAACTGCTCCAGTCAGCACTGTATCCGTTGTGCACAGCGTCCGATCAGCTATATCGAGTGCTCCGAATTCCGCCGAACGAGGGAAAAGTGTTTACAACCAAGATGCGTGCTCCGACGCTTCTTTTCCTCGAGACCGTGCCAGTGGATGCAACCACATTGGTGGGCTCGAACGACCGCTTTCGTCCGTTCGTCTCGACTTCTCACCCACGAAACTCTACGTTTTTCGAGTCGCTTCCTCCTTCCTTTGCGATCCTCGGCGACGGCAGTTCCCGTGATTCCCTCGTGTCATCTACCGAGTCGTCAAACGATGTATTTGCGACACCCAAGACACATAAAGGACGAGGCGGTTCGCAGCAAACTTACCTGGAAGACATTGACCCAATGAGCGACGGCGCAATGAATGGGAAGTCCAATGTGGCGTCTGCGTTGGGAGGAATCATTGGTCGTCACATGACTTTTCCTGGAGCAGATTATAACCGCGACCGCGGAGATTCAACCAACGCGTCGGAGGGTCGGGGATTTTCGTTGGTGTCGACGAATTCGCACAAGCGACACAATGTCGACAACATCGTGTACGACAGCAAAGTGTATGGCGAGAGCTGGGAAGAACGCAAAGAGCGCATCCGTGTGGAGTCGCCATACGGGCATCTGCCAGGGTGGACGCTGTTTTCGATCATTGTGAAAACGAACGACGATCTGCGCCAAGAGGTGTTCACGATGCAATTGATCAAGAAGTTCCAGTCCATTTTCGAGTACGAAGGCACCAACCTGTGGTTGAGAACGTACCGAATCGTGGCTACTGGCGCTAGCATCGGCTTGCTGGAGACCATCAATGATGCTTGTTCGCTCGATCATCTCAAGAAAAACTTCCCAGGCGGCAATCTCTTTACGTACTTCAAAAGTGTCTACGGAGAGCCCTCGACGCCAAGCTTTGAAGCCGCGCGGAAAAACTTCATTGACAGTATGGCAGCGTATTCTGTGGTGTCGTATCTGCTGCTGGTGAAAGATCGTCACAATGGTAACATCTTGCTGAGTACCGAGGGCCACATCATCCACATCGACTTTGGTTTTATCCTGGGAATCGCACCTGGTGGAAGGTTCAGCATCGAAGACGCACCGTTCAAGTTGACTGTGGAGATGGTGGAGATCATGGGCGGCATGAACTCTCCTGGATTTGAAAGATACCACCAATCTATGTGCGACGGGTTCTTAGCACTGCAGAAGTATCAATCCGAGATCGCAGCGCTGCTCCAGACAACCGGCCAGAATTCTCCGTTCCCGTGCTTCGAGTCTGCAAAGCTAGCTAAGGTGATCACAGACCTTCGCGACCGACTGTGCGTTGGATTGAACCGACAGCAAGTGCGAAGGCGAGTGGATCATTTGATTCGCAAAAGCTACAATGTGTGGGGCACTCGGCAATACGATGCCTTCCAGCTGCGCAGCAACAACATCCATCCGTGACTGAATAACGACAAGCTTAGATTAAACAAAATTCTCGAGAAAATGAGCGGCAGGTCGAGTTTGTTGCTGCCGTCAGCGTGCAAACTTACAGATGGATTAGAATTTGTTGAACATGTAAATAAGTTATTTGCTGTTTGTCATGATCTGATAGCGAGTCATCGCGTTCTGCACATGGAGGAGAACAAAGTGCGTGAGTATCGAGGTGGCTACGATTTGAAGTAGCGAAGAAAGGCACATACCTTCAGACTTCCCCGCAGATCACTGTTTTCTTGTTCAAGCATGACATTTTTCGTCAGTAAATCTGCGCAGCGATGCTCGACATGTTCTACTAACGCGTCCACTGTTTTGTATTTGCAGCGAGTTTGCCCTCAAGTTGCTTTTTCTCTTCTATCAGGGCTTGAATGCCCACAGAACTCCCAGCTGTTCCTGGCTGTGTCTTTTGCGGACTCGCTAGCATCATGCGTTTTGCTACGCTTGCCACAGACTGCTGTTGTTTCACGCTCTCGTTTTGTTGCAGCGTTATGCGTCGCACTTCTTCCAGCTGCTTTACCAGTGTTTCGTGCATTTGTTGAATTGATTGCACATGCTGCTTCCCTTCACTTTGACTTTGCTGAAGCTTCGTTTTCAATTTCTCGCACTCGTGGATTAAGCTTTGATTCTTGGTTTCCAATTCCGCAGCGGCAAGTGCTGCAGCCGCATACTTTTCTCTCTCGAGAACGAGACCCAGACTTCAAAAGTGAAACTCGTTTTACTTGTGCCAGCAAGCGCTGCACTGTTGCTGTTGTTGTTGGAAATGGCATTTTTCTTCACCTCGAGCAACTTGATCAATGCTTAGAAGACGAGGCTCGCGACACACTCATTCTGAATGGGGTCCAACATAACGCTGCTCCTCTTGGACAGTGCAGAGCCGACAGTAATAACCGCAACATTCACTCCTTCGACGCACGCTTTCGTCAACGAGTGCAAGGATCGCTCCATAATGTCGGCTTCAGTGCCCTGCTGAAAAACATGATCGACGCGTAATACTGACGCCTATCGACAGGCAGATTATGTCAGTTAGAGACGCTCGCTGACCCCAATGGAAATGACAATTCGAAGAACAAACCCGCACGTACATCGGCTCCATTGGAAACCTCGACAACCATCCCTTCTTTCATGCGTAGCTGCGACGCATCTACGCGCCAAACAAAGCCCCAATTTACTACAACATCTAAAGTAAACGCACGAGCTTCTTGCTTTTTGAACTCACGTACCTGGCTTCCCTGGCGGACGGCAAATGTACGCATGCACCTACAACGAATGCACCTTCACAATCAAGTCCCGCACAACAAAGCGACGGATTCAGTGATAGGCAGCTCGTACCTGTATGGGTACGCCGCTCGGCAGCCTGCGCTTCATGCCTTCACTCACTGCATCCGCACCGCGCGCGGACGAAGACGACGACGACGCGCGCATGATGCCGCCGCATTCTGTTGTTGTTTCTAAATGCGGCTGTTCCTCGCATTTGGTGTGGCGAGTTGCACTTCAACTTTCCCTAATACAAGATCGATCTTCTATTAGCGCCATGTTGAAGTGATGCATGATGTTGCACGAATGTTCACGCCCTTTCGCGGCATCTGCGACGCGCGCATTCAATTCAAAATGGCGATGCACCAACGACAGACTACGTCCATGATGGTGGTGCCTCTAATCATTTCCCCATTTTCCTCTCTCGGTTGAAAGCTCTGCTGAAGTGTTGTGACTCGGTTCTCCAGATGACGAAGCAAAGAGGACCCCAGTCGACTCACTCCCAGGCACATAGTCGATGCACTGCGGTCACGTTCGTGCTGGAAACCTTGCTGCTGCTGGCATTATGTGCGGTTTCGTGGCGGGTAGACTGATCGTGGCGCTGGTCATCGAGTATGCGTTCGCGTCGATGACGTGGGTGGCGACGGCTTCGTGGATTGGGTTCCTTGTTGGTGGAGTGGTCGTTGGATGTCTGGTGCTGTACAACGTTGGCGTGTTCCTCGTCGGCGCGCTAGCAGGCGCTCTGCTCGCGTTCGTACTCAACACATCGTTTGGCTACCGCATTTATCCAAGCCAACCGGACGTCATGCTCGCGATCATGATCATCGTGTTGGCTCTCATCGGCGGATTCCTTGTGTGGAAGCTCGAAAAGTTTGTGATCATCCTCGCGATGAGCTTCATTGGCGCTACAGCACTCGTCTGGGGAATCGGCTGCTTCGCAGGCAACTACCCGAGTGGAGCAGATCTCAAGCGATTCCGCTACAAAGACTCTCAAGGCGATTGGATATACGACATCCCGGATGCCTGGTGGGTGTATCTGTGCGCGACGCTCTTAATCTTTCTCTTTGGCGTTTACTGGCAATTCACTCGATCCGCCAAAGGCGTGAACCACCCACGTCCCGCTCGTAATACGACCACAAGACACAGTATCAACGACGACTATCAACGTGTCGCTGGGACGCCTTTCTTCCATGCCGAAGCTCCAACGTGACTTCCATTTTGATGGCAGTACTTGGTAGCAGGTTTATCCAGTATGTCGCTGTCATTGCCGCTTCACACCATACTTCTGCTCACGGTCATTTTTCAACTTTAGGTTCTCCACTGCGTTGTCACTTTGCACACTTTTCAATTTCACGTTCTTTTGCGTCTTCACGGACCTCTTGTAGTGGCCAAAGTGTGTGTACAACTCATCGCGCTTTGTCATCAGATAGATCCTTACAAACCAAACTGCATTGCTTTCATGTTGAACATTTGAGCATATTCCGTCAGTCCCCAAATGTCTGTATACACTTGCTCTCCAGCTTCTGAGCTCTCTCCCTATTGCGAACGCGGTGCGCGTCATGGGTAACGACATCTCTGTGGTCGTTTGCGCGCTCACCTCCCTCCAACAAGAGCGAGAAGAAGGATTTGTTCATGCCTATTTGCGGCGCATCTAACAGTTTGCACTGTTGGAACGGGGATGATGAGTACTCGAGACTGCGGTTGACGCTGACAAAGTCAGGATACAATAGGAAAGGTTGCTCGCTTGAGCATCAGCCCCATCCTGAGATTGACAAGTGTCGCAATCGCTTTCCTTTGAAGAAACCTTTTAAAGGTGCCAGGAGTGGTGACTGCGACCTTGTTGTCAGTCAAAAGGGAAAACTGGTGGTTCAGTTTCTGGGAGAGACGTGCAGCACCACACGTCCATTAGCTGCGCGAAGCCTGGCCACATTTTGGGGGGATCTGCAAGAGGTAGGGATCATAATCGCAGTAAAGTGTACCACCCGTCACAGGTTTCTGAAGATTCATTCCTGTACGTTTCAAGATGCGCTGGTGTAGGCTTCAAGCAGGCAGCGAATCTTGACCAGCACGAAATCGTTTGCTGTCAACAAGTTTAATAGAATCGTATCGCCTCTGCCTGGCTCATATTTTGTTGGTGGTGGCAGTCTCTTCTGTTGCGCTGCGTATTTGGAGTTTCTGCCACTTGTTCAGAGGATACGCCGAGACTTTTTTCACCATCGCATTGGAAACCAGCCACCACGACAGCAAACAACACCGAAGATAATGGGATCGAGCCGCATCTTCCTTTTGTGACAAGCAATTCCGATCAGGATGAGTGCTCTGGGGTCAGCTATTCACAGGCGTAAGGAAGACACTTGATGTCCACGCCAACTGGGGACTTGAAGGCGCTCGCAAAAGCAAAGATGCGCCTAGGTGCTGAGTAATGAGAACTCAATTATTTATGGCTCGCAGTGAAGCCGAGCACACATGGAAAGGTGAGCAGCCACAGCACTGACGTCGTGGGAATCATCGTCTCACCCTGTTGTCCATTGTCGCTCTTGCGAGGGAAAAACGGACAGACATCCAGTTAGACAGTTCACGAAGCGCCTATCGTCAGTATTAAAGCGATTATTAGTTTTTGCATTCTATCAAGCTGAAGCGTGATGCTTTCCCGCATCTAGTGGACGTTCTCTCCCACTGCCAGATGCAGAGAAGAATCTCTTTTCCCTCCGTTGCATCATCACCTCAGCAGATAGAACAGACGAACACGCGCTCGTGCCACTCTGCAACACGCAGATGGCGCTCCCCTCTCAAGATGCAAACAGGGCGAGGTCCACTGGCCTGGGCTGTCTTCTGGAGCTTCCCAGGACCTCATTCACGCTTTTGCGCTCCAGCAGCTCCAGCAACTCCAGCAGCAGCAGTCTCAACGCAAGATGGTGTGCTCGATGATCTTTAAGACTCTGGCGCTGACGCTCGCGCTCGCGTCGACTGCGGACGCCGCCATCCGCCACCTGCAGCAGCAGCAACAGCAGGGCAAGCCGACGCCTGCGCCGACCGTGCCGACGTTCACGCCGGCTCCAGGTCCACCCAAGAACTGGTACGTGGCTGCTGAAGCGCCTGACTACAACAACAAAGTCATCGGCGAGTTCCTCCCCAAGATCAAGGACGTGCGCAGCAAGGGCGAAAAATACGCCGTCTTCGACTGGGACAACACGTGCATGTTCGGCGACATCTCGTACACGTCGGTGTACTACCAGATGGACAACCTGAACTACCGTATCCCACCCGCCAAGTTTGAGCAAGCGTTCTCGCTCGGGTACAATGCCTCGAGCGGCGACCAATGCCTGCCGCTCGGAATTAACACCGTGCTCGGCACGGACGCCAACGGCACGAACGTCACGGTCGCGCAGACGTTGGCTTCTACGGCCACGGACTACAAGTGGCTCTACGACGCGTACATCGCACCGACGTACAACCTCACGACCGGTAACAGCTCTGTTGCAAACTTGACGCTCGCGCAGGTCAAGGAGACGACCCATTTCAAGAACTTCCGCGCCAAGATCGCGTTCCTGACCTTTGGTCTCGAGGCTTCGTACGGCTCCAACGAGCACTGGCCATGCGCCATCCGCATCGGCATGACCGTGTTCCCGCAGCTGCTGGTGGGGATGACGGACGCTGATATCCGCAGCTTGATCCGCGCCAGCGTGCGCTGGAACCTCGGCGCCAAGTTGGACTCGCTCTCATTCACGTCGACGGACAACCTCTCGGTCACGGGCGAGTACTCGACGGGTCTTCGCGTGTTCAACGGACAGGAGACCGTGATGCGCTCATTGCGCGCGTTCGACACCGACGTGTACGTGATCAGCGCGTCACCGCAGGTGTTTGTCGAAGAGGTCGGCCACATCCTTGGTCTGGGCTACATGGTGCCAAGTGAAAACGTGTACGGCGTGCGCTTCACGTTCGAGAACGGCACGCTCTCGGGTATCCCGGTCGGCAACTACCCGATCACGTGGGGACCAGGTAAGGCTGAGGTCGTCGAGAAGATCCTCAAGCCGCTCCACGGCGGCAAGTACCCGATCTTCTCGTCGGGCGACTCGAACGGCGACTGCGAGATGCTCGACACCGTGCGCGACGGCATCGTCCACGTCAACAACCGTCTCAAGGACTCGTCCAACTGCATCCAGGAGTTCTACGAGCTCTCGTGCAAGTACTTTATGTCGGAAGAGCCAAGCACCAAGAACAAGTACCTCTTGCAGGGCCAGGACAAGGTGTTGGGCAGCTGGATCCCGTCGGGCTTCTCGACTAAGGACGGCATCACGTACAAGTCCCTGGCCGTGACCAACAACGCGTGTGCGGCGTACAAGTTTCTGTAAATAACCAAGCAATGCGTACCTCATGAGGTTTTTAGACCAATGAAGTCCACAAGTACACGAGTAGTCTTTAATTTTCAAATGAATGGCTACATACTCCCCAAAAAGCCCATACACCTTGATTCCGTGTACATTTGCCACCACAGAATCTCCAGGTCACCCTTGCGGCTCGGATCTTCCCAGGGCTTTGGATTCGACGAGTAGTGCAGGATCTTGAGCGGCTGGATGGCGTTCCAGTACCCAGGGTTCTTGCCGTTCACGAGCCAGTACATCGTGCGCTGCGCGTTGTATCCAAACGACAGCCTCGAGGCGGCGTCCGATTCGAACCACTTGGGAAAAAACGCATTGAGGAACCCCGTGTCGCCACCATCGTACGACTTGAGCTCCTTGGCTTTCTCGAGCAGATCTGCAAAGAGCCGCTTGTTTGGACGGACCACGAGCACGCCAGCGTTGAAGCGGTCAGGTGGAAACACGTCCGGTGCAGCCGCAAAGATCGTTGGCCGATCAAAGAGCTAGGTAACCACACAAACTTTCATATTAGGCGCATATCAAATGGCAGGTTACTCAAACAAAGTAGCATTTTCTTGCACCTCGTCGACGTTCTGTAGGACGATGGCGTCCGAGTCAATGTACACGATCTGGTCGAAGTCGTCCATGGCGAAGATGTGGAGCTTCGTGTACCCCGAATTCACCCACCCAGGCACGTGGACTTTGCTTTTATCTGTCACTTCGACTGGGATGCCGATATCTGGAACACAGCGGAACGAAATACGCCACTTCGACGACTGGAACGGCGCGCAGAAGCGCATGAGTTTGGTCACCGTGGACTGCGTCACCTGCGACGAGTGCAGCACCACGAGCGGGAACGCTGCACGCGCCTTGAAGAGCGAGTAGACGAGCGCCTCGACACCCATGGCGTACGCGTCGGACGTGATCAGCGTCGCGTACGCCGCCCTGCGCACGCCATCATCGGCCACGGACATGATTGCTCCAGACTGAAGTGTCCGAGAGCTTGTCTGGATGAAAAAAACAACCTCTCTAAGTAATGTACCTGCGTTTCGCAATGAGCACATTTGTATTTAACTCGGTGAAAGACGCTCACATTTCATGCTGAGGCAGTGTGTGAATATTCTATAATGTGATGCATCACTGAAGTTCACTGCTCAAAACTACAGCCAATAGCTTCAAAGTTAGTACCTCAGTATACCGGTACATTCACCGGTATGCTTTATCTTGGTGTGCAAATTCGAGCAGCAAGCAGCGAGCCACACACAAAAGCAAGGATGGTGCTTCTGATGCGGCATCTGCTTGCGCGCGCCGTCGCTGCGCCACAGACACGAGGCTCGTGGCGCCATCAGCACCTTCGCGCCCACTCCCACTCGAGCTTCAGCACGTCGGCGAAGGCGTTGGCCACGAAGTTCGATGTGAACGCGCAGCAACTGAGCGCTTCTGGGCAGAGCTACCGCGTCGTGTTTGGCGCCAAGGCTGCCGCCGACCACCTCGGCACCATTGCGCGCGCCAGCGGCATCCGCAAGATGCTCGTGGTGCGTGACAAGGACCCTGGTGCCGCGAGCCGCACGCAGTACGTTGAGTTCTTGCTGCTGCAAGCGGGCATTCCGTGCTTCCAGTACACACTAAAACGTGATTGTCCGACGCTGGAGGGTGTCGACGACGGCTACGCGACGGCGCAGCGCGTGGGTGCGAACGGCGTGCTCGCGTTCGGCGGAGGCAGCGCGATGGACATGACGCGCGCCATTGCGCTCATGATGACGAACGGCGAAGACGCAGCGTCCTACGTCAAGGTGTGTTTGATTCCTCACTAGATTGAGCTTGTTGTCGTTGCCAACAAGGGTCTCATTTGAAACTTACCAACTCTATCGACATGTGCTACAGGACGGTGGCGCCAATGACTTCGAGCCTGCGGCTCCACACATCATCTTGCCGACGATCAATGGATCTGGTGCCGAGATCTCGACGCAAGCGCTGGTTCTGGACGAAGATGCCGAAGCCAAGCAGTTGTTCGTGACGTCTCCAATCGCGGCAGAAGTAAGGCTCAGTTTCCGTGCGTTCTGCATTGTCTAAGCAAGTGCTCATCTATCATATGTGAGCCTTCATTTACACCACTAGGCCGTGATTGTCGACCCGATGCTTTCACTAAGTGTGCCGCTCAAGCCGACGGTGCAAGGCGCGTTGACGGCGCTTGGCCAGTGCATCGAGTCGTACCTCTCGGGGTGCGAGGACCAAGCGACCGAGATGCTCGCGCTGCAGGGCATCGAAGTGATCGCGTCGGCGTTCGCGCAGCCGCTCGTGGAGGGCAAGATGGATCTGAAGAACGTCGGCATGCGCGAGCGATTCGCCTTGGGCAGTCTGTTCAGCGGCATCGCGGCCAATTCCTCGGGCTACGGGTGTGCGCACTCGATTGCGGTGGCCATGGGCGGTATCTCGGATCTGCCGCACGCCCAGGTCGCGACGGGGTTCCTGCCATTCGTGTTCGACAAGTACGCGCAGCTCGCTGAGGAGAATGAGGGCGACGAGTTCTTCGATGCGCTGCGCGCGAAGCTCGAAAGCGTCAACGATCGTCTGACTGCTGCCAGTGGTTTCCAAGGCGCGTCCGTGTCGGCGTGGATCCGCTACGTGTCGACACGCTTCGATTTGCCCAACACGTCGACGCTCGAGCTGGATGAAGGGCTCGTCAAGGGCATCGTGGAGCGCAGCGTGCAGCGTCAGGACGAGACCATCGCACACCGCGAAGAGGGTCCGATCCTCGAGAGCGACGACATTCGAGCGATTGTCGAAGCCGCGATCGTCGTCGCGAGCGAACAAACCAAGAACGATTAGAGAAAAGAATAAGGCAACATGATGCTGGATGTGCGGCTGCGTTGATGTAGATAAACAATGCTGTTTGCAATACCCACGTGGACCAATAACCGTTTTTTAACCATCCATTATGTATGTAGAACTGCAGAAGTAGTCTGTGCTACCTACCAAGCAGAACAATGCAAGTCCATACGCTACGCATCAGCCGCTCTTTCCATGAAGCGCGCCAGCGATCTCGTGTGGACACAATAATACCGGATCCAAGGGTCATGCCGTCTGGTTTAGTAGCTTCGGCCCCAGAGGATCCAGCACTTGGCAGGCTTGCCACTGACAAAGCACTTCAAGTCGTCCGCGATCGGGTCCACGTTGTGCTCGAATGGGATGCACAACGTCTTGGCCGCCGCGCTCGTGGCCGTGTTCTCGGCTTCCTCGGCGAGTCC
Organism: Globisporangium splendens; assembly: GCA_006386115.1. Lineage (NCBI taxonomy): Eukaryota > Oomycota > Peronosporomycetes > Pythiales > Pythiaceae > Globisporangium > Globisporangium splendens. Next base: position 888,422 of record VFIW01000003.1, read on the forward strand.
CATGAGCGCGAGCGATTCCTCGCGACTCTTGGTCTTCACCACTTCCTCCCACTCGGTCTCGTTACAGAACGGCGTGAGCACCATGCAGCTCTCCTGGAGCGCGTTCACAAAGTCCTTCCACTCCGTGACCTTCTTGATGCGCGAGTCGCGTTCCTGGCGCGCGCGCTCCAACATGTCGCTCTGGATCTGCTCCAAGAGTTCTGGGATCTTCGTCGTGAGTTCCGCGATCGGGATGTCAGCCTTGGCGCCGTTGTCACGACGCACGACGCGCACCTGCTCCTTCGCGATATCCTTTGGTCCCAACTCGAAACGCAGTGGCACACCCTTGAGCTCCCAGTGGTTGTACTTCCAGCCAGGCGTGTACACGCGGCGCGTGTCCACTTCGATGCGCACACCGGACTTCAACAGCAACTTGGAGATCTCGTCCGCCTTGCTGTAGATCATGTCCACTTCGTCCTTGTCCTTGAATGGGATTGGCACAACGATGACCTGGAGCGGCGCCACGCGTGGTGGGAGCACAAGACCCTTGTCGTCACCGTGGATCATGATCATGACACCGAGCGAACGCGTCGTGAAGCCCCACGAGTTCTGGTACGGGATCAGCTTCTTGCCATCCTCGTACTCGGCCGAGATGCCGAACATCTTGCCAAAGTTCTGGCCCAAGTGGTGTGACGTCGCGGCTTGGATACCACGACCCGTGGCAGGGATGAAGCCCTCGATGGTCGTCGTGTAGTCAGCGCCGGCAAACTTCTCCTTCTCCGACTTGGTGCCCTTGACCATTGGCACGGCGAGCAATTCCTCGTACGCGCCAGCGTAAAAGTCCAAGATCTGACGCACTTCAATGTCGGCCTCTTCCTTCGTCGCGTGTGCCGTGTGGCCCTCTTGCCACAGGAACTCACGGGTACGGATGAATGGCGTTGGGTTCTTGAACTCCCAACGCACGACGTTGTTCCACTGGTTGAGCTTCAATGGCAAGTCACGGTGACTGCGGATCCAGTTCTTGAACGCCGGGTACATGATCGTTTCCGACGTTGGACGGATCGCGATCGGCTCCTTCAGGTCCGAGTCGCCCGACTTGGTCACCCACGCGACCTCCGGCGCGAAGCCCTCCAAGTGGTCCTTCTCCTTCTGCAGCTTCTCACTCGACACGAAGATCGGGAAGTAGCAGTTCTTGACGCCAATCGACTTGAAGCGCGAGTCCAAGTACTCGACGACGCGCTCCCAAATCTCGTACGAGTACGGACGCAGGATGTAGCAGCCCGAGATATCGTAGTAGTCGATCATGCCCGACTTGGTGATGATCTCCGTGTACCAGTCGGCAAAGTTCTCCGACTTGGTTACCGACACGCCCTCGTTCGACTTGTTCTCCTGCTTCTTCGGGGCCGCGGCTGCCTTGGAGCCCTTGGCCGCCTTCGCAACAGGAGCCGCAGCAGTCTTGTCGACCGCGGCAAAGTCCACGATGATCGGTTCGTGCTTGTAGTGCTTGACGAACTTCAGCAGCGCCTCTGGCGCCAGCGAGTACGTCAAGTCGTTGCGCAGTGGATGGCAGTGCAGCACCTTGGCGTCCACGAGCGCCTTGTCGAGCACCAGACGCACTTCGGTCTTCTCGTCGTGCATCACGCACAGCGGCGAGACCGAGCCCTTCTTGACCTTTAGCACGGTCTCGAGCACGTCCTCGGTCGCGAAGCGCAGGTTGTACTTGCTACCAATGCCCGCGGTGCTGAGCTTGTTGCCGAGCAGCTTGGTGTCGACGGTCGTGGACGTGGCCGCCGTCACCAGGAAGAGACCCTCCTTCTTGTCCTTGAACACGAGGTTCTTGGTGAGCAGCCCGTCCAGATGGCCGAGCTCGGCCACGAGGTCCTCCACTGTCGGCACCTCCTTGTGCGCGTGCGTCTCGTACTCGATCGAGAGCGCGGCGAGCGCCGCCATCACCTCCTGCTCCGCCATCTTCTGCTGTTGTTCGGATTCCTGTGTGGGCTTGGCACCACAAAATCGGTTGTTGCCCCCTCCTTTCCCCAGTCATTTTCCACTGGAGAGCTCGAGGGTACACAAGAGAAAGATGGGTTTCTTGAACCCACGGGTTTGAAAACCTGGAAAGAAAGTGTGACAGACAAACCCGTCTACATTTTGCTAGGAGAATAAAAGGGAAAGTGTGACCTGACCCGTGGGTCAGATGAGAACCCGACCTTTGCGGGTTTTCACTGGATGTGAGATCGGACAGCAAGACCCGGACCGGAACGTTCTGAATCGTCTTGTGGGGAAAGATCTCCACAAGAACAGAAAGAACGAGCACGTGGGTTGAACTGTGAGCTTCACAGTCTAATTCTCACTGCAAGACACAATGCGCGCATGGACTGCAGTTCTCTCTCTGCTGTTGCTGCTGGCAGCAGCGACCACGACTGACGCGATGCAGAACCCTGCCACTGTCACGATCGAGCTAAATGGTGACACTGATCAGCCACCGCTGCCAGAAGCCCAGTCATTGGACGATGCGGAGCTCGACAAGGCGTGTCCGCCGCGGTTCACGCGCGAGTACTGGCCCGTGTGTGGCTTCGACGGCGCGACGTACAAAAAGTACGCGAACAAGAGCATCTTTGCGTACCACCAGTGCCGCGCCCAGAAGCTCCATGGCGTCACGATGACGCTCGTGGACATGCGCTGGTGTCCTGATGACAGCGATGCAAGCTGAGGAGGTGCAGCAAGTGAGTGTTTGGTTGATTGTTTGTTATGGTTGCATTTTGAGGTAGCGGATATGTGGTGGAATCGGTTTTATGTGTCAGCAACGGGATACAAACTCCCGTTGAAGTTAAAGTGGATTTGTAAACAGCTGTGTTTTGAGCTCTTTGAGACTTTTTAACTTTATAGTTGAGCCATCTGCTCACTCACACCCCTCTGACAACCAACCTTTACATCTCAATATCTACATACAATTGAAATCAATATTAATCTCAACGCCTCTTTTACCTGCATAAACATATACACGAACAAACCACAAACTGATCACCAAGGTTGTGTGTGCTGAGGGTTCTCTCGTTCCAAGATTCGCTGCACGTCGGCTTCTGCAGGAATTCGCGCCGTGGCGACGTCGACGGTTGCAGAAAAGATCGTGGTCTCGAGACGCGCTCTCAGTCTGCAACTCGCGCTCCAGTGCCCACCGGAACCCTCCATCCATCTATTCTCTCTCTCTCTCTCTCTCTTTCTCTCTCATCCCAAGATGCTTCCAGCCACGAAGACCACGGCGCGCCAGCTCGGCGCCAAGCTGCTCAAGCCCTCGTCCGCGCGTTCGTTCGCGGTCGGCGTCCACGTGGACGACTCGGCGTACGACCACTTTTCGCTCAAGCTGAGCGACGAGCAGCGCGAGTTCCAGCAGCTCGCGCGCAAGTTCGCGCGCGAAGAGATGATCCCGAAGGAAAAGTACTATGACACGACGATGGAGTACCCGCAGGAGATTTTCGCCAAGGCGTGGGAGTTGGGACTCGTGAACACGCACGTGCCGGAGAAGTTCGGCGGTCTCGGTCTCGGTGTGCTCGATGGCTGCATCGTCGGCGAAGAGCTCGCGTACGGCTGCACGGGCATGGCCACGGCCATTGAAGCGAACGGTCTCGCGACGGCGCCACTGCTCGTCGCAGGCAGCGACGTGCAGAACAAGAAGTACCTCGGGCGTCTGGTGGAAGAGCCTGTGCAAGCCGCGTACTGTGTCACGGAGCCGGGTGCTGGCTCGGATGTCGCTGGTGCCAAGACCACGGCCGTCAAGAAGGGCGACAAGTGGGTCATCAACGGCTCGAAGATGTGGATCACGAACGGCAGCGTCGCCAAGTGGTACTTTGTGCTCGCGAAGACGGACGCGAACGCCAAGGCTGGTTCGGCGTTCACGGGCTTCATCGTTGATGCCGACTCGCCAGGCATCACGGTCGGTCGCAAGGAAATCAACGTCGGCCAGCGCTGCTCGGACACGCGCGGCATCACGTTTGAAGATGTCGAAGTGCCAGAAGAGAACGTGCTCGGTGCGCCAGGCTACGGCTTCAAGATCGCGATGCAAGCGTTCGATATCACGCGTCCTCCAGTCGCGATCGGTGCCGTCGGTCTCGCTCGCCGTGCGTTCGACGAAGCGCGCAAGTACGCGTTGGAGCGCAAGACCATGGGTGTGCCAATCGCGCAACACCAGGCGATCGCGTTCATCCTCGCCGATATGGCCACGGGTATTGAAGCTGCTCGCCAGTTGACGTACAAGGCGGCGTATGAGCACGACTGCGGCCGCAAGAACACCATGTACGCGTCGATGGCCAAGCGCTTTGCAGGCGACCACGCGAACCAGTGCGCCACGGACGCCATCCAGGTGTTTGGCGGCGCGGGCTTCAACACGGAGTACCCGGTCGAGAAGCTCTTCCGCGATGCCAAGATCTACCAGATCTACGAAGGCACGTCGCAGATCCAGCGCTTGGTCATCGCCAAGGAGATGTTCTCGCTCCAGAACCTCGACCCATAGGTCTGAGGAAGGGTCACGGAGCCGTCCATTGATGATGCAGGATGAATGGTCATTTTTTTATAGTTGGAGCGTAATAGCAGAAGAAGAAACAAACAAATACAGAAGTTGGTGCAAGCACACACACATTCGCATCGGTATGTGCGTGATCCCAGGTATTCGTGCTGCATTTGTGAGATCTCAGGTTTCCACCTTCCGTGTTTAATAGGAAGTGTTTGTAGCAATTGCTCATTCCTCCTAAGAACGAAAGAGTCTCTACTAAGTGACTCATACTGTACACCTGCAGTGTGGAGCTGATGAGCAGTGCGAGACCTGGCAAGCAGAACTCGCCAAATAGCGTCACGGAAGCTGAGTGTCTTGTGCGCTCTCACAGGCATTTGCCCTCAAACTGAGTGATACTGCTGTGGCTCGCCCAAAAGAGATTAGTGGTCGAGCTCCCATCTCCCGATTCGAGAGCGCAGCACTTTGATGATACAGACTGAAGCACACATGTGATGGGGACTGCAAGTAGTGTCAATACGGCAGCGTCCTGATCCGAGCCATTTTGTGTCAACGATTTCGGTGAAAGCTCTGCTGATTGCGCTATAGCCCCAAATGCCGTGTCTTCACACATACATGTGTGTGTCCGATACTGTAAGAGCGTTCTCAAAGTGCAAATCGCAAATCTCGGTGGAAGGCTTGTCCAATCTTCAGAGGATCAATGGATTTTATTGACTGAGCTTATCACAATCAAACAAACAAAAAAAGAAGCAACATGCAAGGTTGACCGAACAACGAATGATGGAAAAGAAGCTCGACAGCTACGTGGTGGTAACGAATGCCCCGGCTACGCCTAGACAAACTTGACGTTGCTGGTCGAGTACTGGCACAAGGTGCCCGATGGACCCGAGCCCAAGTTCTTGGGGCTCTTGGCGGCTTGTGACCATTGGCAAATCGGGATCTTCTTGTTCGACGACTTGATGTGCACATTGGTCATCTTGGCTTCGTCGTTGTTGTTCTTGTTCACAGTGATAACGCTCACCTTCGGGTCCACGACCAAGACGTTGGACACAATGACCTTGCGCTTGATGCTGCCACACGTGCCGCACGAGCGGTAGAGCTTGCCAAAGTCCTGAGCATAGAAACCATCGATGGACACGGTACCTGGTCCGTTCTGCTGAATGACCTTGTCGCTGGCGTACCGCGCGCCGCCACCGATGACCTTGGACACGCTCGAGGCCGAGCCACCCTTGATGGACAGCGCGTCTTCGCACACGTCGGTCCACCAGACGTTCTCGATCGTGCAGTCGTGCTTGTCGCAGTGGACACCTTCCATCTGGTTCTTGCCGATGATCACGTTCTTGAGCGTGGCACCTGGCTCGACGAGGAACACCGCATCCTTGCTACCACCTTCGGTTTGCGCCTTGCACTGCACGTTCGAGCGTTCGTAGGTCTTCATGCCACCGTCAAAGGTGGTGCCGGCCTTGACGACGTACGGTGCCGAGTACTTGACGGTTCCCTTGCTGGCTGGCCAGGTTCCCGTGGGCATTGGAGCAGCCGAGACAAGGGCGGCGGAGGCTGCAGCGACGAGGACGATGGTGGAGGCGAAGTGGACCATTGCTGCTCTGGAGCTTGGAGAGGTGAGGACTGGGGACTTGTGTGTCGGGAAGACGGCAAATTGGAGAATGAGACTGAGAGTCGATCCCCACACTTGCAAGAGGGGAGTCGGAGGAGGAACCCCCAACCAAAGTCTGCGAACCTGATGAGTGGTGAGCTTGACCAATCACTTTCATAGCATCGTACAGTCCTCCGATTAGACAAGGATTAAGCGTTCGTCTCGTTAATCAATTCAGTTACTCGAGCGACTGAGTTGAACTGAAGAATGCCTCAAAACCGGATGGCGTCATGTACTTTCTCTGGACTGGAGGACACGAATTAATTCTTCCCCTTAACAAAGAGACTCTTGGAATTCAATACTTGGTGACTCATAGTGCATGCAGCACAACACAGTGTTCCAGATATCGAGGGACTAGTTGTGTATTTTGATGCCCTGAGAAAAATAGATCCATTGGAAGCATTCTCTGAAGCTAGATGAGCAGCTTTGTTGATGGACCATCTTTGCGACGCCTTGTTGAAGCAAATCGCGATGGTCGTCCATGTGGGTTTCCAGAAGCTGGGGCGACAGCGCGCCTCGGTGTGACCAGCGGCAGATACAGACGCTTGATGACATTAAAGGTCCTCACAATCGAGCAACGCGTTGACGATGATGATGGGCGTGCGTGACTCTATGCCAGTGGACACGATCGAGTCGGCTGCTGATGAGCTGTCATTTATTAGTGAATTGGCGAGGTTCTACAGGTATAAACGCAAATAAACATGCAGTGGAAAGAGCATAATCACGAGCCAAGCGACCGAGTGCTCGAGAACAAAAACAACAGAAAACTTTCCTCAATTTGAACTGGGAATTTCATTAAAACCATATGCACACACACAACTTTGCAGCGACCTGGAACGCTCAACTCTCAGTTCCTTAGACGAACTTGACGTTGCTGGTGGAGTACTTGCAGAGAGTGCCCGACGGACCCGAGCCGACAGTCTTTGGGTCGGACCCTCCCTGCGACCACTGGCAGAACGGAATCGTCTTCTTGGACGACTTGACGTGCACGTTGGTCAGCGTGGCTTCGTCGTTGTAGTTCTTGTTGACGGTCGCCACGCTCACCTTCGGGTCCACGGCGTAGACGTTGGAGATGGTGACCTTGCGCTTGACGTTACCGCACGTGCCGCACGAGCGGTAGAGCTTGCCAAAGTCCTCGGCGTAGAAGCCGTCGATGGTGACGGTGCCTGGTCCGTTGTGCTGAATGACCTTGTCGCTGGCGTACCGCGCGCCGCCACCGATGACCTTGGACACGCTCGAGGCCGAGCCACCCTTGATGGACAGCGCGTCTTCGCACACGTCGGTCCACCAGACGTTCTCGATCGTGCAGCCGTGCTTCTCGCAGTGGACGCCCTCCATCTGGTTCTTGCCGATGATCACGTTCTTGAGCGTGGCACCGGACTCGACGAGGAACACGGCGGTCTCCTTGCCGGACTCGGTCTGTCCTTCGCACTGGATGTTGGAGCGTTCGTAGGTCTTCATGCCACCGTCAAAGGTGGTGCCGGCCTTGACGACGTACGGTGCCGAGTACTTGACGGTTCCCTTGCTGGCTGGCCAGGTTCCCGTGGGCATGGCGGCGCCTGAGACGAGGGTCACGGAGACGGCGGCAGCGATGGTGAGTGAGGCGATGAGTTGGACCATTGTTGATGGGATGGAGTGGCTTGTTGGTTGTAGATTTGATCTGGTGTCTAGGTGGAGAAATGGAGAATGAACGATGGAGTGGATGAATAATTGTTGCATCCGGCGTTGACATTCTCGTGTGTGCGGGGAGGAGACCATGGAGTCGAGAATCGCAAGCCATTGGGGCACATAACGTTGCTTTCTTCCTTTAGAGTTCGGTGCGACCTCCATTCTACTCGCGTTTGTATCATTTAGGATCATCTCTTTGGGGCTATGGGATCTATGGGATCACAACATCTTGAATTTGATGCTGCATCTCGACGAAAAGGCAACCGCTCCATTCGGATCTTCATGCAGCGGTCTTTTGTATTGAACTTTGTTCAGCAGTGTCAGATGGTTTAGCGAATGCTGTCATTATGGATCTTCGCTGCCAACGTGAGATGACCAGCAGATGCACTTCACATCCAGGACCTGCCCCGTACTAAAGTCGACTAAGATTTCGCATAAATCTACATGTATCAGTCAGCTATGCTAAAATCTCGCCTGAATACTCCAACCAGTGACCCGAGTATGCATTTCCTAAAAGGAGACTAAAGTTTCGCCTGCACACACTCTACTGTAGCTGGTGTGGTTGCCGACTTGATCCGAGTAGACCAGGCTGAGAAACAGCGGTAGCGAAACCACCACAGAGGTACGCAAAGCCGGAGAATGTTTCACCGACCATGAGTCAACGAGGATCCTTTGAGTCCAGTTGTAACTTTAGAATCATTCTGGAGCAGCTTTATGGGGATAATTGCAGGGTGCGTCTGTAAGCATCGATGATGCGTCTGGATCACACCCGCGCTCTGTGCCGAAGACAGATTGTCGAAGAGTGTCAGACAGCTTACTCCTTTTGGATCCTCTACAGTACAGAGATGCGATTGAGCTTGCACTTCACAATGCGACGACATTGATTATTCGTTGTGCAAAGAGCGAACAGTAGTGCGTGGCACAAAGCAAGGGCACTGCGACAACAACAACAAAAAACGAGACTATTTCTGTCCACATTTGTTGGTGTCAATTGTATAAATTCTACAATTGACAGGGTGAAAAAGGCAAGAGGAGGGAATGTGTTGAGCGACGTTGAGTGGTCTACGGACGCTCTCTCGGCATCATACAATATGAAATACGTGGTTCATGCCCATCTGGCGAACACAAAAGCACCGAGTCTTTATGCAACCACTCATTGGGTCGTACTCTTTGAAGTAGTGATATAGACATAGTTTCGCGAGACTTGCGTATCCCCCCCACCAGGTTGCTTCTGGTGAGGCTGTGCCGAAGAGATCAAGAGTACCTCCAGGGTTAAAACTCTAGAGGCATTCTTGGACTTTTACAAACAAACAAAAAAGCATCAAAATATCACGTGCCAATAAGAGGCTTTGTCACTGAATGAGCATTCGGTCATCAAGGAGATTGAACAGCTGACTAATTCAGTCGATTTTAGTTTCTGCTGGTGATCTCAAGCTCTTCGGTCTCAAAGATCCAATATGATACTTTCACTAAACCATCTGACATTGCGGCACAATGGACCTTGCTACTAAAAAGTCATACTCGAGGATCGGAAATGAATGAGTTGCCTCTTCGCCATGTTGCCCTGACTCAAGAAGTCGAGACTGCCCTAGTGATCCCAAAAGATACTCGCGTGAATTGCAAAGGAATACGCAAAGAACGGCATTCGAAGACAACAAGGTTAGACCCTTCCCACCTCATCCTCCGACCGTAACGCATCAACGAGCTCTCCTTTGGACAGCACTTTCACGTCCAACAAGGGCTCTTCTTTCATCCACTCCATCGCTCATTCTCCATTTCTCCACCTAGACACCAGATCAAATCTACAACCAACAAGCCACTCCATCCCATCAACAATGGTCCAACTCATCGCCTCACTCACCATCGCTGCCGCCGTCTCCGTGACCCTCGTCTCAGGCGCCGCCATGCCCACGGGAACCTGGCCAGCCAGCAAGGGAACCGTCAAGTACTCGGCACCGTACGTCGTCAAGGCCGGCACCACCTTTGACGGTGGCATGAAGACCTACGAACGCTCCAACATCCAGTGCGAAGGACAGACCGAGTCCGGCAAGGAGACCGCCGTGTTCCTCGTCGAGTCCGGCGCCACGCTCAAGAACGTGATCATCGGCAAGAACCAGATGGAGGGCGTCCACTGCGAGAAGCACGGCTGCACGATCGAGAACGTCTGGTGGACCGACGTGTGCGAAGACGCGCTGTCCATCAAGGGTGGCTCGGCCTCGAGCGTGTCCAAGGTCATCGGCGGCGGCGCTCGTTACGCGAGTGACAAGGTCATTCAGCACAATGGACCAGGCACCGTCACCATCGACGGCTTCTACGCCGAGGACTTCGGTAAGCTCTACCGCTCGTGCGGCACGTGCGGCAACGTCAAGCGAAAGGTCACCATCTCCAACGTCTACGCCGTGGACCCGAAGGTGAGCGTGGCGACCGTCAACAAGAACTACAACGACGAAGCCACGCTGACCAACGTGCACGTCAAGTCGTCCAAGAAGACGATTCCGTTCTGCCAGTGGTCGCAGGGAGGGTCCGACCCAAAGACTGTCGGCTCGGGTCCGTCGGGCACGCTCTGCAAGTACTCCACCAGCAACGTCAAGTTTGTGTGAGCGAGAGGTGTCAGCGAATGTTATGGTGCTAGCGTGCTTTATTCGTGCGTAAAACAAGAGTTCAATTCCCGTTCACACTGTTGCTGTTGTCCTGTGGTCTTCGATCGTGCTTGTTGTGATCAGATCTGCAGCAATACTTCAATTCAATATCAACTAATTGAGTGTTCAATTCGCAATAGTTGATTGTCCTAATATTGGTGGTGATACTAATTGTAGGAATCAGATCAGCAGTTACTTTTGTATTTCTGGCGATACAGAGGTCACACAATTTCCAATCTGGAGAAGTCCAAACGCCACACTTGCACGCATTCATCGCTGAGAAAACGCATGCGAGTATGCCAGCCGCGCCAAGGCGTCCGCTCCGAGTTCTTTCCTCGCCATATTGCCGGCTCTGCTTCCACTCATCCCGACTGGTCTTGGTTCTCCTGCTACTTGCATCGTGGGGTGTTCAACTCGACGAGAGCACATCGAGTTTCGCGAATCCAAAGCCACAAGGTAGCTCCTGGGCGACCTGTGGTTTCGCGGTCGAGCAAATCAGCGCCGAGGGCGATGGAACGACGTACGGGTCGTGTTTGGCGTGCAGCCCGACGAACTTTGTGTGCCCACCGAAATGCCAGTCGCTGATCGATGCGCTCTACGAGCAATGCGATGGTGTGTATGCACCCCAGGATTTGTACTTTGACCCGGCCAAGACGCTGAATGGGTATTGGAACGACCACATGGACGTGTTGCGCGTGAAAGCTGCGCGCTGTGGTTGCAGTGACGGAGTGCCAGTGATTCCTACCTCGCGATCGATGGTGGCTACGCTGCTGCTTCTCATGAGTGGCAGCTTGCTGCTGCTGTAGCTGGACGAGAAAGGATATGAAACAAACCAGATACACACAAATAATCGACGGTACTCCTGTGTGCCTTAACGATTTGCTTTTCGAGTTTGTTGTGTTTCTCAGAGTAGTTGGGGGACATTGTTGCGCTGCAGCACAATGAGCCGCCGGTCTTCTCCGCCGATCGCATTCCAGAGCCTGTGCGGTGTCTTCTCTTTCGGTGGCACTGGAGCCTGGTGTTTGCAGTACTGGAGTGGCGACTTGTCGCTATGGCTGCCAATCCCAAGACCGTGTGGCTCCGAACCAGTTGGATTCGTTGGACTATTGCTACCGCCCGTAGCAGCACTGTCACTCTCGTTTACTTGTTGTTGTTGCTGCTGGGTATGGTCTCGATTTGCATGAGGGTTTTGTGTGAGCGTCTGCAGCACGACTAGTGAGGATGGCGCTTGCACCTTTCGACGCAAGTACCGGCGACCTGCAGTCCCCGAAGCAGCGGCCAAGAGTCGATACGGCGTCGATGGTCTGACAACAGCAAAAGCGCTCGTCAGTTTGCCGTTTGCGTAGACGAACGATAGGTCGCCGGGACTTCAGCCTACTACTTACATGAGCTGTTCACGCCAATCTGCCTCCTTGTCGTCGATCAATACGGCAGGTAGCGTCTGGGGGTACGATTCTTTCGATCTCTGGCCAAATAAACAAGCAAAAGCACAGCACGAGCGATACAAATTTAGAAATGCGTGTGTGATGAGAGTGGAGTGAACGGCGGAGTTGCATTTGTGGTACCTGGCGTCGCATCGGCGTTTTTGGCTGGCAGGTGCTCCGCAGATCAGCCACTTGGTCAGCGCTCGTCGCTGGCAGCATTTTCCTACCGTTGGTCACCGGACGCAGCACGGGCGCGTGTTGCACCGCGACGGGGCGATCCACGTACGTGAGCCACTTGGTCAGATCGCCTCGTGATGGCTTTTGCCACACTTTGGCGGTGGACGGCTCCTCTGTGCTACCGTTGAGTGTAAGGCTGCTGCTGGCAGTGGGTTGTCTTCGTGTTTGTGCTGGACACAGCAACTTGTTCTCCCCGAGGGGACGTTTGCTGTTGCTTCGAATCTCTGTCCTCTCAGTCGTTGCTGTCGTCTTTGTGTCTTCATCTGAGGACACTCCGCTGTGCGTGTGCGCGTGAGTCTCAGTCGTTTCAGATGATTGTTGTATGTCTGATCATGTATATCAGACGCGCCATACATGAAAACCAGAAAATGGTACACTTTTTCTTTATTCAAAGTGTCAGACGTAGAGTTGACGGACGAAGGAAACAAATACACACACACACACAGGTAAAATCTCTATAAGGTAAGGTATATTTAGGTTCATCGTCGTGACCTACAATATCCATTCTCCTACCTAATCTTCATTGCGAATTTCATCTAGGAGTGTAAATGTGTCTATAGCGCGGATTGCAATAGATCACTTCTGAATGCTAAATAATCTTTGACCAGGATGGCATGTTCTCTTGGTCCTATGTGAGGCTGCCTTGTGTTTTCCAATGACCTTGGGTCTTCCGAACTTCTCATAAGCCAATGCATGACGTCGTTGTCAAGATCCTGGGTGAGATTGTTGAAAGCAGCTCTTTGAGTTGGGAAGTGGACCTGCGTTGAGGTTCTGGTGTCCATGGCTAGGTTGGCAGCTGAGTCCGCCATCTTGTTGAAGGCACGGTAGTGATGGTACCATCCTCGGATGTCGATGCAATCCGCGAGCCGTCGACTTGTCTGGTATAAACGTTCCAATCGGCGCTGTCGAGGGGACCGATGCATTCTCTGTTGGGAGATAATGAGTGCACTGTCTCCAATCACGTACAACGGTTCGAAGTGACTGCGTTGGGCTTCTCGAAGTCCATGTATGAGACCCCAGTACTCGGCAAAGTTGTTGGTCGTGTCCTTCCTGCTATACGCCATGCTCGCGGCCCAAATTAAACTGGCTGTGTGCGAGTCCTTATGGACATGCACGATAATGGATCCAGTCCCTCCTGGTCCTGGATTGCCGCGTGATCCACCATCGAAAAACAACAGGTAAACGCCGCGAGTATCGTTTGGAGTCAAGGGGATGGCGTCGGTTTGGCTGAGAAAGCAGTCGACATAGCCCTTGAGAACTGCTGCAAATGTGTGACCGTCAGAGTCTCCAGCTTGTGCCTCAGCGAGTCGTGTGAGGTTTCGCATTCCTGCCTCTAATCTGGTCATCATGATCGCCATCTCAGCAGTCGATTCGATTGGATCCGAATCCATGCGTCGCAGATGCGCACACCAAATGGCATGTATGAGCGACGCGCTCATATATCGCCACAGCATGTGTGCGACGGGATAGAGACGATCTTGGAGATGTTCATTGGAAAACTTGTGTCCGATAATGTGTCTCTTGATCGTGGTCCATGCATGCCTTGGAGTATCTGGTAGATCCAGACTGAAGATCTAGATTGCGGGGTCGTGACCAGGAGTGATTCCGATCTTCGCCCATAGCGCATAAAAGTAGTTCCACACGAGTTTGGCTTTCGGACACTCCCAGAATAGATGTTGAACAGAAGATTGGACAACTTGGGAGCATTCAGGATTCGAGCAGGATAGATCAGCTTTCTCCTAGTTCCACATGGAGAGTCGGTTGGCTTTCAGCCGGAGAAGAGTCTGTGCCGTATAAGCAGTAATCCCTGGGATGTTGTGTAATTCGCTCCACTGGATTAATTGCAGTCCTGGCCACAGAGATCCTGCTGTATGGACAGCTTTGTTGACTGCTGCATCTCGAGTATCTTTGCCAATTTGTGTCCTCGTTGCTGCAACTTGTTGCCGATAGAAAGATCTGGTCGTATTATATCGTCCGTTGCCACCCCATAGTTGCACGATTCTTGTGAAACGTGGATGTGCATGGAACGACACCTTCTGTCCGTTCAAGTCTCTTGTTGTCATGACGTCACAGTCCGTTGCGGAGTGAACTGTATGCGTAGCTTTGACTAGGGTCGTGTCGACGTGGGTCAGAGTTGCTTCACTGGTGTGCAGATGCCATTCGTGGTTATAATGACGTTGCCCGTTGTACACCCGAAGCACATTTGTTTGCTGTGGTCGATACAGGAGCTGTGGGAAGTTGGATACCAACGTAGCACATAACCGCTCGAGCGCTCGAATAGACGGCCGGGAGAATCCGGAGATTCCACATGTTTGGATGAAGTTAAGCACTCCTGGTCTTATCCACTCCCATCGAAGTATGTCACCCAGTTGTGCTGTTCCAACTGATACTGATGTGTGAGCAAGCTTGTAAAGGGAGCCGTTGGAATCAAGAAGCCACCCATCTGCAGTCGAGGTCATGTATGGCAGCCATTCTGCACAGAATGTCCCACGTAGCTTTCGTCCTTCAGCGATGATACCTGGAAGCCTGTCAGACATTTTAGAACTGAGGTCGATCTGGAGCACATCGCCGTCCCATTGAGTCTGCAGAATTGTCGACTTGAAGTGCTCGTAACACCAACGTACATTATCACGTTCTCTGGGCTCATAGGGTCGAGAATGGAGCGACGCACATAATGCCGCGCCAGTTGTCCACATGTTATCACGAAGCTGGAGTGGCCGCCTTGGAATTGCATCGAGCGGCGTGATGTACATCGAAGAAGCCCTTGTGTTGTGCAGCAAGATTTCCCCGATGGCCTGATCGATGTGAGAGGTTGTGATTGCCCATTTGGAGACTGCTGTGGCACTCATCGTCATCAGCTCAGTTCTGATGTTGGGTACTGACAAGCCTCCATTCATTTTTTTGAGTTCAGCTTGTTCTCCCTTCATCCACGGTTTCGCAGGCTTACCATTCCTTGAGCCCCAGACAAATTGTTTCACTAGGTCGTGTAGCTGATTGACAATAGCCGTAGATGGCCAGGAGTGCCTGGCCACGTAAAGCACTTTGGGTATGATGACGGCACTGGCAATTGCTGCGCGTTGGGCGACAGAGTGAGTTTTGAGACGCGCAAGTCGAAGTCTGACGCGTAAGGCTTGGATGCACTTGGACCAGTTACTTGCATTCGAAGGCGTTTGTCCGACTTGGATGCCGAGGTAGCGGCAATGTTCCTCGCGTTGTAACACATGAATGTCACTGACTGACTCTTCGGTGGAGCTGTATTCCTTGTTCAGCGGTAATACTGCAGATTTGTGCCGATTGGCTCGAAGCCCAGAAGCTGCTCCATATTTGTCCAGGATTGCAAACACGGCACTAATATCCTTGGGATTGCTAAGATAAATGGTCGTGTCGTCTGCGTATCCTCCAAGTCTGACCTCAGTTGCGCATCCTGCTGCCTGGAGTTCAACGCCGTGCATTTCGTCACTCGCTTCGATTTTCCGATAAAGAACCTCTAACGCCAAGATGAAGAGAAGAGGGACCAGCGGACATCCTTGACGAATTCCGGATGTTACGTTGTACTTTCTCGACAGGAAACCGTTGACAATGAACTTGTAAGTGGTTTGAGAGTGTAACACCTCCACTAAGCGTACGAACTTCAATGGGAATCCAAGATGCTGGAGCGCTTGTGCCAGAAAGCTGCGATCGAGTGAATCATAGGCTTTAGCAAAATCAAGGAGCAACGCGATCGCTCTGGACATGGCGGGGTCGCTCGTGGCCCGCTGTTGTGCAGCCAATAACACATCGATCGTAGTCGGGATTGTTCGCCCTGGAACGAAACCAGCTTGCATGTGATGGATAAGCCAAGGGAGCACAGTTCGTAATCTGGTTGCAAATATCCGTGTGAATATTTTGTAATCAGAGTTGAGGAGTGCAATTGGTCTGTAGTCCAGCGGCGATGCAGCAGAGACAGACTTTTTTATGCAGTGAATATGGGCTTCACTGAACGAACTTGGTAGAACGCATTCGGGTATCCACAAGTTGAAAAGTCGCTCGAATAGACCGGTAATTTCGTCACAGTGGTCTCTGTACCAGTCGTTGCCGAGTTCGTCAGGACCGTGAGCTTTGCCTCTCTTGCAATTCTTCACAGCCTGTTTAATTTCACTCGAATCGATCGGTTTGAGCAGGAAGCCTAATCTGTCCGACGGAGGAATAGCTGTTCCTGGATCAAGGATTTGATCGATGTCAGTTTGCAGAGTGGGCGCCTGTTGCATGATTGTTTTCCATCCTTCTCCCATGTCGTCAGCAAGTTCTCGTGAACACATGGGTCCGTAAGTCGCTGTGCCACCGAGTGTGAAGATAGTGTTGTCAAGGAACTTGGTCGAGATGCGCTTGTAGAAGGATTTGCTCGTTTTTCGTTCATGATGCATGTGCTCCCGAAAAATGCGGTCCCGTTTCGAAGCCTGCCACTTAGCTTTGCATTCTGCAATGGCACGACGGATACTCGTGGCGGTAGTAAGAAACTCTTGCGACAACTCCACGTTTTGATCACTCACCGCTCCACCAGAGTGATCGAGCATCTGCGCTTCTGATTCTGAGAGGCATCGTTGCAACCTCTGGATTTTCTTCTTGTATCCTTGATTCAATCTGGCGAAGTACGATTTTTTAGCTTCAAGGTACCCGATCCTGAGCGCGATCTTGGCTTCATCCCACCAATTTGCTGCGGCCAGAGCATAATCACGAGGCGAAGAGTAACGTCCACGTAATTCATCAAGTTGATCATGAGCTTTTTCGAAGAAATCTTTTCCAATACTCGCCGCGTGCGCCACTGCATTCTTCGGAAGTGGATAGACAACTCGAGGTTTCTTGCTTTGGATCACCTTGTCAGGAGCAGCTACCCGGATCGTGACTCCATTGTGATCGGGGAATGGACCAGCTACGCTTTGGTAGACGCTGCGAACCCAGTCGAGATGGTCATTGCTGCAGTACCATCGGTCGAGCCTACTGCTGGCACTGCCGCCTGAAGGCAGTGTATAGTAGTAGGTGTGATGCTGTCGATGGAATGCTTTGACGTCTCGTGTGTCCGTGGCGCGAAGAGCATCACCCTCAAGGGTATCAACAAGATTCAATTTCTGGAGCAGTTTCTTCAATTCCCTGGAATCGTGCACTTTGTTGTGGGTGTTGTGAGACCTGTCTGCCATCTGGTTGAGAGTGCAATTAAAGTCTCCACCGCACAGAATGGGTCCATCATGTGACGAGAGGAGATCTGATAGTGCTCTGTAGAAAGCTTCCCTTGCAAATACGGTAGAAGGAGCGTAGATGTTGAGAAGTAACACCGTTTCACCACGCAACGTCACCGTAGCTGCCATCCAGTGCGCATTCCACTGATCCTGCTTATATGGAGCCAGTGTAGGTATGCACGAATAGGGATTCAACAAGATCGCCACTCCTCCTTTGCGCTCGGTGGAAGCTGACCAGAGAAAAAGTCTGGGATCCGACTCTTCTGATGGTTCCTGAAAACCCCAACTTCGACGAAATCTGGATTGCATTGATGCCACTTCGGTCTCCAGGACGTGCATTTCTTGGAGAAAGACAATGTCCAATGATCCCGAGTCATCAGTCTGTCGAAAATGTGAAAACCACGCGTTCAGATTGGCGTCGGATTTGGAGAACCCCATCACATTCTGTGTGTGGAATCCAACAGTTAGCTCATGGCGAGCATTGACTGTCGCACTGCGCCTTCTGGGTCGGTGGTTGTCACAACGAGCTTGGGTTGTGGGTTGATATGGTCGCAACGGTAGTCCATTGCCGGAATACGTTGATATGCCTTGTATTCCACGCTGTACTTCCGCCGGAGAGACAGTTGAGCCATCTCCCCCTGCTCGCACTTAACTGCCACCAAGTGCAGTGAGATCAAGTGCATATCCAATCCATCCGTTCCATCCTTTTTTCTATCACATCCCGGCTTTCGCACTCGCCACCGCTGCTTTGCTTTCCGTACGGATGCGTCACTTGGAGGGATGACGAACGCGCAATTGGATCCTTCGCGAGACACTCAAATGCGAGCTCCTATTCGCAGACGGCGGAGCTTTGCGCGCAACGGTGGCTGTCACCATAACGCAGGATACGACGTCTTGACTGAGTCCGATGGAATTGTCCACACCGCCCCCACTTGACTACTGCAGCTTGTGATACGTCGTGGTGCGGTCGTGGACCGGCAGTCATCACCGAGGTAGTATGGCAGAATGCGTCCACGTCACTCGCCGTCAAGTACGGCGCGTCATTCGCGAGGATCTCAGGTGCAAGCAGATCATCATGTGATCTGGTGTTACAATGCAGCTGCAGTCCCCATTCAACGTGAGCTGATACACCTGAGGCTTTCATGGCATAGATCGCGATGTGTCTTTTGCGTTGTCCCTTACGTTGACAAACTTGTCACCACACTGTCGGACTCTGTATGTGCATTCGATGTTGTGGCCAATGAGTGAAGCTTGTGCCGACAGACTTGATCAAACAGGTCGGCATCGTGAAGGACGTGACTGACGGTACCTACCGAGCCTGCCAATATGTCTCAATAAAACGACGAGCGCGCATGGGCACGACAAAGCCACCGCCCATGTGTTTGCAAGGAGACAGAAAGAGGGTGCGAAGCTGGCAGCTCAAAAAGAAGCGACGGCTGGTTACGCTGAAGCGCTCACAACGTGGATCGAGCAGAATAAGAGCCGTCTGAGTGCACTCCGCGTCTTTTACGCACGTGGCCGTCACGACGATCAAGAACGTGTGCAGCGTCGTCATGGCGTGCAAATCGACATTACACGCAGACCAGGGACGTCTTCAGGGGTTTGACACCAGCATACTGCGGCAAGGCGCCGAACGGATGCGTGTGAACGACGTACTGCTCGCAAAACTCGGCGGATTTGATGACCGTGCCGCCATGAGCGAGAAAAAGTCCACGACGCTCGTTGACAAGGTGCAAGAACAGCATCGCAAAATGCAGCATTATGTACACACACGCTGAGGATGGCTTTGAACCACGCCGCGATCGGCGATCGATCTCGCTCCCAGCGACGCAGCAGGGCGAGAACGAACTCGACAAACTGGAGGCCACGACAAACCTGGGACCCTCGCGAACTGCGTCTCAAGTTCCCAAAGCGCACACTCCCGTCGCGAAGACGGCAGACGCAACGTGACGTGACCTTGATTGCTCGACGGTGAGAGAGCTACGGTGCAGGCGCTGCAAACCCAGCTCGACGTCGAAGTCGCACTGAGGATCTCACGGTTCGCGGGCGTGGCGATAAGGGACGACGCCACCCAACGAGCGACTATGAATGCAACGCTCAGCAGCACATCAAGCACACCCTCAACGACGCGAGCCTAACCAACGCGAGCCTCATCTACGAGTTCAACACGAGGGTCGACACATCGCGGTCACCGAGAGCACTGATGGGATGACACTGACAGGAATCATCTGTCGCTGTGCGAGGCGTGAATATGAAACACTTCGTTGGCGAAAGTAGGTCAAACAAAAGCATCCATGGAAACCGAAATAGTGCTGCGGATGTGAAGACCGAAGTAGCAGTGCTGCTGACCAGAGTGATTCGTTTCCTGGTTCCAGCGTCGAGATCGAACAGAACTTGTACCTGCTCGTAGTCAGGCGCACGCAGTCGGTCGTTGAGGATAACAGCGGTGTCATCGTGGTCGAAGTGCCGCAGCAGTACGTGCTCGAGGGCTCCTGCATGGCTCAGATGGCGCCAATGCTTGTGACCACCAAGCACACGATCGCATTTTGAGACCTGTTTCCCAACACGGAAAAATACGTCCACTTTGTTTGCTGGAATGACAGTACTAGCATCGCCTGTGACCACCTCATTGAAGATGAGAAGCTCGGGCAACGTAGGTGATCGTTGTCCAACGCGTATGCCGTAGCAGGTGTAGCACACGACGATGGATATTTTCCTCGAAGAACTTGAAGCTTACGATTTTGCACTCCCACCTTGCAGTGTCTCGATGCCTTCTAGCCGCGATAACGTCATGGTGACAGCGGCACCTTCCCACGAAGAAGTGCAAATCTGCACCACGCAGTTCTTATACAGCGAGCAGCGACGCTTTGTGGATGCAGGGCATCCAGAACGTCTCGGTATCGATCGCCGATGGCACAAGTTCCGTGAATTTCTCCACAACCGCAGGATAATGCTCCAGTACTTCTGCCTTCGCCGTCTCCAGCTCATCAATCTGCGTCGCAGTCTTCCACTTTGCAAACGTTTCCGGGTCCATTGGTGGCTCCAAGTACATGTCGCCATCTTCTTGCAATGCCAGCAACCAGATAAGCCGCGCTGACAAGGCATCGTCATTCACGTCCTCGTCATCAGTAGACTCAGGGTTCCCGAATTCGAGCGAACCGAGTATTCCATTGGCCGTGTGCAGCAAGTTTTCACCGACTCCGTCCGCCGAATGCAGTAGTTTCGAACCGACTTCAAAGATGTAATCAGACTGCCAAAAGATGTCTCCAATGTGTATCCGCCGACAGAGAAAAACAGGAAATTGATCTTGCTGCCACTGACAGTGCGAGCGTTGTCTGCTTCGTCTTTCTCTTGTTCGTCCTCTTTGCTGTCCGCATCGTCCTCGTTAATTGCCGCCACATCTTGATCGCTGTCTTCCTTCTTGTCCTCGTGCTCCATTTTTTCCTCTTCAGCTGCTGCGTACTCTCCACTCCTCATCGTCACACGCTGTCACAGCACATCGCACTCCCCCTGAACGGTCTTCCGCACCACCGTCGCGCCTTCCGCGGCACCTCAATCACACTGATCTTTAGATCTACGCGTTCTAGCACCACAGCAAGGAAAGTTAAATACAGAGTGAACGGCGCAGGACATTCCTCTTGGAGTATCGCACTCACCAAACACATCATCAGCTCAAGACGACGCCGATAGCTGGTGGTGGCTACAATCAGCAACAATTGCGCATTGTGGAAAGAGCGCGTCTTCAATCACACAGCAATCAGGAACATGGACGCTTCGCTGCTGATGATAGTGACGCTCGCATTCATCCACTTCTTCGCTCTCGGATGCTGCTGCTCCTGCTGCTGTCGTCATGTGAGAAGACGCCGTCACCATCTTCACCGACGACATCTTGTGTGTTGCTGAGCGTTCCATTTGCGGAAATGCGTCCGGTTTGTGCAACATTCGTTAGAGTGACAAGGAGTGACGCATGTCCACTCGTCCGGTGCCTTCGGACGACATGCCAGTACGAGTATTGGTAGCTTGGCGCACACTCGCCAGTATCAAATGGCCACACACGTCGCAGACCAATGGATGGCGATTCTATTGCGCGTCGTGCGCGTCTTGCACTCTGCGTGCGCGCGGATGGATCAGAAAATGCACACACCCGTCAGCATCGAGGGAATGCACATTGCTGACACTGTGACGTGAAGCCTTCGGTCGTGAGTGCGCCTTGTGTCCGCATGGTTGTGGACGGAGTGGAGTGCTTTGCATTCCATGGACAAGCAAGAAGAGTGAAAAACAGAAGGCAATGGCAGATGAACTCCTGGGACGTGGCCTGGTGCAGGCATGCTGCCATTTCTTATATAGTATGAGTACGGACTCACGCACCACACGCAGATCAGCAGCGAGCACGACTTCACGCCCGGGTCGCCGATGTACACGTGGCTCGTGAACGACCTAAAGAGTGTCGACCGCAAGAAGACGCCGTGGCTGTTCCTGTATTTGCATCGCCCGATGTACACGTCCGAGATGTACGACAGCGACTACAGGCTCTCGCTGTTCATCCGCAAGAATCTCGAGCCGTTGTTGGCGCAGTACAAGGTGGACGTCGTGTTCTCGGGTCACTACCACGCATACGAGCTCACGTGTCCGGTGTACAACGAGACATGCAGAACGGAGCCACTGGGGTCGTTATCGAGTGGCCACGTGAGGGCGAAGGCGCCGGTGCACATTATGGTGGGGTCTGCGGGCGCTGATGTGGACAATGTCGGGTACTTTGATGTGCCGTGGCGTGTCGCGGCTGAGCTGAATTATGGTTACGGCCGCATGCACGTGTACAACGCGACGCATGCGCAGTTTGAGTTTGTACGCAATGAGGTCAAAGCCGTGACGTCGTCGTCCTGGGTGATCAGCGACCACGACTGGCCAAACTCGATTACTCCGAGTGTCCTCTACGTCCAGACAAGCAGCAGAGCATGTCGTCTCACAGGTGTGGAACGGCTGGCGTGACCCTTTTAATCCCCTGGGCATTCAAGTTGCGATGACGCTGAGGCATGACGAATGTTCGGGATTGAATGAAGCTGGTCCACAAATTTGGAGGGCCAAAATCAGACAGCTCAATTTCTCCTGATTGTCTCCGGATGAATGAATTATAAAAACAAAGAACAATGCAACCAATCAAGATTCTATCCATTAAGCAATATAAAAAGAAAGAGTTATTTCAATGCACTGTGGGATGTTATTTACGTTGGGTGGCGAATGAAGGTCAAATGGCGGGAAGTGAAGCTCAACTCGACATGAGCAGCGCAATTGCTTTCGGTCCATTGCGCAGCTTGTTATGCGCATTTATACCGATGCTCACAATCCACGGAATGCTGGTGCTGACACCATTTGTCCTTTTCCTGCGTCTGAAAGACTGCCGAATGCAGCTTACCTTGCCCCACACTACAGAATTCAGACAGTACATTTCTTTGCTATTTATTCAAATTCATACTTCACCAGGACTCGCATGATTCAGTCACAACGAGCTCAACAACTAACATCAGTTTGGCCGCATCAGCTCAGGTTCAAAGAGGATTCTGCAATCCATTGCTACCTCTTTTAATCGTCCAGTCATCACACGGTCCAGTCGTGGTCGCTGATCACCCAGGACGACGACGTCACGGCTTTGACCTCATTGCGTACAAACTCAAACTGCGCATGCGTCGCGTTGTACACGTGCATGCGGCCGTAACCATAATTCAGCTCAGCCGCGACACGCCACGGCACATCAAAGTACCCGACATTGTCCACATCAGCACCCGCAGACCCCACCATAATGTGCACCGGCGCCTTCGCCCTCACGTGGCCACTCGATAACGACCCCAGTGGCTCCGTTCTGCATGTCTCGTTGTACACCGGACACGTGAGCTCGTATGCGTGGTAGTGACCCGAGAACACGACGTCCACCTTGTACTGCGCCAACAACGGCTCGAGATTCTTGCGGATGAACAGCGAGAGCCTGTAGTCGCTGTCGTACATCTCGGACGTGTACATCGGGCGATGCAAATACAGGAACAGCCACGGCGTCTTCTTGCGGTCGACACTCTTTAGGTCGTTCACGAGCCACGTGTACATCGGCGACCCGGGCGTGAAGTCGTGCTCGCTGCTGATCTGCGTGTGGTGCGTGAGTCCGTACTCGACGCTCCACCAGAACACCTTGTTGCCGTTCGCTGGCATGATGAAGCGCTTGTTGAACGGCACACCACATTCGCCCTGGGAATCGGCGCCGTAATTGCCCTCGAGCGGGTGGTATCCGTTTTCTGGCGCGCCAGACGGGTCCTTCTCGCCCCCACTCGTGTGGCAGTACTCGTGGTTGCCGATGCCGACCATGTACGGGATCTCGGCAGCCACGGGTTGCACGAGCGCGCCAAACTGGTCCCAGAGGTACGTCCTTCCCATGGCGTACGAGATGTCACCATTGTGCATGGCCGCAACAAAGTTGCTGCCCGGAGTGTCCATGTCGCGTCGCATCAGCTCGATCGTCGTGGCTGTGCGCTGCTCGGGCTTCGGACCCGTCGCCTTGATGTTCCAGTCGCCGAGATCGCCGTACACAAAGTAGCTCACGGGTTTGTTGCCGCGGCTCGGAACACCAGGCGCTGGCGGCGTCTTGAACGTGAACACTTGCGAGGTGATCCCACCCAGAGACGCGTCGCCAACCTTGTAGTAGTACGTCTGCTCCGGCACGAGGTCGCGCATGACGGCCGCGTAGATCGTGCCTGGGTCGCGGAAGAACTGCGCCGCAACGGTCGTGGCAGGCGACTGGCACATATCACTCGCTTTGTACGAGGTGCCCGCGGCCGCTGCCGTCTGGGTCAGCCATGCCGGGTTCGTGCCGTACGACACAGTCGGCGCGTCCACAGACTCGCTCACCCACATCACGCGCATCTCGCTTGCGACTTCCGTACTCGAGAGATGCACCTGCAGCGGCTGCTTGTTGCCCTGGCGGAAGCGCACGAACAGCGACTCACCCAGCTTCACGTTGGCGCCGTTATGCACGGCAAAGTACCGGAATTGCCACGAGCATCGCATGTTGACCAGCGGACCAAACTGGAACGTCGCGGCGTCGACGTTGCCCGTGTACCGCCAGTCAATGTACTGGCTGTCTGGGAGCGGCACGCGCTCATCGTCGACGCAGTAGACGCCGATCCAGTCGCTCGCAGTTGGCTTCGTGTTGGCAAGCGAGAACGATACAGCGAGCGGGTCCAGTTGGTTGATAAGATTACTTGAGACGGTCAGCGTGGCATAAGGCGTTGCTGGCGAAGGAGAAGGGCTGGTAGGAGGTTCAACTGGCTCAGGCGGCTCAATGATGATCACTCGGTTTATATCTTCGCCTTGGGATCCGTTTTGTGCTTGTTGTGCCACGAGGTTTCGCATTGCTGGCGTCTTCATGGCCACCACTGGCGGCGACGTGAACGTGCAGTTGGTGCGTTCAAAGTTGCATGGCTCGTTGCCGACATGGTGGCTCCAGGCGCCACCACGGAGCACCTCGTTTGCTCTGTTGCGTTGCGCTGCATGGACGCCAGAAGACGACGATGCGAGCGCGAGGCTTGCAAACAGAGCGGCCACGCTCGAGATGACGACCTTCATGGTGCGCGTGTTGATTCGATTGCAGGAAGGTTGTGCAGATGCAGCGCAAATCGAGGAATGAGTGGAAGAGGAAACGGAGGTATTCGTCGTACCCGCGGGAAGGAAAGAAACGAAGAGGGAAGTGGGTGCAGCGTTGCAGCATTCATTCACTCGTTCCCCCGCGCTATGGTCTCACGGGTGTCTACAGGAGAATCTCGCCTGTTGGATTTGTTTTGTGCGCGAACGAATCAGGCATCCAACGTTGAACACGCCAAGAGCTGCTCCCTCCTGGTGATGGGCTGTACTCAGACTGCAACTGCAGCAGTGTGGTGAGATGCGAACATGTGAGTGAAAGAGGTGATCTACATTGAATAATACTGCTTTTAATTATACATCTGTCCGTTGCGTATGATATAGAGGCATTACTGGTGAGCTGCAGGGTTGTGCCAAGTTGACATGACACAACGATGCCCATCGAGAGGAATCGCAATCGTTTCCTCATCCACTAAAGTGCCTCAGGTGCTCACGAATGGATGCGCAGCCTGCGGGAGACGACGTTCATGCGAATCTCCTCGTCAGCAAGTAGCTACAGTACAGTACTCGGCTTGGGACGCGTTTGGCGGCCGCACGCTGCGCTCGCTCAACGTTTTCCAGTCAAGACCAACAGTTCCATGCTTCAGAAGCGAGGTGAATGAAATTCACTATGAACAGCTACCAGCGGCTGCTTCGACTCAACTCGTTGAAGCCACAAAAAGTAAGGATTTGCTCTTGCGCTTGGAGATTCTCGTGCGAGATTCGATTGCTATGTTCAGAAGCAAAGCATATTTGCAATGTGTGTGTGGGGTGAAGCACCCCAGACAGCCGCGTTCTCTCACGTGAAGAAACTCGAAGCATTCTCATGAGCCCTTTGGAAATCGAAGAGAAGAAAGGAGTGATTTGAGATTCTGGTGCTGAGGTGTTGCGAGGCAAAGCGTATTATAGAGAAAAACTCAGATCGCTCATTTGTACCTCGAGGCTTTCTTCGAGCTGGCTGACTCTCAAGTGCGCAATGTTCTCATCAACGGACTGCAGCGCAGTGTTGAACATCAGCTCTGCGCTGCAATCTGCATGTGGCGCTGTTCGTGGCGGTATTGTTGCGCTTCAGTCGCGCTCTCCCTCCCTTGATGAGGTGACATTTTCTCTAGCGCGCTGCACAGAGAAGCTAGATGTAGGCGCGACGGTCCAAGTGTTGTTGTTGCGGAATGTTCCTGGTGCTTACACGCTCGTATGGCCTGATGGTTCCGATGATTTGGGGAGGAGGCAGGTGCTGAGCATGGCCACAGTGACCCATACGGTGCCACCGTATGAGCTGATGAAACGAATGGATGCCATGCTGCTCTTCAACAGATCGAGTAACCTGTCGATGAGAGATGCGGTCTCTTATCAATAAAGCGAGCGTTTGGTCTTTGCGGACTTTAGCAAAGGTTTAGTCTCTCTGAAAAAACTAAAGAGGCTTGTGATACTCAATAACGACAAAGCGACATGCTCTGTCCATCAGCTTTGGCCGTAGAGAGTTGGGCATACTGAATGCCATTCATTAACTGCAAGAAGGCTATGGTCTTTGTTGGAAGGCACCAATGTTCTCTCGTTATTATCGTTTCTTTTTTGAATGCTTGGGTCTCTTTGGTTTAGTATTTTTTCTCATGGCAACTTGAGTGAACAGCAAAAGCTGTCGTATAAATAATCTCTATGTGTGGGTTGTTGCAGAGGAATGGGACCGCCTCTGGTCATTCTACCATTCAAAGTCGAACGACAGGTTTGGAACTGGAATCGGAGGCAGCTCTTCCTGGAAACGTGCATAGGCAACGCAACAAGAGCACCGTTAGATAAATGATACAAAAGGATCAGAGGGGATCATGCAGTCTACGATTTTCCTACCTTGATGTTGGTCTTCCCTTCCGAGTGTGTCGCATTCTCGCGGGCAGTCGCGATGTCGTTTTCCAGTGCGTAGTTTTCTTTCGCGAGTGTCGACTGCTTGGACATGAGCTCCAGCAGCTTGTACTGCAGCTCCAGTTCGATGGCCAGTTGCTTCAGCTGCACCATTTCGGCCTGCACAATGAGAAAACAGTGAATGAGAACGCGTGAGTCCGAGTCCTTTTGCATTTTAGACTCGCATACGAGAACGCTTACCTTCTTGCGCTTGACGAATCGGCGCTGCGCTTCGCGGTGCTTAGCCTTGCGCTCTTCTTCGGACGCTTTTCTTGATCCTGAAGGGCGTGGAATCGAGAGCGAGAGCGGCAGCGAGTGGAGCGCCATGTGCGGGGAGTGGGTGCTGCTAGATGAGGATGGAGGATACATGGATCCAAAAGTCCGCGGCGACGCGTCCTTGAATCGGGTCGGTGGCGGCGGGAACGCCGAGTAGCTCGAGAACGGCATGAGCGTCGGGAAATGCTGCTGCTCGATGCTCGAGTGGAGTCCGACAGGATACTCTTGGTCGGAAATGGGCCAGGTGGAGCGGAGGACGCTGTGTTCCATGAGCATTATTGTTGGTTTCTCAGTTGGTGCTTCGCAGCAGATTAGTGACTGCCACGTTCGTTGGCTGGTGCAATTTGAAGAAGTGAGTGATAGCGGACGGACTCAGCGCGAGCCAAACACGAGAGATCGCAGATAGAGCTCAAGAGCAGAAGTGAGTTGCAAAAGAGCGCTGATCTCTTCGGGTGTTGCACACTGAGCGAGACTGCGAGGCGCGCGTCCACACACACGGGCTCTTTGAGCAGGTGGAGGGGTTGGGGGTGGGGACAGATGAGCGCTCTGTTAAATGAGCTCTTCTCACTCTCAACAGCTCTCTGGACCGGTAGTTTTGAAGAAAAAACGGGCTCGTCTCTGCGCGTTCAGCTGTTGCGATGTCGCCCCACTCTCGGCTGGTGAGAAACCACTTTGGAGCTCCTCGAGATCAAGTCTCTTTTGCGAAAAGGAGGAGCTCAATTCGAAACCAGACGCTGGTTGTTGGGCCAAAGTAAGGCTTCGTTTGGTTGCAATTTGAACTCGGTGCCGGCAACGGAGATGAGAAAGTTGCCGCCGCGGGAGACAGGGACAAAGCAATCGCGTGAAACAAGCAAATGGACCTTCCGGAGCGCCACCCTTGTCCGAGTTTTCTACACGTGAACTGTAGCACCGCGAGACTGTTCAGCAAAATTACAAATCTCGCTACATAGCGCAGGATCGGCGACTATTACAAATCTCGCTATATAGTGCGGGATCGGCGACTATCGATGGTGGAAAAAGAGTTCTTTCTAATGTAACGGCGGGAGTGGTCAACGAGGTCGGTTCCTCGGCACGGTGACTCGCCTCAGCTCGTCCATTTCTGTCTTCATAAAAAGAAATAAAGCACGCGAGATGACGGAGGCCTTTGCGTGGTTACATCATATCCGCGAAAACCATCTGATCTATCAGATCGTGAGTGCGGGAGCATCTGGTTTCCCGCCTCCACACTCTGCGCAAGAGGAAAAGAAACTGCGCCGTTGTCTCGTGGCATTGGGATGAGTGGAATGGCCAGAAACAGTCAACGGAGCGAACGCAGTGCACAGCGCGAGCAATCGACCCAGTGGTCGAGCGCATCACCGTCTATGCGCTGCCAGCCATCGTGACTGGGGTGGTCCTTGCCACCAACAGCTCAGGCCGATACTGCACACACGCGTGTTGCTGTAGTCCGTTTTGGACAGGAGACTGTAGGACACGCGTGTTTATTATGCAATAAGTGTCATGCGAGTGAGAGGGGTTCCGGCACGATCACCCATGTTTTGAAAGCACCATTTGTTGATGGCAACGATTGCGTGTGCATTCACTCACTCAAGTCGCTGCGTTTTTTTTCTATCTTTCTTTTTTTTCTTGTTCTTTTTCGTGTGCTCTGGTTCAATTGGCCTGCGCCTCAAAAATGGACAAGCCTACGGTATTATAGCACAGCTTTTACCGATGTTGCCGTTTATTTGAGAACGAGCAAGAGCAGACTGACTATTAAATAGAACCACTTTTGTTGAGCATTCAAGGGCAGACGAGGGCAAACGGACTCAAAACTCGACTAACTGCGAGCTTTGTCCTGACATGAGATACTTTTCTGGGAAATTCGAGTCTCAGTCACGATTACACCCTTGCAGGTTTCTTCGCCATAGAGCAAAAATGCCAGAGGCTCTAACGTTTGTCTTTCAGAGAATAAACAGTCCAAGCGTTCAGTTTCTAACCCGGTTCTGGAGCGCTTCGATAGGAAGAACTATGGCGCTGTTGCCAAATTGGAGAAATGTTCATCGGGTTAGACAAGATTTGGATCCAAAAAATCTGATATGCCTTTCTGCCGCGACGCGTGTTAGAGCGGATGCAGCGGCTCTGTCTCATGGCCACCACCCATCTGATGAGCTGAGCGGTCCCTCTGCTGCCGCCAGATGGCAGCGCCACTTTTGTCGACTCAACATGGCTCGAACTGTATGATCAAGTACCGTACGCTCAAACGAGACGGCCGACGAGGTCTCCGCAATTGTGGACAAGTTGCTTCGAGTTGGGCCGTCAGGAGACGCTTTCGGATGGCTGATGCCATGATATTCGTGCGGTAGGAGCGCTTCAGCCATCGGCTTGAACGCTGACACAGGATGCGCTGCTCACCGCAGGCCTGTCTCGGTGGATATGGCTCCACTCGCGTACCGTACGCTCCTGACGTCAATCACTTCCTTTGAGAGGATCACTTGCTTGTCGACGGCAAGCCAGGCAACAGAGCAAGGAGAAGGAACAGTTCGAACGCAAAGGTTGTGACTTCATGGAATACCGGATGGGCAAAATGGTAGCTTCTAGTCTATAAGCAGCGAGTTGATTGCACGCGAATGTGTGTGTGTGCGTGCGTGTACTGTAATGCAAGGCGCTCTTGAATAGTGTACAGCTGAGCTCTGTCCGCGACATGAAGCGAGGCAATCAACCCATGAGTCTTCGCGTCAGGAAAAGAGACTGCGGGGTGAACCGTATGCATCTCCTCGTTTTGGACCTCCCCTCTGCGTGCACATATTGACAGAAAACAACGACCGCGCACTTGCCCACCAAAGCGCAAGGATTTGCCGCCTTCCAGCTGAGCGTGCCTGCGCTCGCCGAAACACAGAAACAAGAGACACCGGCAAAAACCAGCGACACAAAACACGCTCATCCTTTTACATTCATGTAGACACCGATATGCAGCGCAATCTGCACTTTGGTGTTAGTTGCTACCTCAACTTCTGCACTCACTTCGAGAAAATGTTGTTGCTACTGTGATATGGTGCATTCACTTGAACACAAAAAGGTGTGATCCCCCCCCAATCAGCAGTATGACAGATAACAAGCACTTCTGTTTTGTATGTGAAAGAAATAAACGCTGCAATTTTTCGATCTGCCGTAGTTTTCCGTCGCGGTCTGTACCCCTATTCCTGACTCGTGTGAGCATGCACCGTACATTTTCACCATCGTGGTGACACGTCGCGTGTGACAAGGACGGCAGAGTCCATGGCGAGTGTTCTTGGAGGCGACAACGCGCGATGCGTGAGCGCTGCGATCAGCGACCAAGGCGACGACGGCAGCGAACAGAACGCAGGCACAGTGTACTGCCACCGGCGAATACTATTGCAAGATCCAAAAGCTCGCGAGTGAAACTTATTGCAAGGCGGTGCGGTGTCTAGTATCATATCAGCGACCCAGTGTACAAAAGGAAACGATCAGCTCGACATTAATATTGGAAAATGGTGGGTTTGAGTTAATTGGTTTCATGTCTGGGACGGAGTGCGCGTATCGGTGCGAGTTGCTCGTTTGGGTCCTAAAGGAGCCGTCGGTCGAGCGATCTGTGTTTCTATTTTTCGCAATGCCAACAGCGATTTTAGTGAATTTGACACTGGAAAAGTCATTCGTTCTCTTGAAAGAGAACGATAAAACGAGCACAAGGCGTTCTTTGCAATGTCTCTTTACTGCGCAAGAGTTGGGTCGATACGGGGAACAGCCAGCATGTTCATAATGTGCACACAGATTACATAGGGCCATGCGCAATGAGTCAACTTTTTTTTTTTATGTTTTTGCTTCTTTTTTTGCGAGCTTTGTATGAGCCGGAGGGAAGGCGGTATCATCGGTGGTCGCGCGATGGATGGACCCTTTTCGCGGTCTCGCTGGCCATCGTGCTTGGTGATGATGGTTTCCGAGGACAGCAGCGGGTCTCTGCGACGTCCCTCGCAGCAAAGTTTTGATTTTTGAGCATGGAGCAAGACCTCATGCGTTGGAACAACTCGAGCAAGTGAGGTGTCGCATCGTGCAGAGGCCGGTGCTTTTCCAGCAGTCGCGCCTGGGAGGCATGGCGTTGTCGTGTTTGCCCTCTTTTAGACAGATATTCCTCATTTGTCAATTATGTGTCAATAGACCCTGCACTTGTCAAGATGCGTACACCGTGCATGAGTTGTTGTATGTGTCAACAAAGCTTGCTCGAGAAAATTACCTCATTTCTCAAAGCTGTGTGTGCAGCACCTTTATTTCGTCGAACAGGCAACAACCATGGACGTGCTGTTATATGTCACGAGTGCCATCTCTCGGGATCTATTCATCAACACAGGTTATGCATTTCCATAGATCCCTCCGTCACCATCCAAGGTTCTGATGCATGTAGCTTCAACTTTGAATATGCAATTACAAAGAGCTCCCGCGTTTTTCTCCACCATTCTGAACAGGAGAAAAGAAAAAGAGCAACAGAAACAGAAAACGGAAGAAACAGAAAATGGAAGAAACAGAAAACGCTTGCGATGGAAGAAGCCTCAGTGTCTCTCTCTCTCTCTCCTGCGAGCATGGCGATCGTTCGCGTGTGTCCGCCTCGTTCTCTTCTCTGTCTTCGTGTGCTGCGTCTGGCAGCCATCGCGTCGTTTCTTGTGGTGCATGGCGCCAGTGGCGCGGTCCACACGCGCGAGTCCATGCACGAAGTGCTGCGCGGCGGCGCGTGGAACTACCACGACACGTTCGACGACCCGTGCGGGGATCCCGAGCGTACGCAGTGCGTGTTCACGACGCTCGATGCTGCGAATGCGTACGACCGCATGGAAAACGAGCTCGCGTCGATGCGCAACGCCGTGTACGATGCGGAGGTGCAGCAGCTCGCACCACCTACGGCGGTCGTGAGCATGTCGGTCTCCAAGAGCATCGTGAACCAGTACGACAAGGTGGCGGTGACGTACCGGATGCGCGCGGGTGCGCCGACGTCCAAGGACTGGATCGGCGTCTTCTGTGTCGACGACGAGAAAGTGGGGCTTCCCGACAGTGAGTACATTGATTGGAAGTGGACCGGCGGCAAAGCCTCAGGCACGTTGGAGTTTGGCCAGTTGGTCAACATGCGGTGCTCCTGGCAGTTCCGCTTTTTCACGCAGGTGAATGAGAACCCAGTGACATACCTGCGCGTGGGCAAATCCAATTGGGTGCAGTTTGAAAAGGGACACACGGAGCCTCTCCACGTGCGCATCGCGATGACGACGGACCCACGTGAGATGCGCGTTATGTGGGTCAGTAGCGCGGTGAAGGGACCCGCGGTCTGGTACGGACGCAGTGCGTCGACTTTGTCAATGTCAGCGCAAGCGACTGCGACGACCTATGGCGCCGGGGACATGTGCCATGCGCCAGCGACCACGACAGCTGCCCAGTATTTCCGGGACCCAGGCATGATCTACACGGCGGTGATGACGGATCTGGAGCCCGAACAGACGTACTACTACAAGGTCGGCGATCCAGCGAGCGAGACTTCGCCAGTGTTTATGATGAAGACGCCCCCTGCTCCAGGTGCGCAACCGAAACGCTCGCCCATGAGCTTCTTCATGTATGGCGATTTGGGCGACTGGAACATCAAGGCGACGGGTCCAAAGCCTGAAGATCGCACGGCCACGACCATTGAGTTGATGCGGGACGAGATGGATGATCCTAGCAGCAATTACGTTGCGATCATGCATGACGGCGACATCTCGTACGCCATGGGAAGGACGTACCTCTGGGACCAGTTTGGCGCGCTCGTTCAGCCTGTAGCGACCGAGATCCCGTACATGGTCGGCATCGGCAACCACGAGTACTGCCACACGAGTGGGGGGGAAGGCAAAGATCCGTCGGGTGCACCGGGCAATGGTTTCCACCCGCCCGAGGGCAATTACGGCGACGAATCCCAGGGCGAATGTGGTGTGCCGTTCAACAAGCGCTTCATCATGCCAGCGAACGGCAACAAGGTGTTCTGGTGGAGCGTCGAGTACGGACTCACTCACCACACGCAGATCAGCAGCGAGCACGACTACACGCCCGGGTCGCCGATGTACACGTGGCTCGTGAATGATTTGAAACGTGTGGACCGCAAGAAGACGCCGTGGCTGTTCCTGCACCTGCATCGCCCCATGTACTGCTCCGAGGATTACGCTGGCGACTACAGGCTCTCGCTGTTCATCCGCAAGAACCTCGAGCCGCTCTTGGCCGAGTACAAAGTGGATGCTGTGTTTGCAGGTCACTACCATGCGTTTGAGCGCACGTGTCCAGTGTACAAGGAGAAGTGCTTGTCTGAGCTGCTGCCTAGTGGCCTGGAAAAGGCAAAGGCGCCGGTACACATCATGGTCGGCTCGGGTGGTGCTGATATCGACAATGCGGGCTACTACAATGTGACCTGGCAGCGCGCGGCGCAGATGGAGTACGGCTATGGTCGCCTGCACGTGCACAATGCGACCCACACGCAGTTTGAGTTCATGCGCAATAAAGACCGCAAGGTCGTCGACACCGCATGGATCATTAGCGACCACGACTGGGTCGCCTAAACGGAAGGAAAGTCAAATGACTATCGACTTTGGAGGCACTGTGGAAGGTTTGGATCTTTGGAGTTCTCATAAAAACTGATCGCCAGTGATTTGATGCGCTGAAGCTTTTGTTTGGTCTTGGCTGTTATTACGACGAAGTCAGTTCTATTTCATGCAGCAACGACGGAGCTTTTGTTGCTCTGGGGCAAAATGCAAATAACAAAATTGCGATCTAACCGAAGTTCGCTGAGCGTGCAAAGCAAAGAAGCAAACAAATCAGAAATCGTCTTCGAGGACGACGTTTCCATTGGTTCGAGGCACGTGTCAACGGCCCAACAGTGAAGTCATGATTTCAAGTTGCGTTAACCTGTTGCTGTGTATCGCTGGCGCGTTTCACTCGAAATTTCTGCTCAAGGCGAAAATGTTGTGGTCCGGAAAGCAGCATGTTTTAAGTGTCAAAAGAGATTCACAACAGTGTGGCCGCCGTCACTGCACTCAAAAGTCAGTGCAGCGAACAAGACACTCCGCTCCGATCCAACCTAATAACATTTTATTGCTCTTGCGCGACTTGAGAGTGCGTACACTCAACCAAGCAATAATGTTTTTGCTGCTATGGCTCCGTTCTGAACCCAAGATAGCAAAATGTTGATATGCGGCATCGTTTCGTGCGTGTCGAGTGCATTGCAGACGCGGTGCACTTGGGGGTTTCAGTGTCCTTGCCTGTCAAGTAGGGTACGGGAGACTACAGATCGCCTCGGCTTCAATGACGGTCATCTAGTGGAAAGAACTTGATTCGTGCAACTTGAGGCTGGCATCTCGGGTAGCCTCCATGGTCCAGGCTCGTCCACTAATGCCTCCAAGTGAGCATTCCGGCGGACAGTGAACAGGACGTCATTTCGCCTTAGCAATACCATCTCGGGGAAAGATCTTGACCCGTTGCCGGCTTCTTCATGGATCAGATCCGTACTTTGGCGTACATTAAAGCGTCTCAGTGAACTTTCCAGCGCAGCTGTTCAGACGAGAATGGCTACAGACGCACCGTCACAGCGAATACTTTGCAAAGACGTCTCGTGGAGGCGTCTCGTGTCCAATGAGTAAAGTGGGTGGCCAGGTGTCTGGGTTGCAAGCGCGAGTTGCCGGACTAATCTGGTCGCAGTGAAGAATGGATGCAAATATTGTACTGTAGCATGGCCAAAGTATCCGATCGTTCTGGGTGCAAGTACTGTACGGCCAAAGTCTCCGATCCTGAAGACGAGGTTGGCATAAATGAGTGACCGTCCCTGTTTGCTGAACGCATGCAGTTGACGTCAAGCGCCACTTTCCTTGAAGCACTTGCGCGGCTCTTCCCCGCATGAGCGGGCTATGTCATCAGTCGGAAGACCACACGCACAGCCTGCACGCTGGCTAATGTCCACGAAGGTCCCACCCACGAAGGTTGAACCGAGGCTTTTTCGCATGCGCGGCGCTGTATACATATCTTCCGTCCCACTGCAACGCGCGCGCGCGCTCCGCATCGAAAAGGTTCAGCTTTTCTTCCATAATTGCTGACTGCGATTATGAGGAGCTTTTCGTCAGGATATGGCCGTTTTATGCATCGCAACCAACTGGTCATTAAAAGCCCTCTTCAATATGAGTATCCGCGGACAATGAGTATTGAGACCAGCTGTAAAGACACGAACTGCTCACCATTATTGTTGAAGTTTTTTTGCAGAACAACACCCTCTCAGCGGTTTTGTTGCGGCTGCTGATTTTCTCGCCCGCGTTGGCTCATTCCACGGCTCTTACTCCCGTAGTGCAAGCGCAACGGCATCAGTCCACCAGGAATCATACGTATGCTACAACGAACCGAAATGGTTTCTGAGGGCACTCCTCCTTCTGCTTCGTCTGCCTCTGCGTCAAAAGCGGAGCGCATGTGGAGCGAGACGCGTCGAACGGCATCACACCCACTGGCACCGATGGCGGGGATTCGGAAGAGAGCAGCGGTGATGCGCGGCAGGGGATCGGGACGAGCTGCTGGTGCAGTATCGAGGGCACCACGTCTCGGATTGAAATAGCAATAGTGAACGTGGTTCAGATGGCGGTGTTGTGACGGAAGACATGTCCACTCGCGCTAGCCCCCTGAAGCAGGAGCCTCGGATGATCAACGGTCTGAAGGAGAACAACAACGCGAGTAGTAGTAGCCCCGTGGACGTCGAGAGCGCGGGGTTTGGACGACGGCTGCTGGAAGTTCCCTGGCAGTGCGGACGATCTGCGGATAAACGAGTTGAGCGTTTGTGCTGCTTCAGGTGATCGTGACGTCACGCTCGAGCAATGCGCGCAGCAGTTGGGCTAAACACCACATCCTGCGCAGCAAACCACGTTGTACGTGCTTACGTGTGTGCGATGCTAGCAGCAGGACGCGATTGAACTCACGTCTCTCTGTCTTTTGTTTGTTTGCAGCTTGTAGCTTTTCTATGGGATGTCCATGCACGTACGAAGACGCGTACTCGAAGCTCATGGACTGGATCCGCAACTCGCTCGACATGTACAAGTACGAGAGGTGGCGTATCCGATGTTCGTGCGCTGTCTCCTGGAGCTGCTGAGCTTTGACGAGTGGGAACTCGCAAATCGCGTGTGGACCCCCACAACAGCAGCTCCGCGGTCTGCGACGCCGTCTCTCGAGTATCTCCATGCGCTGGAGAAGAAACAGGAAATCGCGCGCTGCGTGAGCGTACCGAGTCTCCAGCCAACCGTGATGGACAAAGTCTCTGGCGCTTCGCTCGTAGGATCTCCATCACCAACACGAAGCAAGAACCACAAACCACGCACATCTGTAGGATTTGGTCGCGCCACCACGTCAAGTGAGTCCAGAGGAATGGATCCGCTGCCTCATGTATGAAATTGAATGAATGGCTACAAACGAGCGAGCGCTGACTTGTAAGGGACAACACATCCGCATTACAGTGAAAATGCAACGTACCACCATGTTTACAACACCAAATACCTCCTATTCGCCTCTCCGGTAGGTCCAATCGTGGTCCGAGATGATCCATTTACTGTCGCTCACAACGCGATCTCGCGTGCGTAGGAACTCAAAGTACGCATGCGTCGCGTTGAACACATGGAGTCGTCCATACCCGTACTCCTGCTGTCTGTTGTGGCTCCACTTTGCGCTCATATAGTCAACGTCGTCGAGCTCAGCGCCAGCGGATCCGATCATGATGTGCGTCGTCGCGAGCGCTTTTTCCTGGCCATCGGGAAGCTTCTTGTGGCGACAGTTGTCGTTAAACACGGGACACGTGCGCTCGTACGCATGGTAATGACCAGAGAACACGACATCCACGCGATACTCCATCATCAGATGCTCCAAACAATTCCGCAGGATGTGGGACACAAAGTAGTCGCCGTCGTAATTCTCCGAGCAGTACAGCGGGCGATGCAGGTGCACGATCAGCCATGGGGTTAGCTTACGATCCACGCGCTTGAGCTCGCGTTCGAACCATTTCCGCATCGGCGAGTCGGCATCGCACTGGTGCTCGCTGCTGAGCACGATGTGGTGCGTCAGACCCACAGAGAAGCTGTACCAGAAGAGCTTGTTCCCGTTCTCGGGCATGTGGAACCGCTTGACCGACGGCACGCCGCACTCACCCTTGGAGTCGTTCCGGAAGTTCCCGCCGCTCGGGTGCCATCCGTTCGCATTCGCCGCAGCGCTCCCCGAGAGATCGTGTCCTGCGCCATTCACCAGGTAGTCGTACTCATGGTTCCCAATGCCGACCATGTACGGCAGTTGCGACGCCACGGGCTGCGCGATTGCGCCAAACTGGTCCCAGATGTACGTTCTACCCTTGGCATACGACAGATCGCCAATGTGGATCAGCGCGACGTAGTTTTCCGATGCCGCATCGTCCTCCAAGTCCTGCTCGATGCGCTTCATCACGGTCTGCGGGTCGTCGGGCTTAGCGAGGCGAGACTGGAACTCCAAGGACGTGAAATGGCGCTCCGCTGCGCCTAGACGAGGCTGCAGGACGCTCTGCCCCAGGTCGCCAAACACGAAGAAGCTCTGGGAACTATTGCTGGCTTCCCCATCAGGACTCGATCCCGGAGCTGGTGGGTACGTGAACGAGAAAGTCGCGCTCGTGAGACCATACTTGCTGCCTACCTTGTAGAAGTACGTCTCTCCCGGGATCAGATCCTTCATGAGACCGTCGTGCATATACCCTGGATGGCGATAGTACATCGCCGATGTGGTCGTCGCCGGATCACTGCACATGTCCGTCGCTTCGTACGTCTCAGTTGTGGCCTCTGCATGGCGCGAGGTATCCTCAGGCGACGTGCCGTAGTGGACGTGAACGTGGTCGACGCGGCCGCTGTTCCACATGACACGCATCTCGCCCAGGTTCCCTGTGAGCGCGAGCCGCACATGCAGCGGCTGCGAATGGCCTTCTTCCATCTCCACGTGCGCCGATTCCGCGACGACCTGGTACGTGTTTTCATCCGCACTCAGCAGGCGAATGTAGCGAAACTGGTACGAGCAGCGCATGTTGACCAGCGGTCCAAACACGATGCTGCCGGTATGTTGTTGGCTCGCATTAACGAACACGTAGTCAAAGAAATCTCCTGGCTTGGTCGTAGCCGCACTCCGCTCGTCCTCGTCATCTACACAGTAAACCGCGACAATGTCGCCTTCCTTGGCTTCTTCTGTATGCAGATTGAACGACACATTCACGGATGCGAGGTGTTTGACGATCGTCGTGTTCACATGCAGCATGCCCAGTCTCTCATCGTCCTTGCGCGCGACGAACTCGCACGTCTGGTTGGCGTCCAGGCACGGGTGCAGCTCCTCGTGGAACATCCACGCGCCGCCGCGGTGCCAGCGGTAGTGCCACTTGTAGTATGCGTCCGAGAAGAGCTCGCCCTGAAAGCCGTCGTCGGCGCTTGCTGGCGCCACCGCCAGCGCTGCTGCGATCACTGCAGCGCATAGTAACAACAGCGAACGCATGGGGAAGTGCATCAGTGACGTCTCAATGCCTGCAGACCGCTCTGAATGGCTGCAATCTCGACCGCAAATGCGCGCAGCTTCGTAGCTTCTCGTCGTCTTCGTCTTGGTCTTCTTTGTATGGCGATCATCTCAGGAAGTCAGAATGCTCGCATCATTTGTATATGATTGGCTGAAATTAAAATTATAGAGTATATAATTGGCTAAAAAGCGAGTGGCGCGGCCCAACCATCGTTTGTCCTTTGAAGCCACCACAACACAGCCAGCCACAGAAGCAACACACACAAAGCAGCACCACAGCAGCAGAAATGGCGACGCCAGCAGGGACGAATGCAGCGGCACCGCGTGACCCGAACGTGATCTACGAGGGAGACGCTGTCATCTGCCAGACGAGTGACGGCCGCCAGTTCTTCGAAGTCGTGAACAAGGACCAGTACGCGCCGCTGCAAGTAGACAAATGTGCGAGGAGGAATGGACGAGACTGATGCTCAGATGTTGTGCGTTTTGTAGGACGATCCGCGTCGGCAAGAAGCTCACGCCGCTGCGACCAGTGATCGGCTCCCACTACGGGTGCGTATGCGCACCATATCGTATTTACGCTGTGCTACGCGTGGGAGTGTGACGTTTCTTACCTTGCTGACTGTTCTTGCAGTGCGGTTTTCGAGGTGCAGGACAAAAAGCTGGCGCTTGTCGATGGTGGATTGTTCCCAGACCCCGTGGCGCCAGGTTTGTGTGATACTGTTCGCCTCGTTCAGGCGCAAATGCTCATTTCTACTGCTGTGTGTATCTATTTGCTGATTACCTAGAAACCGGCGACGCGTTTATCCCGACCAACAACAACAAGAACTACACGGACACGAACACGGCGCAGAAGATGTCGCCGACCGAGCTTCGCGAGCTCCGTGAGAACGGCGTGAGTGGCAAGGAGATCATCCAGAAGCTCGTGGAGAACAGCGAGACGTGGGACGCCAAGACCGAGTTCTCCAAGCAGAAGTACCTCAAGAAGAAGCAGCAAAAGTACATGCCGCGCGTGCGGTTCCTCAAGTGCACGGCCGAGTCACTCTGCCGCACATACCGCCTAAAGAACCCGAGCAAGATCTGCAACATGCGCGAGGACTCGCTCGGCCAGATGCTCGTGTACGGCAACATCTTCGCTGGCACGCAGGTGCTCGTCGTGGATACATGCATGGGACTCGTCACTGGCGCGATCGCTGAGCGACAGGCGGGCAACGGCCGTATTATCGCGGGCTTCGAAGGCCAGCAAGCGTCCGCCGACATTCTGCGCCGCTTCAACTTTGACAAGAAAACGCTCGAGTCGATCCACTACTTTTCATTCAAGGACGTGAGCAACTTGGACAAGAGCGAGGAGGATGTCGTCGAAGTGATCACGCAGCCACGCGACGGGTGGACGCCCGAGCAGCGCAAGCAGGCCGAGGCGGAGCGCGCAGCCAAGTTCACGGAGGCAGAGCGCAAGAAGTATGAAGCCAAACGTCTCAAGCGGCTCGAGACCAAGATCGTCAGGCAGCCGGCGTCCGTGATCCGCAACTGGATCCGCACCAAGTCGGACTCGCTCATCATCGCGTGCCACTACGACCCGGAGACCATACTGCTCACACTGCTGCCGTACCTCGCGTGCTCCAAGCCGTTTGTGGTCTACTCGGAGTTCCTCGAGCCGCTCACGCGCACGTTCCGCAAGCTGCAGCAGATGGAGTCCGTGATCGACCTGCAGCTCAACGAGACGTGGACGCGCGACAACCAGGTGCTCCCCGGACGAACGCATCCCGAGATGACCATGAGCGCGTGCAGTGGATACCTGCTGTCGGGTATCAAGATCCACGAGATGGCCGTCGACGCCGAGGCGACCGCGAACCTCGAGAAGCAGCAGCAAGACGAAAAAGAGACTGAGGACGAGGTGCTCGAAGCGCCAGCAAAGAAGCAGAAGGTGGACGGAGACGCATGAACGTAATTGACGCACACACATTTAGGGCAACATTGTCGATAGAGATTGCTTCGCACATAGAAGAGAAACTCAAGAGCTTTGGACAATGGAGCTCTTAAGCAAATCAAGCACATCCAAATCAGCCCCAGATGGGAGAAATGCGTGTAAATAGTTCTATTTTGTGAGTTTATAATTAGTAGTTCACCTCTCTAGTTGCTTGGGCTGACGCTGGCAACTTTGGCTCAGCAACAGATTCATCACCACGCGCGGCTTCGCGCGCTCGCGCCGGACGATTCGGTCTCGGGGATGCTGTGGATGTCGGCAAAGTCACTCTGGTTGGAGCTCCTCCACGTCGTGCGCGCCGACAGGCGGCTCTGCTGGTCGTCGTTGAGCAGCTGGATGCGCGACTTGGAGAGCGTGTAGCTCTTGTTCATGTTGCTCAGGTAGTAGTCGTTGGCCGTGGACGCGGCCGTCGGCGTCTTTTGCTGTTTTCCATCGAACAGCACGCCGCTACTGCGTCTTCGGTCGCGCGAGATCCCTACGCCACTGGTGCTGTGGTGTCGTCCGTAGCCGCTGCCAGACTCGGTGCGGGGCAGTGACATTGCCGCTGGTCGTCCCGTCCCATCAAAGAAACTACCTCGACCACCGGCGTCTGCAGCATCGCCCGAACCTTCTGCGATCGCCGCGTACGCACTCCGCCCACTGGTCTTCTGGATGAAGCTCAGGCGGTTGCCGTCGCTGTTCTTCCGCGTGCTCGCGACGGTGGCGCGGCGATTGAGCATCGTGGCGCGGTCGCCGCCGTAGAGCGACTGGCGATGGCGATCAAACCCCATCTTGACTTTGGCCATGTACGTGATCTTGGCGAAGCTCGACGCCGCGAGCCGCGAGATCGTGTGGCGCCCGATCAGCGTCTCGTTCCGATCAAAACATAGCCCACAGAGCTTCCACGAATTGAATTCGGTCGAGGTCACGCAGGGTGAGCAGAGGAAGATGCCGCACACCGAGCAAATCTGCTTGCGTATCCGCCCAAAGAAACTCACCTTCTTGGTGCACATCTGGCACACGCGCTCGCGACCCTGCGCGACTGCCAACTGGTTGGCCGAGAAGTGCGCGATGGCCGTCGACGAGATCGTGGTGCTGCTGCTGCGCCGCATCGATGTCGAGGTCCCTGACGTCGTCGAGATGTAGTTCTCGACCAGGTGGCGATATCGGATCGACAGGCTGAACGCGTCGTGAAGCCCCGAGAAGCCGCCGCAGAACTGCTCACGCGTGTGGGTCACGTTGACGTCAAGCCAGAGGTCCATGCGCAGGATGTCCGGGCACTTGGTCTCGGAGAAGATGACCGTGAGATTGTGGATCACGCCGCGATGGCACTCGAGCCGCACGTCCTTGTGCTCGAGCAGCTCGTCGGCACCCGGGACGTCGATCGAGCGTACGGTCTTGAACGCGTACGACACGCCGTTGTGCGGGTGCACGCCCTTGCCCGTGGTCTCGAGCAGCAGGAAATCCTCGGCCTGGTACTCCTCGAGCACCGAGCGGTACTTGACGTGCTTGAGCAGCACGCAGTCGTGCGGGTTCTCCTTGGTGCGCGGCTTGACGATCTCGAGCACCTGGGCGTCCGCGAGCAGATCCGAGCCGATGAGCTCCGTCTCCATGCACTTGTACAGGTTGGTCACGTCGGCCGTGATCGCCTTGATCGCCTCGTTGAGCGTCGAGACCACGAGGTGGCATGTCGTGTGCGTCGAGCTGCGCAGCATGGTTGTGTCGACGATATTGACATAGTTGCGCATGCCCGATGGCGCCGGCAGCGTCGCAGTCGCCCACGGTGGTGGCACGGCATTCGGGTCCATATCCGTCGCGAAGAAGTCCGAGCCGAAGAAGTGCTCGTCCAGGAACTCGTTCACGATCTCGTCGTTCTCGTCGAGCAACTCATCGTAGTACGTCGCCATGCTCAGCGCGCGAGTGAACGGAGTTGTTCACGTGGAAATGCGAATGTATTGATACCACGTACCGACTGGAGGAACGAGTTGGATTCTTCTCTCTCTCTCTCTTTCTTTCTCTCCTTGCCTCGTGCTCGCGTTTGAGATTTGCAGTCGCAGCAGCAGGCGCGGAAGCTTCCAAAGTGTCTCCTGACTCCTTCTCTTCCAGAAGCACCGGATGGAGGGATGGGTGGGCGCCTGTGCAGGAGCAGCGAATCGCGTTGTGACTGCGTCTATGCGCGCGGGCGGGCAGGCGCGCTTTCAAATCATCGCGCAGCGCATCCTCCCCACTAGAAGAGCGTTGCTGCGTTGTGAGAATTATGTGGCATGTGGCAAGACACGGCCATCTGGGGTCAGAACACGAACTGATATGGGTCTCCCACCTTTTTATTGGTGTAATACCTCTTTATGTATGGTAACGAAAAGCGCATATACTGAAATATACGAATAGAGAGTATGGAGGCTTTTAAAGTGAATATCCAGCTGGAAGCATGGGAGCTATAGAGGGCATGAGGTGGTGGAGAGTGTTTCGCGAGAGTGCAACATCGTGACGACAAAATAGCGCCAGATGGCCCTTTCCTTTCGCGGGTTCAGAATATTAGAGCATTACCTACTTTAAACAGAACACTGTTTACCTGTTCAATATACGAACAGAGTTCATCATGGCAATTTAAAGAGATATTTTGCTTGCATAGAGGGTTGGTGTTTGGATTTTCCTCACATCACCCTTCATAATACGCTGCGCCATTATTTTCCCTTTCAGATTTAGTTACCTCTTGAGATGACGTTCATCATCGTGCATAATTTTCAGATGTGCACTTTAGTCACCACAAAAGCAGACGCTGGCTATATGGTCATCATTGACTTTCCAACGGCCGTCAGCAATCCTATCAACGCGATCTGCTGGCGAGTCATCGCACAGTAGAGGCTAAATGCCTCTCGAAATGATAGTCTGCGTGTTTGTATGTGAGCATACCAAGTATGAGATCGCCAAAATTCAATTCGGATCTTTATCGGATTGAATTAACAGCCGATAAAGTCGATACTGCTTATTACTGATACCACAGCGAGCATTCATTATGAGAGCATCCACAGCACGGTCTCATCACTTGCTCCCCTCACTGACGCATTCACATTCGTCCGCGACGTGCGACGGCGATAGACAACACCAGTGCAACATTGCGCGGGCTGAAAGCGTTTCAATCATTATGGACTGATGCCGTTGCGCTTGCACTACGGGAGTAAGAGCCGTGGAATGAGCCAACGCGGGCGAGAAAATCAGCAGCCGCAACAAAACCGCTGAGAGGGTGTTGTTCTGCAAAAAAACTTCAACAATAATGGTGAGCAGTTCGTGTCTTTACAGCTGGTCTCAATACTCATTGTCCGCGGATACTCATATTGAAGAGGGCTTTTAATGACCAGTTGGTTGCGATGCATAAAACGGCCATATCCTGACGAAAAGCTCCTCATAATCGCAGTCAGCAATTATGGAAGAAAAGCTGAACCTTTTCGATGCGGAGCGCGCGCGCGCTGCAGTGGGACGGAAGATATGTATACAGCGCCGCGCATGCGAAAAAGCCTCGGTTCAACCTTCGTGGGTGGGACCTTCGTGGACATTAGCCAGCGTGCAGGCTGTGCGTGTGGTCTTCCGACTGATGACATAGCCCGCTCATGCGGGGAAGAGCCGCGCAAGTGCTTCAAGGAAAGTGGCGCTTGACGTCAACTGCATGCGTTCAGCAAACAGGGACGGTCACTCATTTATGCCAACCTCGTCTTCAGGATCGGAGACTTTGGCCGTACAGTACTTGCACCCAGAACGATCGGATACTTTGGCCATGCTACAGTACAATATTTGCATCCATTCTTCACTGCGACCAGATTAGTCCGGCAACTCGCGCTTGCAACCCAGACACCTGGCCACCCACTTTACTCATTGGACACGAGACGCCTCCACGAGACGTCTTTGCAAAGTATTCGCTGTGACGGTGCGTCTGTAGCCATTCTCGTCTGAACAGCTGCGCTGGAAAGTTCACTGAGACGCTTTAATGTACGCCAAAGTACGGATCTGATCCATGAAGAAGCCGGCAACGGGTCAAGATCTTTCCCCAAGATGGTATTGCTAAGGCGAAATGACGTCCTGTTCACTGCCCGCCGGAATGCTCACTTGGAGGCATTAGTGGACGAGCCTGGACCATGGAGGCTACCCGAGATGCCAGCCTCAAGTTGCACGA
This sequence comes from Globisporangium splendens, assembly GCA_006386115.1. Lineage (NCBI taxonomy): Eukaryota > Oomycota > Peronosporomycetes > Pythiales > Pythiaceae > Globisporangium > Globisporangium splendens. Next base: position 933,228 of record VFIW01000003.1, read on the forward strand.
ATCAAGTTCTTTCCACTAGATGACCGTCATTGAAGCCGAGGCGATCTGTAGTCTCCCGTACCCTACTTGACAGGCAAGGACACTGAAACCCCCAAGTGCACCGCGTCTGCAATGCACTCGACACGCACGAAACGATGCCGCATATCAACATTTTGCTATCTTGGGTTCAGAACGGAGCCATAGCAGCAAAAACATTATTGCTTGGTTGAGTGTACGCACTCTCAAGTCACGCAAGAGCATGTTATTAGGTTGGATCGGAGCGGAGTGTCTTGTTCGCTGCACTGACTTTTGAGTGCGGTTTTGGTGTTGTAAACATGGTGGTACGTTGCATTTTCACTGTAATGCGGATGTGTTGTCCCTTACAAGTCAGCGCTCGCTCGTTTGTAGCCATTCATTCAATTTCATACATGAGGCAGCGGATCCATTCCTCTGGACTCACTTGACGTGGTGGCGCGACCAAATCCTACAGATGTGCGTGGTTTGTGGTTCTTGCTTCGTGTTGGTGATGGAGATCCTACGAGCGAAGCGCCAGAGACTTTGTCCATCACGGTTGGCTGGAGACTCGGTACGCTCACGCAGCGCGCGATTTCCTGTTTCTTCTCCAGCGCATGGAGATACTCGAGAGACGGCGTCGCAGACCGCGGAGCTGCTGTTGTGGGGGTCCACACGCGATTTGCGAGTTCCCACTCGTCAAAGCTCAGCAGCTCCAGGAGACAGCGCACGAACATCGGATACGCCACCTCTCGTACTTGTACATGTCGAGCGAGTTGCGGATCCAGTCCATGAGCTTCGAGTACGCGTCTTCGTACGTGCATGGACATCCCATAGAAAAGCTACAAGCTGCAAACAAACAAAAGACAGAGAGACGTGAGTTCAATCGCGTCCTGCTGCTAGCATCGCACACACGTAAGCACGTACAACGTGGTTTGCTGCGCAGGATGTGGTGTTTAGCCCAACTGCTGCGCGCATTGCTCGAGCGTGACGTCACGATCACCTGAAGCAGCACAAACACTCAACTCGTTTATCCGCAGATCGTCCGCACTGCCAGGGAACTTCCAGCAGCCGTCGTCCAAACCCCGCGCTCTCGACGTCCACGGGGCTACTACTACTCGCGTTGTTGTTCTCCTTCAGACCGTTGATCATCCGAGGCTCCTGCTTCAGGGGGCTAGCGCGAGTGGACATGTCTTCCGTCACAACACCGCCATCTGAACCACGTTCACTATTGCTATTTCAATCCGAGACGTGGTGCCCTCGATACTGCACCAGCAGCTCGTCCCGATCCCCTGCCGCGCATCACCGCTGCTCTCTTCCGAATCCCCGCCATCGGTGCCAGTGGGTGTGATGCCGTTCGACGCTTCTCGCTCCACATGCGCTCCGCTTTTGACGCAGAGGCAGACGAAGCAGAAGGAGGAGTGCCCTCAGAAACCATTTCGGTTCGTTGAAGATGGATTTGCAGGAAATATCAGTTTGTGGGACAAGTGTTAAGGCAAAAAATGTCTGAATTAGACTAAATGGAAATGTTTGTTATAGAGGTGTATTTATTAAAAGAGTACTTGCAGAAAGGGACAAAGTTGTCATCCTTCGGATCACCTCTGTTTTGCATTTCAGTTCAACTTGGGTCATTACTTGCTCAATATGCATTTACATCAAGATATCAGCAGTAGTTTCTCGTTTACTACTATCTTGAATGGATAATGATAATGAACAATACACCAATTTTTACAGGTAGATGTACACTCTGGGGAATCACTTCAGTTTGCTCGCACAAGTGCCAAACGCATGGTGCAAGTTCAACCAGCTCATCAAAAATGGCCGCCATACCATGAGCCACAGTGGCGCACGTTGGACCCAGGAGAGGGAATGCGCATGCGCTGTATCCCTCGGCTTGCCTCATTTGCGGATTTGCCTTCGACCGCACAAGCTCAAGCATCGTAACCCAAAGATGGCGCCACGCAATGACGAGAGCGCAGCCCTAGTCACGGAGAAGGAGCTGTTCGTCAAGGCACCTCCGCCCTTGCGGATGGTCATGTTCCCCGTGGGCTGGCTCTGGCGCTGGTTCTCGAGACGCACGGGGCTCTTCTGCAAGAAATGGGAGACCGAGTCGCACTCCTCCGACGGCGCCGAGGCGCAGTTCTGCATGGACGGCATCGTGTTCGGTGAAGGTCCGCGGTTTCGCGTGCAAGAGAACGCTCTGTACTTTGCGGATATGCTCGGCCAGAAGGTGCTCAAGTTCGATGTGAGCAAGCGACGCGGCGAAGTCGTGTGCGAGATGGACGACCTGCCGTCGGGACTCGGATGGCTCCCAGATGGGCGACTGCTGATCGCATCGGGAAAGAAGCGCCAGCTTGTGACATTCGATGCGAAGACCAAGGCGCTCGAGGTGTACGCCGACATTTCGAAAGTCACGGACGTCCAAGTGAACGACATGGTCGTCGGCACCGCGGGCCAAGCGTACGTGGGCAATTTTGGCTTTGACCATAAGCGTCCGTTCCAATGCAAGAGCACGACGCTCGTGCGCGTCGATACCGGCCGCAACGTCACAGTCGAATCCACCAAGATGATGTTCCCGAACGGCACAGTGATCACGCCCGACGGCAAGACGCTCGTCATCGCCGAGACCTTGTCGGGCTTTCTCACGGCGTTCGACGTCGCGAAGGACGGGTCGCTCTCGAACCGGCGCATTTGGGCCAACGTCGGAATGCCGCCCGACGGCATCTGTCTCGACGCCGAGGGCTGCGTGTGGGTGGCAATCCCGCACATCGGCATCTACAATACGGCCGGCGGTCTGGTGCGCATTCGCGAGGGCGGCGAAGTTGTCGACGTGCTCGGGTTCAGTCGCAACGGCATCAAGAATGGCGTGTTTGCGTGCCAACTCGGGACGGACGCCGAGGGTGTGCACCACTTGTTCTTTTTGGAGGCCAGCACATCGCACGAGGACATTTTGTTGAAGCAAACTGCTGATAAGCGCCGCAAGAACAGTGTCCTCAAGTCCATCCAAGTGCGTGTCGGACCCGCGCGGTCGGCGGCCAACACCAATTACAGCGGAGGCTACTGCTGATGTGCTTGGAGTGTTACTTCCGGAGTTTGGGGAAAAGTACTTGGTTTCAAAATATGCGTTTTCGGTTGTTGCAGCCTCATATGAGATGTTGACCTTTACTCGGTCAATGACGAGCGGACTGAAATCACATCATGGAAGTCGCTGAAATAGTACCAAGCGGTTCGATGCTACCAAGGCGAATACGAGGTATTTGGTGTTGTAAACATGGTGGTACGTTGCATTTTCACTGTAATGCGGATGTGTTGTCCCTTACAAGTCAGCGCTCGCTCGTTTGTAGCCATTCATTCAATTTCATACATGAGGCAGCGGATCCATTCCTCTGGACTCACTTGACGTGGTGGCGCGACCAAATCCTACAGATGTGCGTGGTTTGTGGTTCTTGCTTCGTGTTGGTGATGGAGATCCTGCGAGCGAAGCGCCAGAGACTTTGTCCATCACGGTTGGCTGGAGACTCGGTACGCTCACGCAGCGCGCGATTTCCTGTTTCTTCTCCAGCGCATGGAGATACTCGAGAGACGGCGTCGCAGACCGCGGAGCTGCTGTTGTGGGGGTCCACACGCGATTTGCGAGTTCCCACTCGTCAAAGCTCAGCAACGGGTGGGAATGGTGCGTGTGGTGGTTCCCAGTTGACAATGAAAGTGCTGTTTGTTTCTTCAGTGCCGCCATTTTCGAGGGAGAATTGATACTTCCGGCATGGAACTCTCTGGACGCAGGTGGTGAATTCAGTTGTGGCTGTGGATCTTCCGCAGAGGATGAGTTACTATGCATCCCTCTTCGTGTTGGTAGCGCCGTTGACGTTGCAACCAAAGCCTTGACTTTGTTCTAAAGCTCCTCGGTCTCGCTCTTGAGATCATCGATGATCCTCATGGCGTCGCGCTCGCGCTCTTCGCTCAGCTTGCGCTCCTTCCACACGAGTTCGCACTCGTCGCGGTAGAAGATAAGGTTCTTCATCTCCTCGTCCTGCACATGCTGCGTCGTGTTGATCTTGATCACCGCGCGCATCAACTCGTTCTTCATCTCGAGGCACTGGACGCAAGAAAAGAGTCGTTAGCGCCTCAGCACGTGCGCAGAGAGAGCGGGATGCAGCCCACCTTGTCCACAATGCGGCGCAGCGCCGTACTCAACTGCGTGTACTCGTAACGGAAACGATCAAAGAGCCGCATCATGCGCCGCGTGCGCGTGGCATCGTCCACGTTTTCCTCCTGGAGCACGGCCAGGATCTCCAGCTCCGCTGCGTCGTACCGGCTCCAGTGACGAAGATCCTCCTGCTTGTCTTCCTTAAGAGACTCACGCTCGTCCGCTCCGTTCAGGTTGGTGTCGGGACGCAGCGCAGCTTCGCTCATAGCTGCTGTGGTGCTGCTGTGTGGCATCTTCTAATTATACAGCCTTTCAAGATTGAGCTGGTCAAGGAAAACCTCTTTTTCAGCATAACTCACTCTCGAACGCACTTTTCAATCAATCCATTCTGACGTTGTTGGGGTATGTCGTTAACCTTTAAAATAGCATGACGCTCAAAGTTTATCATCTCGGATGTTCTCCACCCAGCACAAAGCATCTCGTTCTAACTACAGTTTTGCTTTTCTCACCCATTTTCACAAATATATACAAAAATGACCCATTTTGCATTTGAACCCGTCCGACCCATTTGATCCGACCCGCGGCGTCACATCAAAAGTGCCAATAAGAGCTCCATTGGCGTGCAGTAAAGCAGTTGGTGGCGCCTCATCCGTGCGCTCGTTCTCTGTGTCTTGCCTCTCTCTGTGAGCGCCTCGCGTGCGTCTCTCTCTCTCCATCTCTGCGTGTCTGTGGCGGCGTATACTGCGCGTCTGGGCATCGTAAATCATGGCGAAGAAGAAGTCCGGCGGCGGCAAGAACAAGCCCGAGAAGGAGCTGACCAAGGCGCAGCGCATTGAAGCCAAGAAAGCCAAGCAGGCGCAGAAAGGAGCCAAGAAAGATCGCAAGCAGATCGAGGAGGAGGACATCGAAGTGATCCTTGCCGAGTTCCTGAAGAAGGAGGCGCTCAAGACCCAGATCACGGTCGAAGCGTGCGGCCAGCCGTCGCCGCGCGCCAACTTTACGCTCTCGGCACTGCAGAGTGGCGAGATGATCATGTTTGGCGGCGAGTACTTCGATGGCGACGTGAATGTGTGCTTTAACGACGTGTTCAAGTGGAACATCGACGCCGGCGTGCAGGAGTGGAAGATGATCTCGTCGCCCAACTCGCCGCCGCCGCGCTGCAGCCACCAGGCAGTCGTCTACCGCGACCACCTGTACGTTTTTGGCGGCGAGTTTGCGACCGCCGACCAGTTCCACCACTACAGAGTACGTTTGCATATATGTGCATATATGAAGAGATGCATGAAGTATGGACTCACAACTAGGCTATGCAATAGGATTTTTGGCGCTTGGACCTCAAGACGAATGCGTGGGAAGCCATCGAGGAGAAGGGCGGTCCGTCGCCGCGCAGTGGCCATCGCATGGTCGTCTGGCGCAACTATCTGGTCGTGTTTGGTGGCTTTTACGAAGCTGCGCGTGAGACCAAGTGGTTCAATGACCTGTACCTGTTCAGCTTTGTGGACATGAAGTGGAAGAAGGTCAGCTACCCGGTGCACAAACTCGCTCCAGCGGCGCGCAGTGGTTGTCAGCTCGCCGTGCATCCTTCCAAGGATATCATTTTCGTGTACGGCGGGTATGCGAAGGTCAAGAACGTCGGCGAGAAGTCCGAGGGTAAAGTGTACTCGGATCTGTGGGCGCTGAACATGTCGCCCGTGCTCAAGAAGCAGGACCCGACGTGGGAGAAGCTCTCTCGCAAGGGCCAAGCTCCGAGTCCGCGTGGTGGTGCCGCCGTGACGGTCCACAAACAGCGCTTCATCTTGTTTGGAGGCGTGTTTGACGAAGAAAAGCGTCGCCACACGATGCAGAGTACGTTCTACAATGACTTGTTCGTGTACGACATGGATCGTCGCCGTTGGTTTGAGTTCAAGTTGCGTGGCAAGAAGAACATGGACGGCAAGCGCAGACGCAAGAAGAAGAAACAAGCGGACGGCTCGAATGATGACGACAATGTCGATGACGACGACGATAGTGGAGACGAGGAAGAAAGCGACGACGAAGACGATTTCGAAAAGATGCTCGAGAACCAGTTTGGGTACGTCGACGAAGATGGCAACCTCGTGTACATTGACCATGAGGAAGAAGAAGAAAAGCAGGAGGAGACAGCGGCTTCTGCTGCTGAAGTTGACTTTGGCGGCGAAGAAGAAGAATCCAAGGAGGAAGAAAAAGAAGAAGAGAAGAAAGAAGAGGAGGAGCTGACGCTGGAGATGCAGTTGGATATGAATGCACAAAAAGTGAAGAATGACGAAGCAGAAGAAGTAGAAGAGGAAGCTGCTCCGGCGCCATGTCCTCGTATCAACCCCACGTTGATCATCCGTGGCAGCACTCTGTACGTGTACGGCGGTGTGGTTGAGGACGGGGATCGCGAGATCACGTTGGATGACTGCTGGTCGTTGGATCTCAAGCGTCTGGACGAATGGAAGCTGCTGCTTCCAGGTACAATGTCTGAACAGGTGTGGAAGGGCGAAGTGAGTGAGACCGAGGAGTCTTCGGATGGCGATGACGATGATGAGAGTGACGAAGACGACGACGACGACTTTTATGGCCGTCGCGCGAGCAAGAAGGAAAAGGTTGAGGAGAGCCAAGCTGACACTGTCGAGCGAGCCGTGGAGATGCTGAAGGAGCGCGAAGAGGAGGATGGCGAAGAGGGCGAGGAGAAGAAGAAAAAGAAGAAGTCCAAGAAGAAAACGAACGACCGCCGCGCGATCCGCGCCGAGATGGAGAAGCTCCAGGAACAGTTGAACCTCGATGATATCAACCGCACGCCGCAAATGGGCGAGAACCTGCGCGATTTCTTTGCGCGTACCGCCAACTACTGGTCGAGCGAGATCGCGAAGCGCGCAGACACCCACGAGCGACAGCTGAGCATCAAGGAGATTAAGCGCGAGGGTTTCTCCATGGCCGAAGAGCGCTACAACGAGCTGCTGCCAATCCTTGAGCGACTGAATGTGCTGGAACAGGAGCAAAAGGAAGCCGAAGAGCTCCACCAGACGAAGAAGAAGGGCGGCAAAGACAAGGGGCGACGAAGCTGATTGCAGTGTCGTTTAGTAGGAACCAACAGCATTTTATATAACAATCCAACCACGTGCTTGCCCGAATTGAAACCCATTAGTCCATTTTCCACTTTTGGCATATGCAGCGCTAGATTCGCTGCACAAACGGCACACAGTCACATTATCTGGAGAACAAGCGATCGAGGAACCCCTTTGGCTGGTCAGGCTCCAGAAACTTCATCTCGCGCTGTTCGCCGAGGAAGCGCGCGACAGCGTCGTCGAACGCAGTCGCCGCATTCTCGCCCGTCGCCGTGATCACTGGTTGGCCCATGTTGGACGACGTCAGCACATGCGCGCTCTCAGGAATCACACCAACCACTGGCAAGCCCAGCATCTCCTCAATGTCCTAACGGATAAATTAACAAGACGATTAGAAGTCAGCTATATGCAATGCCGCCACATAACCAAGAGATTAGTAATATTTTACCTCTACGGAAAGACAGTCGTCGTTCTTGACGCGGTTGGCGTCGTATCGGTTGATGAGCAATCGCTGGTTCACGGGTGCGTGGTTCTCTTGCGCACGCAGCGACTTGCTCGCGATGAAGCCGATCATCTTGTCCGAGTCGCGGCACGACGAGATCTCCGGGTTCGTCACGAGGATCGCGTCATCCGCAAAGTACATGGCGTGTCGCGCGCCCGATTCGATCCCGGCGGGGGAGTCGCAGAGAATGAAATCGTACTCCTTCTTCAGCTCGTCGAGCACTTCCTCCACGCCGTCCTCCGTGAGCGCTTCCTTGTCGCGCGTCTGGCTGGCTGCGAGAAGCGACAGGTTATCCAAGCGCTTGTCCTTGATCAGCGCCTGGTTCAAGCGGCAGTTCTTCTCGATCACGTGGATGAAATCAAAGATCACGCGACGTTCACAGCCCTACATAAGCACACAAACCACACACAGCAGAGCACTCTTAGCACTGTAATCCCTTCATTAACGTTCAACAAGCAGTAAAGCACGTACCAGATGCAGATCCAAGTTGCGCAGCCCGATGTCAAAGTCGATCAGACACGTGCGGTAGCCGCGGCTCGCGAGTCCGTAGCCAAGACTCGCGGTGACAGTGGTCTTCCCCACGCCGCCTTTGCCCGACGTCACGACAACCACGCGGCCGGGCTGCTTGCCGTTGGCCGAAGTAGCGTCACCATTGGCCGCTTGTGCCGACGCGCGTGTCGTCGAGAAGGACGCGCCCGAGCGACCCCCGCGCAGCACGTTCGCGCGGCAAATTGCGCCTCTCATGCTCATGGTCCCGTGTTCTGTGTGCTCAAGTGACAAGCTTCGCAATGCCGCACGAATAGTACCCCACTCCCTCCCCTTCGATTCCGATGAGACGAATTGTACCCCATTCGTACCGTAGAAAACGGTACCTTTGATGATATGTGTACCAGAAAGAGCGGTACATTCAACTTCAACTCCCTCATTTGCTGCAAATGCAATCAAGAAAGGACGGGGTTGAATGTGACGAATATGGGGGCGAACAAGAATTCGGGTGCGGGCTTTTCTTGGGGAATGAGAGGTGATCGGAAAGTACGACCCAATGCAGTGGATGAATACGTGCATGTGCCGATCGTACTGCTGCTGCTCCCTCATTCGCACATTTGCGCTGAAGAAAAAGAAACGAGAAGCAAGAACCAAGTCCAGCCTTTCAAGCATCCGAAACGATGGATCAAGAGGATCTCGTGATGACGAGTCCCAGTACGCCAGCGCTGTCAGCACCGCCACCACTGTCATCTCCAGGATCCGAACTCGCGAACATACGGTCTGCGAAGACTGCGTCCCGTGCGCTGACATCGATCGTGCGCGCGAAAAGCACAGCTCGTGCGCTTCTAAGCCCGCATCCGCACCAGTATGAACATCGCAACCACCAGCTCCACTCGTCGCTGGTGACGCAAGTGTGGAAGTACTACGACAACTCGGGCTACGACATAACGGCGAATGGAGGCGCTGGTCAGCGCTTGAAGTTGTTGCGCAAGTGCCGATGCCTTTTCTGTGATCAAGTGATGAATGCCTCCCCAGTGAAGATGGCGATCCACATTGCCAACTTGTGCCCTATCGCTGACCCGTTTGCAAAGCAAGCACTGCGATGCAACAAGACTGACGCCCTCATGACTCGAACGATTGTTAACCCTCAACCGAAGCCTCGCCGACCATACGAACTGATGACCGACGATGACTGGCAAGACAAGTTCCTTGGCTCGTGTGTGGAACGAACTGGGTCTACGACAAACCATTCCAGCGAATTTGAACGTGAAGCTGCAAGGTATTCTGCTCCTTTAGCTGGAATAGAAGAGATGTCAAGCAAGGTTACCCATGTGTCGCATGTACCATCTTGTACAAGCAACACCCGACGGATCTGTTCAAGTTTAGGTATGGGCGACGTCGTGAAGCGAGTTGAAGAAATGACAAATGCTACAGCGTGTGAAGCAAGAGCCAGGACCATCACTCGATCTAGTTGTGAAGCCACGCAAGCGCACATTGTGCCACTTCACCAAGAACCTCGACGCTCGAATGGGTCACCTGGCACAACATCTCTAATCAAAGTCAATCCTGGCAAGAAAGCGCATCGCAAAGGTTCGACCACAATCACGGCGCAGGATGACAAAGAGAATCTCCCTGAGCAAACGACGCGCGCTAGATTTTCGACTGCAAAGAAGCGAAGATTTGGAAACCCGATTAGTGAAAATGAATGTCAGCAAGAGCAACACGGAAGATACCCCAAGAAGCCTCACGGATCCAAAGAGCCAACCACGAAGCGTTTATTTTGCGAAGAACCTGTTGACAGACCAAGATGTGATGCGGATTGTGGTAAGTCCGATTTGCAGTTGCTGTCCAATGCCTGCGACACTGAGTCGATGGCGCGCGATCTCACGGTTGCGTGCATCCTGGAGAATGTGCCAATGTCTTTTCTGCATAGCACCTCTTTTCACACGGCGGCCCAGCGTCATTGCGCCACCCACGAAATTGTGAACTTCAAGCAGCTTTCAGATAAAGTTCTTCAGCAGCTGGCGTTGGAAGTTGACGGCGTCGCAGACTCGATGAGGATCTCGTCTTCGGCGCTCACTTTTATCGTGAAACGAGAATCGCAGAGTGGGTCGTATCGAGCTATGGTTTATCTTGTCAACGACGAGAACGGCAGCATGTTTTTGTCGTACCAACAAAAAGAATATCAGATCGTAACGCTCGATGAGACGGAAGACTGGCTAGTCGAAGTCAGAGATCATTATCTCCAAGTGTCAGAGCTGTGCGGTCGATACCTTCACGTGTGTGTCTCGGACTTCCCAATTGGTCTCCAGAATGACGTGTTTGAAGTAGTTGAGTCCTTGATTGAGTTCAATCGCCTTTTTGGTGGTTGCATGAGCGATGAACTCAGTTGTTTGCAAATAGACACGCTGGAGTATCTACCCAACGTCGCGAATGTTCTGCGAACTTGTGTCGAGATCTCCATGCTGGTGGACAAAGTTGAGTGCTTAGCATCCAGACAAATGCCCATGAGTCAGATTCGAATATCGATTCCGAAACCCCGTGACCGCAATATTTACTGCTACGTGCTGGTGTTGAAGCAAATGCTGCGAGTTAAAGACGAAGTAATTTCAAGATATCAGAGCGGTCGTGCACTGAAACGAAGTAGGACAAGGAAGACATCGGAGAGTGCAAGTCGCCTGAAGACCTTACTGAGCTCGATTCAAGACCACTGGCACGCGATTTCCGACACCTTGGATCTACTTGTGCCATTTGCTATCGCGGATTTGTTAAAGGAGAGCGCATACGTCAGCTCAAGAAACGCGATCAAGTTGACATCGGGGGTCTTCTTCTGTCTGGAGTTGTGGCTTTTTGTTGTTGTATCACGGACCTCGCTGCTCTCAGAGATCGAGAAAACGCAATGGACGGAGAAGTTCTCGAGCTACTGTCGAAGTGCGAGAATGGATCACCAGTTGGGGGCGTTGCTACTTGATCCACGGATTGCAGGGGCAGGGCTCAGTTGCGCAGGCATACGCGCGGGACGTGCTTCCATCATGGCGGTATGTGAGAGAGTAGCTCCACAATTGAATGCTCAAAGCATGGCCACACAGTTGGCAGACTTTGTCAACAAGACGGGAGTCTTCAGCAGCTGCCAGATTTGGTTGAAGGAAACCATCGCCAATCCGATATCGTTCTGGAGAAGTATTGAAAATGCGCCTGAGCTGCGAGGAATTGCTTTGCTCGTGTGCTCCTACACTCCAATCAGTCCAGCGCCTCGAGAACAAGCAACCATTCCAGACGTCGGCAGTGACCTGGAGCAGAATATCCGGATCGCACAAATCAAGCACCATCTTCGAACTCGAGAAGCAGGCATTTTGGGCTCGACTGCATCCAGTCGATCATTGGATTTGCTCCGCTTTATCCATCAAGTCGATTCTTCAGGAGAAGACTACAGCAGCGTCGACTTGGGTGGTCAGTTCTTGTCCGAAATGGAGCAATTTCCTGTGAAGGCGAATGACGACAGCACAGCGCCGCCACATCAATCAATCCTTGAGTCAAGCGAGTTGTACGCAATGTCTTTCCGCTCGTTGATCGATGAAGCCCGAGACCAGAGCAGAGAGCACGAGAAACAGGACCAGCCAAGTGAAGCGTGCAAGTATCGTTTGACCGATTTCTCAGACTCTTGGATTGACTGCTCTCATATCTCTCTGCAGGCAATTCGAAATGCCATCGGTTGTCTGCTCGTGTGAGTCGTGATCTTCAAGTTTTGCAGCTTTCACGCAGCGAAAAGATACGTTGATGTGTTACATGGAGAGTGAGTTTACGATTTAACACATGCATGTGACTCTCCTCAAGCAAAAGGATATGAATTTCATTATGTATTATGATCAAAACAACTTTTTCTAGAGAACAAATTGACGAAGACGATGGAGGCAGAAAACACAAGGACAAAAGTTACATTTTCTTTTTGTTGCACGCAATGAGCTACGACGCACTTGTTGGTTATTTACGCGATTTGCGACGCGGTGGCCGACCACGCCGCGACACTGTAGAGCTCATTGATCGCATCCAAATCTCCTTGACTCAAGCCCTTGCGCTGCCCGATGGTCTTGGTTCGCGATACGTCGCAGATCGTCTGTGTGGGCTCTACGCAAGTGGTGGAGTCATCGTTCAAGTTGCAAAACTTGGTGCCTTCGGGGACACAGTTTTTCGTGACCGTCGAGCTGCAGTAGGTCGGATAACAGAACCCATAGGACATGGGGTAGTGCATCACACTGTCGGGGTCGTACTCTCCGCCGACACTGACATCGCGTTGCTTCATTTCTGCCCAGAGAGACTGCGAGATGTCATCCCAGAAGACACCGATCTTGCGTCCCGGGTGCTGGTGTTCGTGGTACAGACCAATGGAGTGGCCGATTTCGTGCATGGCCGAGCCGTAGTTGGTCTTCAAGTCATCATCGACTTCGAAGCATCGGTCGGCGAGGTTCATGATCTGCGGACCGACATCGTTGACGCCGATACTACTGTTGCAATCGCGGCCAGTCGATGGGTGTTTGAAGTCAACGTAGTCGACGCATCCGTCACAGTAAGAGGTGAGCTTCTTGGATTGGCAGGTACCGATTGGAAGGAAGCGAACGCTGGTGTAGCTTTCGTACACTTTCATCGCGTCGCGGATGTACGACTTCTGGGTCGCCGTGAATGGGTAGTCCTCGTTGTAGTCGTAGCATACGACACCACCGGCCCATTTGCGCTTTGGGTCGACAACAGCGAGCGACAAGCGGCGCTTCTCACGGCGCTTGGTCTCTTCGGCGATTTTGTCTTGGAGGACCTTGGCGTCCGGGCACGACACTTGCGTGGCTTCGTCGTGCACTTTTTCGATCAAGTAGCACCCTGCTTGGCCGCGCGAGCATGCGACGTACGCGTTCTCCGCGTAGTAGTGCAGACTGCGGTGCGGCAGCTTGACGCCGTTGATTACGCAGTCCTGGTCACTGGTGGCCTTATCAAGAGCACTCAGCTTCGCATCAGCGTCGACAGCAGGCACCTTCCCGCCAACTTGGACGTGGACGCGGATCGTCGACGCCTCCGTGGACGTAGCCGCCGAGAGCGCGCAGACCACGAGCGCCGCCGCGACAGAGCTCCATCGTTGCCAGCTCACCATTCTGTGCGCTTGAGACCGAATTCCGTTGTAGCGCTTCGCGAGAGTCACACTGAGTTTCCAAATGGAAAAGAGAGGCAACGCTCGAATTCGATGTGCCCAGCGCGCAGACGACAGCCGGTGAGGCGGCGACGCCAGATGGTGACGTGATGAACAACTGATAGCACGAGTCCTGAGGATATCGCTGGATCGGGGCGACGCGCGCGACGGAGAGCGAGACCAACACACCCACTCACCCACCCGCTGCTACTAATACAACACGGCGGCAACACAGCTCTGTCTGCGTCTGCGACGCCGGTTTTCTACGTGAGCGCCCGGTTTCTTCAACGGCACCTGCCTGATGGCAGACAGCATATCACACGCTAACGGTAAACATGCCGCCGCCTTCCTTTACATGCGGACGTGGCGGAACGACTCTTAACGGCACCAAAACGGCCATCACTCTCTCTGTAGTCAGCAATGCATCTGTAATAACCTCGAATAATTCACACTTGATTGTGCTGTGAAAAATGTCTGCATCGCTTAAATGAATATGCAAATTGTCCTCCTGTGCAATATTATATCACTGCATAAAATGTATTGGTGGAGGATATTGATTACATAGAGAGTGAGCTGTATGCGCCTCAGAGTAGGACAATAGTGATCAGGGAGAGAGGGAGAGGAGATCGGTTCGCCAGAAATGGGGCACACGTCCGCAAATCCATATGGGCAATCAGGACGTTTCGTGACGTGTGAACTGACTCCTTAATAGATGTTAGTCAGTGAAAAACATGTCGTTGGACGATCAAAATGATGCTTGGGGAATGTATGGCTTTGCAGAGTCGGTCAGTTGCTGTAGATGATCCTATGGTGTGCGATGCATTTTCTGTTTGACTGCGAGGGAAATCGATCACGATTCAGCGTGGACACGCCGACGCGATTGCAGCTGATGGATGTTGAGACTTCTTTCGGTGCTCCATGCCGGGTCCAGTGCGAAACCAAAGTCTCACTGCGCGATTTGGCAAAAACCTAGGAGGTGCTGAAATGATACTTTAGGCATGGCCGTCCGATTTGACAGAGAGCGAAGACGTTGATCACGATCCAACGGACAAAATAGTGGACACGAGGAAAGTGATTGCAGCTGACGGGCGAATGTGCATTGAAAGCGATCCGTCGATATCGTTTCATGGTGGCGCCAGGTAGAAAATCAAAGTCTCACGGTATCGAAGATACTTTTGGAAGCAACACGACAAGAAGATCGGACTGCAGTGCTTAAATGGAAAGTTTGGTGGTGACACTTGCGTGTGAAAACAGAAATCTTCAGAGCACTTCGATCGACTGCAGCGTAAAAGTTGATAACGTTTGAGCATGGAGCCATCTCAGGCAGACTTCGCTGTGATCGATTATTGACAGTGTCCGTAAAGTACACTGAGAGGTGAGTGCTTGAGTGAAGCGCCATCACGCTACCCGAATTTGATGGAGATTCATCAGCAAACTCAACTCAAAGCAAACGATGGGGATAGCTACAAGAAAAGAAACGATATATATACCCACACTATATGTTAGAGCCTCGAGTGCAGCTTTAAAATTGTGATTTTGTTGCATCGAAATCGCAATGAACACCAATCGCTTTTCGGTGCGATTTCAAAATTTACTAATTGCCAAACACGGTCAACAGACGCCGTACTTTTGTCCTGAGATTTTTCGAACATGCAAGAGCAGGACCGTCTGGTAATCAGGAACCCCTTCCCCTCGTTCTTCCTAGTCTTTTCATCACCCTCAAGAATGCAACTGTCCGGTTCACTTGCTCCTTTACCTTATCTCAGTACTCTCTGTTTCTTCTCCCTGCTCTCTTTCTGGAGGCACGGTGACACCACATCGCATCGAGTGTCTCAAAAGGAAACTGCGGAATTCGCTTCCCGCGTCGCGAAACGCTCACTCACACACACACAAAGTTCGTGTTATTCCATCAGCAGTATGATGCGTGCGGGCTTGAAGAGCGTGGTGCTGGCGGCGGCCGTGCTGCTGGTGGCGGCGACGCATGCGGCCGAGCTGTCGTACCCCAAGTGTGTGGATGGCGCCTCGGGCTGCTGCAGCTTCGGCAGCGGCAAGATGAAGAGCCCCGGCTACGCCGTGATCCGAATGGACGTCGACACGATCGTCACGTGCTCGCACGGCAGCCTGCAGTGCTTCGAGGGCAACCCGAACCTGCGCGGCGGGACGGAAGGAAACAAGCAGATCGATTGCCCAGGTGTGTACTTGCTTGCTGCCATCGCTTGTTCTGTGTAGGGATTAACGCTGTTGTGTATGTTTTGTTTGATCTTGTGTTGTTTGATCAGATTTCCTTGCGTTGGAGGAAGGACGATCAGAGATTGAGTACTTGGATGGCGAGAAAGTTAAACCGACAACGACGACGACTTCGGAGTCTGGTCCTGGAACCGTCAAGGCTGCGTAAATGAACTGAAATCTATCTACGACCGACGCTGAATGCGAAGAGCCCAGTCACTGTCGTCTTCAGTCTTTGCCATCCGTCGCATTCTCTGAAATGCTGCGCTAT
This sequence comes from Globisporangium splendens, assembly GCA_006386115.1. Classification (NCBI taxonomy): domain Eukaryota; phylum Oomycota; class Peronosporomycetes; order Pythiales; family Pythiaceae; genus Globisporangium; species Globisporangium splendens. The sequence goes on from VFIW01000003.1 coordinate 949,089, forward strand.
GGAATATGCGATGCGCTTACGAAATGCTCAGGAAGAACAGGGAGTGAAGAAAGAGAAGAGCGAGAAAACACACAAAAAGTAGATGAACAAGTTTGATGTCTATGGATTCCGCAACGGTGAAATGTATGTATATGTGCAATTGAGGGAACAGCGCTCGTACATTTTCTTCTTCGTGTGTACAGCATTTGCTGTCTTTTCATGCTCTGCTGCCGGTATGACTTGGATTGTGGATCTGAGCTGACGTTGTCTTTGCATCAAAAGCAAGGAGTGTGCCAACGCTGCACAAGTGGAAATCAGGGCATGACGCATACAAATTTCAAAGCAAGTTCTTTGCTCAAGCTCGCCACACTGGAAGTCGCTGCGATCCTGCGATCCTCCATTTTCGGCAAAGATGGAAAAGTCGAAGGTGCGAGTTTTTTTCCAAGAAGCGTCGGAAAATGGCGGGTTCATGTCACAATCAACATGGTGCGCGACGATTGCAACGTCTTCATGCTGAGAAGGAACAACAAAAGCTTCGCCAATCCGTCGTGGCGTACTGCAACTTGCACGAATGCGATGTGCTGCGCTAATGTGTGCGTAATTGGATCTTTATTGATATTGTCATGCCATGGCACTTCTCATCTGGATGGTGCCTATAACGTTGTGTTTCTCTCTCTCTCTCTCTCTATCCTGCCAGACACTTGCTCAGGCACCTATTCATTCGACCAGCTGCTTTTCCGGTCTACCAGAGGCGGCTTGTGACTTCAGAGGAAAGGGAGTTATTGAGCTGAAGACACATGGTGGGAATTCCGCAGCTGCGCTATGTGATTCCAGTATATGCATCCATTTCATCCGTACTCAGCGGCGCCTTCAGTGTGAAACCTCGCGAGACGTCTACCAAGACACCTCACCTGAGGCGCGATCTCAAGATGTATACAGTCGACGTCAACTTGCTCTTTGGAACGCCCGAGGGGACCCGAACCTTGCAGCAACTGGAGACAGCTCCGACGATCATAGCGATCTGTGCACTCCTACTTGGCAGTGCGCTTTGCTGCGCTGGTGCACGATTTCGCAAGTATTCGACGCTTGTATGCGCATTTCTCGATGGCGCATTGTTCATTTCATGGCTGCTTCAGAGCTTCTTTCAAGGCGAAGATCAATGGCAAAGCACGATGTCGTGGACGTGTTTTTTCCTGGGAGGCATCCTGCTCTGTCTGACGGTGCTGTGGAGCGACACGTTTGGACGGTTCGTGATTGGACTGACCGCAGGATTGCTGCTTGGATTCGGCTGCAACACGACCTTCGGATTGCAAATCCACCCCGAGTATCCTGAGATGACATTGGTGGGCTTGCTCGTCGTTCTTGGAGCTGCGAGTGGGTTCCTTGCAGCGAAGAGACCTTACTGGGGCGTTATCATCTCGACAAGTTGGATTGGCGCAAACACGATGGCTTGGGGACTCGGATACTTCGTTGGACAATATCCGAATGGAGCTTCGCTGGCTAAGTTTCGCAATCAAGACAGTCGCCACTCCACTATTCCAAGTGTCTGGTGGGGATACTTGGCAGGCACTCTAGTGTGCTTTTTGTTCGGAACCCTGCTCCAGCACTGCGCGAGCGAAGATTGCCATTTCAGCCAGACACGCGGCGGGGATCGTGACCATTACGTATGTGCGGCAAGTCCAAGACCAACCGAGTTACTCCCTTCGAGGCAGGCAAACTAATTTACCGCTCCATAGACGAGCGCAGACAAGATGCAAAGAGCATAGACAGCAACAGTAAAACGGTAAGTGATGCTGTGTAGTTACGATTCAGTCAGATCAAAGCATAGACGCCACCATGATATGCCCAATCGTTTAAAATCTCCTCCTCCTCTTCTACTCATCGTTAGCATTTGCATCCACTTCGCCGTCTCCTTTCTGAAGGATTTGCTGACTGAGCGACTTCAATCGTCGCGCATCGAATCGCTCTGCGAAATCCAGACACGCTGACAGGGAATCAGGATCTAATTGCGGTAAGATCTCTGCTAGCTGCCGTTCGCAGAGACTCGCCAAGTAGTTCAGACCGATGAGACTCGCTCCGACGTACAGCTCCATCATGTCGTTCGGATCCAGGTCTTTCAAGAGTTCAAAGGAACCCGTGTAAATCCACAACAGCAGGTTTTTGAACGCATCCAGCGATACGCCATCGTGGTGCATGTAATGGAGCTCTATCTCGTGAAGCTTGCCCCCAGACGACGACGAGCTGTTGATGTAGCTCGCGCCTTCGCTGAATCCGCCCGTGAACATTGTGCGGAAGTAGTCCACTTGGGAAAGTACGGCTTTGTGACCAGGTAAACGCTCAAAGTGCTTCTTCGTTGGCTCATCTTCACTAGAAGGTACTTGCTCGCTCTCCTCTTCGATTGGCCACAGGAACTCGACGTCTGCAAAAGTCGGAGAAAGCACCATGTGCTGCATATCGTTCCCGAATTGGCGGATCTCGTCCGACAAATCGACATTCTCTTGACGCTGTTTTCGCCACGTATCTTGGCATTCATACGCCAACTCGTCGTGGCAAACGCGAGTCGCAAAGTCTGCTAATGCCTTGCGCTTGTGGCTTGGGATCTCGACGCGGTTCGTGTACAAGTAGAAAAGGAAAGAGCGGAAGACCTGACCGTCGACGTCTTTGAATTCGTCGACCACAAAGATCTTCGAGTCGCTTTTGTCTGGTGTCGTGATGTCAGCGTCAACGTCCACGTTGGAAGACATGATCACACGCAACAAGCCTTTCAAGTACCCGCTTCGAGCGCACACGACGACTTGGTGCGCTCTTTCACGCGCATTGCCGTTGTTGACGATGAACTCAATGTCGGCAAACTCCGAAGACTTCAACACTTGATCGTATCGCAGAGAATAGTGGCACCCGCGAGGTTTCACCACCGCCGCACCGTGGTTCGAGCCTGCACCCACGTGGGTCGCGGTATTGTCTTTCAAGCCAAAGATTTTCTGCGGATGCACGGAATGCTGGAACTTGCCGACGCCGAGGATGCCGAACGCATTCCACCCCCAAGAGTACACGTTGCCGTCCACTGCCAATGCAAATGTGCTGTGCGAACTGCACGCCACGCTCTTCACGCGCACATTCTGAGATCTTAATGACTCCTGAACGCGTGGGAAAAAGTAGTGCGAGCCGCGCTGGAGATCGTAAAACATCTCACCAGCACCGTGCTGTCCGTACTCACTATGACCCCAGGTATACACGAGACCATCGGTTGTGACCGCGACACTGTGGTGACTACCAGCAGCGATAGACATAACGGGCTCCGCGATCTCGATGCTCATGGGCAGCCACGAAATGTTGATTCCAGAGCCCAATTGACCCAGAATGCCGAGACCCCACGAAAAGCAAACGCCCGATCGCTGCTCATTTTCCGCGTCTAGGCGCGAACACGCGAGAGAGTGCTGCTGCCCACACGCAATGTGTTCGATGAAGTACCCTTCCAGTGCCTTCACCTTCTGAAATGCCGCAGAGTTGCGGCGAGAACCAGACCCCAACTGCCCATTGTCATTGTAGCCGCAGCTAAACACAGCGCCACACGAGCTCGAAGCCAACGAATGCGCGAACCCCGCTGCGATGTTCACAATCGTGACTTTTGACAATGATAGACACAGCCTCGGCACGAAGCACGGGTGTCGAACTGTCTGCACATTGCCTTGGACAACTTCTTGTGGGACTTCCGCGCCTTCCATCAAGCTAGATTCGTAGACGCGTTCCGAGTCACGCATCAACCGCGCCATGATATTGTCCGTCATGTTCTCACGCAAAGCACGCGGCGACATGGCTTCTTGCTGCATACCAGCGAGCGACACGGACGCGTGATCGAAGATATCGCTTCGAACCTTGCGCGTCTCTGGGAGAAGCCCCCACATAAACACCTCCCCTGTGACCGAGAGCGCGAGCGAGTGCATTTCACCGCACGACACTTTCTTGATCATCTGACCATCGAGCGTTGTCACGCGCTGTGGCAAGCGCACCAACTGGTCTTGCCGCTTTCCCAGCCCCAGCTGCCCTTCTTTGCCTCGACCCCTGCGGCAGAATATTGCAGCAATATCGTGAGCTCCATTATGCATACGCCTACCAGACATGGGTACATTCCGGAAACTCACCAAGCGAACACGTCGCCAAACTCGTTCACAGCCAGACTGTGGTTTTCTCCCGCGGAGAAATCCACGATCACTTGGCCATTGAGCGCATCTACTTTACGCTGCCATGTAAAGACACACACAAGAAATCGGCATGAGCATCGCGTGGTCACACGGGTCAATTGCATAATTCCATTAGCAGATACCACAGAGCAGTCGGCTTCAGACAGCAACGTACCACATCGAAGAGCTCCTTGGTGTCCTCGTCGAGCCCCAACTGCTGGGACGAGTTGCAGCCCCACACGTACAGCGCCATTCACTTGTAGCACACAGCAACAGCAATGGGGAATTGGGCAGCGGAGTGCGCGGGAGAACGGAGATTGGGGACTGATCTTCTTTTGTTCTCTTGCTGAGCTGGTCGAGCGTCACGCCATCTACGCAATCGGGCACAGTGTCTCGAAATGTATTCCGTAATTTACGCGACGGATGTCCACACTCAGACTCAAAAAGGGTAGCATTATAACTTACCGTAAAATACGGTGGTCGTCGAGCAGAATGATGGTCGTTGCTCTTATGAAGAAGACAAGAAAATGGCCGCACTTCACTCTGCTTCCTGTCGCAATCGGTCGTTTATGCCCTGTGGCGCGCAACACTAATGCGTCCATTGTGCCACTGCTTCCTCGTGCTAATGGCCATGTTTGGGGCCATTATCTTGCTGAAAGAATGGATGCTTTTTCCGCACAGGATGCATCCATTTTTTCCCTTTGAAAATTGTACCCAAGTGGCAGAACGGCGTCTGTTTCGAGTGAGCTGCTGGTGCGAAACAATTCGCGGAAGAACGCGTTCCAACCCATTTCTCATGGCCAAACAGGCAGAGCGAGCTCAGCTGCGCTCTCTCTGTCCAACGTTGCGAAACATCGCCAGGTATTGTTGTACTTCTGCTGATGCCCCATCTATTCATTCGTTTCAAAGTGCAGTGAGGCAACAAGGAAAATGACTTGGCTTTAGTATGATTTCATTGTTCTTGCGCATGAGAACGAACACCTGGGTACCAAAGAAAAATCCATTGTGTGGATCGACATGGATAGCATGGTGAACCAAAGTGTGACGAGAAAATGCCAACCCATGCATGCACAATGGTCCATGATGCATGTAAATGTAGCTGGGTCTTCACAAACGCGTCGCTCTCCGCGTAGCTTCATGAGAGGCACAGACTGACCGATTGAGGCGTCTTTAAGCCGACGCATTTGGTTGCTGCTGCCAGATCGTGCACAGAAATCGCGACACTTGCTCAAATATGTGCTACAGGTAGACTAAGAGCTCTACGTCGATGTTCAACAGAACGATGATGGTTCTTTCTCAAATGGGTGGTGTTAAAAAACACCAGGAATATAGGAGCGATTGCATTCCGCTGCATTCATATCGAGGCGCACTCTGTGCGAACCAATCGATCAAACCAAGCTAGAAATACAGCACACTCGAACACGACAAATGAGCTCGTCCCATCTGCTTGCAAACGATCCGCAATCTCGCTGCTGACCGATGTAAGGCTAAACACAAGATGTTTAACCACCGAACCCGTACAGAGTGCGGCCTTGACGCTTCAGCGCGTACACCACGTCCATGGCCGTCACAGTCTTTCGGCGCGCGTGTTCCGTGTACGTGACCGAGTCACGGATGACGTTCTCGAGGAACACCTTGAGCACACCACGGGTCTCTTCGTAGATCAAGCCGGAGATACGCTTCACACCACCACGACGTGCGAGACGACGGATAGCTGGCTTCGTGATACCTTGGATGTTGTCACGAAGCACCTTGCGGTGACGCTTGGCGCCACCCTTTCCGAGTCCCTTTCCTCCTTTTCCGCGACCCGACATACTTGCTTGCTGGGTTGGTGCTTCTTGTTGTTACTGGCGTATTGCAGAATGAGGAGCTCCAGTGCGTACTGTGCAGGTGCGGAAAGGGGCGAGTCCAAACACTTCGCGCCTTTTTCTCTCGACAGTGATAGGGAAAAGGGGGAGGACAACTCCACAATCTCTGAGGACGCGTGCTCTAGTCGCTTATTGGATGCGATTGCATCAAATTGGATAGACGCTATTTGATTGGCGGGATATTGAATACACGTGAGATGTGATTGGCTGACGATTGCCAAGATGCGTTTTGTCACAATCGTCACCAGCTGATTGCTAACTTAGATGGCAATTGTTGACTTTGGACATTGAATCGGTTGCATGGGAACAGAGCCAAGGTCTCACCTGCGCACCTCCGATTGACTGAAAAGTGCAAGGATCTGGTCTCCACACGCCACAAGTGGGTGTCCTTCAGTTCAGACGCTGTAAAGTTGCATGTGAAAACAAGAAATTGTGGAAAGAGGTGAACTCGGGCTGTACAATATCGAAGGTACCGGGAGTACTGCAACTTGAGCGTTGTGCACTTTGTCCATCTTGTGGCAAGCGACCTCGGTGCCGTCAGTTCCAGTATTGAGAAGACTGCGGCTTCAAGCCATGGAGAGAGAGTGCGCCGTCAGCCCACAAGCCTGAATGTTGACAGCCAACTCTCGACTGTTGCGCGTGCTGGATTGGTATCTCTTAAGATCATACCCGAGGAGGTTGAAGTAGGCGAAAGAAAGATTTCTTAAGAGCGCACTAGGGCCGAGGAACTGCATATGGTGATCTACACACGCACACAAGGCGTGAGCTCTGTGCAGGTGCATGCGTGCACAGGTAGCTGTTATATTTGAGTAAATCACACTCAAATTCATACATTTGGCAGCAGTCCTGAAGTGAGACCGCAAATGTGTGACTGCGACACTGTTTCAAGCAACCAATCATCACCAATATCGTACTTAATCAAGCAAGTAAGGTAGACAACTGCAGTACAGTGAGTGTAAAGATTTTAATTAATGTGTTTCAGAGGGTATGTTGGATCCAATCTTCAACAGAATCCAAGGCAGTGTCGAAGAGCAGTCAATGGGTTCATGAACCGCTTTATGATCAAGATGTCCCATCTCGACACCCCAAGTATTTGCACAGTCGCAAGACCAAAAATGGAAACAATCGAGTGGGTGGTCGTTAGTTCCTGTGGGTACAACAAACTGTGAGATGCTCAGAAGCCGCACATTTAAAAGGCTGCTCTTCATCAAGCTCGTCGACCATCATGACTGCCTCTGCTTCCGACGATGTGCTTGCAATGGAGGAAGGTTCGTCTTGTCCCCAGACTCCTCGACCGGATTACGTGGAAGTGTCGTCACCAATATCGAGTCGTGACGTTCGCGTTGGAATTCGTCCCACGACACCAGTCCCATTTCGACCAGAGTTCACGCTGAGCTGGGTGAACGTGACGTTTTCGGTGCCAACGAAGGCAAAGAAAAGAGTGAAATCGGTTGGAGATCCAAGCAGCAAGCGTGTGATCTTGAAAAATGTATCAGGGCGATGTGCTGCTGGTGAGCTCACTGCAGTCACGGGACCGTCTGGAAGCGGCAAGACGACGCTGCTCGACATCTTGGCTGACCGAGTCCGCTCCGGTGAACTGGAAGGAAGCATCGAGGTAAACGGTGCCAAGAGGGATCCGTCCACGTTTCGAGCAATTGCGAGTTATGTTGCGCAGGAAGATACCCTTCTTGGTTCATTCACGGTGATAGAGACGCTGGTGATGGCGGCAAAGCTCAGTCTTCCAAGTGCAGTGACGAACGCGATGATCCATGACCGCGTCGAGACCGTTCTCGACGACATGGGGCTTCGCAATTGCGCGAACACGGTTGTCGGGGACACATTCCGGAAAGGCATCTCTGGTGGTCAAAAGCGTCGCCTGAGTATGGCGATCGAGTTGTTATCCAATCCATCGATCTTGCTGCTTGACGAGCCAACGTCGGGTCTGGATTCAACCTCGGCATACAACATCATGAAGCTCATCCAGAAGCTCTGCCGAGAGGAAGGTAAAACGGTGATCTGTACGATCCACCAGCCGTCGTCGCTCGTGTACGAGATGTTTTCCAGCATCGTGGTTCTCAGTGCAGGTGAGACCGTATATTGCGGACCCCGAGAAGACATGATCGCGCACTTCGCCTTGGCTGGCTACGATTGCCCCGAGTATTCGAATCCTGCAGAATACTCCATCGAGCTCGTCAATGCTGACTTTGAAGGCCATGGCGATATCCGATCACTGATCATTGATTTCGAGCAGAGCGCAATTGCAAAGGCGCTCTCAGCTCAAATCGAAAAAGACAGAGCTGGTGGTGCGAAAGCATTCCTGGGACCCAAGCGTCGTAGAGATAAAGCGTCTCCATGGCGCCAATTCCTGGTGCTGCTGCAGCGCAACTCGCTCAACAACGTGCGCAATCCCGGCATTTTTTTGGTGCGTGTCGTCATGTACACGGCACTTGCAACGATATTCGGCACGATTTTCCTCTACACCAACAAGAACATTAGCGACAATGATATCTCGGTGCTGCTTTTCGGTGCGCACGCCTTTTTCGTGTTCATGTCAGTCGCTGTGGTGCCGTTTTTCGTCGAAGAACGCGCAGTTTTCCTTCGAGAACGAGTGAACAGCTCGCTCAATGTGTTCAGCTTCGTCGTGGCCAATTTCGTCGCTGCGATCCCTGGCATCTTGGCGATGTCGCTGATTGTCTCGTGTCTCATCGTGTTCCTTGGGGGCTTGAAGTGCTTTGGCTATTATCTCCTGAACATCTTTCTGTCCATGCTAGTCGCGGAATCCATGATGCGTGTCGTCGGAGCTGCGGTGCCGCATGGAATCATCGGACTGGCTATCGGTGCGAGTATCTTTGGGTTCTTCATGCTTTGCGAGGGTTTCATGGTTCCGAAGCGCTCGATTCCGGATTATTGGATTTGGGGTCACTACCTCGCATTCCACACGTACGCGTTTCAGACGTTTATGCACAAGCAGTTCATGCCAGACGACGAAAATGCGCCCGTTCCTGCGATCTTGACGCGCATGGGACTCACAGACGTGCAGCCTGATCGCAATATGGGGATCTTGGTCGGATACGCTATTGGCCTCGAGGTGATCTTTGGGATGATAGTGTACTTTGTGCACACAGGACGACGGTAAAAGAGAACGAGCCAACTACCAAATGGACAGCGCACAACATTAGTAAGCAACAGCAAAATGGCAATTTATGATCAGACATCAAAAAGCTATGCCGGCTTTCTGGGGACTTCGAGGTCGTGCGCTGTCCGTTGCTCCAACGAACGTCGGCTCGCCTGCCCTCACACTGCGCACTCGTGACCAGAGACCCGCTCTTGCAACGACGTTGCTGGTTCAATCCGTCCACTTGGTGTGGTCGCCCCACTCTGTGCATCTCTGTGATACGCGAAAGGACGGAAAACCCTTCTCCACAATAGGGTCATGAAAATACCTCTCTATATATGCTACAGAGGTTGGAACATCAAGAATGAAGGTTACCTGTAAATAGAGTGTACCACGCATTGTCAGGTGCCAAACTTTTGGTTTGTGTGAAAATAGCGTGGTGAAAGTCACACATGCGACCAGTCTTGTCAAACGACACGTTAAACTAGGATATCCTCTCACAATGTATTTTTTTCTCGTTTTCAAACTTTTGAAAGCGCGCGCACCAGGAAGGAGCGCAGGACGGAAGCCGAGAACGCATCTGCGTGAGCGATTTCTCTCTCTATCGCTGTGTGAACGAAGGCGCCAGACCCCATACGTGTGTGCGCTCAGAGGCAAAGAAAGCGCATCAACCCAAGAGCCATGGGGGACGCCGTGCTGCGCGTGCAGAAGCACCTGCAGGCGCTCTCGCGCGAGAACTTTGCGAGCGTCGAGGATGCGCACGGCCGCAGCGTCGAGTGGCTTCGCGACGAACTGCACAAGATCTGCTCCGAGATCGGCATTGCCGTTAAATTGGATCTCAAGCGTCCGACGCCCATGACGTATTCAAGGTAAGAGTGCATATATTCATGACCTGCATGATGTGATGGAGGCGATTAACCTGCCGACTGCATGTGTTGTGTCTATGATGTGCATGTGTGCTTAGTGAGTACACGCTGGCAGTGAAGAAGCAGAAAGTCGATCATGCGGAGACAGGGAAGGTTGAGACAAAGATGCCTACGGAAAGTATGGCCGCGAAGAAATCGGGCGCTGCCGTGGCAAAGAGTAGCGACAAGACCACAAATGCTGCTACTCCCGGCTCTGCTCAGGATAAAAAGGCAACAGTGGTCAAGAAAATCGTCAAGCGGATACGAAAAGTGATGAAGCCGAAGGCGCTGGCCGACAGCAGACGCAATGTGAAGAAACACGAGAGGAAAGAGCCCATTGATCCGATCAATATGCGCGTCGTGGAATTGCGTGCTGAACTGAAAAGACGAGGACTCAAGTCTGCTGGTTTGAAAGCAGTTCTAGTGGATCGGCTCTTGGAAGCGATTGAAGAAGAAGACAATAGTGACAGCGACGATGTCGTGGAAATGGAAGAAGTCGACGAGGAGTACGAAGTCGAGGAGGAGGTGGAAGCTGAAACCAGTCCAGACTTGTCGAAAAGCGTGCTTGCCGAAACTACTGCAGGACAAAGAACCAACACCGCGGCGATGGCTAGACCAAATACCGCAGCGCGATCTTCGCAAGAGAAGGCGACTCAAGATGCTGAACGCTCATCAGATCGATCTTCAAACGAGAAATCGAAGAAAAACGACGAGATTGTCCGAGAAAGCGACGTCGGGGTCGAAGAAGTAGCTTCGTCAAGCAAATTACATGATGCTAGAAAAGATGATGACAATACTGTATCTACGGAGGCTGAGGACTCACTGCCAGCGCAGACCTCATCTATCCATACCAAAGCACTCATCATGGCTGCGAACACATCGTCTGCAAAGAATGCGTCCTCGATCGTCTCTGGAAATACCCAGCTCTCTGAGACCCAACGACGTAAACGTTCGAATGAAGCCCAAAATGAGTCAACCAGTCGGAGTGCCACGCAAAGCACTGAATTGGAACGTTTGCCTGCTGCATCACACCGTCAAGAAGATTCTATTACCGGTGAGACCGATACGTCCGATTTGTCTATGGAGTCGGGAAATAAGTCTGTGAAGCAGCCCTCGTTTAGGACTCGGAACGAAGATGTCAGCATGGCAGGTTCAACTATCTCGGACGACAGTACCCAGGACAAGAAGGCGTTCTTGAAAGTCAGCTTTGCGTCAAGAAGTGACGATTCGATTGTTCCAGATTCTCAAGCTGAACAAACAATATCTTCAAGCTCAGCAACTTCGATCGACTCTGCCAGCCGATCGCGGTCTCTGTCTTTACCGCAATCCAGCTCGATCAGCGAAGCGAATCCAGTGACTCCGAGTGCTCAGGGAACAAATTTCTCGTCTGAAGAAACGGAGTCGGACCGAAGGATAACTTCTCAGTCAATTGGTGGATCGACGTTGTCCGAGCACGACCGAAGAAAACTAGAGCACCAGCTGCATGTTGAACGGGAAGCTCAGCGACTTCGTATTGCGGCGAAACTATCTGCGAAAAAGAGATTCGAGGAAGCTAAACTGAGCAGCTCGTTCTGGTCGAGAAGAGATCAGACGAAGAACCAGACGCAAACCATCTCGCCTCCAGAAGTTCCCACAAGCAGTGCTGCGCAACCCGCTGCGACTGAGGTGGTAAGCATTAAGGTGGAACCATCAATCCCGCTCTCAACTTCCAACCGAAGATTTTCTGATTCCAATCGCAGACTGTCTACTTCAAGTCGCAGGGAGTCCCTATCCAGCCGAAGAGAATCTTTGTCCAAGCGAAGAGACTCTGGTGCTTCGGCCAAGTCTTCTGGATCGTCGAAGTCTGGGACTGAAGGAAATGCAAAGTCGACCTCGGCTTCAGCTACCGGTGCTCGCAAACTCACAAATCTTGTCAGCGATTTGCATTCATTTACAGATCTTGTGGAAAAAGAAAACGCAAGCGCGTCCACTATGAACGTGGCTCGCAGTGCACCCGTGGTGAGTGCTCTCAAGTTGGCAGAGAAGAGCCGATTGCTGGAGCAGAAGAAGAACTTGGAAAAGATGAAGCGAAAAGAAGCTCTGATGAAGAAATACGAAGAGCAGAGAAAGCTGGACGAAGACAAAAAGAAAAAGGCGGTTAGCATCAAAGAAAAAACCGAGCGTGAAGCCAAACTGAAGCGTGAGCAAGAAAAGTTGAACGAGAAAAAGCAACGAGAGGTCGAGTTAGCGAAACGAAGACATCAAAAGCTGCAAGAAATGCGTGCAGGTTTGGAGAAAAAGCGAGCGATGCTTGCAGCTGAGAAAGAAGGTATGAAGAAGGCGGCGATGGCGAACACCGCGCCGTCAACTCGAAGACTTTCTTCTTCATCCTCGACTTCCCAGGCATCAAAATCGAGTGCGCCTATTGCTCCGCAAACAAAGCCAATTACAGCACCACAACAGGCTTCATCGAAGTCGGCGACTGCTCTTCAACAAGCTAAATCTGCTGGAACTGAGCAAGGAATGAAGTCGACGGCACCGCCGCCAAAGCCCACCAAACCGGCAAAACCTGCAGTCGCTCCTTTACAGCAAGCAACTCTCGAGCCAATCGACCGAACGACAAAGACCACCAAACTGGCAAATCCTGAAGTCGCTCCTCCACAGCAGACAACTCCTGAGCCAGGTGACAAACCAGCTGATACTAGCACTTACGACATGTCTGACAACGGCGACGACTCGGAGAGTGATGAAGACTCTGATGAGAAACACAATAGCAAGAAGATCCCAAAATGGGCTCAGAAAGAAAACTTGGAGAAGACCTTGCGTGCTCAGTTTGGCCCGAATGCGACTGATCCTTCGCCAGCAATTTTCCCCGACTTTGTCGATACGTGCGATCTTGAAGCAATCTTCCAGCCAACGGATGTGCGAAAGAAGAAGCGGTTCCAGAAGCGCTCGAGTAGTGGCAACTGGTTTGGCGATCGACCGACAGCAAGGGAGAAAGCACTATACAAGCGCGACATGGGATATCTTCGTTGACTGACGCAATCAATAGGTTTGGTATAACGCAATTATTAATATTATACTATTTACGTGGATGTGGTTTTGCAAACTCAACTCTCGCTTTGACTAGTGGCGTGCTCATTTCAGGCAAAGCAGAAAAGCAAAGAAGCAACCCAGACAGCGAGAGAGATAAATTAATCACGGGCATTGGTTAAGCCGCCCGCAATGTCGAATCGTTTTTCCACTGGCGTGGAGCAGAGCTTGGTACGTTTTTCTTCTTCTCGGGGTTGCTTGCGGCGTGCTCGCGATTTGCGCGGTCAAAGTCTCGTGGCGAGGCGGTGACCGGGCAGAGACCAGAATCAGCACATCGAGAAAAGAAACTGGTATGCTCGTCCCCCATAGCGAAGCTTCTGGAGCGTGACATTTTCGACGAGCTCGCGGGTGCTGAAGAGCTGGCTGTTTTCGGAGACGGAGCGACGCCAAATTCTTCGAACAAGGTCGAGTTTGAAGGCGCGAGGTCGAGCCCGTTGGATGCGAAAACTTTGAAGTCACCCGATGAGAAGATGTGCAGAATGGTCTTCTCTCTGACGAGCAGGTTGATAACAAGCTGTGCGAGATTTTGGATTGTTTTTTCGACTTTCCTGGCTGATGTGTCATCTCGAGGGTGCGTGTCGAGTGCAATGATGCAGCCCATCGGCGGTGATTGGCGTCCGGGACGGAAGATTGGCGCGGCGGAGAAAAAGTGGAAGGCGTTGTGGTCGCCTGCTTCGCAGTGTTGCTGGCCGGCAGATCGCTTCGGTTTTGACACACTGAAAGGTTCGCGGCCGACTATCGCGTTGTGACAGATCGACAAGAATGTGTCCGAGTGCAGCACACTGGTGCGAAGTCCTTTGTGTGCGATAACCCAGATATGCTGATCATTCGCAAGAACGATTGCTCCACCCTTACATTCCAGGTAGTCACCTAGCATCGAGCAAACGGAGTGGAGTTTCTGGTTACGATATTGGCTGACAATCACCTTGCACTCGGCTTCCCAGGCACGAGGAGATCCGCACGGAGTCAGCGCGGATGCGAACGAGCATGGCGAGCATGGAGCGGAGGTAGGTGATCCAAAGTCACTCGTGGCTTGCGTGAGAAAAGTCCCAGATTTGGTTCTTCGCATGCGTGACTCATACGGGGGATCAAAGGACTGTGCCAGCTGAGCAAAGTCTTGGACGAGCGAGTTTTCTCGCGTGTGATGACGGATGCATCGCGCGCAGGTGTATGCGAGGTCAACCCCCAGATGAGGCACATCGACCAAGCAGAAACCCAAGCAACGTCTACAGCAAATATCCCCGCACTGAAGAGAAAAAAATGACAAGAACCAGCGAAGGTCAGTTTATCGACTCATCAGACAAAGCGACATTCCAGCACACAAGACGACTTACCGCGCGACAATGATGCCGTCGTCTCAGGATGTTGAACTTTTTGATGCAGATACCGCAGCGGGTTGCCTTGGAGTCGTGCTTCCAGGATGTCAGCGGGACGCCCGACACGATCTTCGGGCTGTTGTTGCTGGATCCGTTTGGATTTCCGTAATGCTCAACGAAGGGAAACGACATTCCACCATTCATTTGCTACAGCAAGTCTCCCTCCAGATGCAGCCTTCTGGAGAGAATGGATTTTGAGAAATGACCACGCTTTTAATGGTACCTGAATCGACACCCTCCACTTCGAAGAGGACGAGAACAACAACCCAAGAGCGAAACCAATACGCAAGCATTCGCATGCTCCTGGGAACATACGACGGTACAAATCTATTCTGAAAAGAGAACACCATGCGCAGCTGAGACGCAGCGAAAGGTGATTAAAGGAAGATCTGTCCGTTTCCCAATTGGGGGATCCATCTCGAATTGTTCGCGCACCATTCTCATGCTGATGCAAATCGCATTGGTGACGATTCAAGATGTGTCTTCTCAAGTGTCAGCGTCGCGAGTTTCGTTCAACGTGCGTGCGTGTTTCTATGAAGCGGAGACAGTCAATCTCGTGCTATTTACAAGTTGGTTGTTGCCCAATTCTGCGTGGTGCCAAGAAAAGCCGGGGTGCGTGCGTCCAAACTTGGCAACGACGTTGCAACTCCTTGAAGATCGAGCATGAGATGCAGCAAGTGAAGTCAACAACGGAGTCAAATCCTCTTGGGTCGCAACAACTTTTTGGTCGTCGTTGCATTTAGAACAAGAGCGTGTCTCTGTCTCCAACTTGGGGCTTCTCAAGGTGCGACCAACCAGTCTCACAATGGATTAAATAGGCTAATTTTACAGCCTAGCAGCAAGAAATAGAATTGTAAAAGTGCTCAATCGCTCGATTCGGAGATGAAAAGGAGGCGACAGCACCTGCGAAGATGGCGCCAAGAGAGGTGCTATGGGGCAACGACGGCAACAAAATATCGACGCTCGTGCTCGTGAAAGACACGGAATACGACTTCGAGGTATCTCAAAGTCATGTGGTGTTCTCCAATTGGGGCCAACATGAAGTGGTAAGTGCTTAGAAATGCAACTGGCGCAGTCACAGGATTGTTTTTGCTCATTTAAAGTGTTTGTGCAATGCTGTTGAACTGCCCCAGCCGCGAGCGCAAACGATTCGAATCTCACTCAAGCCTCGAGAGAAGGAGGATGAAGAAAGTGGAGCAGGCACTTGTATCCCACTGGCGATCGCAGTGCCATTCACGCAGCGATTCAAGATCGAAGGTCCGACTGAGCTGGCTTCTCCATTTATGCCACTGCTGTATGCAAACTTGTCCCTCGAATACACGATCGAGTTTCTTCGACCGCAGCTCAATGAGAGTGACTATGTGTGGGATAATTTCCAGGACCAGATTGTGATCCAGACGCGGTTGAGCAAGCTTGTGGTCAGGTTACAAGCAATCAAGAGTGATGCCAGCAGTCTGGCAGTCGAAGTCGACTCCTTTTTTCCACGATCGCTACCAGATATCCGAGCGCCGTCGCTCAAGTTGCTTGAATTTATCGAGAGCAACCATCGTCAGTGCGCGCGCGATGAGACCAGCTCGTCCGTTCGACGTGGAAAGGTGTCCGAAAGCTTCAACGCTAGCAAAAAGAAGCCTGAGAGCATGCTAGCGCCAATAGTACAGCGGTCTCAGTCTCCAGCTTCACCGCCAGTTCTGTTACCATCTATTCCATCCCGTCCAAACTCGAGTGAACGGCAGCCCACACCTCCATCGATGCGAACAGAATCCAATCTGCCAAATTGCAGTCGCGCTGCACCATCTCCACCACAAGCTCCAGGGTATTCCACTGAAGTGAGCAACCAAGTGGAGGCAAAGGCGATTATCTTGAAGCTGCGAGCGCGCAATTCGACTCGATGTGGCGCAGATTCACATAGCACAGCGTCATCTACTATCCCAGGAAATGAAGCACCAGTCGCCGAAGAACCGTTTCCGGAGAGTCGACTGGATGAAAAAACGAAAGCGCAGCTGGAAGAGTTCAACCACTTGGTTCTGGCTGTGAAAGTAGGTGTCGTGAACGACCAGGCGGTTGCGAGAAGCGAGTTGGACTACTATCGTCAATTTCTCCCAAAGTCTTCGTCAGATACAATCCCATTAGGATCGGCGAGGGGCTCAAGCAGAGACGACGCAATAACTACACGAGTCTCCAACGTGGCATCATTGCAGCCAGTAGGGTCACTTGCGAGTGATCCCGTCGCCTTCTCGTTTACGCCACCAGCGTCAGGATCTGCACCAACGTTCGCGATGCCAGTGAAGAAAAGCAAACTCGTGCTGGCCAACAAACCTCCAGCGAAGCTTCCAACCCTGTCCGTAGCAGCCATAAACCAAACGAGAGCGTCAAAAGATCTGCCGGGTTTATCTGCATCTGCCGTCTGTGAAAGCAATCAAGAAACGTCTCTAGTGCGCGTGCCCATGCCTAAATCCGCTGCAAATGCAGCAAAGAACTCTGATACAGCACCAGCAGCGGCAAACACCCAAGCCTCACGACCGCAGCAGCCGAGGAAAAGCGCTGCAGCGTTGGCAGCACCGCCAGTAAAGACCACGGTGTCTTCTCGCGCACCGTCCTTGAGTTCATCAGGCAAGGTTTCGAATGCGTCGGCGTCGTCAACCGCAGTGAACAAGAGAGTGCCTTCGGGGCAGCAACCACCAAAGAAACAAAACCAACCACCTACAAATGGCAAACCACATCGCAACGCAGCAACAAAACCAACGCCAAACTCACGACTTTCAAACAAATCTGAGGACCCTCACGACGCAGCGCTGAGCGACTTTGACGATCTGGACCCTGAGATCGACGACGCGCCGATCTTGCCCGACGATTTGTGCACCATGCGGCGCGGAGGCTTCCGAGATTCCGACGACGACGAATATTGACAGAAAAGAAGACTGTTGATATAAGGGAAGTGGAATACAGGCACATACTATAGCATACTTTTACGGACGCACGGCGAGGAATAGAGCAAACTATTTCATTCTGTGCTTTGTCGTCCATGGTGCTGCAACAACCACAAAGAACACGCTATTAGCCAAGGCTTTCTGCTCTCTTTACAAGTTCATATATGTCTCTAGCTGCCGCGGTAGGTCGAGTACCCGAACGGGTTGATGAGCAACGGCACGTGGTAGTGCTGATCCGTGCGCTTGATGAGGAACGAGATGACGACGTCCGGGTAGAAGTACTCGGCGACGCCGTTGGCCTCAAAGTACTGCTGCGTGTAGAACACCATGCGGTACGTGCCCGGGAGGAAGTGCGTGCCCTCGGGCACGAGGGGCGTCGCCACGCGGCCGTCGGCGTTGGTCACGCCGCCGCTCACCACGTGCCACGTCGCGCCGTCGAGCGCCTGCAGCTCGACTTTCATGTTGGCCGCGGGGCAGCCGCGCGACGTGTCGAGCACGTGCGACGTCACGGGCGACTTGTACGGCGAGGCGGACATCTGGAGGTGCTGCTGGAGAGTCGAGATGCGGCGCGTGGACGATGGCGATGGCGCGCTGGTCGGCATGAAGAATGCAGCTCTCGTTGGAAAATGGGCATCCATGCACGCATTCAGGAGCTTCTGGTTTTCCTTTTAGTAGGAGTGTTGTGAGTTGAAGAGGCTAAAACGTAATATGCAGAGTGTTAATAATAACAGTTAAAGTATGTCCGCTTTATAAAGAGGCCTTATGGTAGTTAGATGAGTATAGTTTGGTTTTGGCTGCATGCGCAACAAAGAGAGTTCACTATTTGAAGCGTTTTTAATGTGCATCAAAAACGCAAGTGACAAAACAGGTGATGCCGTCAGGCTCACTCGACGACTCGGTCTGCAATCAAAGCCCCTGCAAACTTTTCTCGCATTCCTCGAGACTCATCGCATGCACTGCTGCTCCAACGACTCGTCTTGGTTTCGTGAGCGAAGCGTTTCTCTCAGTTTCCCGCCCACTTAGTAAGCGCTCTCTTTCGAAACCCGACCGCTTCCTCGCATCTCGATACGCCCGCTGAACGAGTGGCTGGCTGAACTCGTGGTTCTGTCATTCGTTGCGTTGGTTGTTGAAATATTGTTCTATTCGTCATTTGTTTTTCCGAAGTTCGTGCGTTGAGTTGGCAACGAAGTAGCGATTATCATCTTAGCACCTTCCCACAAGCTTCAAGACTCCAATACATCGCTGCTGTTGCTTTCAGCACTTAACTTGCAAGCGAGTATGCTCACTGTTGGTCCTACCTTGTTCGTGGTGAATACAGCCTTTGACCGTTCTCGAGCCCAACTTGACAGCTTGCTACACTGTTATGCCGACACCACGATGATTTCAAGGCTGTCATTTGGGTGTGACCGAGACGAAAACGAAACGCGATTTGGGGATCAACATCGTCCAATGTCCTTGAAGTGATTGGCAAACATTTCAGCAACTGGGCGGGTGCCTCAGCGGTCGTTTGTGCAATGCCAACCGCACCCAACTGATCTCTTCGTCTCCTGCCAATTCTCTCAGGTGGTCCGTTCATCCAAGCACAAAGTACACGCCTGAAACATAAAGCTCAACTGATATGTCCCGCCCGCAACGGTGTCCTGAGTGTCCTCACCATTCTCGGCTCGACTGCGCGGATTATGAAGGAGACGCCACACGTGCTTGAGCGACGATTGGATTGTGAGCCTCACAGCACAATTGGCTTGAGCTGCGTCGACACGGTTTTGTCGCTGTGCGGCTGTTGCAAGATGAACAGAAAGAATGAATCTACTCGACTTGCAGCAACTGACGTTGCAAGTCAGACATCCGCCACTCTGCCACGTTTGACACCGACAAACGCAACAGAAGTGGCAAATGCATGAGTTCTGACTCACCTCTTGACTTGATATTTTGTTCTCTTCAGCAATAAACGTAATCGCCGACTTACGCAAAGATCCTACTGAGAAGTTTTGTAAAACGTGGGCTGCGACGTTAAAATCCTCGCGTAAACCTCAGGATGTGCACCTGCTCATGGGTACGTTTTCAATTCTGCAGCCTCCTCACTAACAGCTCAGCAATCGTGTGCATTCCACGTGCCACAGAAGTCGACCAGGCGAATCTCTACACAAACTCTATTCAAATTTCACCCAAACTTGTGGGTACATTTCTCAGTTCTGCTTGCACGGCTCAGCAATCTTGGAAAAGGGTGAAAGGTTGCAGATGGTTGGCGCGCGTACCCTTGCCATTTTGAAAATCTTGTGGTGCGAGCTAGTTTAGCACCCACCGCCTTGCGCCTGATCTGCGGCGATGCCACGAGCGAGCGGCACCCACACCGACTCGGTCAGGCACATGGGTCAACTCCTCCAAAACCAGGGAGATGGGCGCCATCTGATTGAGGTCAGACACATGGTGGTGCCTGACCACGGAAAGAGGGGAAAGAAAGGCACCGCGCAATGGGACGACTGTCTCAGCCGCGCATTCCGCCTCTATGCTTTTGAGTCCCGCCCATCGAGTGCGAACGAAAAAGCCTCCATCACGGAAAAGAACAAAGCTCACGGTAAATACAAACACACAGGATGGCCATGCGTCCATCCAGCGTGTCTATGACACTTACTGTACGCCATGACGGTGTCCGGTCTCACATATCACACACACCACGGTGTGAAAAAGTAGAAATTTCGTTGGATCGCTCGAGTGTCCACAATTTTCATTTGGCTTTTGTATGCCATGGGCTCCAGTATTTTGGTCTAAAATCCAACACCGTTTCGAGATCCCTATATTTTTCACATACAAACTTCAAGTATAAATATCCGCACACAGGCACCCACCGGTCCTTTTTCTTTCCCTCTTCCTCATTCCCACAATGATTTCAGCGACACAGACCGAATCGACTTTCTGGAGACCAGAAAAGCGGAATCTTGGCACATCGGAGAGCTCATTCCACAATTTCCCCCGTCGAGCACTCGTGTTCCACATGAGCGCTCCAACCCGCACGGCGAGTTCCATGGACCCCCCGATCCTCGAGTCTCCGTTGACGTCCTACGCGAGCGTCAAGAACGACACGCTCCTGTCCATCAAGAATGACGGTGCCACTGCCTCTGCAGTGACCAAGAACCCGTGCACGCTGAGCTGGTCCAGCCTCACGTACACGGTCAACGTGGCCAAGAGCGCGCAGAAGACGATCCTGAACAACGTCTCTGGCCGCTGCGCCCCCGGAGAACTCACGGCCATCATGGGACCCTCGGGCTCCGGCAAGACCACGCTGCTCGACATTCTTGCTGACCGTATTAGTTCGGGCCAAGTCGATGGCGCCATCGAGCTCAACGGCGTGCCGCGCAATGTGAAGACCTTCCGAGCCGTGTCGAGCTACGTGGCCCAAGAAGACTCGCTCCTGGGTTCGTTCACCGTGCTGGAGACGCTGCAGATGGCGGCCAAGCTCACGCTCCCGAGCGACATCACAACCGAGATGATCAACGAGCGCGTGCAACATGTGATCGACGATATGGGACTCCGCGTGTGTCAAGACGCCCTCGTGGGAGACATTTTCCGGAAGGGTATCTCTGGTGGCCAGAAGCGTCGTCTGAGTATCGCGATCGAGCTACTCTCGGATCCGTCGATCTTGCTCTTGGACGAGCCCACGTCGGGACTTGACTCGTCGTCGACGTACCACGTCATGAAGCTGATCGTGCAGTTGTGCAAAGAGGGCAAGACTGTGATCTGCACGATCCATCAACCTTCGTCGATGGTGTGGGATATGTTCACCAACATTGGTATTCTCTCGGCGGGCGATCCAGTCTACTTTGGCCCACGCACTGAGATTATCAACCACTTCAGCGCCGCAGGTTATGCGTGTCCGATGTACTCGAACCCGGCCGAGTACTTCATCAGTTTGGTCAACGCGGACTTCGAAGGTCACGCGGACATTGGCAAACTCGTGCAGAAGTACGCCGACAGCTCGGTGGCGACGACCGTTATGAGATTGATCGCCAACGACCGCAGTACCGCGCACGAGGCTCACCCCGTGGAACCCGTGCTGCCGTCCTCTTTGCGTCAGTTCGGCGTGCTCATATATCGCAACTCGCTCAATAACATCCGCAACCCGGGGATCTACTGGGTGCGCCTGTTCATGTACTTCATGCTGTCGTTCATGGTGGGTACGATGTACTTGTCGACAAACGACGACATCTCGGACGAAGACCTGGTGCCACTGCTGTTCTACGTGCAGGCGTTCCTGGTGTTCATGTCGGTGGCCGTGCTGCCATTCTTCATCGAGCAGCGCGCGGTGTTCATGCGCGAGCGCGCCAACAGCTCGCTGAACGTGTTCAGCTACGTGGTGGCGAACTTTCTGGCGTCGCTGCCGGGTGTGTTCCTCATCGCACTCATGTCGTCGTTGCTCGTCGTGTACCTCGCGGGTCTGAACTCGTTCGGGTACTTTTTGCTCAACCTGTTCTTGTCACTGGTGGTGGCAGAGTCGCTGATGCACGTGATCGGCGCCGCGGTGCCGCATTATATCATCGGCATTGCGCTCGGCGCGGGCATCTTCGGCATGTTCATGCTGTGCGAAGGGTTCATGGTGCCGCGCGACGCGATCCCGGACTACTGGATCTGGGGGTACTACCTCGCGTTCCACACGTACTCATTCGAGTCGTTCGTGTACAAGCACTTCAGTGAGGAGACGTCGCCTGCGGCCACGCAGATCCTCCAGCGTCTGGGCATGGAGAACGTGGATGTGAACCGCGACATGGGCATTCTCGTCGCTTACGTCGTCGTCCTTGAGCTCATCTTCACGTTCATCCTGTACAAGTTCCACACAGGGCGTCGTTAACGAGTGTACCTTTGTTGATGTGGTTATGAAATTGATTTAATATATTGTCGATCATACCCGGGTCTTACCAATTGCCAGAACTAGACTCGCATTTTACTTGTTGAATTCATATTCTTTAGTGGTCCCTCACTAGGTTGTTTCTGCCAAATCAAACACGGCACCATCGCCTTCGTTGTTGCACTTGTTCTCGTCCGTTGCGTGTCCGCATAGCGCTCCATGTCGCTTCGCAAAAGCTGGAATGCCCCTCAATCGTGGTCGCCACCAATATCTCCACTTGTTTCGCAGGTAGGGACTGCAATTTCGCACAAATGCATCGCCGAGCTCCTTGATCAAAACGGGGAGCTGCCGGTAACAGTCCATCCAACAGGTTGTGAGCCCAAGATTTCACATGGACGCACCTTTGTCGCGCAATGTGTGCACGCACGAAGCTTAAGCCCATAACCTGTTGGAGAGAAATCCTACCGCCGATTTCGCGGACAGATGCGACACTCGAACGCTTTCAGTGTCCAAGAACTATCGGATCAACACATATAGGAGGACCGCCAGTTAGTATGCTTTAGCAGATTATTAGCCCCACAAAGCTTCTCGTCGCGCACCAGAAGTGTCGATGCAAATTCACAAGTGAGAAGCGGAAAAGAAGTTGGAAGGCGCAGATACTGCAGTCGACGGATTTTACGCTACGTTTCACGATGTCCACAGTGATTTCAAGCTTCAAAATCTATTCATGATAAACACGTCAAACGATGAGGAACAAAATCTTTCTGTTGTTCTGACAATTGCAGCGCAACCGTGATTCACAGCTTCACACATTGTCGCTCAACGACGCCCTGTGTGGAACTTGTACAGGATGAACGTGAAGATGAGCTCAAGGACGACGACGTAAGCGACGAGAATGCCCATGTCGCGGTTCACATCCACGTTCTCCATGCCCAGACGCTGGAGGATCTGCGTGGCCGCAGGCGACGTCTCCTCGCTGAAGTGCTTGTACACGAACGACTCGAATGAGTACGTGTGGAACGCGAGGTAGTACCCCCAGATCCAGTAGTCCGGGATCGCGTCGCGCGGCACCATGAACCCTTCGCACAGCATGAACATGCCGAAGATGCCCGCGCCGAGCGCAATGCCGATGATATAATGCGGCACCGCGGCGCCGATCACGTGCATCAGCGACTCCGCCACCACCAGCGACAAGAACAGGTTGAGCAAAAAGTACCCGAACGAGTTCAGACCCGCGAGGTACACGACGAGCAACGACGACATGAGTGCGATGAGGAACACACCCGGCAGCGACGCCAGAAAGTTCGCCACCACGTAGCTGAACACGTTCAGCGAGCTGTTGGCGCGCTCGCGCATGAACACCGCGCGCTGCTCGATGAAGAATGGCAGCACGGCCACCGACATGAACACCAGGAACGCCTGTACGTAGAACAGCAGTGGCACCAGGTCTTCGTCCGAGATGTCGTCGTTTGTCGACAAGTACATCGTGCCCACCATGAACGACAGCATGAAGTACATGAACAGACGCACCCAGTAGATCCCCGGGTTGCGGATGTTGTTGAGCGAGTTGCGGTACATGAGCACGCCGAACTGACGCAAAGAAGACGGCAGCACGGGCTCCACGGGGTCAGCCTCGTGCGCGGTACTGCGGTCGTTGGCGATCAATCTCATAACGGTCGTCCCCACCGAGCTGTCGACGTACTTCTGCACGAGTTTACCAATGTCCGCGTGACCTTCGAAGTCCGCGTTGACCAAACTGATGAAGTACTCGGCCGGGTTCGAGTACATCGGACACGCATAACCTGCGGCGCTGAAGTGGTTGATAATCTCAGTGCGTGGGCCAAAGTAGACTGGATCGCCCGCTGAGAGAATACCAATGTTGGTGAACATATCCCACACCATCGACGAAGGTTGATGGATCGTGCAGATCACAGTCTTGCCCTCTTTGCACAACTGCACGATCAGCTTCATGACGTGGTACGTCGACGACGAGTCAAGTCCCGACGTGGGCTCGTCCAAGAGCAAGATCGACGGATCCGAGAGTAGCTCGATCGCGATACTCAGACGACGCTTCTGGCCACCAGAGATACCCTTCCGGAAAATGTCTCCCACGAGGGCGTCTTGACACACGCGGAGTCCCATATCGTCGATCACATGTTGCACGCGCTCGTTGATCATCTCGGTTGTGATGTCGCTCGGGAGCGTGAGCTTGGCCGCCATCTGCAGCGTCTCCAGCACGGTGAACGAACCCAGGAGCGAGTCTTCTTGGGCCACGTAGCTCGACACGGCTCGGAAGGTCTTCACATTGCGCGGCACGCCGTTGAGCTCGATGGCGCCATCGACTTGGCCCGAACTAATACGGTCAGCAAGAATGTCGAGCAGCGTGGTCTTGCCGGAGCCCGAGGGTCCCATGATGGCCGTGAGTTCTCCGGGGGCGCAGCGGCCAGAGACGTTGTTCAGGATCGTCTTCTGCGCGCTCTTGGCCACGTTGACCGTGTACGTGAGGCTGGACCAGCTCAGCGTGCACGGGTTCTTGGTCACTGCAGAGGCAGTGGCACCGTCATTCTTGATGGACAGGAGCGTGTCGTTCTTGACGCTCGCGTAGGACGTCAACGGAGACTCGAGGATCGGGGGGTCCATGGAACTCGCCGTGCGGGTTGGAGCGCTCATGTGGAACACGAGTGCTCGACGGGGGAAATTGTGGAATGAGCTCTCCGATGTGCCAAGATTCCGCTTTTCTGGTCTCCAGAAAGTCGATTCGGTCTGTGTCGCTGAAATCATTGTGGGAATGAGGAAGAGGGAAAGAAAAAGGACCGGTGGGTGCCTGTGTGCGGATATTTATACTTGAAGTTTGTATGTGAAAAATATAGGGATCTCGAAACGGTGTTGGATTTTAGACCAAAATACTGGAGCCCATGGCATACAAAAGCCAAATGAAAATTGTGGACACTCGAGCGATCCAACGAAATTTCTACTTTTTCACACCGTGGTGTGTGTGATATGTGAGACCGGACACCGTCATGGCGTACAGTAAGTGTCATAGACACGCTGGATGGACGCATGGCCATCCTGTGTGTTTGTATTTACCGTGAGCTTTGTTCTTTTCCGTGATGGAGGCTTTTTCGTTCGCACTCGATGGGCGGGACTCAAAAGCATAGAGGCGGAATGCGCGGCTGAGACAGTCGTCCCATTGCGCGGTGCCTTTCTTTCCCCTCTTTCCGTGGTCAGGCACCACCATGTGTCTGACCTCAATCAGATGGCGCCCATCTCCCTGGTTTTGGAGGAGTTGACCCATGTGCCTGACCGAGTCGGTGTGGGTGCCGCTCGCTCGTGGCATCGCCGCAGATCAGGCGCAAGGCGGTGGGTGCTAAACTAGCTCGCACCACAAGATTTTCAAAATGGCAAGGGTACGCGCGCCAACCATCTGCAACCTTTCACCCTTTTCCAAGATTGCTGAGCCGTGCAAGCAGAACTGAGAAATGTACCCACAAGTTTGGGTGAAATTTGAATAGAGTTTGTGTAGAGATTCGCCTGGTCGACTTCTGTGGCACGTGGAATGCACACGATTGCTGAGCTGTTAGTGAGGAGGCTGCAGAATTGAAAACGTACCCATGAGCAGGTGCACATCCTGAGGTTTACGCGAGGATTTTAACGTCGCAGCCCACGTTTTACAAAACTTCTCAGTAGGATCTTTGCGTAAGTCGGCGATTACGTTTATTGCTGAAGAGAACAAAATATCAAGTCAAGAGGTGAGTCAGAACTCATGCATTTGCCACTTCTGTTGCGTTTGTCGGTGTCAAACGTGGCAGAGTGGCGGATGTCTGACTTGCAACGTCAGTTGCTGCAAGTCGAGTAGATTCATTCTTTCTGTTCATCTTGCAACAGCCGCACAGCGACAAAACCGTGTCGACGCAGCTCAAGCCAATTGTGCTGTGAGGCTCACAATCCAATCGTCGCTCAAGCACGTGTGGCGTCTCCTTCATAATCCGCGCAGTCGAGCCGAGAATGGTGAGGACACTCAGGACACCGTTGCGGGCGGGACATATCAGTTGAGCTTTATGTTTCAGGCGTGTACTTTGTGCTTGGATGAACGGACCACCTGAGAGAATTGGCAGGAGACGAAGAGATCAGTTGGGTGCGGTTGGCATTGCACAAACGACCGCTGAGGCACCCGCCCAGTTGCTGAAATGTTTGCCAATCACTTCAAGGACATTGGACGATGTTGATCCCCAAATCGCGTTTCGTTTTCGTCTCGGTCACACCCAAATGACAGCCTTGAAATCATCGTGGTGTCGGCATAACAGTGTAGCAAGCTGTCAAGTTGGGCTCGAGAACGGTCAAAGGCTGTATTCACCACGAACAAGGTAGGACCAACAGTGAGCATACTCGCTTGCAAGTTAAGTGCTGAAAGCAACAGCAGCGATGTATTGGAGTCTTGAAGCTTGTGGGAAGGTGCTAAGATGATAATCGCTACTTCGTTGCCAACTCAACGCACGAACTTCGGAAAAACAAATGACGAATAGAACAATAGGTGAGCAGCTCCGATTTTGAGCAGGTGCACATTTGATCTCGAGTATTGAAAGTCTTAGTATCGGATAGATGTGTGCTTCTTCTTTCTTTCTTTCTTTTATTTAGGTAGAGCTGAGTTATGCTTTCGCAATGATGACGTAGGTCTCGAGGCCAATCGGAAACCCATTTGCGAGCCACTCGTCGCCCATACGCTCCGCGATCTCGAGGTGCTGGGCTCGCGTGGCCTCGTCCTCTACAAAGTTTCTGTCCAGGTAGAATTGCGCGAAGTCGTTGCCACTCCAGAGCTCGAGCACGCAGAGAAATGGCCAAATGCGCACTTCGGAGAACCCAGCGGCTGCGAACCGCTTCCGCAGCGCCACGAGGTCCTGCCCCAATTCAAAATTGGCGTGTACCGCGCCGTCACTCAGCCCGACCTCTTTGTTGAATGCCGAGTCGATCGTGAAGAGACCACTGTTCTCTGGCCGTCCCCAGATTGTAAATCCGGCGAGACCGTTCGGTTTTAGCACGCGTTTGGTCTCACGCAACATCGCGTCCGGATCGGGCGTGAGTTGAAGACACAGGTTGGACACGAAGCGATCCGTGGACGCAGTCGCGATGTCTTTCAGGTCTTGGCCTACGAAGGGCATAAGAGAGTGATAAGCATATTTAGCGATTAGTCATACTAGAAGCAGTTGAGGGTTGAAGTAAGTTGTTTGCTTTGCACCGTTTGCTTCCATGATCTTCACGTCGAGACGCTCAGATCCGGCATTTGCCAGCCTCTCTTGTGCCATTTTCACCATTGCTGGTGACAGATCCGTCACGACAAGCTGCTTCTTCCCCGTTGACGTCACATCACTGTCCCTGGTCAGGCGCTGGACGATGTCAAGCGATCCCAAACCAGAGCCAGCCGCAACCTCCAATACCGTGCAAGCGCTATCCAGTTGCATGCGGGAGTGCATCTCGACAGCGCACTGGAGCGTAATCCGCTTGTTCGCAGTCGCTGTGTACCGAGCGGCAGTCTCGTTCCAGCGCTGGCGCACCGCAGCGATCTTCGCATCGCCGTCGTCGGTCTTGTTGGTCTCACCGCTCATACTCTTCTCCCCGTTCGTGTCGCTGCTTGCGTAGTACGCTGCAAATGTAGCAGTGACAGCGGTTTCGCAGTCGCAAATGCTGGGGACAGAAAAACCTCAAGACTGCGGGAGACCATTGTGAACACGCAAAAACTGTGTGTTGACCGACAAAATAGCCAATCACCGCTTCCAAAGACACACGCTCCACAAGAGAGTGATGCTCGATTACACACTGACCATCAGTCGAAGATGCATTATTGCTGATTACGTTTGAACCATCACTCAATGATGCTTTTTACACACACTCTAGCTCAGGCACTTGAAGCAGACTCGGCAGCTCTGCGAATACAAGAAAACTCACGGAATCGTCCGAGTCTACTAGGCAGTAGGCAGTGCTTAGCCGCGTCAGTTCGTGGGCGAGAGCCACTTTGTGCCGTCGAGTGTCGCGGCTGCTGTAGAGCACTACGGTATTCCCCCGTTGATCGCGGTGATTTGTGCGGTCCACCAGCCATCTTCGCTCGCGTGCGAGATGTTTTCCAACATTGTGATTCTCAGCGGAAGAGAGACCGAGTATATTGCGGACCCCGAGCAGACATGATTCCGCATTTTGCCTTGGCTGGGTACGACTGTCCTAATTACTCAAACCCAGTGGAATACTTCGTCGGTCTCGTGAACGCTGGTTTTGAAGGTCATGGCGACATTCCAGCGCTGGTTCACGCATATCTCCAAAGTCGAATTGCAGGGTCCGTGGCTCAACAAATCCTCAGCGATAGAGCTGAATGCCACCTCACAAAATTTGCAAGTCTACCAGCGACTCTATCCCCATGGCGCCAGTTCTGTGTGCTCTTGCATCGCAACGCGCTCAACATTTTGCGCAATCTAGGCATCTTTTGGATACGTTTCGTGATCAATGCGATCCTCGCCACGATGGTCGGCGCGATGTATGTCTCGGCCAACAACAAGATCACCGATGTGGACATCTCCATACTGCTGTTCGGGAACCACACGTTCCTCGTGATGCTCGCGGTCACCGTCGTTCCTTTTTCCATCGACGATCGCGCGATCTTCCTGCGCACAACAGCTCCTTGGACGTCGGCAGCGTCGTCGCCGCAGGTTTCCTCGCAGCAACACCTGGGATTCTTCTGGTCGCAACGACATGCTCGTGTATGTTCGTGTTCCTTGTCGGCCTCCGGTACTTTTGGTGTTTCCTCCTGGACATGTTTCTGTCGTTGGTCGTGTCCGACTCCTTGATGCGCGTGATCGGTGCTTCGACGCTGCATGGGATCGTTGCCTGGTGGTAGGTGCGAGCGTCTTCAGCGTCTTCATGGTCTGTGAAGGCTTCCTGATTCCCAAACATGCGATCTCCAAGTATTGGCTCTGGGACAACACCATTAACTGGTTCAAACACTAAATTGGTTGTCCAAGACCTTTGTAAATGCACACTTTTATCGATTTGACTGTGCAACCCAACAACCAGCTCGCACCGACTGGAAATTGCTATCCTCCCGGTTAAATCGCAGCAGCAACTACCTGCATCGGACTACGAATGAAGGCTGTTGCTGACACTTCGCACTTGCCAAGACTGGACGAAACAATGGAGCCCATTAAGCACGTTCTCTTTTTCTCTCTCTTACGCAGCTGGCAGTAAGACATACTAATTTGTCAGGATGCAAAAACGAGGGACGCCATCGCCGATAATGAGTAAACTGCATGCATTGACGTCCGTAATTCCGTTCGGAACACTCTTATGCCTTGTGGACACGAAATCCCCCGATGGTACTGACACTTGCTTTATCTGGTCAGGCGCAGCAGTGGGACAGGTCTGATTTACGTGTCAGACATGGCCATTTTTGAAGCACAGACGGAACAAACGAGTCAGGCACACATGGAGTGCAACTCAGACTCGGACAGAAAAAGGTCTCGTACTGACCTTTCCGTTCGTGCCAGCGTCAGTATTCAGAGCCCTTGTAGGCAAAAATGATTGACGCGCTAAATCTTCACGCACAATGAGATGCATTCCGCAATTTGCCACGTTGAGCGCACAAATCAAGCCCTCCTATTCCCTGTATCAACGCCACCATGTGCATGAAAGTCGAGTGCCCAATCTGTTACAAGCCAACGTGGGAGGGCTGCGGACGACACATTGAGAGCGCGCTCGGCGGTTCGTGCCTCTGTAGCTCACTTAGCGTGTATGAGCGGTTTCTAATGATGTTGTGTGTTGCGCTGTGTGCATACGCAGGCGTCCCGGAAGCAAACCGATGCCCAGCATGGAAGACTGGCGGATGCCAACGGACTGAGGCCGATCACACCGGAGGTTCCTGTGTGATCTCGTAAGCCCAAGCAAATCCGATTCCGCAATAGAATGCAATTTATGGTCGAGCTGCAAGGTTGGCAGCAGCACACCATCACGCCGAGTGTAATGGTGACAAATATATGTATCGTGATCTATGTCCATTATGGAGAGATTTCTCTACTTGTTGGTGAAATGAACACTCGAATACAAGCACAGATTATGTGTGGGTGCGTTCACCAGCAGTTCAACAGCTTTCTTGTCAATTCGATTTCGATAGGGAGCCATGACGTGGTTGGACTGAACAATCGGTTGAACAAGATTGTGGTGTGAACGCTCTTAACCGGCTGGTGGTGCACCGGAATCACTGAGCCGGATGATTTCGTGAGTGCTCGTTATCGCGGTTGATTCGCGCGTTTTCCTGCTCGCTTTTGCTGGTGATTAAAGCGAATGGTCGTAGCCACGCTCCGGTGACTGCTCTCACTTCGCTGTAGTCCACGCATCGTTCCTAGTGGAAATAGTGCAGGAACGAAGTTTCATGCGTCGGCACAGGGTGAGAACTGACAGAAACTCGCATGGTTTGGGCTTGCACACCACTTCCATAATCAATATAGAATTGACGCTTTCTTAGGAGTCGATACTTAGAGCATGCATCAGGGACTGGAATGAAGGGTGCGTCACAAAACGAGAGGTGTATCAGAACGAGTGGTGCAAGTAGAATATGTAAACTCTGTGCATTGTTTATCGCTTAATAGCAGTCTATCTCTCTCAGGGATCGTATGGGCTTTGATTGCCAATAGAATCGCTTATTTTGTTTGCGCACATGAAGTGAGTACTTCAATGATCCCATTGATCCCAGCTCCAAGGATGCACGCGATGTCCGTCATCCACGAGCCCATCCGCGCGCGCGGCATCCGATGAACGAACGCCATCGTGTGCGAAATGCGCGCAGTCGTGTAGAGCGCCAAGAGCAAACTCGTCACTGCCTGGCTGCCGCCAGCGACGATGTAGCCCCAGAACACGACGAACGCCATGGGCATCGACTCGAGGTCGTTCTGGACGATCCGATTCCATCGCATTTCGTTGTCGACGGCCAGCTTGATACCTGACTTCGGACGGGTCAGGCACTTCTTGGATCTGAGGCAATTTACATATGAATTGTGCTGCTTTTTGTCACATGAGAAATGGTTGTGTGCCATTAGGGGGAGTCATTGGCCTCGCCAGCATGCTCCAGAAATGCACGCGGCGTTCGTCTGGCGAACTGCCTCACCGCTATGTTGTTTCATTTAACCGATTACTTGAGCACATCGATTTGATCGGCTAAATAGTACTCTACCTAGCTAACCGATTAGAAGCAGTTTATTATCGATTAAATGGTGCTTTTCGGTTGTCTCTGTCATCTCGAATGTGAACCGCCAGCATGAGAAGCGTTTGCACTCCAGGCTCAGGAAGGACTGAGTAAGACGGATCTCTCTCTCTTGTGTCTCATCCACCTCGCACCATCTAACTCGTGGTGAGTTGAGGATTTCACACTGAATCAAAGGGGGAAATGGCAGCTTCCTTCCGCTCCGACCAGTCTGATGATTCCCATCGATACCATTTTCTGCGAGAAAAGTCGGTCCTCAACGTTCTCCGACATGGTTACTGGACGCTGGTTGCAAGCCGAACTTGTGTGCTATTAATTGGTACGGATGCGATCCAGCCGCAAAGTGCCTGACCTCCTCCAATCTCCGTCTGTATCATGGCTTCACTCTCATGATACAACCAGAAAGAGTCGAGGGAGGTCAGGCACCTTGGGATCAGGAGCGAAAACACGCGATTACGCGAATAGGAATGCGTGTTTTCTGTACCACGTGCGTGACCGAACGGTCTCCAACACGGAACGCAACGTCATCCCCATGCAACCTCCCTCTGTTAACTAAGGCATTCGCATCTCATCCCACAGTACTAATAGCTATGCGCCAATCTCGAGATCGTCATGTTGCCAACAGCAACTAAGGGACAGATGCTTATCCCAGCGAAAGGATCTGGTTTGATGGAGTAACTACGAACCAAGTCAGGCACTGAGGCTAAATCCAGAGATCTCGCCTCGTAATCTCATCTGAGCGAGCAATTTTGGAAGGTCTCAGCTAGCGCAGCTCATTCGAATCACCCCATTCCGCAACTTCCAGTGCCCCCAACAAGCTCACTTACCTGCGCCTTCAGTACTCAGCAAACACTGTACATATCGTCATGAGCGCCGCCGGAGCTGAGACCATGGCGTCACCATCAGCGCAATACATGGCGGTCCGGAACGTGGCGCCAGCGAAAGACAAGAACGCCGTCATGACCATCTACAGCGAGGACAAGACCATCACCAAGAACCCGTGCACGCTGAGCTGGTCCAGCCTCACGTACACGGTCAACGTGGCCAAGAGCGCGCAGAAGACGATCCTGAACAACGTCTCTGGCCACTGCGCCCCCGGAGAACTCACGGCCATCATGGGACCCTCGGGCTCCGGCAAGACCACGCTGCTCGACATTCTTGCTGACCGTATTAGTTCGGGCCAAGTCGATGGCGCCATCGAGCTCAACGGCGTGCCGCGCAATGTGAAGACCTTCCGAGCCGTGTCGAGCTACGTGGCCCAAGAAGACTCGCTCCTGGGTTCGTTCACCGTGCTGGAGACGCTGCAGATGGCGGCCAAGCTCACGCTCCCGAGCGACATCACAACCGAGATGATCAACGAGCGCGTGCAACATGTGATCGACGATATGGGACTCCGCGTGTGTCAAGACGCCCTCGTGGGAGACATTTTCCGGAAGGGTATCTCTGGTGGCCAGAAGCGTCGTCTGAGTATCGCGATCGAGCTACTCTCGGATCCGTCGATCTTGCTCTTGGACGAGCCCACGTCGGGACTTGACTCGTCGTCGACGTACCACGTCATGAAGCTGATCGTGCAGTTGTGCAAAGAGGGCAAGACTGTGATCTGCACGATCCATCAACCTTCGTCGATGGTGTGGGATATGTTCACCAACATTGGTATTCTCTCGGCGGGCGATCCAGTCTACTTTGGCCCACGCACTGAGATTATCAACCACTTCAGCGCCGCAGGTTATGCGTGTCCGATGTACTCGAACCCGGCCGAGTACTTCATCAGTTTGGTCAACGCGGACTTCGAAGGTCACGCGGACATTGGCAAACTCGTGCAGAAGTACGCCGACAGCTCGGTGGCGACGACCGTTATGAGATTGATCGCCAACGACCGCAGTACCGCGCACGAGGCTCACCCCGTGGAACCCGTGCTGCCGTCCTCTTTGCGTCAGTTCGGCGTGCTCATATATCGCAACTCGCTCAATAACATCCGCAACCCGGGGATCTACTGGGTGCGCCTGTTCATGTACTTCATGCTGTCGTTCATGGTGGGTACGATGTACTTGTCGACAAACGACGACATCTCGGACGAAGACCTGGTGCCACTGCTGTTCTACGTGCAGGCGTTCCTGGTGTTCATGTCGGTGGCCGTGCTGCCATTCTTCATCGAGCAGCGCGCGGTGTTCATGCGCGAGCGCGCCAACAGCTCGCTGAACGTGTTCAGCTACGTGGTGGCGAACTTTCTGGCGTCGCTGCCGGGTGTGTTCCTCATCGCACTCATGTCGTCGTTGCTCGTCGTGTACCTCGCGGGTCTGAACTCGTTCGGGTACTTTTTGCTCAACCTGTTCTTGTCACTGGTGGTGGCAGAGTCGCTGATGCGCGTGATCGGCGCCGCGGTGCCGCATTATATCATCGGCATTGCGCTCGGCGCGGGCATCTTCGGCATGTTCATGCTGTGCGAAGGGTTCATGGTGCCGCGCGACGCGATCCCGGACTACTGGATCTGGGGGTACTACCTCGCGTTCCACACGTACTCATTCGAGTCGTTCGTGTACAAGCACTTCAGTGAGGAGACGTCGCCTGCGGCCACGCAGATCCTCCAGCGTCTGGGCATGGAGAACGTGGATGTGAACCGCGACATGGGCATTCTCGTCGCTTACGTCGTCGTCCTTGAGCTCATCTTCACGTTCATCCTGTACAAGTTCCACACAGGGCGTCGTTAACGAGTGTACCTTTGTTGATGTGGTTATGAAATTGATTTAATATATTGTCGATCATACCCGGGTCTTACCAATTGCCAGAACTAGACTCGCATTTTACTTGTTGAATTCATATTCTTTAGTGGTCCCTCACTAGGTTGTTTCTGCCAAATCAAACACGGCACCATCGCCTTCGTTGTTGCACTTGTTCTCGTCCGTTGCGTGTCCGCATAGCGCTCCATGTCGCTTCGCAAAAGCTGGAATGCCCCTCAATCGTGGTCGCCACCAATATCTCCACTTGTTTCGCAGGTAGGGACTGCAATTTCGCACAAATGCATCGCCGAGCTCCTTGATCAAAACGGGGAGCTGCCGGTAACAGTCCATCCAACAGGTTGTGAGCCCAAGATTTCACATGGACGCACCTTTGTCGCGCAATGTGTGCACGCACGAAGCTTAAGCCCATAACCTGTTGGAGAGAAATCCTACCGCCGATTTCGCGGACAGATGCGACACTCGAACGCTTTCAGTGTCCAAGAACTATCGGATCAACACATATAGGAGGACCGCCAGTTAGTATGCTTTAGCAGATTATTAGCCCCACAAAGCTTCTCGTCGCGCACCAGAAGTGTCGATGCAAATTCACAAGTGAGAAGCGGAAAAGAAGTTGGAAGGCGCAGATACTGCAGTCGACGGATTTTACGCTACGTTTCACGATGTCCACAGTGATTTCAAGCTTCAAAATCTATTCATGATAAACACGTCAAACGATGAGGAACAAAATCTTTCTGTTGTTCTGACAATTGCAGCGCAACCGTGATTCACAGCTTCACACATTGTCGCTCAACGACGCCCTGTGTGGAACTTGTACAGGATGAACGTGAAGATGAGCTCAAGGACGACGACGTAAGCGACGAGAATGCCCATGTCGCGGTTCACATCCACGTTCTCCATGCCCAGACGCTGGAGGATCTGCGTGGCCGCAGGCGACGTCTCCTCGCTGAAGTGCTTGTACACGAACGACTCGAATGAGTACGTGTGGAACGCGAGGTAGTACCCCCAGATCCAGTAGTCCGGGATCGCGTCGCGCGGCACCATGAACCCTTCGCACAGCATGAACATGCCGAAGATGCCCGCGCCGAGCGCAATGCCGATGATATAATGCGGCACCGCGGCGCCGATCACGCGCATCAGCGACTCTGCCACCACCAGTGACAAGAACAGGTTGAGCAAAAAGTACCCGAACGAGTTCAGACCCGCGAGGTACACGACGAGCAACGACGACATGAGTGCGATGAGGAACACACCCGGCAGCGACGCCAGAAAGTTCGCCACCACGTAGCTGAACACGTTCAGCGAGCTGTTGGCGCGCTCGCGCATGAACACCGCGCGCTGCTCGATGAAGAATGGCAGCACGGCCACCGACATGAACACCAGGAACGCCTGCACGTAGAACAGCAGTGGCACCAGGTCTTCGTCCGAGATGTCGTCGTTTGTCGACAAGTACATCGTACCCACCATGAACGACAGCATGAAGTACATGAACAGGCGCACCCAGTAGATCCCCGGGTTGCGGATGTTATTGAGCGAGTTGCGATATATGAGCACGCCGAACTGACGCAAAGAGGACGGCAGCACGGGTTCCACGGGGTGAGCCTCGTGCGCGGTACTGCGGTCGTTGGCGATCAATCTCATAACGGTCGTCGCCACCGAGCTGTCGGCGTACTTCTGCACGAGTTTGCCAATGTCCGCGTGACCTTCGAAGTCCGCGTTGACCAAACTGATGAAGTACTCGGCCGGGTTCGAGTACATCGGACACGCATAACCTGCGGCGCTGAAGTGGTTGATAATCTCAGTGCGTGGGCCAAAGTAGACTGGATCGCCCGCCGAGAGAATACCAATGTTGGTGAACATATCCCACACCATCGACGAAGGTTGATGGATCGTGCAGATCACAGTCTTGCCCTCTTTGCACAACTGCACGATCAGCTTCATGACGTGGTACGTCGACGACGAGTCAAGTCCCGACGTGGGCTCGTCCAAGAGCAAGATCGACGGATCCGAGAGTAGCTCGATCGCGATACTCAGACGACGCTTCTGGCCACCAGAGATACCCTTCCGGAAAATGTCTCCCACGAGGGCGTCTTGACACACGCGGAGTCCCATATCGTCGATCACATGTTGCACGCGCTCGTTGAT
Organism: Globisporangium splendens; assembly: GCA_006386115.1. Taxonomy (NCBI): domain Eukaryota; phylum Oomycota; class Peronosporomycetes; order Pythiales; family Pythiaceae; genus Globisporangium; species Globisporangium splendens. Next base: position 985,467 of record VFIW01000003.1, read on the forward strand.
CATCTCGGTTGTGATGTCGCTCGGGAGCGTGAGCTTGGCCGCCATCTGCAGCGTCTCCAGCACGGTGAACGAACCCAGGAGCGAGTCTTCTTGGGCCACGTAGCTCGACACGGCTCGGAAGGTCTTCACATTGCGCGGCACGCCGTTGAGCTCGATGGCGCCATCGACTTGGCCCGAACTAATACGGTCAGCAAGAATGTCGAGCAGCGTGGTCTTGCCGGAGCCCGAGGGTCCCATGATGGCCGTGAGTTCTCCGGGGGCGCAGCGGCCAGAGACGTTGTTCAGGATCGTCTTCTGCGCGCTCTTGGCCACGTTGACCGTGTACGTGAGGCTGGACCAGCTCAGCGTGCACGGGTTCTTGGTGATGGTCTTGTCCTCGCTGTAGATGGTCATGACGGCGTTCTTGTCTTTCGCTGGCGCCACGTTCCGGACCGCCATGTATTGCGCTGATGGTGACGCCATGGTCTCAGCTCCGGCGGCGCTCATGACGATATGTACAGTGTTTGCTGAGTACTGAAGGCGCAGGTAAGTGAGCTTGTTGGGGGCACTGGAAGTTGCGGAATGGGGTGATTCGAATGAGCTGCGCTAGCTGAGACCTTCCAAAATTGCTCGCTCAGATGAGATTACGAGGCGAGATCTCTGGATTTAGCCTCAGTGCCTGACTTGGTTCGTAGTTACTCCATCAAACCAGATCCTTTCGCTGGGATAAGCATCTGTCCCTTAGTTGCTGTTGGCAACATGACGATCTCGAGATTGGCGCATAGCTATTAGTACTGTGGGATGAGATGCGAATGCCTTAGTTAACAGAGGGAGGTTGCATGGGGATGACGTTGCGTTCCGTGTTGGAGACCGTTCGGTCACGCACGTGGTACAGAAAACACGCATTCCTATTCGCGTAATCGCGTGTTTTCGCTCCTGATCCCAAGGTGCCTGACCTCCCTCGACTCTTTCTGGTTGTATCATGAGAGTGAAGCCATGATACAGACGGAGATTGGAGGAGGTCAGGCACTTTGCGGCTGGATCGCATCCGTACCAATTAATAGCACACAAGTTCGGCTTGCAACCAGCGTCCAGTAACCATGTCGGAGAACGTTGAGGACCGACTTTTCTCGCAGAAAATGGTATCGATGGGAATCATCAGACTGGTCGGAGCGGAAGGAAGCTGCCATTTCCCCCTTTGATTCAGTGTGAAATCCTCAACTCACCACGAGTTAGATGGTGCGAGGTGGATGAGACACAAGAGAGAGAGATCCGTCTTACTCAGTCCTTCCTGAGCCTGGAGTGCAAACGCTTCTCATGCTGGCGGTTCACATTCGAGATGACAGAGACAACCGAAAAGCACCATTTAATCGATAATAAACTGCTTCTAATCGGTTAGCTAGGTAGAGTACTATTTAGCCGATCAAATCGATGTGCTCAAGTAATCGGTTAAATGAAACAACATAGCGGTGAGGCAGTTCGCCAGACGAACGCCGCGTGCATTTCTGGAGCATGCTGGCGAGGCCAATGACTCCCCCTAATGGCACACAACCATTTCTCATGTGACAAAAAGCAGCACAATTCATATGTAAATTGCCTCAGATCCAAGAAGTGCCTGACCCGTCCGAAGTCAGGTATCAAGCTGGCCGTCGACAACGAAATGCGATGGAATCGGATCGTCCAGAACGACCTCGAGTCGATGCCCATGGCGTTCGTCGTGTTCTGGGGCTACATCGTCGCTGGCGGCAGCCAGGCAGTGACGAGTTTGCTCTTGGCGCTCTACACGACTGCGCGCATTTCGCACACGATGGCGTTCGTTCATCGGATGCCGCGCGCGCGGATGGGCTCGTGGATGACGGACATCGCGTGCATCCTTGGAGCTGGGATCAATGGGATCATTGAAGTACTCACTTCATGTGCGCAAACAAAATAAGCGATTCTATTGGCAATCAAAGCCCATACGATCCCTGAGAGAGATAGACTGCTATTAAGCGATAAACAATGCACAGAGTTTACATATTCTACTTGCACCACTCGTTCTGATACACCTCTCGTTTTGTGACGCACCCTTCATTCCAGTCCCTGATGCATGCTCTAAGTATCGACTCCTAAGAAAGCGTCAATTCTATATTGATTATGGAAGTGGTGTGCAAGCCCAAACCATGCGAGTTTCTGTCAGTTCTCACCCTGTGCCGACGCATGAAACTTCGTTCCTGCACTATTTCCACTAGGAACGATGCGTGGACTACAGCGAAGTGAGAGCAGTCACCGGAGCGTGGCTACGACCATTCGCTTTAATCACCAGCAAAAGCGAGCAGGAAAACGCGCGAATCAACCGCGATAACGAGCACTCACGAAATCATCCGGCTCAGTGATTCCGGTGCACCACCAGCCGGTTAAGAGCGTTCACACCACAATCTTGTTCAACCGATTGTTCAGTCCAACCACGTCATGGCTCCCTATCGAAATCGAATTGACAAGAAAGCTGTTGAACTGCTGGTGAACGCACCCACACATAATCTGTGCTTGTATTCGAGTGTTCATTTCACCAACAAGTAGAGAAATCTCTCCATAATGGACATAGATCACGATACATATATTTGTCACCATTACACTCGGCGTGATGGTGTGCTGCTGCCAACCTTGCAGCTCGACCATAAATTGCATTCTATTGCGGAATCGGATTCGCTTGGGCTTACGAGATCACACAGGAACCTCCGGTGTGATCGGCCTCAGTCCGTTGGCATCCGCCAGTCTTCCATGCTGGGCATCGGTTTGCTTCCGGGACGCCTGCGTATGCACACAGCGCAACACACAACATCATTAGAAACCGCTCATAGACGCTAAGTGAGCTACAGAGGCACGAACCGCCGAGCGCGCTCTCAATGTGTCGTCCGCAGCCCTTCCACGTTGGCTTGTAACAGATTGGGCACTCGACTTTCATGCACATGGTGGCGTTGATACAGGGAATAGGAGGGCTTGATTTGTGCGCTCAACGTGGCAAATTGCGGAATGCATCTCATTGTGCGTGAAGATTTAGCGCGTCAATCATTTTTGCCTACAAGGGCTCTGAATACTGACGCTGGCACGAACGGAAAGGTCAGTACGAGACCTTTTTCTGTCCGAGTCTGAGTTGCACTCCATGTGTGCCTGACTCGTTTGTTCCGTCTGTGCTTCAAAAATGGCCATGTCTGACACGTAAATCAGACCTGTCCCACTGCTGCGCCTGACCAGATAAAGCAAGTGTCAGTACCATCGGGGGATTTCGTGTCCACAAGGCATAAGAGTGTTCCGAACGGAATTACGGACGTCAATGCATGCAGTTTACTCATTATCGGCGATGGCGTCCCTCGTTTTTGCATCCTGACAAATTAGTATGTCTTACTGCCAGCTGCGTAAGAGAGAGAAAAAGAGAACGTGCTTAATGGGCTCCATTGTTTCGTCCAGTCTTGGCAAGTGCGAAGTGTCAGCAACAGCCTTCATTCGTAGTCCGATGCAGGTAGTTGCTGCTGCGATTTAACCGGGAGGATAGCAATTTCCAGTCGGTGCGAGCTGGTTGTTGGGTTGCACAGTCAAATCGATAAAAGTGTGCATTTACAAAGGTCTTGGACAACCAATTTAGTGTTTGAACCAGTTAATGGTGTTGTCCCAGAGCCAATACTTGGAGATCGCATGTTTGGGAATCAGGAAGCCTTCACAGACCATGAAGACGCTGAAGACGCTCGCACCTACCACCAGGCAACGATCCCATGCAGCGTCGAAGCACCGATCACGCGCATCAAGGAGTCGGACACGACCAACGACAGAAACATGTCCAGGAGGAAACACCAAAAGTACCGGAGGCCGACAAGGAACACGAACATACACGAGCATGTCGTTGCGACCAGAAGAATCCCAGGTGTTGCTGCGAGGAAACCTGCGGCGACGACGCTGCCGACGTCCAAGGAGCTGTTGTGCGCAGGAAGATCGCGCGATCGTCGATGGAAAAAGGAACGACGGTGACCGCGAGCATCACGAGGAACGTGTGGTTCCCGAACAGCAGTATGGAGATGTCCACATCGGTGATCTTGTTGTTGGCCGAGACATACATCGCGCCGACCATCGTGGCGAGGATCGCATTGATCACGAAACGTATCCAAAAGATGCCTAGATTGCGCAAAATGTTGAGCGCGTTGCGATGCAAGAGCACACAGAACTGGCGCCATGGGGATAGAGTCGCTGGTAGACTTGCAAATTTTGTGAGGTGGCATTCAGCTCTATCGCTGAGGATTTGTTGAGCCACGGACCCTGCAATTCGACTTTGGAGATATGCGTGAACCAGCGCTGGAATGTCGCCATGACCTTCAAAACCAGCGTTCACGAGACCGACGAAGTATTCCACTGGGTTTGAGTAATTAGGACAGTCGTACCCAGCCAAGGCAAAATGCGGAATCATGTCTGCTCGGGGTCCGCAATATACTCGGTCTCTCTTCCGCTGAGAATCACAATGTTGGAAAACATCTCGCACGCGAGCGAAGATGGCTGGTGGACCGCACAAATCACCGCGATCAACGGGGGAATACCGTAGTGCTCTACAGCAGCCGCGACACTCGACGGCACAAAGTGGCTCTCGCCCACGAACTGACGCGGCTAAGCACTGCCTACTGCCTAGTAGACTCGGACGATTCCGTGAGTTTTCTTGTATTCGCAGAGCTGCCGAGTCTGCTTCAAGTGCCTGAGCTAGAGTGTGTGTAAAAAGCATCATTGAGTGATGGTTCAAACGTAATCAGCAATAATGCATCTTCGACTGATGGTCAGTGTGTAATCGAGCATCACTCTCTTGTGGAGCGTGTGTCTTTGGAAGCGGTGATTGGCTATTTTGTCGGTCAACACACAGTTTTTGCGTGTTCACAATGGTCTCCCGCAGTCTTGAGGTTTTTCTGTCCCCAGCATTTGCGACTGCGAAACCGCTGTCACTGCTACATTTGCAGCGTACTACGCAAGCAGCGACACGAACGGGGAGAAGAGTATGAGCGGTGAGACCAACAAGACCGACGACGGCGATGCGAAGATCGCTGCGGTGCGCCAGCGCTGGAACGAGACTGCCGCTCGGTACACAGCGACTGCGAACAAGCGGATTACGCTCCAGTGCGCTGTCGAGATGCACTCCCGCATGCAACTGGATAGCGCTTGCACGGTATTGGAGGTTGCGGCTGGCTCTGGTTTGGGATCGCTTGACATCGTCCAGCGCCTGACCAGGGACAGTGATGTGACGTCAACGGGGAAGAAGCAGCTTGTCGTGACGGATCTGTCACCAGCAATGGTGAAAATGGCACAAGAGAGGCTGGCAAATGCCGGATCTGAGCGTCTCGACGTGAAGATCATGGAAGCAAACGGTGCAAAGCAAACAACTTACTTCAACCCTCAACTGCTTCTAGTATGACTAATCGCTAAATATGCTTATCACTCTCTTATGCCCTTCGTAGGCCAAGACCTGAAAGACATCGCGACTGCGTCCACGGATCGCTTCGTGTCCAACCTGTGTCTTCAACTCACGCCCGATCCGGACGCGATGTTGCGTGAGACCAAACGCGTGCTAAAACCGAACGGTCTCGCCGGATTTACAATCTGGGGACGGCCAGAGAACAGTGGTCTCTTCACGATCGACTCGGCATTCAACAAAGAGGTCGGGCTGAGTGACGGCGCGGTACACGCCAATTTTGAATTGGGGCAGGACCTCGTGGCGCTGCGGAAGCGGTTCGCAGCCGCTGGGTTCTCCGAAGTGCGCATTTGGCCATTTCTCTGCGTGCTCGAGCTCTGGAGTGGCAACGACTTCGCGCAATTCTACCTGGACAGAAACTTTGTAGAGGACGAGGCCACGCGAGCCCAGCACCTCGAGATCGCGGAGCGTATGGGCGACGAGTGGCTCGCAAATGGGTTTCCGATTGGCCTCGAGACCTACGTCATCATTGCGAAAGCATAACTCAGCTCTACCTAAATAAAAGAAAGAAAGAAAGAAGAAGCACACATCTATCCGATACTAAGACTTTCAATACTCGAGATCAAATGTGCACCTGCTCAAAATCATTCTCCATTTTTCCCAGTAGAGCTCATGCGGTCCAGTTCCAGCCTCAGCGGTCCAGTTTGGACCGGCCCATCCCAGGGAGAGAATCCCTCCTTCTTGGAGGCCCTGGGGTGGTGAGGAATGGAATGCACGATCACTATGAGCATGACTGCGGACCCTATGTCGTGGTTAATCCGCCATGAAGCACAACTGCGACGCCCACCAGGACGCCGTACTATTACCCGCTGTCTGCGGCCACCACACCGCGCAGCACAAGACCCCCGCTGTCTGCGGCCACCATACCGCGCAGCACAAGACCCCCGTAACAGAGCCTACCGGCTCTGTGAATCGAGACGTGATCGAAGCATCGAAGCGCGACGTTCACATGTGCAAGTGAGGCTGACAAAGCACAGCCAAAACGTACAACAACGAACAAAGCCATTTACAAAATGGCACACGAAGAAACTACAAATGTCAGAAAAACTAGAAAATTACGAAAAACCTGGACGCAAGTGTGAGAATGCTTGTGTTACGGCAGGATATGATAGCTGAGAACCCACCATTTCTCTTCCCCGGGAATCTTAAACACTAAGTTCAATAGATTCTTTATCATCATCATCGCACCTGCTCAAAATCGGAGCTGCTCACCCATGAAAGGTTCACACGGACAGCAGCCTTGACCTCAATGCCACTGATTGGGACAGGTACTCATTGAAACACAGACGCTGTCGGGATTCAAGACACTTTGGTCTACGCTCTGGGTAACAGTGGAAACCATAATACCAGGAATGAGTGGCCCGCAGACAAACTTGATGAGTTGCCGCTTCGCCGGGTTGAAGTTGAGGTTGAACCTGAGAGATCTGATGCCCTCTGCAAAACGATCCACAAAACGTCCTGTCTGAAGCCATCCTGCAAGTCGCGCACCATTTGTCATTTGGGAATTGTCCTCAAACCCCACAGAAGATCCTCTTTCGAATTGAAAATGAGCGCTTCCGACGACGCCAAGATCGCGATGGTGCGCGAGCGCTGGAACGCGTTCGCCGTGCGCTTCACGGAGACTGCGAACAAGCGCATGACGCTGCAGTGCGCGCAGCAGTTGCACGCGCACATGCAGCTGGACACGGCGCAGCAGGTCGTGGAAGTCGCAGCAGGCGCGGGGCTCGGATCGCTCGACATTGCGCAGCGCATGGCGCCGGCGGATGCAGGTACGAGCGAGAAGAAGACGTTGCTCGTGACGGATTTGTCGCCTACGATGGTGGAATTGGCTAAGGAGACGTTGAAGAACGCGGGATCGGAGCACTTGGAAGTGCGCGTGCAAGAAGCGAATGGTAAGAGAGAGAGAGAGAGAGAATACCTGAGCACTGACTGCGGTATTGTTGTTGACATTTACCACGATGTATCACCACCACCTGTAGGTCAAGACCTGAATACCATTGCAAGCGGATCGACGGACCGCCTGATTGCGAACATGTGCTTGCAGCTCACGCCGGACGCCGATGCGATGCTGCGCGAGACCAAGCGGGTGCTGAAAGCCGGCGGTCTCGCGGGTTTCACGATCTGGGGACGACCAGAGTTCAGCGGCTTGTTCACGATGGCGGCAGCCGTGAGCAAAGAGTTAGGGATTGACGACGGTGCAGAGAATCCAAACTTTGCGCTCGGCAAGGATCTTGATACGCTGCGCCAGCGGTTTGCGCTCGCGGGCTTCTCGCAGGCGCGCATCTGGCCGTTTATGAACATCCTGGAGCTCTGGAGCGGCGAAGAGTACGCGCAGTTCCAGGAAGACATCAACAGCATCGAGGACGAAGAGCTCCGCAAAAAGTACTTTGACACCGCGAAGCGCATGGGCGACGAGTGGCTTGCAAAGGGATTTCCGATTGGTCAGGAAGCGTACATCATCATCGCCAAGGCGTAAACCCCGAGGTTGTTGCACCTCGATTCCAACTGCTTGTGTCTTGTGATTCAAAGAAATCGCATGTCATGTTCCATAGTGACGCCGTTTTCGGGCATTGTCCTGTTTTGAATATGACAATATATCAAAGTTGCGGTCAACTCACTATAAAGCCAAACACAACGGAACGCAACTTGCAACCAACCTCCACACGCACGCTTACCTATTACTCTAAAACCCATGCATTTGGTACGAAGATATAAAACGAAAGCGCAATGTTTGCATTTTTTTATCCGCACAGTTGAAACAAGATTGCTTTTGCTGCTATAAAAGATTCGTCGCTTAATGCGTCCTGTGGCGATAACACATCGAGCACTAGCTCATGCGATTGCGCAGGAACCTCCCGTCCCGCTTCATTGGCAGCCGCCAGTCTTCCACGCTGGACAGCGGTCGGCTTCCGCGACGCCTGCATGCGCAGCAAGAGCAATTGCACGTTCGTGCCACTTAACTGAGATCAACACACATAGGGACATAGAAGCAAGCACGTACCGCTGAGTGCGCTCTCGATGTGCTGGCCGCAGCCCTTCCACGTGGGCTTGTGGCACTTGGGGCACTCGACTTTCATGCACATCCTGGAGTGGAGTAAACGGGCTTCTAACGGCAACGACCGAATGGCCATCCTGCGACCACTTGGATCCGATCTGGATCCAGGGCGACTCGCTCCACCAAAATCTACGACCACTCGAGAAGGTGACCACCTCCGAGGCTCTCCATACAATCCTAGCTCGCGCCACGTTCATCAGAACGTTAGAGCGAGGTCCGATCGTATTCCTAGTTTCTGACACAAAGAAGAAAAACACACACACTGGTGATGAATGCATTCTGCGACGCGTGGCTTTAAGAATGCCTGGGACGCGGCACCATTGAAAGTTCTCACCGTTGATATTGTCTCGGAGCGGACCGAGAACTCCCATCGATTAATGACGACGACGAGGTGCTCGATGCGCAGGATTGATCATGTCCTTCCTACCTCTCTGTTTGAAGATGGACACAATGTAAAATTAAGAATTCTACCCAGTACTGGAGGACACAAGTGCCAGCTTCCATAACTTTAACGCTTACGTACGGTACTACGTGTGCCTGACCTCGTTGTGCATGCCCCGTCTCCATCCACATCTGCAACCAGCGCCTGACCTTCTTTCTCCGCAGTCAGGCACGCGATGGGACTAAAACCTTCAGTAGCGTCATCGCTCCGTCAGAGCGACATGTTCCAGCTGATAACGTGAGACGCGCGCTTGGCGTTGGCTCCAGTCAGTACCTGATTGACCAATCTGCAGGACTTGTGCTGACGAATCAGACATGCAACTGCAATGTGACGGTCTCAGTGGACAGATCTTCAGTGGACATTCAGGACAACCAGTCAGCCGCCGGTCCATCACCGTCTGGACCTCATGTCAGCTGCACGATTACGCACACGGCACGTCTTCACTGCAATTGGACCACGCTGATCACTCATGTTGCAATGCAAATTCTCGACGGTGCCACCAATACGTCACGCACAACTCAATTTGCTCTCAAGCGATCGCATCGAGTAACCAGCTCTTTCCTTCCTATCGGCATGCTTGGCGTTATGAGTGGCAACGAGCGCGCGGATACCAAGGTGTTTGCTGTTTGTGCCACGACACTCTACGTCAAGTTCCTCGCCACGACGATGATTCAGGGTAGCAAGGCGTTTACCGCGGGGACGCGCGCTCCCGAAGACAACAAGCTGCCCATGGCCAAGGGGCAACCCTCGCAGAGCTTCCGTACGCAGCAAGAGCAAGTAGACGACAAGACCATCAAGCTAGCCATCGACGACGAAATGCGATGGAAGCGGATCGTGCAGAACGACCTCGAGTCGATGCCCATGGCGTTCGTCGTGTTCTGGGGCTGCATCGTCGTGGGCGGCAACCAGACTGCGACGAGTCTGCTCTTGGTGCTCTACACGACTGCGCGCATTTCGCACACGCTGACGTTTGCTCATCGGATGCCGCGCGCGCGGATGGGCTCGTGGATGACGGGCATCGCGTGCATCCTTGGAGCAGGGATCAACGGAACTATCGCGGCGTTCATCTCGTAGGCTAACAGTATCGCATCCGATCAATAATCTTAGTAAAAATTGCAGTGTGGAGAGGCAAACAACGGCGATCGGACCCACGAGAGAAGGTTGCATACTGAAGAGTATATCGCAATCCAGCCTGAGACACATATCCCATCACATCTACCTCTGGTGCTGTCGTGCAGCTTGTTTGTCTTTACAATGAGCATGCACCACGCTGTGGGGACTGGATTTCACAATTGATTTCGGAAAATGTCCGCACTTCCACCACCATTTCGTCTCGAAAAGGCATCTGAGTTGTGATGCTCGGCATGCAGTAATAACTGGAGCACTACCCACATGCGCGTCCACCTTAATCATCGGCGAGAATCAGTCATACCATCTGCTGCATGCTTCAGCGAGCATCTTTGTTCAAGTTGTTTTTTCTGTTGCCCTGAGTAACTGGTTACTTCAGCTCGACTCCAAGTGCAGCCGGTTTCTCTACCGGTCGTTAGCCGCTTCAAATTAGCCGGTCATAGAAGGCAGTCGTTTAACTGGTTAGTCGTCCGCGTCGAAGTTGGCGGATCGCTCGACATTGTGCAAGCAGCGCACGCAGCACACGCACCGCACAGGAACTACACACTTGGGATCAAAAGCCAGCGATCGTGAGTCATGCCTTGGTGCTCGGTGAGACCAAGTGAATGCTCAGAGCCAGTGGCCATGATCGCGGCAGCCGTGAGCAAAGAAATTGGAGCTCAGCGACGGTGGAAGGAGTGCTCCAACACGTGTGCTCGGAGTAATGGTCTCACCGCATCGCTGTGGCAGCAGGTTGGCAATTCGCAGGTGCAAATCAGACGCACTCCCGGTATTTCCTTTTATTGTGTGTCATCCACAGCGTATCTGGCAGAACTTTATGAGCATGCTTGTAAATGCAGTTGGTTTATATTGTCATCATTACAGTTGGTGCCACTGCAACGTTTCGGAGCAAAATGGATTCGTTTTGCAAAGTCGCATTCGCGTCAGCTCACACGAGTACGCAGGAGCTGGAGCCCCCTTGAAGACGTACACGGGTCTCTTGAAGGACATCGAAGACGGTCACGTGGAGGCGTGGAAAGACATGCAGGCGCCTTTGATCGCACGCAACTACTACAAGCTCCCTGAGGACGCGCAGATGCTCGACATGATCAAGTGCATCCGTGCGGACGAAGCGAACCACCGCGATGTGAACCATACGTTCGCGAGCTTGGACCAGAAGAACGGCGTGAACCCGCACACCCTCAAGCCCCACAAGTGAGCGGTACGCCATTGTCTGGAGCTAAGAAATGTGCAGAACCGCATGACCAACAAGATTATTGCACACTCAATAACCTTACACTTCAAAGAACCATTTCGCAGAAAGGTATACAACACGCTCAACACAACAGAAGTACTGCATCTCGTTCATTCGCTTGTCCTTGTGCTGCTGCATCACTTTTACCTGACCGCGCGCTATCTGCCGCATGTTGACAAACTAGAAACGCCTTGCGCAACGACAATGCTTTCTCTTCTGATTGGCATCGTATGGGAATTGATTGCCTCGCATAGCCTACGAGGTAAGCGCCGCGATAGTCCCGTTGACCCCTGCTCCAAGGACGCACGCGATGCCCGTCATTCACGAACCCATCCTCGCGCGCAGCATCTGTCCGTTGCAGGTTCGCGCTGTTAAAAATATGAATCGATGACTGAGAAAATCTGAGACGATGATGTCTCACACAAAAATTGGATAGGAGCGCTGAGAGACGACATTCTCCAAACAGCAAGCACAACAAACGAGCCTCCTGGATGAGAGGATGATAAACAAGGACAGCAGTTTGGTCAGCATGTCCATTTTAGAAGAGCAAGCAAAAAAATGTGGAGTGACGCTCACCTAGGAGATAGACAACCTTGAGGTGTTGGTGGTTTTGTATTGCTGCAGCGGCGAAGCCGATGAGAGAGAAAGCATGAGAAAAAGCAAAAGAGAACAACAAATTTAGTGACTCTGGATGAACGGGTTGACGCCGTTCTTCTGGTCCAAGCTCGCGAACGTATGGTTCACATCGCGGTGGTTCGCTTCGTCCGCACGGATGCACTTGATCATGTCGAGCATCTGCGCGTCCTCAGGGAGCTTGTAGTAGTTGCGTGCGATCAAAGGCGCCTGCATGTCTTTCCACGCCTCCACGTGACCGTCTTCGATGTCCTTCAAGAGACCTGTGTATGTCTTCACGGCTTCTTCTTCCAAGTACCCCACGAAGCGATGGCACGATCGTGGAGAGAGCAAGTACGCAAGAAAAAAGATGTTGAAGAAGACGCCCTGCGCGCCGAGCACACCGAGACGGAAGATCCAGCCGGGCTGCTTCATGTTCATGAAGATGAGCAAGTGCATGCGCTCGTTCTCGGCCTCTTCCAGGAGCGTGTGGATCCAGCCGTAGTCGCGCTTCATGGTGCGCAGCGAGCGCAAATGACGTGCCATACCGGCAACCATGCCTGGGACACCGGCGACGGTCTCGAGGAAGAGGCAGCGGTTGAGCCAGTCTCGCTCGGTCATGGCGCCGCCGGGACCGCGGTAGCCCGACATGACATCGAAGCCGATGCGGAGCGCCTTGACGGCGACGAGCGCCGCTTTCTCGTGGAGCTTTTTCGGGTCGTGGTGGGTTTTCTCGATGTGGTCGATCTCGTCGAGGTTGTAGACGGCGTGTGGGATGGGGTTTTCCCAGATCGGGTCGTTGGTCTTTGGGATGCGTTTGAGCATGAAGTGTTGGAGTGATGTTCCTGGCTCGGGAGGAGTGACCTTGGTGTTGGAAGAGTCGGGCGTCGGAATCTGGTCCACATTCGAGAAGGAGCGGATACCAAACTGAGTCCACATGCGTGGAGTCGATTGCTTCATCATCGCGCTGGTTGGGTTGCTGCGAACCATTTCAGCGAAGGTTCGCTTCATCACGCGAATGGCAGTCGGATGCATTGCTGCCGGTGAGACTTGTGGTCGCTTGTCTTGAAGAGTTAGTTCTTGAAGACTTGCTCGACTGTTGAAGCCGAAGGCAAATTTGAGAATGAACTATGGTCCGAGAGTGAAGGAGGCGAGTTCACTTGGTGTGCTGCAGGGTGGTTGATGCTGCTTTTCCTCAAAACACAGAAGGTGTCTCCCAAGGATCGACATTCTCTAGAAATTTGTGTCAATACAAAATCAAAGAGTACCTATCAAGTGGGTGTACCCTCAACTGAACTTCAAAGTAGGTACCAGTAATTTGTGTGGTTGGACTTGGTTGTCGTTTTGTCATTTTCTTTGTCGCGTGTCTCTGCGAAAATCTGCATTTGTTTCATCCTGCACCACAGCAGATTACATTGTCCGGCGGACAGGATTTCTGAATCACCAGCGATGTGTTCGTGTTGCGAGCGTCTATGCACCTGTCGCAGCTCGTCGTCCATTACGTGGTACACGCACATCCACGACTCACAATGCATTGCCCTGCTCAGCAGCCCACTAGGCTACTGCAGTCTCTCGAACTGATGGGGTCTTCTGGGTGCGTCTTACACGAGGATGCAGCCGTAAATCCTCTACCTTTTCGCTGGATCCTGGTCAGCAGCGCGATGGGAACTCAATGATTCCTGGTCTTGTCCCAGGGGCGACGATACAGTCATTCATCCGACACGCAAGAACGCTTTAAACTGGTGCCCATCGTGCATGATAAGCACTGAGGCACTGCGTCTGCGAAGCTGCAAACGCAGTGAGTCAGGATTGCGTTGTACGGTAGGATGGAGAGACCAGGCACTTCATTACTCCTCTTCACAGCTTGAACAGCGAATTTGCTGAGCACAAAATCTTGTTGACTTGGTAGGAAAGAAGCGCGTTCTGTAGAGGACGCCACGTTAGTCAATTGTCCATTTCAGAAGCACAAGCCAAAAACATCTGGAAACAAGTCCATTCAAAGATGACAAACTCCCTGTGGCTAATCACCAGAAATGATCCACATAGAATGTGCATCTCTGCAGCGGCGAAATGAGGGAAATCACGTCGCAGCAAGATATGAAAGAATGAAGAAAGACAAGGAGAGCTCAACGGTCAAAAGAGACCTAGTGGCCGTGAATGAACGGGTTCACGCCGTTCTTCTGGTCCAGGCTCGCGAACGTATGGTTCACATCGCGGTGGTTCGCTTCGTCCGCACGGATGCACTTGATCATGTCGAGTACCTGCGCGTCCTCAGGGAGATTGTAGTAGTTGCGTGCGATCAAAGGCGCCTGCATGTCTTTCCACGCCTCCACGTGACCGTCTTCGATGTCCTTCAAGAGACCTGTGTATGTCTTCACGGCTTCTTCTTCCAAGTACCCCACGAAGCGATGGCACGATCGTGGAGAGAGCAAGTACGCAAGAAAAAAGATGTTGAAGAAGACGCCCTGCGCGCCGAGCACACCGAGACGGAAGATCCAGCCGGGCTGCTTCATGTTCATGAAGATGAGCAAGTGCATGCGCTCGTTCTCGGCCTCTTCCAGGAGCGTGTGGATCCAGCCGTAGTCACGTCTCATGGCGCGCAGCGAGCGCAGGTGGCGCACCATACCGGCGACCATGCCCGGGACACCGGCGACGGTCTCGAGGAAGAGACAGCGGTTGAGCCAGTCTCGCTCGGTCATGGCGCCGCCGGGACCACGGTATCCCGACATGACATCGAAGCCGATGCGGAGCGCCTTGACGGCGACGAGCGCCGCTTTCTCGTGGAGTTTTTTCGGGTCGTGGTGGGTTTTCTCGATGTGCTCGATCTCGTCGAGGTTGTAGACGGCGTGTGGGATGGGGTTTTCCCAGATCGGGTCGTTGGTCTTGGGGATGCGCTTGAGCATGAAGTGCGAAACCGAGGTTCCGTTCTCGTTGGCTTGAGACTTCTTGTCATCCGCTGAGGGGTAGTGCACGGCCGTGGAAAAGTGGCTGATGGCCGGTCGAGCCGTCACTTGCTTGATCCCAGCACAAAATTGGCTTTGCACAGTCATTTGGGTGAAGCTGCGCTTCATGATGCGAGTGGCAGACGGGTGCATCTTGGTGGAGGGGGACTTGGGAAAGTCGCGTTGCTTGTTTTCAAACTTGAGGCGTTTGCAGGAAATTGTAGAATGGGCCAAGGTCAAAGTTCAGCTTTGCAATGCCGGGAGTGAGTAGTACGGTACACTACAGTGCCCCACACACAACAGAAAGAGAGAGAGAATTAACCAACCCCACAGGGAGGCAGGTCGGTGGGTAAGGTATCCAGTATCGCACCACGTCGCAGATTGATTACAAAGTTGGTAGGTACGTCAACGCTGCTTGGAGTCCGAAAACCAGCCAATCAGCGCTCTGATTGCCACATTACTTCAGCCAATTACATCCATGATTACCCAATATGCGGCATTCTGATTGGCCAAAGTCGCAGCATAGCACACACTGTCTCATCGTGGACGAGGATACAGTCTCAGATTGAACAGTCTGAACCAAAATCGCACTCATTCACGTCGGACTTGGTTGGGCCATGCGTTGGTTAGTGGGTCAGGCTTCCAGCGTCCTGCCCGCTATTGCGTTCTTTCGCTCAACCGCGCCTTCGTTCTTCACGACCGCCTACAGATCCCACCGTGTGTGTTATTGATGTGGCAAGGCTGTCGATTGGTTGCTCGCCTGGGATTTGCACGCGAGTATGTTTTTGCTGAATCTTGGAAGCGTATGCGCGCAGCCCGTTCTGAAGTTGCACGCTGGACTAGATGTGCTAAATTGCATCCAATAGCAAATGTGCATTCATTGCACCTATCAACTACGTGGCAATGCATCACTTTTGACTCCAATCAATGCAATGACGGCAACTCCACCGGCGGAACGTTCACGGAGTCACCCATCATTCATTCATGTGTTGAGTGGATGACACCAACCAGTTCATGAGGACGAAGAGGTACAGTACTTCAATTTCTCCACCGGCGGAATGGTCACATGATGCGACTGTTTCTCCATCGGCGGAACGCTCATGGGCACGACACACAAGCAGTTTTTGTTTGCATGGAGCGTATTTATGCGTTCATGTACACTCGGAAAGATACCAAGAGCCACTGAGATGAATGCGTTCATTCTGAAGTGGATGGTGGCAACTGAGATGGATGCGTTCATTCTGCAGCGGAAAGGGTCTGCTGGGGAAGTGGAGACTCCCTCTTCCATCATTTGATTCATCTTATCCATTGTGCAGACGAAAGAGTGGGAAAAATGCCACAGTTGTGTTGGTGAAAGTAGAATAGCTCTTGTGGGGCAATGGCTTCTCCCCTGCAATCTCCCTCAACTGACAATGGCCGTTGCGAGCTCATTATTGAGTATACGCACAGAGAGCGTGCACGAAATTGCCTTCCGATGTGTCAGCCAACTGAGCTCTCGCTTTCCAGCAAGTTCGACTGATCTTCAGTGGCTCCACGTCAACTCTCATACTTGATATGACAGGTGTTGTCCCAGTCCCTGGATTTTGGGACGTGGCATGTGTCTCCACATGCGAGCGTCATTTTGAAGCACGTCAGACGCACAGACGCCTGACCAAGCTCTGCGAACGGGTCAGGCGCGCTGTCTGATCCCTTCTTGAAGCTCACAAGAGGTCAGGCACCTCCCGCTGTGCATTTTATGCGCGAATGCAGCATGGAAGACCTCTATATTCGAGTTCGCCTTCCTCTATAAATACATGTTTTGCATCAATTAACTCTATTCAGCCTGCAAAATACAATATACCGGATACACTCGATAGTAGTGGGTAGAAACGGTCCACAGCGATCGCCCCCTTGCTCCCTTCAACACCACACATTCATTTCGCAACTTGGTGAGCCAAGCGCACACATTAGAACCCCGTTTACTCCACTCCAGGATGTGCATGAAAGTCGAGTGCCCCAAGTGCCACAAACCCACGTGGAAGGGCTGCGGCCAGCACATCGAGAGCGCACTCAGCGGTACGTGCTTGTTTCTATGTCCCTATGTGTGTTGATCTCAGTTAAGTGACACGAACGTGCAATTGCTCTTGTTGCGCATGCAGGCGTCGCAGAAGCCGACCGCTGCCCAGCGTGGAAGACTGGCGGCTGCCAATGAAGCGTGGCGGGAGGTTCCTGCGCAATCGCATGAGCTAGTACTCGATGTGATATCGCTACAGGACGCATTAAGCGATGATTCTTTTATAGCAGCAAAAGCAATCTTGTGCCAACTGTACGGATAAAAAAATGCAATCATTGCGCTTTCGTTTTATATCTTCGTACCAAATGCATGGATTTTAGAGTAATAGGCAAGCGTGCGCGTGGAGGTTGGTTACAAGTTGCGTTCCGTTGCGTTTGGCTTTATAGTGGGATGACCACAACTTTGATATATTGTCATACTCAAAATAGGGAAATGCCCGAAAACGACGTCACTATGGAACATGAAATGCGATTTCTTTGAATCACAAGACACAAGCAGTTGGAATCGAGGTGCAACAACCTCGGGGTTTACGCCTTGGCGATGATGATGTACGCTTCCTGACCAATCGGAAATCCCTTTGCAAGCCACTCATCGCCCATGCGCTTCGCGGTGTCAAAGTACTTTTTGCGGAGCTCTTCGTCCTCGATGCTGTTGATGTCTTCCTGGAACTGCGCGTACTTTTCGCCACTCCAGAGCTCCAGGATGTTCATAAACGGCCAGATGCGCACCTGCGAGAAGCCTGCGAGCGCAAACCGCTGGCGCAGCGCATCAAGATCCTTGCCGAGCGCAAAGTTTGGATTCTCTTCCCCGTCGTCAATCCCTAACTCTTTGCTCACGGCTGCCGCCATTGTGAACAAGCCGCTGAACTCTGGTCGCCCCCAGATCGTGAAACCCGCGAGACCGCCGCCTTTCAGCACCCGCTTGGTCTCGCGCAGCATCGCATCGGCGTCCGGCGTGAGCTGCAAGCACATGTTCGCAATCAGGCGGTCCATCGATCCGCTTGCAATGGTATTCAGGTCTTGACCTACAAGTGGTGGTGATACATAGTGGTAAATGTCAATAACAATGCCGCAGTCAGTGCTCAGGCTTTCCTCTCTCTCTCTTACCGTTCGCTTCTTGCACACGCACTTCCAAGTGCTCTGATCCTGCGTTCTTCAACGCCTCCTTGGCCAATTCCACCATCGTAGGCGACAAATCCGTCACGAGCAACGTCTTCTTCTCGCTCGTACCTGCACCCGCCGGCACCATGCGCTGCGCAATGTCGAGCGATCCGAGCCCCGCGCCAGCTGCGACTTCCACGACCTGCTGCGCCGTGTCCAGCTGCATGTGCGCGTGCAACTGCTGCGCGCACTGCAGCGTCACGCGCTTGTTCGCGGTCTCCGTGAAGCGCACGGCGAACGCGTTCCAGCGCTCGCGCACCATCGCGATCTTGGCGTCGTCGGAAGCGCTCATTTTCAATTCGAAAGAGGATCTTCTGTGGGGTTTGAGGACAATTCCCAAATGACAAATGGTGCGCGACTTGCAGGATGGCTTCAGACAGGACGTTTTGTGGATCGTTTTGCAGAGGGCATCAGATGTCGCTCTGACGGAGCGATGACGCTACTGAAGGTTTTAGTCCCATCGCGTGCCTGACTGCGGAGAAAGAAGGTCAGGCGCTGGTTGCAGATGTGGATGGAGACAGGGCATGCACAACGAGGTCAGGCACACGTAGTACCGTACGTAAGCGTTAAAGTTATGGAAGCTGGCACTTGTGTCCTCCAGTACTGGGTAGAATTCTTAATTTTACATTGTGTCCATCTTCAAACAGAGAGGTAGGAAGGACATGATCAATCCTGCGCATCGAGCACCTCGTCGTCGTCATCAATCGATGGGAGTTCTCGGTCCGCTCCGAGACAATATCAACGGTGAGAACTTTCAATGGTGCCGCGTCCCAGGCATTCTTAAAGCCACGCGTCGCAGAATGCATTCATCACCAGTGTGTGTGTTTTTCTTCTTTGTGTCAGAAACTAGGAATACGATCGGACCTCGCTCTAACGTTCTGATGAACGTGGCGCGAGCTAGGATTGTATGGAGAGCCTCGGAGGTGGTCACCTTCTCGAGTGGTCGTAGATTTTGGTGGAGCGAGTCGCCCTGGATCCAGATCGGATCCAAGTGGTCGCAGGATGGCCATTCGGTCGTTGCCGTCTGGACGTCGGCGCGAAATAAAGGGGAGTGAGAGTCGCCTGCGTCTGATCCTCAACGCAGTGCGGACGCACAGGAAAGTGATGCGAGTACGAAAGAAAACAAGGGGAATGCGCTGGACTGGGAGAACCCATGCCGCATCCCATCGACGATCTCAACGAGATCGCTGAAGTGAAGCAAACGTACCGCGATGCCAAAGAATTACACGACCGTCCGTTGCACTCTGGGGACTCGACTCCACGACGCTCGCCATTATTCCTGCTTTCTTCGGGGCTTGAGTGACTTGATCGATACGGTAGCTGGCAAATTGGAGTGTGAGAGAAGCGTGTGCGAGGCGACCTCCCAGCAGCATAAAGAAGGGATGCGGGAGTCTGGGGACATACACGCGCGGTTTAGCCAGTCGTTGTCATTGCGTCTGTGTTGAGCCTCTTGGGGTAAGGCACAGTGTAACACGAAGAGCTGCAGATCAGCCTTCCCCTTCTTGACCTCTTGGAGTGTATCTGGTGTAGCCATACCGTACCGTACAGTATTCGGTAGGTACGGAACAGAGTGTGGGTCTCAAAAATGACGAAATATCGAAAGTCCCTCGCCAGAATGTTAAAAACGGAACAGATCGTCCCGAAAGGATGTGCTGTACTTGGTTTCTGCATAAACTACGAACGGTTGGTCCCGAACGAACTTTTCGGAACAGAGTCAGTGCGTATGGCGAAAGGGTCAACAAATGTGGACAGATAAAACGGACAAACAGACTTTGCGAGAAAAAAGTGAAGAACTATGAGTATGGACCCGTACAGTAAAGCGATGCAGGCAGTCTGTGTGCTTCGCCTATTATTTGCCTGCTATTGCCTGTGCCCTCCTCTTGTAAAGAATTTTCAATTAACTCCTTTCCTGCATTGTTTCACCACTTCACAAATGCTTCGAGTGCTTATTCCTATCCTATGAGTATGAATATGCGTCAAAACATGTGTCCGCCATCACTCGATGGAGCCGTTGAATAAGCTCCAGAAACAGGACACGAGCTGGCGCTTCCCACGTCGCAGCACAGAAGCTTAGTGTTCCTACACTCTGTAGAATGCATATATAGTGTCCAGTACTCCTCCTTCTCTGCCTCCAGTCAAAAGAGCAACCTTAAACTGCATATAGCCCTTTGTAAATCACCCTTAGACCTTTTCGTTGTTCCTACCTATTATGACGGGTGAAGTATCCACTGCTAACGCAATATTTAACGTTGCGTTTCACACTTGGTCAGTGGGCTGCGCACCTCTCTAAGTTCGGTTCGCGCGCACTTTGCAACCGTAAACACGCACTTTGCGATCTAGAACCCGCGCACTTAGGCGCTGCTTTGCACGCTGCCGCTTGCCTTTGTCGAGTGAACAGATCATCGAAGAAAAGCGAAGACACGAGGCCACTTGGATGCCGTCGCGGGCAAGCGTCCAGTCCCCCTCTTCCAGTGCTGCTGCCATGACGAGAGCGTTCCCCGCGTCTCCGCCGCCGCCGACGCACCACCAGCGGCCGCAGCACCAGTTCCAGAAGATGAAAAAGCCCAGCGCCGCGCGGAAGAACCGCCACTACTTCGAGCAACAGCAGTCTGCAGGGATCGAGACCCAGGAAGGCCGAGGGAAATCGGCGCACTGGATCGCCAAGAAGAATTCTTTATCCAGTAAAGGCAAGCACGGCGCCTCAAGCGCGAAACCCAAGTCCAAGATGGCCCCAAGTTCGTTCCAGAAGCTGCCGAAGGAGATGGTGCTGCTGGTGTTCCCGTTTTTGGGGTGGAAAGACACGGCCGCGATGCTGCTCGTGGACTCCAGTCTGTCAAGAATCGTGCTGGAGGCTAAGAAGACCCACTCGGAGTGGAAAAACACCGTGTGTATTGCAGACAACGCGGAAGCGAGTGTGGAGCTACTGCGGCAAAGGGACCGCGGATGTCTCCTGAATGCGCGATTTGCGCCTAATCTCATCATGATCAACGTGGGATCTGGAGATTCGATCCCGTTCAAGACCGGCGGGTACTGGAATCGCCTCGCGCAGGTGCTTGAGAGTGGAAAGCTGATACCCAGAGAGTGTCCTGTGATGATGTTGTACACGCCACTTGGGGTCATGGGCACGGGAAGTGAAGAAACGCCAAACAACGTGCGTGAGTATGAAGAAGAGCTGGGTGGCGATGGCGATGAGCCAAACAAGACTGTGACGCTCTCGATCACGGTCGCTCATTTGCCAGGTACCTCGGTGGAGACTGCAGTGTTCGACCGCAAATGGTTGAGACAACAAGCTCGTGGACGCGGCGACGAGCCTGAATACCCGTTCACAGCAATTGAAAACGCAGATGACATGATGGAGGATACTAATTCAGGCTCAAGTAATGACCAGAACCTCCCGTCCTTCTTGCTGTTTAGCGTCAACGCCAACAGTTCGGAGGAGCTCGCACCCATTGTGTCCAAGTGGCATCCAGGTGCGTCCATCGTCGGCGGTATTTTCCCATTCGCCGATCGCTGTATCCCCATGGCTGTGTACAAGAGTGGCTCAGTGTCATCAACGACCAAAGACGTGAGAGGTCAGCACAAGTTGTCCAGGAAGGCAAAGCAAAGTGCCTCGTCTTCGTCTTCATCTACTGTAGGTCAGCTCGACTTCCCAACGAACCTGTTGATTCGTTTCCACGGTCAAGTCGGCATCCGCGACTTCTCGTCGTGCGGCTTTCAGCCAATTACGCCGGTCGTGCAATGCGAGACCATCTCGTCGGCGTATTTACTGGACCAGTTCGCGCATTATCGCGCGTACGAGACGGTGTTGTGGCAGAATCCAAACACTGGCGAGGAGATGCAGTATCGGATGATGGATCTGCTGCGTCAATATGGATCGTTTGCAAGGGAAAACTCGCTGAATATTTATTCGAGTAGCAAACTGGAGCCCATGCTCTCGATCCTGCAGTCTGCGAAGGAATACAATGAGAAAGAGCTGATCACGGCGTCCCCACTTGCCGAGCGGATAAACCGACTCGACATGCTCATTTGCACACAGGGTGGCGACATAATGTCCATGGATAAGCACTGGGAGAAAGGAGACTACGGTTTTGTGGCCGTCCAGCTCGCGGACTGTGGCAGATTTGCGCACACAGTGGCTCTCAAGTCGCTGAAGGCGCGCATGGAACAGAGAAAAGAGAACCCGCTTGGCGCGTTTGTGATCTCCTGTGCGCTGAAAGGAATCGAATTGTACGGCGAGAAGGACGCCGAAGCCAAGATCTACGACCAGATCTTCCCAGGACTCGCACTGAACGGATTCTTCTCGGGTGGTGAAATTGGTCCGGTCGCGATTCCTATGGGTCTTCCAGCGTGTCTCTCAGCGAACGCGCCGCGGCTGCAGTCAAATACAACGTGTGGTGCCGTTTTCTACCTGAAAAACTCGACATCGACATGATGAATACTGTCTAATAAAAAGAAATTTGCTGCGGTTTGACGACGATGATGGCTGAGTTTTGAAAGCACGAGTTGCGTCTTGAGCAACTCGGCTAAGTGCTTCAGTTTTTGTTTGTTGGTTGACCCCATTCATGCAATCCAAGGTTGGCTGAGTCATCCAGTACCGTCACCTCGCTCGAATGTGCATACAACCAGCGTGAGATGATTTGACAAGTAACCAAATGCAAGAAAGAGCACTGAAAAACAAAGCCAGCTTTGCTTTCGACTCGTTCGTGCGTGTCATGCTCTCTGTTTCAGCGAGGCCAGTGGGAGCAATTTGGGCGTGCCTAGGCACTCACTTAGGCGTGCTGCAGCGTAATCTCCGCTCGTGCGCTCGTAGGTTTCCACGAAGCAGGAAGAACTTTCCGTTGTGCGACGCGCATTCCAACCCATTTTGATCACCAGAAATGAACCACTTCGCCATTTCTCAGCTTGGACTCAGTTCAAACGAACGTTCGTTAGATCGAAAATAACCAACGCGTGATTTGTCTTGTGCAGAAAGAGAGAAAGAGAGAGGGAGGGAGAATGCACTTGTTCCTATAGAGAGAGATTCACTGTGAGCACCCTCCTAAGTGCGAGGTCGACGATTGTGCGCTCGCTCGATCTTTGACGTGGCACCTTCCCCCTAACAAGCAGGAGCTCAAAGCGCGAGAGAGCAGCAGCACCAGAGCGATTCTCCATCGCTCCCTCCCCCCTTCCCTCGCTCCCCCCGCCATAGACAGAGGAAGCGAGTGCCGGCACCACGCGCTGCGCCATTAGTCCGTCTCAATAGCATTTGACGGCGCCAACAGCAAGCAACAAGCAAGAAGAGAGAAGAGAAGAAAATCCACGATGTCAGCCATCTCGCAGTTCTACATTCTCTCGAACCGCGGCGACACGATCATCTTCAGTGACTTCCGCGGCGACGTCGACAGCAACTCGGCCGAGATCTTCTTCCGCAAGGTCAAGTTTTGGGAGAAAGGGGACGCGCCGCCGGCGTTCAACGTCGATGGCGTCAACTACCTGTATGTGAAGAAGAACGCGTTGTACTTTGTCGCCACGACGCGCTACAATGTGAGTCCCGCGTATATTCTGGAGATGCTCACGCGCCTGTGTCGAGTGTTTAAAGACTACTGCGGCGTGCTGTCGGAAGAAACGCTGCGCAAGAACTTCATCCTGTGCTACGAGCTGCTCGATGAGACGCTCGATTATGGGTACGCACAAGACACGAGTACCGAGGGACTCAAGGTGCACGTGCACAACGAAGCCATCTTGGTCGGCGACGCTGCGCTCGCCAAGCCAAAGCCAGGCGCAAAGTTCATGAGCCGAAGCTCCAACATCAAAGCCGCGAGCGCTGTCAAGAAACCTGTCGCTACCGCCGGCCAGAGCTCGAAGAAGCAAGACGAAAACGAATTGTTTTGCGATATCCTCGAGCGTCTCAACGTGGTGTTTTCCTCGGGCGGCCAGATGCTCAATGCGTCGATCGAAGGTCGCATCCAGCTCAAGAGCTACCTCTCGGGCAATCCTGAACTGCGTCTCGCTTTGAACGAAGACTTGGTGATCGGAAACGCGGGTCCTCGCGCGTACGGCCAAGTCGTGCTGGACGATTGCAATTTCCACGACTGTGTGCAGCTGGACGAGTTTGAGCGGGACCGCGTGCTGATCTTCCAGCCGCCTGATGGCGAGTTCACGGTCATCAACTACCGCATCACGGGGGATTTCCGTGCGCCATTCCGCATTTTCCCGTTTGTCGAAGAGCTCTCGCCGACAAAGATCGAGATGGTGCTCAAGATCCGCGCCGACATGCCAGAGAACAACTACGGCGCGAACGTGATCATTCGGTTCCCAGTGCCGCAGAACACGGTCGCCGTGTCGTGCGACATCGGCAAGAACACGGCGGGTCAGTTGGCAGAGTACCGCGAGAACGAGAACCAAGTGCGCTGGGCCGTGAAGCGCTTCACGGGCGGCACTGAGTTGACGTTGCGCGCCAAGATCACGCTCGGCTCGCCGAGCCCGCATGTGCGACGAGAGATCGGTCCCGTGAGCATGAACTTTGAGATCCCCATGTACAATACGTCGAGCCTGCAAGTGCGCTACCTGCGTATCCCCGAGCATGCGCGTCATCCAAACTACACGTACAAGCGATGGGTGCGCTACGTGACCCAGTCTAGTTCGTACGTGTGCAGAATTTAAGTGTAGTTGTTTCCCCACGAGCAGCTCTTTTCATAGGCAACTTGCCTGTTGGTCTTCGGGCACGCGGCAAGGAAAAAAGGGCTGCGCAAAGACACTTGGCATGCACATAAAATGAAAAATGAAAACCATAAAAACACAAACCTTCTTTGCTGTTGGTTTCTTTCTGTTTCTATTGTCCACTGGGAGTTAACGTTGTGCATGAAACGCGTCTTGCATTCGCTGTCCCTTTGTGCTTTCTCTGTATAATTCGGCGTGCTGCTTGCTTGCTTGCTCAACCCTGTTTAAGCAGAGACCTTGGCCGTGGTGCTCAGCTCGTGGGCCGTTTGCGTGAGGTCGCGCAGGATGTCGCACAGGCGCTTGTGGTTGAACACACGCGTCGGGTATCGGTCTTCAGTCAGCTTGAGGCTGTTCTTGTTGGCGTTGTAGCGCGGACCCGCGAGCTGCTTGACAACCTCCAGACCCTCCTTGCTCAAGCCCGAGAAGCACGACAGCGGCACCTCCATCACGACCTTCGTGTCGTACGTGTTCTTGTCGTCGACGAAGAGGCGCTCGTCAAAGTCCTCCAAAGGACAGTTGAGCGTCATCTGGATGGACTCGCCGTTGAACAACTCGTGGATCTGCGTCTGCCACGACACTGCACACAAATACACATAAGAGATTAGTATAAATACAGCAATTGACTATTGCAAATGCACGCATCCGATAGCACGTACAATCTAAGTAAGGCGTGAAGTCCGCGAAAATCTGTAGCTTCTCCACCTCGTGCTTCATCGCGTCGTCAAAGCCCTCGGGGAAATCTTCGTTCCAGTACGCTGGGTAGTCGAACACCTCCAGCTCGGCTTCTGGCTCCTTTGGCGCGTTCTTGCTGCTCGAGAACGAGAACGTCTTCTTCTTGCGGTACTGTGGCTTGCCGTCCTTGCTGCCTTCCGCAGTCGCGACGGCATTGTTGCGCGGCTGCTGCTGCTTCTTGTCGTCACCGAAGAGCAGGTTGCGACCTTTGCTGGAGCCCGCGTTCTTGCGCGCGCTGCCCTTGTTGTTGCTGCTGCGCTGCGGACCGTCGGTGGACATGCCGCGCGCCACGACGCACTTGGCGTTGGTTGCGAGCAGCTCCGCGGCGGCCGCGGCGCTTGCCTTGCGCGCGATCAGGCTCAGCATATTGGACGGCGTTGCTTTCCGATCGATTCCTTTGGGCCACGGAAATGAATGCCTGCATTGTGCTCTTCAAAACCTCAAATTCTATATAAAACCTCGAGGTGCTGTGTGATAACAGCTGTATGGGAAGTGTTGGAAAAACCTTGAAAAACCTTACCTCCCATGCAATGACACGGTTGTCACCACCCATTTTCTATCACACAAAGACGCGAGGCAAATTTGGCGAATATGCGGTGGCCGAACTGCCCGGATGGCGGTGCTTTATGGGCATGTGGCGTTGTGAGCATGTGTGATTATGTATACCAGCGTGTGGCTGTGTTCAGTGCGTATCGTATGCATATCGTTATATCGCTGTGCGTTGTGTATTTGCTGCATAAAGAAAGATCTCATTCTGGGAGTTTTCCCCTCAAACCCAGAGCGAGACGCTTTCAATTCCCATATCTTTTCCTCTTTGGAGAGAAAGATGGTCCTTTGCAGATATTGACCGGCAAACTCGAGACGAAGCGGGCGACCAAGCGCTGTTGGGATCGGGACAGGAACCACCACGAGGGCTATGTTTGGTATGAGAACAATCATTTGTACTAGCGTCTGCTTGAAAGAGAGCAGACACCGGGATCGCGGGATCCATGATCGCTTTTCTAGCACTAAGGTGACGAAGGTATTCGTCTCCTCCCGATCCCCCCGAAGGCTCTTTTCAAAGGAGTTTTTGGAACTTGGTCGCTTTATGCTTCTCTCTATCTATTGCCATGATGAGCGCTTGTCCTGCGGTGCAGAAGACTCACGACCCGGAGGAATTAAACTCATCTACATTCACCAACTCGACATTTTCACACTAGGCTAAAATGATCCATTTTCAAAGATAAAATGATCCAGTTTATATCCCAAACGTTCTCAAAATGCTCTCGATCGGTATATACAGGTAAATCGTTTAAAGAGGTTGTTTTGGCTGTGGCTTCTGGTGGATAGATTTATACAGGAATGGCAGACAGCGTGAAAATGACACCACCGACGCTGGCGCCGACGACGTGCCCGCTCCTGCTCGAGGGCCGCGCGCTGATTGACTCGCTCGGGTATGTGGACACGGAGCTGGACGACCCGCACGCGCGCAGCGTGGTGCAGCAGCTCATCCGCGCCGAGATGACCAAGTTCGCGCCGTCGACGCAGGACTACCTGGCGTTCCTGCCGGACTACACGCCCGAGTTCCGCGACCATCCGCGGCTCCAGAACGAGTACAAGCGCGTCAAGGCCAACATCCCGCTGGACGCGATCGACATGAACCGGTATCAGGTCAAGGCACCCACGGGAAAGCTCGAGAACGACGTCGCCGCGTGGGAAGCGGCCGTCAATCAGTTGAAGGTGCAGCTCGAGCACCAGAACAATCGGTAGGGATATAGAAAACGATTGATGGTGGCGGCAAAGCCATTCGCGCACTTACAGATATGGATTCTGTGTGGATGTAGAGTTACGAACCTCGAGCTCCAACAGGCATACGGGACCAAGCTGTGGAAGGTGAAAGCCGCGGTGCTCGACGGACTCAATACGCAGTATGCGCACGTGCTCAAGGAAACAAAAGCCGCGTCCGAAGCGATCAACGTCAAGCGAAAGCAGGACCAGGTGCTGAACGCGGCGAAATTGCAGAGCTACCGACGCAAATACCTCGACCTGCTCGACAAGAACGACTCTATCAAGGTAAGATTTAGTAATTGCGGCTTTATCTTTGTTGCTCAAAACGCTAACGCCATTTTACTGACTGCTTGCTTACAAATAGCGAGCATGCGACGCCGAAGAGCGCCGTTTACGCAAGAAGATGAGGGTCGAGTAGAGCCATTAAGCCTATTGCAGAGTGAATAAATGCACCAGCGACGTATCTTAACCAGTTTGCTTGCATTTGTGTGTGCATTTCCTTGCAAAAATTCGGTATATTGTTCGCTCCTTTATCGGCAAGCCACACGAATGAGGACGTGAGGAAGCCAAGTTGGAAGCAAATGCAAAACAAGAAAGAGCTATGATATACAACAGATGATGGGAAAACACACGTCCTCATGATGCCTACGCAGTTGTGGTCGTGTTGGCAGTCTTAGTAGTGGCTGTCGTCGCGTTCGCAGCCGTCGTGGGGGCCGTTGTTGTCGTCGTAGTCGTCGTCGTCGTTGTGCCCACAGTCGAAGCAGAAGCCGCGCTCGAGCTTCCCGACGACGTCGTGGTGCCCACGGTCCTGGAGAAGCACGGAATAATGCCGTTACCCTTGAGCTGTTGCAATCCCGTGGCGTAGTCCTCGTTGTATTTGCTCCATTTGCTGTCTGCGTACAGCCCGAAATGCCAGTCGTCAGCCGCCTTCTGCACATACACATCGTTAAAGGCGTATTGACCGTCTGGATTCAACGCCCACGAGAAACCTCCGACCATTCCCTTGGTGTCAGCATACTCAATCAGCAAGTCGATCACACGCGTACTCGTCTTCCCCGCCAAGATCTCGGCCACGCCGTAAATGCCACCAAATTCACCGTAGAAAGCTGGGATACCAGACTCCGTCATCACGTTGCCGAAAGCTTCGTCGAGCACCGTTGTCAGCGCGGTCTTCAACAACGCGTTACCGGCAGTCGTGTCCGGGTATTCCTCGATAGTGACGGCACCAGTTGCAGCCGTACTTTGCTTCGCAAAGAAGTAGGCTGCAGGGTACACACTCGGCGAGTAAAAGTGAGGCGCAAAGACGATCTTGTTGCTCGTCTTCAACTTGATTGGGTTCTTGGTCGCGTTCTGAAGACTCGCGCCGTACCAGTCGCTGTACGTCATGTTGTTGCCGTTGATCTCCTTGACTTGGTTTTGTGCGTACAGTCCCTCAACGACGATCAGCCAATTTGGGCAAACTTCCAAAATGGCAGCACCGATCCTCTCCACAGCACGAGGCCAGTTGGTCGCCGACGAACAGTACGCATCCGAGTCATCAGCTGGCCAACAACCACCCACTGGTTCGTTCTTGATGTCAATACCAATAATGTTGTAGTGCAAGTCGTTGCACAAGTCAGACGCCAGAGTCTGGAACATCTTAATGATCTGCGCCTCTGGGTATGCATCCGTGTACCACAGGTGCTCCGAGGTATCGTCCGTGAACTCCGGATCGATCTTGTGCAAATCCAAGAGCACTGCAATCTGCTGCTTCGCGAGACCCTGGACGATCTTCTTGATCATGTCAATGTAAGTACCGACGTTCAAGTCCGTGGCAAGGCGGCTGACAAACTTGGTCGTGTCTGGAGCCGAGTTCTCAATGATCATCTTGGCGTTCAAAGGGAGACGCACGGCGTTGATCTCCATTTTGTTGAGCTTGGCAGCGATCGTGTCCTGGAAGAAAAATAAAAACAAGAGAACCCGCAAGTGCGAATTAGAAAAAAAAAAAAACTGGACTTTGTATATCAGTATTTTCACAAATGAAGCTTACCAGATCGCTTTGACCGGTTGCAAGACCATGAGGCACGCCTTCGACGTTTTCCATGCCACTCCAATTGATACCAGTGAAGCGGACCTCGACCTTTTTGTTATCATCACCACCCGTCGCGTACAATTTTCCTTTGTCCGTAACGTAATTCGGCAGCTCACAGACTATCGGCACAAATCCATACACACAGAGAAAGATTAGCATCAATAATAAAGATGAATAAACATAAGAGCTGTGACGAATGGATGGGGCGTACTTTTGATCGGAATGGTTTTCTTCGCGATGTCGGGCGTACTGATCGCCTCGGAGAGATCCTGTTGGGTCTGTGCCTTGTCATACTTGTCAATCGCAAAGTACGTGATCGCAGCCAGCGCGCCGACAGTCACGACGAGCAGGAACAGCGCGCCAGGCCACACTTTCTTGCGTCCCGAGTACTCTTTCTTCTTGGTCTCGTTCTCGTCCAGCAAGCCGACGGTGATGTCCGGGTGCGGGTTGCCAGCGGCGCCACCCATGATGCCCGCCGCCGTCATGCGGTTCGCCATCGTCGGCCGCGACTGCATGTCCACGTTGCCGTCGAGGTAGCTCCCGTAGAGCTCCTCCGCCGACGTGTCCTTCCACACGTGCTTGCCGCTGCTGCGCTCCGACTCGGCGGGCGAGTCCTCGTAGCCCGGATACATGCTGCTGCTCCTACTGGGGGTCTATATGCAGGAATGGGTGAGCGCCAGGATTGCGGACGGCGCGGAAATGGTGGGATAAAGAACGCACGGCAGGGTTTCTCCTTTCCTTCCTGCGGCAAACTCAGGGTTTGTATGGACGAGAGACGGAAAAGCGCACGGCATGGCATGACACGTTTACCTGGATCCTGAAAAATTGGGCATCGTGTGTCTGCAAACATCTGAGACCGATGCCCTCTATGTTGTGATAGTCGTCGTTATCGAACTGGTTCTAATGAGACCTTCACGTTCGAAATAGGGGCACTTGACGAAGATAACAATTGATATCCTGTATAAATAGCTCTAAACCGTATTTCTGTTATATGGAGGTGACTCGCGAATCAGCTTTTGCGGATCGTTTTGTTTGATACAGGGGGGAGAGAGCGGTTTGGGAAGAGTGGGTGAGGTGGATAGGGCTAAAGTGCCGCGTGATTGGCTCAAAGCTGGGACAATAGACGGTCGCCAGATCATAGAAAGGAAAGAGCAGGAGTGATTGTCAGTGTTCAATTGAAAGCCAACAAGTGTGTGTGTGTGTGTGTTATTTTGCCTGCAACTCATACACTGACTGTTTGAAACACACTCCAGCTAAGTACGTAAATTAAGTGCGCACGCTTTGCTTCAACCCTGCAAAGATCACGCACCGAACTTACCGGCTTTCTGAGAAAATGCACTGCTGAACACAAAGACAAGAACGTAAACGAGAAACCATGGACAAAGACCATGTTGACGTCTTTTTGCAGTGGTAGCAACATCACATTGCGATGGGTAACAAATTGGAAGGATCGAGGTTTGGTCCAGCGACGCAGCCCGCTTTCCGCTTCGTGGAGTGGTACGCGCAAAGCACACACCTTTCAAGTATCTCGTTCTCCAATCCAGATCATTTTTGCTTCAGATTCTTCGCCTTGCACTTTCAAGTTGTGCACGCGCGCGCACGCAGAGCCAAAGTATTAATCCAAGTGACGTCGCACTCATCGGCACAGGATGATCGCGTCCATTTCACTTCAACTATGTAAGGTTCGCATTACCGTAAACTGTTTAAAACCCTAAGATTAGCATGCTGTACCCCTACCCTTGTCTTTCATTAACCGACTGGATCTCGTGCCGTGCCATCCAATTGGTTGAAATAGAGCATGGTGAACCGGTTCACCTTCCTTGAACCGCCATCGCATCATTATCGGACCGGAAGCTTAAGTACGGTTTCTCGCCAAAGTGAACTTTTTATCCTGCCGTTGGCACATGACATAGAGAGAAGGAAGACAGAGCCAAAACGGCACGCAAGCCCGCACATCCGCCGAGAAGCAACTCAAAGCCCCGCATTTCCGCAAGAGCCCTCCCCCCGCGACGCAGGATCTACTCACTCAGTCCCTATGAGCACCATTGCCCCGACTGCGAACGGCGGCGACGCCAGTGCACCCGCTGCATGCACCACGCACGAACCGACGCAGGCAGAGACGACGTTCAGCGAAGTCGACGCCGCGAACCTCTTCCCCGTGCTCTTTGAGTGGACGCAGCTGGGCAAAGTCGTCGGCATCACCGGAACGTTTAACAAGTACGTATACTGCTTGCTAGTTGCATGTTTGCGCTTTGCACTTGATTTGCGTGACGCTGGGGGAAGAGTGTGTATGTATTCTGACGTGTTGTTGTTGTGGGGGAAACGGAAATGCAGTTGGGGGTCGCAGATTTTGTTGAAGCCGCGCACAGGTGACGCAAGTGCCAGTGGAGCGGTGCTGTTTGCGAAACTCCACCTTCCTGCGGGTGTGCACTTCTTCAAGTACTGCGTCGATGGTGCATGGAAGTACGACCCGGAAGTTACATTTGCACCGGACGAGTACGGCAACTTGAACAACTTCATTACGATCGCGGAAGAAATTGACCCGAAGACGAAGGAGAAAGCGGTGCAACGCCCGATCAAAACGATTATCCGCGATGGCACGAACAGTCTCCCTATCATGAACCCAGTCGCGACGGAGGAGCTGATGAAAATTCGCCAGCAAACGTCGCCTGTGCTGAGACCGAGTCGGTCGCCTCCAGCGAAAGAGCGCTTGTGCCGCATGACGTACTCGCTCGATGGCGAAACTTCTAAACCCGTTTTCGCGCCTTTGCGTGCCCCTCTGGACACAACGGACTCGGAATATGGCATCAATGTCGATAACAACTACCATGGCGGTTCTCGCTCGCGAGCTGGAACACTGACCCGCTCGTTGAGCGACAAATCGCTTCCAGTACATGAATCCATCGCAGATGAAGTCACGCCAAAGTACTCGAATTATATCGACAGCGCGATCTCCAGCTCGGTCCTTCTCGCTGCAACGACCCAACACTTTGGAGGAGATCTGGTGACGCATGAGCACAATATGCGAGCTCAGCTTGGTGGCCATCGCTCGTTGCTGATCTCAGCTCGGCATGAAGGCTCGAAGCCTGTTCGTCGAGGCGGCAAGATGATCGTGTTTTTGGTGGGTCTTCCTGGCCGAGGCAAAACGTTTATTGGGCACGTGCTCGCGCGCTATCTCACGTGGATGGGTCATCAATCGAAAGTGTTCAACACTGGGGAGTACCGTCGCAAGCTTGTCGGTGCGAACATGAACCACGCCTTCTGGGATCCTCTCAATGAAGAATCGTATCAGATCCGAACGGATCTCGCAAAGCAGTGCCTCGAAGACTCGATTGTCGCGCTTGAGAGTGATGATTGCGATTGTGTGATCTTTGACGCTACGAATGCGACTCGAGACCGACGCATGATGCTCCACGAAACAGTCATGAAGCGGTACAAGTGCGAAATGATGTTCATCGAGTCGATCAGCGAATCGCCAGAGCTGATTGCTTCGTCGATTAACGAGATGAAGATGAACTCAGCAGATTACGCTGGTCAAACCTTGGAGCAGGCTGCAGAAGATTACCACAACCGCATTTTGCACTACCAGACGATGTACCAGCAGCTCGATTCCGAGCTCGAAGACGTTCCGTTCATCAAAGTGATTGACGTCGGTCGGCAGATCTTTTGCAACCAGATCTATGGCTACTTGCAGTCCCGCATCATGTTCCTCATGGCGAATCTGCAACTGCGGCCACGTCCGATTTGGTTGAGCCGTCATGGTGAGAGCATGTTCAATACGCAAAAGCGAATCGGCGGGGATGCTCCATTGAGCCCACTTGGAATGCAGTATGCAGTCCAATTAGACCGATTTATTGACGCACTCTACCCGGCTCCAGATACCGAACTTGCCGTGTGGACGTCTACGATGCTGCGTACTGGTATGACTGTCGAACGAATTGCTGGTCGTGGTCGTTCGGTTGTGAAATGGAAGCAGCTTGACGAGATCGATGCCGGTATTTGCGATGGTATGACGTATGAACAAGTCGCCGATGAAATGCCGGATGAATACTTGGCGAGAAAGAACAACAAACTGCACTACCGATACCCTCGCGGCGAATCGTACCAGGATGTCATCCACCGTCTGGAGCCAGTGATTACGGAGCTGATGCGCATGGATCGACCCGTGTTGATTGTGGCACACCAAGCGATCTTGCGCGTGCTGTACGCGTACTTGACGAACAAGGCTCCGTCCGAGTGCCCGACGCTTAATATCCCGTTGCATGTGGTGATCCAGTTGACGCCAAAGGCGTATCAGTGCGAAGAAGTGTGGCACCGACCTATGTAAACAAAAAGACCTCTATTTGTTCCTGCTTTCTCTTGTGTCCTCCACTCTTTACTTGCACTTCTCCTTGATACCGAGATAATACAGCTCCAATCGATTATTCTTGCTCCCCATAGCGTGTTCTCGTAGTTCCCACCACAATTGTGTTTCCTTCGTCACAAACCCGAGGAACTTGTCGATTCCATCGGCATTCCGTCGTTCCACGCCCATGATCACGACGCAGTTCTTGTTTTCCTGACAGATCAGCTCTATCGTTTGCGCCAGAGGCTTCCACGACGTCCCGTAAAGAGGTTCGTAGATGCAATCGCATGAGAGCACTATGTCGATCGGTTCGTTCGAGTTCTCCGCAAAGTACGCGCGCGTCTCATCGATGCCCCAGCTCAGAGGTCGTGCCACAATCGCGCCGTGCTCGACCGCGTTGTACTCGCTCGAGATGCGCAGAACGTTGGCGTTGTCCGCGAGGTTGCGGTGCATCAACTCCAGCAGCTCGTCCTGCTCCGTGATAACAACGTCGCGGGCGCCTGCAATCCGCGCTGCCATGCCTGGAACTCCACTGCCATCAACATTATTCAGCAATTAGTTCTTGTCATCATAAAAAAGGAGCACGCCGTGCAAATACTTGACGCACATGCCAGCGCCGAGTTCAATGATGCGCAGCGTGTTGTCCGGCGCGCTCATCTCGCTCTTGTACTTGGACAAAAAATGCTTGGTGAGGTAGATCGCGGCGTCCCACAGGAGCGTGCCAGCCCACGCCGCCCCCGAGAACAGCGGCGCGAGTTCGTCTTCTTTCTACAAGACGTCAAATTCATTACACGTCAGACCACCTTTTGGGCTCAAGTCAGAGCGTGCAAGCGTACGCACCAGCACAAGCGAGAGCTCGAGGTCTTGACCGTGGACGCACACGCGGATCGTCTCCTCCACGCGGTCCACGTTGTCCTCCATGAACACCTCCATGAGCGCATTGTCGTCCATCTTGTGCGTCTTTCTTTCTGCACGAATCAATCGAAATGCTGAGTGTTTGCTGAGGAGAAGATCTTAGTCTGAGTCTTTCTAGGTTCGGACTCAGATTACAAGACGAACTTAATTCACTAGGTGCGTATTGGACTCAACCCTCGTACTTTGTGCAACAAAATTGCAGTCATTCGACTAGTCCAATTACCATCAAAATGGACGGCAACATGCACTACAAACAGGCGTCGGACGCGTGCGTGGAGACTTTGTTTATAAATGGCGTTCAAGTAAGCACGCAGATTTCCTGAGTCGTGTACCGTCGCACGCGCGCTCTCGCTCATTGAGGAGTTTTGAGCCGTCGCTGGGGCTCATTTTTGGCGATTTACCGAGTGTAGCGAGTGGCAAGTGGACAACAGCAATGCATGACGAACGATTGCCAAAAGCGAGAGATGGCAGATACTCAAGGCGATGAGCGCACCGGCGACGCATGTGCAATGCGTGTTCCCGATTCGCCTCCCGGCAGCAATGCAACCATTCAGGATAAAGTGGCTCCTCTGCCGGAAAGCGCCGACACGTCGCCTTCTCCTCATCCTCCCGTGCGTGCGCGATTTTCCGCATCATCGCTCATGACTGCCGCTGAGATCGATGCGGTGCTGCTCTCGCTGTCTCCGCTGGTGGCGGATCTCAGCCGCCAACCCGCTAAGACGAGTGCCATGCGTGCAATTTCGGACTCCATGCTTGTTGCGACGTCGGGTTCTGCTGCTTCCTTCGACAGCAAGCTGCAGCCTGGGATCAATTCGGTCGGGCAAGAGGAAATGCAAAGCAAGGAGGAGCGAGCACACGAAACTCCTAGCTTTCGCACTGGTGAGAAGTAGAAGCTCGGATATTTTCGTCTACGGAATGCCCATGCCAGCATTAAGGTGACGAGAGAGAAAAATGCCATAGATGTTGGCGAGTGTGGATGAGGTTGAGCTCGCCGAGGCTGGTGCATCTCCGACCAGCGAGAGTGCTTCTCCATTGCCGGCTCGGGCTGAGTGCAAAGCCACGAAAAATATCCACTCAATGCTGCTCGCACTCACTACCGCGACGGATGCTACATGCCAGCAACGTGTGAAGCATTTATCCAAGTGTATCCAACGTATTTCTCGAATGCGCTGACAAATACCACGAATCTCGATGGCGGAGACTTTTGGCTTCTGCCTGAGACCGACTTGGCTCCAAAAGTGATCGCGACGATGCTCCTGGTATTCTTCGCGTGCTGCTACTATGCTTTGGCTGTGCTAATGGTTTTCTCCGCCACAAAGTGCCAGTGCTTCGAAAGAAGCGTCGCTTCAATCTCTCGCACGATGCAGTGCTGCCACAGAAGTTGTCAGCAGTCATCGATGGGTCTGTTAAGCAAAATTCAGAATTACGAACCGTAAACGAAGACGCCCGAGGAAAGGGTCGTTTCTCAAGCCAACGGCAAAAGATGTTGACTTTTGCAGCCCACACATATGGGGAGTTTGCGCACATCGACGGACCATACCACGCGTACTATGTAAGTGAACTCTTTATATGCGCATTCGTGAACCGACTAAACTCATTTCTTCACGTGGCTTTGCTCAGAACGTATTCTTTGACATCCCGAAGCTGACGTTCCAGTCGCTTACACTAGTCGCATACCTTCGCAAAGGATTCCCGATCCCCATGATCGCGTTCTATTCCGCAATGCTCAGCTCCAACTGGCTGATTTCGTTCTATCGTTTTCAGCGAACGTCGCTGGATCGCTCACTTA
This sequence comes from Globisporangium splendens, assembly GCA_006386115.1. Classification (NCBI taxonomy): domain Eukaryota; phylum Oomycota; class Peronosporomycetes; order Pythiales; family Pythiaceae; genus Globisporangium; species Globisporangium splendens. Next base: position 1,021,869 of record VFIW01000003.1, read on the forward strand.
TCATCTCGCGCCTCTTTTACATGTGAGTACCATGATATTTCCATTCTGCACTGGCAATCTACAACTGACTACACGGATGGTAGATTCGATCTCTTTTTTGTTGTGTTTGCACCGCTGATCCTGATTGTCTACGCCAAACACAACTTCCATTTCGACTACCCGACGTGGCGTACGCGCGAAGAAACAATCCCCGTAGGGACATTTGATCGAGTAGCGCGCATGTTTGCTGATCCAACGCAGGTGTCCATGTTCCTTGTGGGATTCTATCATTTGTTGCTCAAGTCGTTCTCCAGTGTGTTCATCAAGTGCGGACTTCTCTTCATCTCCAACTACAAATGGCTCAAAATTGTGATCTTCCTGATTCGAACAAACCATGCGAGGCAGCGGCAGCTGGAGATCCCACACACACGGAAGAAGACCAAGCAATCGCGTCGTCACCTATTCTTCGGTCTGTTTTTCTTCATCTTTTTTGGCGTGATGCTTCTCGTGTACACCATTGTGGCGATTAAAACAAGCACGGAGAATTGCGCGCCGTACCCGAAGTGCGTCGTGATCTCGTATCAGTGGTATGCTGGTGAAAGTGGTTGTCCGTGCGCAACGTACATCAACCGAAAGACGGATCCGAGGACGTTTGCCGAATGGGTGAATCCAGTGGATGTGACTGATGAGCTGGCCATGGTTGCTCGTGAGGGCCAGCTGCTCACGGTTCAAGTCATCAATCGCGCATTGCCAACGCTTCCCGACGCTATGCGAAGCTGCAAGAAGATTGAGAAAATGTGAGTCGGTAGTTTTCCTTTTCCACAGGCTCTTGCTCATTTGTCTATGTCATGTGCTAATCAGCATACTGATTCACACAAAAACCGAGATCACTCCGGAATGGACCAAGGAACTCGAGAAACTGCAATATCTGTACGTACCCAGTCTTGGGTCAACCACAGGCGATTTTCTGTTTTTGATCATTTTATTGTAAGCACATTGAAGGTAATTTCGCTGGACGAAGTCTCAAATACCTACAAGACGACTTGTTTTCTCGCATGAAACAACTCCAATTTATTCACACGGGGAATATCCCGCTACTCACAACGTATCCGTCACTAGCGGGCCTCCACAAGCTGCAGTATCTGTCCATAGCGATTGGAAACGCGCTTCAAGCAATTCCCAGCCTGGATGACGCAACGAATCTGAGAACACTCTCCATCATCGAGGCGTTCCACGTCAAGTGACTTCCACCCCTGCATGCTCTAAAGCGACTGCGACAATTCAGTTTGCTATATCGTAACGAAATGTGCTGCAACGGATTCATGACTGGAACCTGCAATTTGACTGATGCTCGGTGCACGAGACGAGTGAACGAACCGGAAGTGGCTTGCGTGGCTGACCACATCTCGGAGTCAGATCTCTCTCTGATCAAGGACCAAGCAAAAGGAACCATCTGTACGACGCGAAGACTGGATGCAGCTCAATCAGCCCCAAGTTTGTACTCCACGGGTGTGTCTTGCGGTGGCATTTTATATCGAAAGTGTGTAATGGGGAACAGCACTGGAGTTTGCTTCAACAGTCGGATGGCGGTCGTGTCTTGCGACGTGTCTGGGTTTGTTGAGAAAATGCGGCGACTCCAGATTGCTCTCCGTGTGGGGAGTCCCTGCGATGCTGTCGAAGAGGCGTGGCTTGGTTGTCAGGGGTGACGAGAGATTGCACATAAGAAAGACCCACCTTCTAGTTTGCACTGCTATCTCCTTCTGCGCAATCGTATGAGCAAGCACCAGCTTGACAGATGCATGGCGATAGACAACAGCGAATAGCATTGCTGACCTTCTGAGGAATGCCGATGGATTATAGCCATTTGATTTTTAACGGAAAACCATCAGATTGGCTCGAGATTACATGTGGCTATCGAGATGCGAACGAAGTTCCTGGAAAAAGGACGATACAAGCGTCCACGTCAATATTTTCACCAACGTCTAGAAAATGAAGCACACCAGCTGATTTTCATAAAGGTGATAAAGCTTGTAAATTTCAGTTGGTGTTCAATTTAAACCGAGCTTTCTGCTTCTTGCCACCCTTCTTGTTGTCTTGGACAGGAGCTTCCTTCGCTGGAGCATTGCCTTGCTTTGGAGCTGCGGCGGCCTTCTTCTCAGGCTGAGCCTTCTGTTCTTGCTTGCTGTTCTGCTTCTTGGCCATTTTGGGTTGTGTGGAGTTGGTCTAGATCGAGAGACTTGAGTGCTTGGAGGCGATTGCGAGAATGAACCACCTGTGAGGAGGTCTGAACTCAAGTGTGAGAGGGTAGCCCTGCATTTCTCGTCCGTTTCATAAAACCTGTGGTTTCTTATGACCCGAAGCTCATCTTTCTCGTGGCATCAGGCTCGCGGGTTACTCTTGGATCCGTTTTGCCAAGAAAGGAGTTTTGAGATGCGATGATGGAGTATATTTTTGGTCAATGTCTCTGAAACTCTTGCGTCCTTCGTATGTGGGCAGGTCTTGGGCTGCAATTCTCTCCTCAACTCAACATTCCATTCACACATTCGCCTCCAAGCACTCAAGTCTCTCGATCTAGACCAACTCCACACGACCCAAAATGGCCGAGAAGCAGAACAGCAAGCAAGAACAGAAGGCTCAGCCTGAGAAGAAGGCCGCCGCAGCTCCAAAGCAAGGCAATGCTCCAGCGAACCAATCGAACTTTTGTTTACCTACTCACCAGCCACAATCAAGAGGACGCTCCGTCGCTCGACGGTTAATGATCTGCACAGTCTGCAAGTGCCAACTTTTTGCGACCTGAGCAATTGATTTGGCTGTGTCGGGAGGATCCATCCATTCTGCGAACGTCTTCGGCGCCATGTCACGGTCGACATAGACGACGCAAGGACAAGTGAAATTTTCGTCCCAACTCCATTGATACGAGATCAGTCCGCATTGTGGGTATGGCGCACAGTTCGCGATGCTTCGGACCACTGCACGGCACGTGTACCCGATGGTGCCCGCAGCACAGCACGTGAAAATGACGAAGCTGACCCAGATGTACTTTCGTGAATGGTATTTCTTCTGCTTTGGTCGAAATGAGAGATCACGTTGCCGTTCTTGGTGGTTCAGCCGGATCAAATGCGCGACGATATGATTCCATTTGTACAGACCAAGTACATTGAGGAAACACTTGATCGCGATGGCTTCGCCAGTCAGCAATTGCAGATTCTGGAAGCCAAAGCGGAAGACAGCGATTTCAATCGGATCGCTAAACAAACGCGCAATGCGACCAAAGCTGCCAGGCGTTATTGTCTGCACTCGGGCGGCAAAGGCATCGCGGTCCAAGTGGAAATTGAAATACGCGTACACGAGCACCACAAACGGCGCAAATACGGCAAATAACAAGTCAAAGCTGCATCAAGCACCCACGCACAGATATAATCGGCAAAATCAAGGATCAATGTCGGAGCAGAGAGAACGAGTTGCAAAATGAGTGGCACTTACAGACTCGCTAGCCGCCGGGCGACATACTTGTCGTCGATCGTGCGCCGCTGGAAGCGATAGAGGGAAATCATCGAATTGATCGCAAGGAGTGCCACGTAAAAGTAAATCAGTGGAAGAGGAAACCCTTCCGACAGGTACACCTTCAAATTCACGGTCTGGAACATCAGCTTCGGCAAATCAAAGAGTGCAACCTAAATCACCATTTGAAGATTAGCAAACAGCAGTTGAAAGTGGGCAGTTCACTGTTCAACTTTACCCACTTACATAGTAGTTCTGGTGCGCACCGGAAACGCTGGTAAATTCGTGGAGAAATCCGTTTGCAGCCTCTTCATTTGGGAACTTGTGGCTTGAATTGTTTTGCTCCGTATTGGCTAGATCTGCTCGTCTCCCGACAAAGACGAGTCGTTCACTTCCTTGGCGTTTTTTCAGACAAGCGAGTCCAAATTTGTTGAGCCGTTGGATCGTGACTTCAATCAACAGACAGGACTGCTTCCACGTCGTTTCAATACTTCGACTCGATAACTGGATGGGCTTCACTGCGCGGTGATGGAAGCGCACCATGACGAGAATCAGCCATACATATCCCAATACAAATGCTATTAGAGACCCCGCTGCGTTAGCGACAGTGGCGGCTCTGCGGCGAACCAAAAGTGGCCGTCGTCAAGATCAGACGTTTGCATCAACAGGTTCATGCAATACAAAGGGAAGATCTGGATAGCCGCAAAGTAGAACGACACGGCACGCAGCCTGGAATCGTGTGATGCTCGTCTCTGCTAGCCATGCTACGCAGTAGACCGGCCGCTGCTTGCCGGTCGTGGTGAGTAAGAGCAAATGGTCCATTAGTTTCGCAACACCGTTGAACACAAGAGAAACCATGCAGTTACCTTTCCATCGTCGTCTAAATTTCGCACACCGAGGATCTCACACACATGGACTGCGTTGCCACTAAAAATGGCTCGCGTGATATTGGAAACACTGCAGTTTAGTACTTTGTTTTTGTGTCTCTCGGCTCTGGAGGATGTTGTTTATTTGCACAGTCGCGCTCACTGGTTGTGGGTGTGGAGAGGTTAACTCGAGCCAACATCAAATCTAAATGCGTGTTTTTCACACAAACACTGTGCAGCTTAGCACCTTTGCTTCCCACGTATCACGCGCGAGAATGTCACTATTAGCGCACGTACAGATATTGAAGCTTGGTGAATCGTTTCGCCCAGTCTGGAATTGACTGCGTCTTGGCGTATAGAAGAACACTGACGGCAAAAACAACGCACACGATTTTTGAGGTTGCATAGGCATGAGTTGTCACTAGGTTCCACCAGCCCACGTACATTTTCTCAGTCTTCTTGCAGCTTCGCATAGCGTCGGGAAGCGTTGGCAATGCGCGATTGATGACTTGAACCGTGAGCAGCTGGCCCTCACGAGCGACCATGGCCAGCTCATCAGTCACATCCACTGGATTCACCCATTCGGCAAACGTCCTCGGATCCGTCTTTCGGTTGATGTACGTTGCGCACGGACAACCACTTTCACCAGCATACCACTGATACGAGATCACGACGCACTTCGGGTACGGCGCGCAATTCTCCGTGCTTGTTTTAATCGCCACAATGGTGTACACGAGAAGCATCACGCCAAAAAAGATGAAGAAAAACAGACCGAAGAATAGGTGACGACGCGATTGCTTGGTCTTCTTCCGTGTGTGTGGGATCTCCAGCTGCCGCTGCCTCGCATGGTTTGTTCGAATCAGGAAGATCACAATTTTGAGCCATTTGTAGTTGGAGATGAAGAGAAGTCCGCACTTGATGAACACACTGGAGAACGACTTGAGCAACAAATGATAGAATCCCACAAGGAACATGGACACCTGCGTTGGAGGTATCGCAATACCAGGACGCACCATACACACTGAATTTGCCCGACGCATCGTCTTCTGGCCACTATCTCCAGGAGCCGCAGGACCGGTGACAAATAGTGAGAGCAACATCTCGTCCACTGCGATGGGAGGCAACGTCGACGGCTCTGGCACTTGTGGTCGCGATAAATCGTGGTGCAGACTCACACCGTCATCGTCAGCAGTAGCTGACGGCTCAGTTGGCGGATCTGGTGCATTGTCTGAAGGCTGCATCGTGTTTTCTGCACTTGTGCGGGTGCCACCAGCCAACGATGGTGGGTTTTCACCACTGAACCGGCGCCGCTTTAGCTTTTCCGGAGCCTTCACTCGAGTGTATTTTGTTTTCCTCACGTTCACTCGGTTCCGGAGAACCGACAAATCAGGCTACGATCACCCGAGAGCGGTGAAACGACCACCAATGCCAACCGCCCTCGCGTGACGCCTAAAATACAAGTTGAGATGGCACACCAGGACATGCTGCTGCTGACGTCCTCTTTCAGTAGATCGTATACTAATAGAGACACACCTTCGCAAGTGAGCATCTCGCTGACCTCCAGTCGATCCTCTCCATCTTCGCTTCCACCTGCGCTGCGTCACGGCGGCGCTCATACAGCAAGCAGCGGCAGCACATGCCGGCAACAGGCGTCCATCCACACCACTTCAACTCCCAGAATGCAGAATAGGCAATTGTCGAAAAAAACATTTTTGACCAATCAAAATGTACTCGATGTTTAGCAGACAGTCACTCTTTGAGCTGGAATGTGTGTTGTGTACTAATCTGCGCGATGATTGGTGGAAACAACGCGCGATTAGATAAAGAGACGCTGCGATTGGTGGAAAGAAGGACACCGACAGTCACCACCACACACGAACGTCGCTCTTCCACCATCTTTAACAAGTCCAAGATGCTGGCAGCAGCGATCCACAAGCGCGTCTTCTTGGGCTCGCTGGCGCGGCGAAGCGCACGCTTCCTGCACGCGACGTCCTTCGGTACTGTGTTGTTCCTATGCGTCTCCGTATCCTGTGGCTTTATGTTGTTTTTCTTACGCCATGATCGCTGTTGTTGCTTGTACAGTTGCGCATGGCGACATGTCGGAATTCGCGGCCAACCCAACGTGCGAATGAATGGCACTCACCCCGCGATGCACATGACGCGTCCTTGTAGTAGTGCTCACCGCCACTTTGTGCTTGTGTCTTGTAGTGTACACATAAGCTTTAAGAAACGCGACGGCTCGCTCCAAGAAGTCGAGGCGAAGACGGGCATGTCGTTGCTCCAGGTCGCGCACGCCAACGACATTGATCTCGAGGGTGCCTGTGAGTCGTCCATGGCGTGCTCGACGTGCCACGTGGTGTTGGAGGACGACATCTATGAGAATCTCGAGCCTGCGTGCGAAGACGAAGAAGACATGCTCGATATGGCGTTTGGATTGACCGACACGTAAGTTGATGCTCGCCCGCAAGCAGCACACATGCAACCTCAGATTGCTCACCCTCCTCTGTGATCTGCGGCTTGTTTGTCTTGTAGATCTCGCTTGGGGTGCCAAGTGATCGTGGACGAAAGCTTCGAAGGAACGACTGTGACGCTGCCCAAGGCAACGCGCAACTTCTACGTCGACGGGCACGTGCCAAAACCCCACTAAGTGGCAAAAACTGAGAGAGCGGAACGAAATGAAAACCCAAGTATACTTTGCAATCTTTAGTAACGTTTTTTGTTGTTCTAGAGCGGTGCCTGACCAATTAGCTGTAGCGTTTATATGAGAAAAAGGGGAGAAAGGAGTGAAAGCGCGCAGACACACACACACACACACACAAGCACTTACGGAGACACTCGATTTCTTTCGGGGAATGCTGGCATAAATAAACGAAAGGTATCAGACACCCAGGACTTGGCTCATTGGATGCACGACGTCACTGGCTGTCGGATCCGATTCTTTCGCAAGTGGCGTCGACGAAGTATCTGCAGTTGCATGCTTGGCTTCAAGGTCCTTGGACTGGAAAGGGGACAACCCGGCCGAGTTGCAAATGAATTCCACTGCGGCATGAACGCAATACACGTAGTAGGATTCTTCTCCATTCACGTTCGAGTTGGTGATCGCGTAATTCTCCAACAAGTGCAGTTGCGCGTGGATGCGCGGGAGTTGGCAGTGCAGAAGCACATACGCGAGCAGTGGAAAAAATGTCTCCACGGAGAACTGCGTCGTTCCAAGAACAAGGGCAGCTTCGTGGTGGAGAATAACCACTCCATGCATCAGCTCCTCCAGCAAATCACACGGAACGATGCTCGACATACCATTGAACGCCTCAATGGCGCGAACCAGGTACACACGCTTTCCACGAGCAGCGGAGATGCGACGACACGGTAACTGGGCTCTGATCTTCTCCGCGATTTCAGCCGGCACGTTCAGTTTCTCCATGTCAACTCCGCTCAAATCCACGCACTTCTTGCGCCACAATTTATCCTTCCGTTGGCAATCGCGGACAGCCTTCTGGTTGTAGCAAAGCACCGCGACGCGAGGGTAAATCGTTCGCTGAATGAACACATTCAAGCTCTTGTTGACATCATTTGGGACGTCAAACTCACGACGGATGCGTCGTGTGAAGCGATCCACAAAGTCCAAAAGCTGCTCGGGCTGGGGGTTGCTCGCCCAGTTTGGCGCTTGCATATTTAACATTGTAGCTGACTGGGATCGTTGCCCCTCCGACAATGACTGGCGCCGTTCACTCCGCACTCGTCCATTTCGGAGTGGAGGAGCATTTCCGATAATTGTAGTGTCCTCGAGCGCTTCTTCGCTCACGGTTGCCACGTCTCTTGACATGCGATTCATCCACTGGCAGACTCGGGAATCGACTTTCGAGAAAACGAGATTCTCAAAGTGCGCTTGCGCGATTTCCCACCAATCTGGCTTGCACATCAATTCGTTGTAGTCGGAATAAAACTCTTCGCCAGCTAACACATTCAGGATCTTTTCCACTTGAATCTCCTGAAGTGACCGGCCGGCGCTTGCCTGACTCGATGAAGCTGACGATATAGTTTCTCTACCCTCGCTGTCTTGAGAAAGTGGCGCAACGACCGAGGTGGATGCAGATTCTTCTCGCGAATTCGTTTGCACGAGACGATACCAGCTCACAGCCTCCAACAATTTCACCAACATCGCGCTTCTAGCACGCGGCAGGTCGAAGCAATCGGTCCCGTTCTTTAGCTTGGCATCAACGAGGGCAATCTTTCGTTTCACCATGTTCGATTCCATGTACTCGACTTGCTTCCGTATTAAACTGTACTTGATATCGTTCCCGAGCATGTCATCTGCTGTCTCAAAAGAGTCGAGCTGCTTCTCCGTGAGCTCCAAGTCTGGATTGTGCGACGTCACAATTTGAAGAATCCCATTCATATGTCGTCGGTGGCGCTGCAATTGATTCAATGCTCGGTTGTGAACAGCTACTGAGAGTTGCTCATGCAAGAACGAGAGACCATCGGTTTGAGCAAGCTGAGACGTTCGCGCGCCACAAATCAGGTTCCATACGGCACTCGTGGGCTGCTTCATCACTTTCGTCACTCGAGATTGCGCTTTCTTAGCCAACTGGCGTTCAAGTTGGATCTGCTCGTCGATCTGGTACAACGATTCTTTGAGTTTCGATCGCAGTCTACTCGTTGTGGGTGGAGTTGCTGGTGGACTCTCTGGATGCAGAGAAAATTCCGTTGGACTGTGCTCAGCACTTCCAGCTTGCGGGTTGCCCATGCGACTTGCGTTCATGCCGCTTACCGGAGCATTGCCCTTCATCGCCATCGCGGGCTTACTTCCGTGGGAAACTGGCACCGGAACGAGTTCATTGCCATCTCCGACAGTTCGTCTAATCCTATTCCAAGCTGCGAAGCCCGACCCAGACGCTGGCGCGCTTGCTGCTTTCCCCTCTTCCAAAGAATGAACTCTCGTGTTTCTGTGTGTAGCGTCCCCGCTGAACCCTCCAAGGCTTCCTGCACCGAATGGACTTGGCAAAATATCGATATCATCACTAGTCTCTGTCGAGCATGAGTACGCGAATGAGCCGAGCTTGCGTCGCGTCGTCGTTGCGGCATTCTTCGGCTGTCTACTGCCGCCGGGTGTTTCACTCTCGTGCTCTTCAAAAGTATCGTCCTCGTCGACATCGTACGCACAGCAATTCTCGCCAAGCGTCGTCGTCGGCATGTGGTTCGTCGGCGAACACATCACCTCGTAAAACGAGTTCACGCGCGTTCGTCGCGGCTGGCCGTAAAAGTTCTCAATGATCGGATACGATGCCCAGTCGGGCGAGATCCACACCGACGGCGCACCCACTCCCGCGTGTACACTGTGTCCATGACTGATTTTCTCGCGCAGTGGTCTCTTCGAGTGGTGTGGATTCACTCTTCCCGCACTGGTGTCGATCTGCAAGCCGAGTGTCAAGGTCTTCCGCGGTCGATCCCCATCGTCCGTCACGTGAGTACTCGTGGCAGCGGCATCCGCCCGCGTCGTCGTTACCACATTCTCTGTTTCTAACTCTACCGTGACGTTCACAACCTGCTCTATCCCCACTTCGTCCCCAGACGACGTCTCCAAATTGCTCTCGACCTCCGTGACGACCGCGTGGATTTGGATCGCGGACACGGCTGAAGCTGCTTGTTCCACGGCGCGACGCGTCTCCGTCACCACCGTAATGACCTCTCGCTCCTGTTTGGCGCGTGTGTCGCCGTCTCTCTCGTCGGCACTCATCCTCCCGCACGCACACTTGCCACTTGTGCTTATCTGCTTGTTCGTGTGCTGTTTTCCTTTTTACAGCCGCGCGCAAGTGCACTTTGGGTTTACTTGGCTCGAGTGGGGAGAGAGACTGTGTGCGACGGTCGTTCGGGCGACCTTCGCGCGACCTCGTTGTTCTTCGTTGCGGGTCGTCCACAGTGATGTGGGACAGAGTGATGGTCAAAGTTGAACTTTTTGCTGCCGTCTTGATTTGGTGACTTGGAAACTGTATGCACTTGTCAAAAAAGAAAACAAAAAAACGAAAGACAAGCGTGAAGTAACAATGTCGTGTCTGTGAAAGCCAGAAAAGCAGAGGTCGTCACATTTTCCTTCTCTTCTTTCTAGAGGTTCTCGTCCGCCCCTGGCGTCAGTGAAGACCTTCCCACAGCATGACCAAGCGACATGGAGACATTGGGTTACTTCAGACTGGACACCCTGGACGGAAAATTGTATCCATGTGGTTTAAATTTTTCTGGCTATTTAGCTGATCTTGAGGCTTGCAAATCACCCTGGTCATGTCCAAAGGCTGTTCTTTCACAGAAGTTTCGAGAAAAAGAGATGACAGAGAGAGAGAGAGAGAGAGTGGCAAAACGCAGTGCACTCGCCAACTGCAAGCGAGTGAGCCGAGTCCAAATGTGCTGGTGCATTGCACAATGGCAAACATAGGAAGCACTGCAGGTTGGGTTGCTGAAGGAGAGCAGGTGCCACAATATGATGCATGCGAGGCTTGACTCTATTAAGGACGCTCCATATGCCCAACAGAGCAATCAGCTGGCAAATGGACGCTGGCGATTGCAAACGCGACCTCTGTGAGACGAAAGCAACAGGTACCAACTGGCTGAGCGGTGTGTAGAAGAAGACTGGGGGCGGACAAAGCATGTGAGGGCCAGTGTGCGATGCTCACGTATTTAGCGTGGTGGCTCACGTAAATAAGCACCAGCATGAAAGGCTACTCTTTTTGAGCTGGGAATCTCCGTGATGCTGTGTTGCAGCGACCCAATCAGGCTTGAGTGAGTGGCTAGTGTACACAATTTGTTAACAAACTCGCGGTGGTGCCGATTGATTCCAAATCCAAAATGCTGATCGGTGCCACTCTCAGGTGCCACCGCAGCAACTCAAGGATGTGCTTTGTGCCACAGTTGACATTTTCCCTCTCGCACACAAACTCCAAGAGATAATCAGTGGTGGCACAATTCGCAAACCCGATGTCACTTGAGCAAAGTGCTTGGGTTGTCGTGTCCAACTGGGAGAAAATGGATCTCGCTTGTTGCTGTTCGTCTCCTCGATCGTACGAGCGTGATACCGATCATCTTGGGGAACGGCACAGCAGTGTTGGCAACGTAGCACGCGAAAAGCAGTGGCAAATGGTTCCCAGGCTGCACAAGAAGCAGCCACTTTTGCCAGCGAATGTGCATCTCCAAGCCAGCGATCCCACCGCGTTTTGGCATCCGATTTCCTTCCGTCGCACTGTCTTTGTGCGTTTAAATGGGTTAGTTTCGAAACACGGTGGGTTCGCTCCCTTGCCTTTCCCTAGTGTTTCTCTGTGTTCCCGCACCCTCCATCGGGTTTTGGAATGTGGCTGTTGTGAGGTTGCGCTGTGGAGTGCAGCCTTGCGGTGGGCAGTGTCGCCGCCCTTGTCTCTGTGTGTTGTGTGTGTGCTGTGTGTGCTGTGTGGGAACGAAGAAACAAGCCAAAGACTAACCCAAGCGCGAGCTCCCAGACAGGAAGCACGCGCGCGGCGAGATTTGCGCGGGGTCGACGGCCGTCATGAGCGCCGAAAAGCGACTGTTTATCTATAAAAATGAGGCCGGGTCCGAGGGAAAGGTGCGTGCCGTGTGGACGTGCCGAGGGGACCAATCCCCCTCAGGCGTTTGCTTTGTTGCTTTGCATCTCGCAAGCAGCAAAACTTGTCAAATAGGTCACTTACATGCAGGTTACGCTTTCTCGTTTCGGTACCACGGGGAATGTATTCAACATGTAGGTTATGAATCTGAAGCCGAAGGAGAACATCCAACGCCTGAAGAAAGTGGCGAGTAAGAAGCTCGCGGTGAAGGCGAAGCGCGTGTTTCTCCAGAGCGGCGCCGAGATCACGGACGTCGACGAGCTGCAGAACAACGACACGCTCTACATCTCGCAGGGGGAGCCGTTCTACAAGGCTGTCGGTACGTTTTTGTGTATAAACATGCGAGTATCCCTTGTCAACCTTGCGTCTGGCCGTGCAATCATGCACACACGTACACCATTACATACTGCACGAGTATCCGCAACTTAATGGCTTTGTTTTTGCTTGTGTCACTTTAGGGCATGCAAATGGCCAGGAGACGTTCCACTTGTCCGTGCTGGGCTCGGGTGGCGTCGGCAAGAGTGCGCTGACGCTGCGCTTCGTGCGCGACTACTTTGTGCGCGACTGGGACCCGACCATCGAGGACGCGTACCGGAAGGCCATCACCGTTGACGATGGGCTCTGCATGCTCGAGATCCTCGACACCGCCGGGCAGGATGTACGTCATTTGTGCGAAGTAACACACTGCTGCGGTATTGCAAGTGTACAAGCCTTGCTGATCGTTTGCGCTGTTGCTGCAATTGTGTCTTGCTTACAGGATTTCGAGTCGCTGCGTGGACAGTGGATGATGGATAAGGACGGCTACGTGTTTGTGTACAGTATGGACTCGCGCATCTCACTCCATGTAAGCAGCAAGATGACAACTTGCATAACCCTTGCGTGCCTGGCTACTCCTTTGCTGATTTTGTGTGTTTGCCATAATAGGAATTACAACCGTTTTTCGACTTGCACTTGCAGATCAACGAGAGCAAGCGGCCACTGCCGCCGATTGTGCTGGTTGCGAACAAGAAGGACGTCGTGGACCAGGACCCGAGCAAATGCCAAGTGAGCACGGAGGAGGGGCGACGAATAGCGCATTCCTACAATGCGCGCTACATAGAGACCAGTGCGCTCACGGGTGCCAACGTGACGGCCGTGTTCGAGAACTTTGTGCGGGAAGTGCGCAAGAAGAAAGTGCCCAAGCCGAAAAAGAGTTCGTGCTCGATCCTGTAGATACAAACTTCAGCAATCAGCAAAAACGTCAAAACAGCAGCACGTCATGGCCAACAACACACACACACAAAAAAAGGAAACAAAAAACAAAGTTGCTAGCGTGGGAATCGCATCAACAAGCAAAATACACACCAAAAAAGCAAAACAAATATGAACAAAAATGCGCAAAGCGGTGGGTTTTGCCGTCAGTTCTTGCTACTGTGAATGAAACTGGAAGGCAAGGTGGTAGGTATGCATACACGCGGTTGACGTTTCAGTTTTTCAGTGAGGCATTGTGTTGCGTCTGGAGCGAACAATGTATGCGCTTGAAGGTGACAGACCACTTTTGTGTTGCATCTCACAGAAGAAGAGAGAAAACGATATTGGTTATAAACAAGTATTTTCTCATCCAAGAATTGGCAATTTGCTCCAATTTTGAACATGATCATGGACTCTCAAGAGCAAAATGCGCCGACTCCGACGGCCGATGGCGATGACGCGACGACGCAGCAACAGCAGCAGGACGATGCGGCTCCTTCCGCACAAGAGCGACCTGCAGACGCACCAGCAGCAGAAGCGCCAAGCGCAGCGGACGTGACGCACCAGCAGGTGGTGTCATGCCGCAGCGCGCTGCGCCACCGGCTCAAGAGCGACCTGCAGAGCGCGGTGCACGTGGTGGGCGCCGAGAGCTGCGTGGCGCAGATCGAGCTGCTCTTTGAGCGCACGGTGCAGTTCGGCGAGAACCAGTCGGGGCTGCTGCTGGGCTCCGTGGGCAGCGCCAAGCGCGCGATCGTGACGCAGGCCATGCGCAACCTGCGCGCCAAGCACGGCTCGTTCACGCACGTCTACCTCAACGGCACGATCCTGCAGAACGAGATCGAGGCGTTCAAGGAGATCATCGCGCAGCTCACGCGCGACAAGGCCGTCAAGCATCCTGTGAGTGTATAGATATACGCATGTATGCATGGTTTATTGACGCATTCTGTTTGTGCATTGATGCAGACGCTCTCGTATTGGAACATGTACGAGTATCTAAAGTCGCTCCTGGCCGAGAAGGCGGCCGCGAACGAACCTGTGATGGTGATTCTCGACGCGTTCGAGCAGTTCGCGCAGGAATCGCGCAGCGCCAAGCAGCTCCTGCTCTACAACCTGCTCGATTGGCTCCAGGTATTTCGCTGTTATCTCTGTCATCTGAAAAGTTCTTTTGAGCAAACGACTTTGTTTGTGCGTGCTAGTCCAAGGAGATCCAAATGGGTGTGCTCGGCATCAGCGACAACTTTAACGTGATCGACAACCTGGAGAAGCGCGTGCGCTCGCGGTTCTCCAGTCTCCAGATCGTCATCGAGCGGCCGTCGTTCCACGACATCAAGAAGCTGCTCGTTGCGGCGCTCACGCTGCGCACGATCAACTGGTCTCAATTGCCCAATGCCGCAGCCTTGCGACGGCCATCTCCCGAATTCATCCAAGCATTTGACGCCAAGGTCGCCGCGTTGTTCCAGCCACCGAGTCCGTTCCACGCGAGTCTCGAGTTCGACTATGACATTGGCAAGCCGCAGGAATTCTTTCTGCGCGTCGCGGCGTCCGCCGTGTACTACTTGTCCAAGGAGCAACCTTTCCTCAAGACCGCACACTTCGAGAAAGCCAAACGGCTGCTGGAACAAGACCACCAGCTCGCGATCCTTAGCACGATCAACGACCACGGCATCGCGCTCATGATCGGCATGAGCCACCTGGAGAAAGACGGACAGCGCTTCTTCACGCTCGAGATGGTGTACCACCGGTGGCAGCAGTTCTATCGGAAGCATGACCTGCTGCACCAGATGCCGACGCGCAGCGAAGCCCAGAAAGCGCTCGAGAACCTGCTCCGGCTGCAACTCGTCAAAGACGCCGGCGACGCGTTCAAGATCGGACGCGCCAAGCACGCAGCCCCCGAGTCGCTGCAGCCGGAATACCGTGTCGTGCACTTGAACTTTGCACCACGCACGCTCGAGGGAATGATCCGGAACCGCAGCATCAAGTGCTCCACCGCCATGGTCGAGTGGGTCGTCAATGGTTCGTGAAGGTATTTCAGTTTGCGCGGTATAACTCGATAATGCATGCTGTTGATGCTGTATTTTTGGAACGCCTGGGACTGCCGAAGAGATGCAACGTGCGCCATTTTCAGGACACGAGCACAGAGACTGGAAGCTGCTTGGACGATGGTCGTGGACTTCGTGCTCAATGACGATGACGGCGACGACCGGAAGCAGCATCCTTCACGAAAGAAGTACCTCGTGGCGCGCCACAACGAGCAGACCAACTCGATCTTTGACTATGTGTGCGTTCATGGCTTCTTCGTAAAGCGTTGATAATATGGAAATTGGTTCGCAAATCCGTGTGTTCCAGCAATATGCTGACATCGCGTTTCACTCTGTAGGCATTTATCGTCGTTGCTGCTGCGGAAAGTCCGCTTTGGTCAGCCGCTTGAACTTGCGATCCAGGTATCTTCATTGATGGTTTCAGTTGTCGGCATGATGACTTGAGGCTCAAGTGCGTGGTTGCTGGTTGACACTGGTTTTGACTTTTCCTTCTTCTCCTTGTTCGCTAGAAACCGTCGAAAAACGCACACAGAACCAGCAAGAAGCTCCTCACAGACTCGTGCGACCCGAGTGCGCGCTCTCCGACAACATCGAGCTCCAAAATCGCAGGCACCACTTTCCAGCGCGATCAACTTCAGCGGCATCGTCTTAGAAACAATCCCCACTACAACGCTACCACGAGTCGAGCTGAGCTGAACTTCGATGCATTCATCCGCTACGGTCGCTTAGTTCGCTTTCAGGCGGCCGACGGCGGGTTCTTGCTTGTCGAAAGCGATAGGTGTGCCCGGAAAGCGCCGAAAGAGTTTGCCAATGACCCGAGGACGCTTCTGCGGCTGTTTCCAACCGACCCGATCGCAACTGTCGGAAAGCAAAAGCGGATTCACTCGGGTGATTGGGTGTTTGTCGTTCAAGGCGCGTCCTCGCTTGTTCACACGGACCACGGCGTCGCACACGCCGACTCGGACGAGATGCTTGAAGGTCCACCACACCTCGTGAACGAAGTTAGTGATCATGATGCAGCAGCATCAGCGGTGTTGACGATGGACAAGCACACGCAGCATTGTCTTCTCTTGGGAGCAAACAGGCGATCCGAAAGAAGCAGTTGGAGCAAACGTTTGTGCAGGTGCACGAAATCATGCCCACGATGGTCTGGTGTCTCAAGAAAGTCCCATCGACCGCTGCCACCACCAGTTGTAGTAGTAGTCTCTCTTCTTCTCATACTGCAAAAAAAAGCGAACCAGATTTCCAAAAAGTTGTCGAGACGAAAAAGGACGTGTGCTTCCAAAATGGTAGCCGATTTCAACTTTTCCAGAACACCCACGTGATCTGCTACGAGATGCTGCTTCCCAAAGAAGACGAAGCAAACCCTGCATTGAAGCGAAAATCGAGTGTCACATCATCCGTTCCGTCGAGACCTTCATCGTCATATTCAGATAGCACCGAGAGTACGGCACCAGTATCCCCAGCAGTAGCGAGCGAGCGAAGCAACGTGCTGGGGCCATCATCTGAATCGCCTGGGAGTTCACGTTCTTCTTTCACCCACGTGTGGCTCCACGAATCAACATTTGCGTTCACATATCACCCGACAAAGTGTTCATGCCGCGACGGCCAAAAGCGATTGTGGGAGAACACATGGACAATTTGCGATGTCGACGACTACGGCAAGTCCACTCGATCAAGCCTTCCACAAGCCTCCGCTGCTGCAATTCTCCCACCTGCTCGACGCGCAAAATCCTACCTTTCGTCTACAGAAACACTGTTGAGCGATCGCCACTCCCAGAAGAAAAACGTCATCGTCGCGATCAAAAGCAGCACCACCAACCTGTTGCACTGGACGACTTTTCCCCGAAAGCAGAGCTTCGGCAAGCGCGTGCGGCTCGGATCATCGTGCGATTCTTTCGGCGTGTTTGTCGAGATAAGATCACAGAATCGCGCGTCGACGAATTTCTTCGGCGAAGACGGCGTACGCAAACGCAGAAGAAGCACGAGGACGTCGAGTTGAACGCCACAGAGCAAACGCGCCTCCTACAATGTTACAACCCACATATCTATGCGAATGATTACCACTTCGACGCACACTCACTGACTGCTAAAACAAACTCAACTCCAGTGCGCGGCATCGCGTTTGCGAACTTTACCAATAGTGCGGAAACGGATCGTCAAAAGCTGGCAACGCTAAAATGCGAGGTGGATTTTCTCAACAAGGACTGGTTGCGCACTGAGCAGCATGCGATTGGTAAATTGTTACGGTCTCCGCAACAAATGTACGCGAATCGGCCACTCACTTCTTCATCCTCGACGCCAACACGGCTCCGCGCAAACCGCGAAAAGGAGAAGCAGCTCCATGTTGAGATGCAAATGGCCAAGCGGGACCCGCCAAATTTCCACTTTGGAAGCCTTCAAACGCGTCCACGCACGGCTCCAATGGCAACGGAGCTGCTCCGGCACCATCCCAGCAAATCCACATAACACGAACACTCATGACGAACTCTGGCTACACATCTTACAGCGCTTCGGAAAGATTTGTGCCGATCAGCAACCACTTGTCCTTGACGCTCGAGGAGCACCCTCCGGGTCGTGCAACTGGGATAAAGTGAAACGGTTCATAGATTTTGACGAGCATGTTTGACTTGGTGTCCAAATGGCTCGAGGTTGGAGACGTGAACACGACCTTCACCCGCGCTCGATCCTGTTGGTGCCACGGTACAATAACCTCTGGGCTGATAGTGTGCACGGACGCTTCGTAGATTGTCTGACTTGAGTGTGGACATTGCCGCCGCAAGCGAATGACAACGTAAGGACGCTCCGAGACGTTATCCAGACCAGCATGTTGAACCGCGCTTTCCTTGCTCTGCAAGAGTGTTTGGTCATGCGAGCGCAACACCGTGAGATCGCGGTTGGAGCGACGGATGGCTTTGGCGACAGCGGCACCGAGATCTCCGCGAATTTTCTTCACGACCGCCGCGGGATCAGACTTGTGCTTCTTCCTAGATGCCGCATTGGGTTTCGATGGCGAAAAGAATAGCGTCTCGAATCTTTCTTCGCGCATCTGACGCTCCGTGTCCGCGATCGCATCGTCGTTCTCGACAGCAGCAGAGGATTCGTTCAGCTATACATTGAAAAAGTACAAGAAGATCAGTGACTCATAGGAGCACAATCTACAAAGCATAGCGTTCTCATTCTGCACATAAGATGGGGATTTCAAGTTCGTACAATTGATGCGTGAGCTGGTGGATCATAGTCGCTGCTTGGTTTCTGCTGTTGCGAGAGTAGTGTCGCGCGCAACAGCACGTCAGACAACCGCCGTCTTTTTGGCGCGTGACTGTCCGCTTCTCCTTGCGACTGCATTAGCGAGCTCGGCAGCGATGATCTGTTGTGTTCGTTCAAACAGCATCTGCTGTCAGTCTTGCACAAGTAAAAGAAAAAGTGACACAAAAGCAACATGAAATCGATACCTTCTTGGAGTAGTCTGCGGTCGTGTTTGTGCCTGCGGTGGATTCGCGACGGATTTGCGCCGGTTGGTGGCTTTCTTTTTCGCAGAAACGGTGGACTTTTGGCTCCATCGCGACGGACGCGCATCCGCAGCTTCACAGCTGAGTCTTGCGGTGCTTTTTCTGGAGGACGAGATAGCGACAGGTTTCGCGAGCTTTCTTGCCTCACTATCAGCAGCGGACGATGTGGTTGTGCCGTTCGAGTCTTGACTTTCACGCGCGCTCCGCAAAAGAGCAAACTGCTGACGCTTAGGCGGGCTGTGCCGCACAGGCATTGTGCTTTTCAGTAACGCCGGCTTCACGAGCTTCTTTGGAACGGAGGGTTCGTCATTGATGAAAGACGCCTCATATCGAGCAGTTGAGCGCTTTTCCTCCACTTCATCGTTGACAACGTCAACAGGCGTCGGTTTGCGAGGCGCTGCCTGCAAAAGCGACGCGAACGGGTTTTCATTGTATTCATCATCTTCTCCACCGCTGCCATCTGCGTACACGTAAAGATCACGAACATGATGTGAGTGAAGCAACCCATGTAATGACGCATCCTCAGCATGCAATTGGCTGACACAAATGCGCACAGACATGTACGCACCCAAGTCAAAGAGCGGCTGCTGGTGGAAAATCTCTTTCGGGCGCTCTAAGATGCCGTTCGCCACTCCAGCGGTGGTCGCTCGCGCCAAGCTGCCGTTGCCTCCTGCCCGATGCTTCTGACCCTGACGCTGCGGATTCTTCTGCGGCGCGGGCGAGTGGAGCAGCAGCGTGTGACGCCGCGAGCCTGCGTCCAGATCGTAGTACACGACGCGCTCGTCATCGCCACCGCCGCCGCCGCCGTTGCTCTTCTTTCGCGCCGCGTTCGCCAACCTGCTACTCATTGTGTGCGTATTGCTTTTTCACGAGTGCCATTTGCGCGCGAAGCAATTGGTGGTGACATTCTTAATAGTGGACTCTACGTCTTGAATAGAAGACCTCTGTTGGAACCATCACTCTTGCGTGCCATTTTTTGAAGCCGTTTATCCGACATGGCTACATTTTCTTCCGCTAAAGTCCGCTGGTGATAGACAATGATGAACCAGAAGGAACAAAGAGATGCTTTGCGCTTTCATTACGGAGGAGAATTGTGAATACGTTTGTGCAGTGCACCCGAGCCAGGTCTCGACATACGGGTCGCCTGCAATCTGCGCGATCAGCGCTGCACGCATCGCGATGAAACTTGGATCGGGGACACAGGAAATCACCTGCATGCGCGCGTTACAGCAGATTCCAGATGCACTGCCAAGCGTGCACGCCTTGCACATGACTCTGCTGCAGAGTGTGTCGGTACTATAGAGAGTTGCAGCACAGCTTTTGATGTCGAGTGTCAGATTTTTTCGCACAAGGTCGCATCGATCGAGCTCAGAAAGGCATGGTCGACCTCACTCATTCGTGCACTTGTGCAAGTCACCACTGGTTCGTCAGCACGAGACAACCATTTCGAGAGAGCCGAGTCCTGTGCACTTGCTTCCTCCACGTCTCTCAATGCAGTAAGTAGAAGGACTGGAGTGACACGTCAGAACAACAATTCGATAAATTTATCTGTAGCAGGCGCATGATGCGCGCGCCATCGTGGTTGGCTCCGCCATTTCCACTCCGCACTTCGGTCTCTATCTTGCTGATTGCTCTCCATTGTCCAACTGCACTCTAATAGTGCACTCTGTGCTTCAAATACAAGTTCTATTGAGACCATCACTCTGGCATGTCATTAGAGTTTTGGTCCGACGTCACCTCAACACACCCTGTTTTGATTTTTAGTCAGCATTCCGATGCAAACGCCTCCTTTCTTATGTCAGTGCATCCCAGTTGTAACAGCGATGTTGTGTCGGTTTCTCGCATGTAACTTGCGTTTCGAGCTCGCTTCGTGGAAGCTTCCGTGAACGATGCGTCGCAACTCATGCGGGAGGTGCACATGGCTGCATCCGACGATCTCATCTGGTGGCTGCGCGCTGTCATCTGCGGGAGAAGATCGCGTGCGGATGACGCTGTAGTTGGAGACGGCATGACGCACATTATTAACAGCACCGCAAGCGGACTCCAATGGGGATGCATGCGCGCATGATGGACTGCTTGGCTGCTGTTGAGACAGAGAGGGAGCTCAGCCAGGATGCGAAACAGACGTTGGGCGATATGCGATGCCGCGCAACGTGGCCTCTGTATGCGAATATGAACTCCATCCATATGGTGGTGCTTTGAAAAAACCATTCACTGGTGCTCTCGTGATTGTGGTTTCGCTATGTGCCTATTTTTTCATTTGGTGGCTGACTTACCCAAGGTCCCAGCATCACAAAAAATGTCCGGAATAATTTACATGCTGGCATTATTGAGCGAAAACTTATATGCTATGGTCTGCTGCTGAAATGTGAAAAACCCAAACGGAGTGGGGAAATATTTGCTGCGATCAAGCTGCCTTGAGGATGTATATGCTACTTACTGATGCGTTGCTGGGCTGACGAAGGTGACAGCTCGAGGGGGAGGAGCGGAGGGCTGGGATTTTTTCCACAAATTTGAGCGCCTGCGGCTTGCAGTTTATAGGGTGGAGACTGGAGACCGGAGGTTTATCTTATGGCACGGGCATGTACTGCTTGCTTTCCACGCGGAGCGCGTCTCGGCGGCGGCGCAGGTACACGACCACGTAGTTGTAGGACGCGTAGAGACCGATGCAGAAAAACGGGAACACGAGGAACCACATGAGTGGCGAGCCGATGTCGCTGCCGGATGTCAGCGTCGACGCTTGCTTTGCTTGATCGATCGCTGCTGGTACCGCCGCTGCCACCGGGTGGTTGCGAAGTCCTGTGTTGTGATGCTTGGTGTAGTGGATCGACACCTCCATGGACGAATCGTCTTCGTCACCGGCGCGCGGGCTGTTGTTCATTGCTGGGAGCGGATCCACGGCAGTCGCTTCGTCGCTTGTGTGCACACTGCTCTTTTGCTTCACGAAGCTCTCCACGAGACTCTCGATACACGCTGGCGAGAGCGCTTCGATGTTCTTCGCCATACACATCTGCACATTCTGCATCGCGTGCGTGATCTTCTCCCTTTCGACACCCATCGGCGCGTTCTCGAGCAGGATCAGGATGTTGGCTTCCGAGTTGCAGTATGTCGCGAGGTCGGAGGCGCACGCGTCCAGGCGCACTGCGTCGTAGCGGGTCATGTCGATTGCCGATGCTGGTACTGGTTCGACCGAGTTGTTGCTGGTGGTGTTGCCTTCGTTCGGCAATGCGGATTCTGCGTCTGCTGCCGTGTGCTCAATCTCGGCAGCCAGGTGCGCGGCCACGAGGCGTCGTCGCTGGGCGTCCGATTGTGGCGGCGCATAGCCGCTCGTGCTCGAGTGGCGGACCATCGTGGTCGTCGTCTTGTGTCGCTTTTCTTGTGCGCGCGTTGGAAAATGAAGCTGCTCAAGAGAGGCAAACGAGGCACCAGAGAGCATGCGCTGTTGCTGTGTATCTGCTCACAAGGGTCACTCAGTGCCTCCCAGTAAAAGCGCCAGATGGTGGTGACCATTTTTCTTCATCGGAACAGAAACCATACTGAACACAAGAGAGCCGAGTTGCGATAGAAACGGTGGTTAGAAACGAGGTTTAGAAACCGAGAAGGAGGAAACTGTGCTGCAAGCAAGAGAAAGTGTGTTGAGGACAATTAGAAACTCTTGTCGTTAGAAATGGATCCTTTGTAAAAGGAACTTCAAGTGTTAGACATCCCACTCCAAAGAAATGTAACATAACCGACATTTCGTACACAAACGGGGCAGGTTGCACGACGGACTCGCATCGTCGCGAGGCAGCACGTATGAGCGACCGACAGCTCCGGCTTGCATGGTCTGCTGGATGGATTTTAGAAACGGCAGCTTTCAAGTAGAAATCGATATAGAAATGGAAACTCAAGTGGTTGAGATCGAAACTGCATTTTTAAACACAGCAACCTTGGAGTTTCTATCTCTATCTTGATAAAAGTTGAAGCTCCCATCAATCTTCAGTGAACGCATTTTAAACAGGGTGTTTTGTTACATTGTATCTGGATTAGCAAAAGCAAACAGCTTGATTTACTACAAGAAACAGGAAGTTTGAATGACAATCTCTCCTCCTTTTGTGCACAAGAAAGAAATCCTCCCTATTGAGCGTCAACACGAATATGACGCGGGTGCTGAGCGCGACGGAGCGGCGCGAGTTGCTGCGGCTCATGTGGCCGCAGCGCGTGGACGACGCGGTGCCGCACCAGGACACGCAGCGCTGGTACCAGCAGGGCTTCGAGTTCCAGACGGCGGCGTCCGTGTTCCCGCTGGGGCTGGTGCAGGGCCACGGTGGTCCCTGCGGCGTCTTGGCTGCAGTCCAAGCCGAGATCTTGCGGCTGTTCCTGTTCGAGTACCAGAATGCGAATGCAAGACAAGGCAAGGCGCCAGTGAAGCCCCTTTCGGAGCTGCTGGCACAGGTCGCGGACGCAGGCGAAGCCGCACAGAATGCGCTCTTGACAGAAGCCATCGCCTCAGTGCTCATGCGCTGCGGTTCTCGCCATGGAAGCGGTCCCTACGCTGTGCATGTCGTCGTGTTGTTTTCGACGGCAACAAGTGAACAAGATCCCGTGTATGAAGAGGTTGTCGTCCAAGTCGCAAGTCCGCGCGAACCGGAGTTGCTGCGCGTCATTCACGAGCGTTTGCAAGCGTTCCGGTCGTCCCACGGAGTGATGAACTTCATGCTCAGTGCGCTGCGAACGAAGGGCGTCGAGCAGATTCGAGGCGACATGGACGACCTCGAAGCGGCGCTGACGGGCCAGTTCGGCCACTGCTCGCAGGAGCTGTTGAATTTCCTGTTGACAGGCGCGGCGGTCTCCAATGTGTTTGATGGGGATGTGCCCATGGGGGACTCCGGACTCATGCTGCATGGGATCCCAGAGCGCGCACGCGTGGGGTACTTGACGCACTTGGAGGCATTGCGGTATTGTCAGGTTGGGAGCTACTACAAATCCCCGATTTACCCAGTTTGGGTGATCGGGAGCACGTCCCACTTCAGTGTCGCGTTTGCGTTGGACCCAGCGGTGTGTGAAGAATCGACGTCGGAGATGCTCTTCCAGCGGGTTCAGCGGGTGTTCAAGTCTTTTGACTCGATGGAGACGGGGTTTATAGATATCGCCGTGCTCGCGGAGTCGCTCAAGCAGCTCGGGGTGTCTGGTGAGATCGTCTCGAATGACTACTGGATGGCACGACTACTTGGCCGTCTCGAAGTCGCTGGCGCGGGCATAATTCTTTGGGACGAATACTGGAAAGTTATCTCGGTGTTGCTGCACACAAACGATTTGGAGCTCGCGCTCAGTGGAAACTACCAGGTTGCGTCGAGCGGAGGTACTGAGAGTGGTGGCAGCGGCTCGCATCGTCCGCGATCAGATTCTGATATTGCGCGAGAGCTACAGGCGCAATTTGACGCAGAAGACCGTGGTGGACAGTCTGATGGCACCGTTACAACGTCTCCACATACTGTCGCGCCAAGTCAAGAGGAAGTGGCACCGACGTCGCAGGAGTTTGAGTTATATTACTACAACGGTCTTGGAAGTCAGTCAGGGACCACTGGATCGACGTCAAGTGGAAACGGTGGGCGGCATCCGCAGCTCTCGAAGTGCAGCATCACGATCCCCGCGAACGTGAACTTCATCGGCAAATCGGTTCCCATTTTCGAGACTGGAACAAGCGGTGGATACGGTTGTCCGCCTTTGGAAGAGGTGATTAAGACCAAGTGGACGAGTGCGAGAATAAACTGGTTCGGGCAACCGGTTCCAAGTATCGACTAGAGCATCAATCAGCATGATTGATAAGTCTCAATAATGAAACTGGGGTTGAAGACTGTTAGAATGAACCGTTGTATTGCCGACAAGAACAGCAACCTTAAGCATGGGTCCACGTTTCGATTCTTCTGCTGTAGATCCGCAAATTGAGGTCGGAATCCGTGGGAAACAGCGTATCAGACGCAATAGTGTAACTGGTTTCTTTGTTGTACGTGTTTGCAAGTGCAATCACTTTTCATTCCAACAAGAGATCACACCGTTCAAGATGGTGTCGCTGGCACTGGAAACCCACGCCAACTATCCCGCTTCTCTCAACAAAGCTATCAAGATTGCCAACGCGATGATAGCGCATCGCCATCATTTGGAAGGAGAGCCAGATGCAAACAGAACGCCTGCAACTCGACTTCGCGATGTCACAGTGGGATTTCAGCAACCAGACAGCGCTATCTATGGCTGGACCGATCGAAGCGCCAAGGCGAAAGTCATCTTCGCTGACGAAGTTTTACGGGATCGATTGGAAATGGTTACTCAAGACAACAGCTCGCATGAATACCAGTGTATTGCGTTCATGGCGGCGGCAGTGCTTTTCCATGAATGCGCACACTTGACGTTGCGTTGGAAAAACACCGTCACTCAAGAAAGCTCAGTCGACTGTTGCAGGCGTCCCTGTGCTTTGCATATTTGCACGTTTAAGAGTGTCTGGTTCGCTTTAGATGCAACACAGTGTGCCACAAGTCATTTAAGTGCTATTTGTGGATTGAGACATCTTGAGCGTTCAGTGTAACGACAGAAAAATGTAGCCAAGGTGGACAAGAGTGATGGCCACAACACAGAACACTAGAAGCAAATGTCCATAAATAGGTGTCTCCCGTACATAAGGTGTCCCACATTATTCTGTGTAGATCTAGGCATTGTACCTAGACGTATGTGGTGTACCTAGGATCGTTGTAGAGGGAGGGAGGCGGTCGAGAGGGGCGAGCAAGCGAACGTGGCGCGACGTCACGCGTTCCAGCCTCAAGCACAAGGATTCTTCCAGAGCACGAGCTACTTACGAGCATGAACTACGGCGGCGGCGGTTACGACCACCAGCAGCAGTACGCGCAGCAGCAACAGCAGCAACAGCAGTACGGCGGCCAGCCGCAGGGCTACGACCAGTACAGCCAGCAGCAGCAAGGCTACAGCGGTCAGCAGCAGCCAGGATACGACCAGTATGGGCAGCAAGGCGGGTACGACCAGTACGGCCAGCAGCAGCAGGGCTACGGCCAGCAGGCAGCGCCCGGCATGCAGCCGCAGGAGTGGGACTTCCACGGCAACGAGGCCAAGGACGGTGTGCGCTTCTCGTGGAACAGCTGGCCGTGCACCAAGCTGGAGCAGACACGCTGCGTGATCCCAGTCGGCGCGCTCTACCAACCGCTCAAGCCGATCGAAGGCATCCCTCCGGCGGTCGAGTACGACCCGATCCACTGCAAGTCGTGCTCGGCGGTGCTCAACCCGTTCGTGCAGGTGGACTTCGTGTCGAAGCTCTGGGTGTGTCCGTTCTGCGTGACGCGCAACCACTTCCCTCCCCACTACGCCGAGAACATCACACAGGAGAACCTGCCGGCGGAGCTCATCCCACAGTACACGACGCTCGAGTACGAGCTGCAGAACCGCCAAGCGGGTCCGCCCGTGTTTGTGTTCTGTATTGACACGTGCATCCCTGAAGACGAGCTTGAGGAGTTGAAGGACTCGATCCAGCAGACGCTGAACCAGTTGCCGCCTGATGCGCTCATTGGGCTCATCACCTACGGCACCATGGTGCACGTGCACGAGCTGGGCTTCCCGGAAGTGCCCAAGTCGCACGTGTTCCGCGGCAACAAGGACTTCTCGACGCAGCAAGTGCACGACATGCTCGGTCTGTCGGCGCTGAACCGCGCCAAGACCCCGATCCAGCCAGGTCAACAGCAGCAGCAGCCAGTGAACAACGCCTCGCGCTTCTTGCTGCCCGTGTTCGAGTGCGGTTTCACTCTGGAATCCATCCTGGAAGACCTGCAGAAGGACCCATGGCCCGTGGCAGCAGACCAACGTCCGCAACGATGCACGGGTGTCGCGCTCTCGGTGTGCGTGGGTCTCTTGGAGGCGACGTACCGCGGCCAAGGTGCGCGCATCATGATGTTTGTCGGCGGTCCGCCTACGGTCGGTCCAGGCAGCATCGTCAGTCGCGACCGCAAGGAAGACATTCGTTCGCACACAGACCTACAAAAGGACAACGCGCCGCTGGCGAAGAAGGCTGTGGCGCACTACCAGGAGCTCGCAAACCGATGCGTGAGCTCGAACCACGTGGTTGATATTTTCGCGTGTTCGCTGGACCAGAGTGGCGTGATGGAGATGAAGGCGTGTGTGCAGAAGACCGGTGGCGTGATCGTGCTGGCAGATTCGTTCGGCCAGTCGGTGTTCCGCGAGTCGTTCCGCCGCATGTTCAGCAAGTTCTCGGAGGAAGCCGCGGAGTGCGACAAGGACCATCTGACGATGGCGTTCGCGGCGTCGCTCGAGGTGCTCACGAGTCGCGAGTTCAAGGTCGCAGGCGCGATCGGTCCGTGCGCGGCGCTCAAGCGTCAGGGTGCGGCGCCGAAGAACGTCTCGGACGTGGAGATCGGCATCGGCGGCACGAACACGTGGTCTATGGGTGGTATCGACCCGAACACGACGATCGCGCTCTACTTTGACATCTCGAACCAGACGGCGCTTCCCCCGGGCAAGGGCCGGTACATCCAGCTGATCACCAAGTACCAGCACGCGAGCGGCCGCTACCGCACACGTGTGACGACGATCTGTGGTCCCTGGACGGTGGATCCGAACGACACGACGTCGCTCGGCCGAGGCTTTGACCAGGAGGCCGCGGCCGTGTTGCTGGCGCGTATCGCCGTGCACCGCTCGGAGCAGGGCGAAGAGCAATTGGACATCATGCGGTGGATCGACCGCTCGCTCATCCGCCTGGCCGCGCGCTTCGCAGACTACCGCAAGGACGATCCGTCGAGCTTTCGGCTGTCGCCGGAGTTTGCGATCTTCCCGCAGTTCATGTTCCACCTGCGCCGGTCGCAGTTCCTGACCGTGTTCGGGTACTCGCCCGACGAGAGCTCGTACTACCGCCACTGCCTGCTGCGCGAGAGCACGACGAACTCGCTCGTGATGATCCAGCCGTCGCTGCTGTCGTACTCGTTCAACGGGCCACCCGTGCCTGCGCTGCTGGACGCGGCCAGCGTGCGCTCGGACACGATCCTGCTGCTCGACTCGTTCTTCTACGTCGTGGTGTTCCACGGCGACACGATCGCAGCGTGGCGCGACCAGAAGTTCCACGAGGATCCGGCGCACATCAACTTCAAGAACCTGCTCGAGGCGCCGCAGACCGACGCGCAGCTGATCATGGACTCGCGCTTCCCCGTGCCGCGGTACGTCGTGTGCGACCAGCACAAGAGCCAGTCGCGCTTCCTCATGGCCAAGTTGAACCCGTCGGTCACGCACAACAGCATGGACGGCCAGGGCGAAGTCATTTTCACGGACGATGTGAGTCTCAAGGTGTTCATGGAGCACCTGATGAACCTGGCGGTCAAGTCGTAGAGCAGCAAGAAGCAAGATAGCAGGGAGGAGATTGTCGTTAAGGGACCTCTATAAATGAATACGTTGATGAGACATGCTGTACTGTGGTTTGTTCATGCGGTTGAAAGCAGTTAAACTTTTTTTTTTTCTTGATGCTTCAGCACTTGAGCACTTGAGTGCGTGGACATTTGAAGCAGCTATGCTGGTAAAATGGGGGAAATGCGAGGCATGCACGCAAATCATCAAACCTTGCAAGGTCGCGAGTGTGCACACAGCAAGACGATGGCGCGAATAAATAGCAAAACAGCTTTGTTGGTTTGTCAAGAAGGGAGGACACGCGATGCGCGGTTGCTTTTTGAACGCATGCACGTCGAGGCATCTCCAAAGAGCGCGCTTTGGCATCCGCATGTTGGACAGCGACAGCAACAAGAACAATGCGCAACTGCCATGGGACAAGAGGTGCTGCAGACATCCACGCATTCTTCTCCCACAGCAAGCTGCAAAATCCAGTGCTTTCATATACTGTGGTGCTGTTTGTGTGGGTGCTTGCTCTTTCTGAACTTTGTGGCTCGCAGGGACGATAAGGAAGATGCGCGTGCATGCGGATGATATGTGCGCCATATCATTTTTACGTCAAGCTCAGCAAGTTGCATGCACAAAATATTCACATGCTGCTTCGCATATCATGCGCATTCTGCCTTTCGGATCTGGTTGCTGCACCACACAAACGACACCCAAGGTGTACCCAAATCGATCGTTTCTTCATTCATCCTCGCAAGGAACACAGTACAGCCATGTGAAGAAGAAAAAAAAACCTCGTTTCTCACCCAACGCGGGTAGGTGACGGATTAGGTCAAGAGGACAATGAGTAGGGGTACGCTTCCCCTAGTCCCCCGTGATTTATAACACTTCTCTCTTCGGTTTGGAACCCATTCGATCAAAAATTTCGACTTTTTGGTGTCGCCTGGCTTTTTTTTCAACTGTCACCACTCAGGGGTCGGGGAAACAATCGAACCTAAAAAACCTCACGCTCCACATACTCAACGCGAGTGATTCACCCCATCGTACCGCCCGCAGCCTACCAACCTGCGAACAGCGGCTCTTCCCGAGGTTTTTCAGCCTGTGTACCATTTTGGTTTGTTGCAAAAGCGGTTTCGCCCCCTCGCTCTCGTCCCCTACACAGAAATACAGCCAGCCTGCCCGCAAAGACAGGAAACTCCAGAAGCGCCACTTGGGAGGCGCCAGTTGCGGTTCTTCTCTGCATTTGCGAGCGCCACTAGCCGAGTTGCGCGTTACGTGAGGGCCATGTACAAGCAGCCGCTGGAGCAGGGCGGCGAGCCCGACGACTACGGGCTCTACGCCACGCCGTCCGCCATGGAGGCCGAGATCTCGCGCCGCGGCAACGATGTGCGTGTGATCGAGGGCCGTCCCGCCGTTCCCCAGCAAGGGTATGTGGATCCGCGCGCTCCCCCGCAGCCGCCCGTCAACATGTCGGAGGCCGTGGGCGTCGGCGGCATGCGCGACAACATCATCTCGGTGCACGGCTACATGCACAAGCAGGGCAAGCGCACGATCAAGGGTCCGATCCACAAGAGCTGGAAGCGTCGTTACTTTGGTGCGTGCTCTTGGTTTATTGTGCGGGTTCGGTTGTGTGGTAGATGACGTCTCCTTATTTTTTCATTTTTGTGTGTACAACAGCTTTGGAGAAGGCCAAGATTTACTACTTCCACAGCCACTTGGAGTGCCGTCAGTACTTCACGACGCGTAACGCGGATTTGGTGGTCGGCGCCGTCGAGCTCAAGGACGCGCTCCAGCTGCGTCCGTGCGCGCGTCTGGATCTGCCGCACAAGGGGTTCGAGGTGCACACGAAGCGTCGTGTCTGGGTGCTGTGTCCTGAGACCGACGACGAGTACCGCATGTGGTTCCAGGGCGTCGAGCGCGCCATCGTCGCGAACGGCGCAGGCAACATCATTGAACGCAAGCTCCCGAACGTGCGAAAGTACCACATGAAGGGTATCGCGACGTACCGCATCCTGTACTTCCTGTTCCTGATTTCTGGCATCGTCGAGATTCTTGGGCTCCTCTTCTGGTTTGTGATCGGTCTTGAGCCCTGTGACTCGTCGCGACCGGCTGTCGACTGTGACACGATCACCAGTACCTCCCTCGTGAAGCTCCGATGTTCGGCTTCGCCGTTGAGTGGATGGTTCACGCCACCAAACTGGTACTTGGAGCTCGCTGGCGTCGACAACGTGCTGTGCTTCCACAACCCTCCGATCCCACAGTGGGCGTCGTTCTTCGCGCTCGTGTTTGCTGAAGTCTTGAGTTTCATCCTCGCGTTGTTCTACTACCTCGGTATGTGGAAGCCAGTGCGTCGAGGTGCTCACTACTTTGATGAGTTTGAACCAAAGGTACCTGACGAGTTGTGGCCAAAGGTCGATGTGTTCTTGTGCCACTACTCGGAGCCTGCGGAAGAAACCATTGATACGTTGATGGCGTGCATGAACATGCAGTACCCTCCTCACTTGCTTCAGATCTACGTGTTGGACGATGGTTACTGCAAGGCCAAGTGGCAGAAAGGAAACCCGGTGCCAACCGTCGAGTTGAACAAGGGCATCTTGGAGACTGCTGGTGATCTTCGTCAGGAAGTGGCTCAGTTCATGTACGACCGTGTGTGCGACCCGAACGAAGAGATGGAAGTGTACGCGTGGCGCAAGCTTCACTCGTCTGCGAACCTGCCTTCGGCGTCTCGTCCAAAGGTCGTGAACCGAGTTGATTGCGCTGCTGGTTCGTTCCGTGATGACTACCGCTACCCGGGCTTGCCTCACGTGACGTTCATCGGCCGTGTCAAGCCAGATCCGCACTACTCCAAGGCCGGTAACATCAACAACTGTCTGTACAACGAAGGAGCTAGTGGCCGCTACCTGATCATTCTGGATACGGATATGCAGCCTCACCCAAAGTTCATTTTGGCTACCTTGCCGTTCTTCTTTGACGATGAAGATCGCCAGGACAAGAACAAGTACGCGTGCTGCACTCCTGGTTGCAACAGGATTGCCAAGCTTTGCTGTGCGTCGTGCAAGATCGCTGGTGTCCCAGAAGAACAAATCAGTTACTGCTCGAAGGAATGCTTTGAAAACGCGATGCACGCGCAAAGTGCGTTGCATCGTCGCCAGGTGAACGGCACTGTCAGCGACACTCGTAACTCGAAGAAGGAGTTGCGCTGCATGACGTGTGACTCGAAGCTTGGGAAGAGCGGCGAATGCCGCAAGTGCAGCACTGGAAAGGGAGGCGAAGACGAGGACGTGTCGTCGCTCCACTCGTACTCGGACGACGTTCGCCACAACGCGGTGGCCTTTGTCCAGACTCCGCAGTACTTCCGTGACTGCATTCAATTACAAATTGGCGACCCGCTTGGACATCGTAACGCGACGTTCTACGATGCCATCCAGACTGGTCAAGATGGTTACGACTGCTCGTCTTTCGCTGGTACGAACGCTATGTTCCGTCGCGAGGCGTTGGACTCGATTGGTGGTATCCAGTACGGTAGTTTGACGGAAGATTGCTACACTGGTCAGCAATTGTGTGCTATGGGCTGGAAGGCGCAGTACTTCCGCAAAGATTTCGAAGGTGAACCGTCTGAACGCATTCGCTTGGCTGAAGGTTTGATTCCTGACTCTGTGGCTGGCTCGCTCGCTCAACGTAAGCGTTGGGCGAAGGGCAACTTCCAAATTTTCCTTATGAACAAGAAGAAGAAATACATTGACCCAGAGTGGAAGATGCCCGAAGTCCAGGTGCCATCGTACCACAAGCCAAACAACTTCATGCGTCGCGTGTTCTATGTGAACGGCACGCTGTACCCGTTGGGCTCGATCTCGGCCATCATGTTTTACTACATCACGATCTACTTCCTCTTCTCGGGATACGCGCCGATCTACATGGCCAACATGCGTCTGCTCATCGCGTTGGTGCCGAAGCTCATCATCCAGGGTCTGCTCTCTGCGTTGAGTAACCGCAGTGTCGAAAACAACGACGTCGTGCGTTCCCAGGAAGTGTGGTTCGCGTACGCGTTCACGAACTGCAGTGCTATCCTTGAAGCTCTCTGGTGGAAGCTGACTGGTCGCGAGCCACAGTGGTTCAACACCGGTGGTGCTTCGCGTGGTTCTATTTCGGAGTTGCCTAATGTGGTGATCTTCCTCGCCAACGTTGTCGGTGTGATATGGGCGATTGTGCGCTTCTTGGCTGGCTACAACAGCATTCAGACTGCCCACGGCGCGTCGTTGCTGTTTGCGAGTTTGCTGATGGGTCTGTTCCTCGCGTACAAGTTGGGTCCGAGCGTGCGCATGAGCATCCAGGAGTACTTTGGCTGGAGCTACCAGAGTCTGATGGACCAGGGCAACTTCATGGGCTCGACGTCGATCGCCTTCGGTCTCGTGTTCATCGTGTTCTGGGTCTACATCGAGGAGCCGTCGTCCAATCCATTTTAAGTTCCTGTTGCTTTGAAAGAGAGAGAGAGAGAAGACTGGATGCAGGCACCCACAGATTGAGGCTGTGGTGAGGCTGCATACATTACACATTCGTGAATTTGGTTGCAATATTTCTTACTTACATTCCAATTTGTATTTGTATTTGCTGGCAACTGTGTTCATTTTTTTCTTTTTGCTCAGCTTTGTGCTGAACCAAACCGAAAACAAAAACGGAAACTTTTGCATTCAGCACGGCTTGAACTACCTCAAGCGACGAAAAAGACACCAACATGGTATCACTCAAAAAATCGACGCATTCCGCTTGGGAGACGATCACCTTCAGAATCAAGTTGACTTTTTTTTCCTCACTGACCAAGCATTAGTAGTTTAGCACAGGCTCGTCGCGAGGAACATCTGCCATGCAGCACTGGATGAACGAATTGCATTCGACTCGCGCAAGCAGTCGGATGATTTTTACAAGTTTGCAAGTCGTCGGATGGTTTTCAGCAGATTGAAAAACGAGAGGTTTTTCAACTTCACGGAGAACATCCCAAAACCCGAGTATTCTTTCTTTGTGTCCGATCGCGGTGCCAGAAGCTCCATGGCGAACACCACAAACGTTTGATCCGTGAGGTCTTGTGTCCCAAGCCTGGACAGGCGTTTGACGTCTGGAGGAGACGAACTCGACGCTGTCACCATCGCAGACACTGCCTGATAGTTCCACTCAAATTTCAGCTTGTAGCTCATTTGGCGCTGACATCTTGAAACCACAGAATAACCTTATGCTCAACTCGCGGCACGATGGCAATGTCGAGACTTGTTGCCCTGCTCAGTTGAGCTCCGAGTTGGCTCCAATGAGACAGTTGTGGTTAAGATCAAAACTACTAGCAGTGATCGGCAGCACACTTGGCAATTAGATCTCGCTTTCTTCCTAGCAAAGATTCTTCATACTTCATACGATCATCTTGGTTGACAACCAAAGTGAGATGCGTGTGCATTTGCCCGTGCAAATGGCGGCACTGTTCTCATGCAATGACGACGCAGCAGATCTTGGTCGTGTACTGTGACTTAATTCGCGATTCCCACGATCTCATCGAGTCACATGCCTCACATGAGCACGTTGGCTCACGCTTCACCGCTTGCAACAATCGACCCGTCGGTCCATCACGTCCGTGACAATCGAACGCTACATCAAGACATCATCTAATCTCCCATAAGACCGCGAACTGAGATTGGAAAGTAGATAAAGAGATACTCAAAGTGACTGGTTTCAACGTTGGGATCTACGATTCTTCATTTGCCATGTTTGAGACACAGTCGTTGAATTTTGTGGCGCTGCATCCGAATTTTCGTCGACGCTGCGTGCACTTGCTGGATGGTGGCTTCTCGTGGTGAAGATGACGCAACTCATCCAATGCTCATGCGTGACACAAGAAGGACTCGTTGGTGAGCGCGTGATACCCACCATGTCATCTGCTGTCTTCATGTGGTCGATGCCTCGCACAGGAGACCCGACGCTTCATGAAAAGATACTTTTTTTTCAGTTGAAGTGTCCAGTTAGCTACTGCAACACTCAAAAGTAAAAAAGTGCGTCATTTATATTATAGTGGTGAGTAGTTTTGCGTGTAAAGGTAGTGTGAGTGATGCTCAAAATACAGTTTGAGCTTCAGTTCTGAATTTTGGATTGCCAGCTCGTTTTTTCTTCCATCGTTCTGGTTCGCAGTGTATTCTCTCATTGTTCAGCACATATTTAAAGGATAACTGATGCAAAAAAAACAAACAATCGGAAACCACTGCGCGACGAATGATCCTGAGAGGGGTTTCCGAATTGAAATTTCCTCTCCTCTGCGTCTTGCCCAGCAGATTTTCTGCTCGAGCGCTGCCCGTTCCTTCATTCGTTGAAAAAGATCCATCCATTCTTTCCCCTTTTACCAGCAACAGGTCGGTCAACAAGATTGAGAATCCTCGCTTGTGTGAGACTCATTGTTGCGCTGGAAAAACGTGAGCAGATGCGGCTTGTAGACCATTTCCTTGTTTTGTTTGTTTTTATTTTTTCCCAACTCAGGTTCGCAAGCCGCTTGTCGTGTTGACACGAACCCATTTGTCAAATTGCAGACAATCAAACAAACGCCATCCACTCTCTGCACTGCGCTCAAGCCACACCCAAATATCCAACCAAGCCATGTGAGTGACAGATGCCGTCAATTGGCAAATAAATCATGTCGTTCGGCCAGAGGGTTCACAACTGTGAGTGTGTGGTTCTCATCCTCAGACAGCACCCAAGTGTACCCACTGTGAAGGTTGTGGACTTGTGGCTTGAGCAGGGGGTGCAGGTTGCAGTGATAGATGATATGAAAATCACTTGGTTTTAGTATACTTGAGACTGATATGGTGCAGCCTGTGTGTTTGTGTGGCTTGACAAGAGAGACAGCCTTCAGACAGGGTGGGGAGGGGTCCAAGTGCACACAACTCGACGGTAATTTGTACCCACTCTGTCCTCTCAACAAGAAAGAGAAAGAGAGAGAGATAGAAACGCGGCGATAAAATCCCCAGCCCTATCCATTGATCATATGGACAGTGACATCGTCCGCTTACAAACTTCAAGATACGGCGGATCAGCGAGTAGGTGTACGCTCCCAACTCACTTGCTCGTCTTGAAAAAACCTCAAAATGCACCTACCCGCGACTGTTCCCCTTTTCCACCGAGGTCACTTTTTTCATCGCCATCCAAACTTCTTTTCACACACACACACACGAGTGCACTGGCTGCTTTGCCGACTTTTTTCACGAAGAGGAAGAAGAAGAGCCAGCCTTTCCGTCCACTCTTGCCCTCTCTAGCGATCGAGGGGCTAGGGGTAATTGTTGCTGCGCTCGTCCGCTCCCCTCTGTTTCCTTCCTCTCTTGAAACAGTCTTTGTGTTGCCTCGCGGTCTTGCCCACTGAGTCTCCCCATACAAACCAAGGCGGTTAGAAAAGAAACTTCCCACAAAGGCAAAGAGGCTTTTGGCGGGTCGCCCTCATTTCGAGAGACTCGCGAGCGCAGACAACGGACGAACAGGCGACTAGCACGTAAGATGCCTGCGCTCTCTCTGTATGCCTCTCTCTCTCTCTCTCTCTCTGTATATGGATGCCTCACATCGTACTCACATTCGCTGTATGCCTCTAGTTCGTACGTACTACCAACGCCGACTTGTCGTAGGCTCGCGCGCGCGTCATGTTTGGGCGGAATGACAAGAAGGCGCCGCTAGGCGCGCAGCAGGACGAGGAGTACGAGCTCCACTCGACGCCCGCGGCCAGCGAGGCATTCGTGTCGCGGCCCTCGGGTGCGCCCGAGGCGTTCATCTCGCGCCCGTCGACCCAGGAAGCCGAGATCGTGCGTCGCGGAGCTGGCGGAGGCGCGTACCAAGTCGAGGAAGGACGACCAGTGCCGCAGTCGGGCTACCATGACCCACGCGGACCCCCCGAGCCGGCGGCCGATGTGACCAACGCAGCCGGCGGCCGTGTGTCGACGCAAAAGGACAACATCATCTCGGTGCACGGCTACCTGCACAAGCAGGGCAAGCGCACGATCAAGGGGCCGATGCATAAGAGCTGGAAGCGACGTTACTTTGGTGCGTCTGTACTTGGTGTTTATTTTGGAGGAGAGTAAAGCGCGCGTAGCTGACTTTTTGTTTTTGTTTTTTTTCTTCTTTCTGTTACAGCTTTGGAGAAGGCCAAGATCTTCTACTTCCACAGCCACTTGGAGTGCCGTCAGTACTTTACGACGCGTAACCCAGACCTTGTCGTCGGTGCGATTGAGTTGAAGGAAGCGCTTCAGCTGCGTCCGTGTGCGCGTCTGGATCTTCCGCACAAGGGTTTCGAGATCACGACCAAGCGTCGTATCTGGGTACTGTGTCCTGAGACCGACGACGAGTACCGACTCTGGTTCGAGGGCGTTGAAGAAGCCATCGTCGCGTGCGGCGCGGGCAACATCATTGAACGCAAGCTCCCGAATGTGCGCAAGTACTACATGAAGGGCATCACGACGTACCGCACGCTGTACTTGCTGTTCATCATCACGGGTATCGCGGAGTTACTCGGGCTAGTGTTCTGGTTCGTCGTCGGGCTACAGCCGTGCGACTCATCGAATCGGGATCTGGATTGTGAGTCCGTGTACAACGCCACCCCGAACGAGCTCACGTGCCGTGGCACTCCGTTCAGTGGTTGGTTTACGCCGCCATCGTGGTACATGTCCTTCGCGGGCGTGGACGATGTGGTGTGTTTCCATGACCCACCAATCGCGCAGTGGGTGTCGTACTTTGCGATGATCTTCGCGGAGCTGCTCACGTTCTTCCTCGGCATCTTTTACTACCTCGGTATGTGGAAGCCAGTGCGTCGAGGTGCTCACTACTTTGATGAGTTTGAACCCAGAGTGCCTGATGAGTTGTGGCCAAAGGTCGATGTGTTCTTGTGCCACTACTCGGAGCCTGCGGAAGAAACCATTGATACGTTGATGGCGTGCATGAACTTGCAGTACCCTCCTCACTTGCTTCAGATCTACGTGCTGGACGATGGCTACTGCACGACGAAGTGGACGAAGGGCAACCCAATTCCAGCTATCGAACTCAACAAGGACGTTCTTGAGAAGTCGGGCGATCTTCGTCAGGAAGTGGCTCAGTTCATGTACGACCGTGTGTGCGACCCGAACGAAGAGATGGAAGTGTACGCGTGGCGCAAGCTTCACTCGTCTGCGAACTTGCCATCGCCATCTCGTCCAAAGGTTGTTCTCCGAGCGGACTGTGCGGTCGGCTCGTTCCGTGATGACTACCGCTACCCGGGCTTGCCTCACGTGACGTTCATCGGCCGTGTCAAGCCGGAGAAGCACTTCTCGAAGGCTGGCAACATCAACAACGCTTTGTACAACGAAGGCTCGAACGGCCGCTACCTTGTTGTCCTTGACTCTGACATGCAACCGCACCCGAAGTTCATCTTGGCTACCTTGCCGTTCTTCTTCGATGACGAAGACCGTCAGTTCAAGAACAAGTACGCGTGCTGCACAACGGGGTGCAAGAACGTCGCGAAGATGTGCTGTGCGTCGTGCAAGATCGCTGGTGTCCCTGAGGAACGTATCAGCTACTGCTCGAAGGAATGCTTTGAAAATGCGATGCACGTTCAGAGCGACTTGCACCGTCGCCAAGTTAACGGCACGGTGAGTGACACGCGTGCCACGAAGCGCGACTTGCGCTGCGTGAACTGTGACGCGAAGCTCGGAAAGAACGATGTGTGCCGCAAGTGCAACACTGTCAACAACACGGTTGATGACGACGTGTCGATCTTGCACACGTACTCGGATGACGTCCGCGACAATGCCGTGGCGTTTGTGCAAACGCCTCAGTACTTCCGTGATTGTGCTCAGTTGCAGATTGGCGACCCACTTGGGCACCGTAACTCGACGTTCTACGATGCGATCCAGACTGGTCAAGATGGTTATGATTGTGCTGCGTTTGCCGGCACCAATGCGCTCATTCGTCGTGAAGCTCTGGACTCGATCTCTGGTATTCAATACGGTAGTTTGACGGAAGACTGCTACACTGGTCAGAAGTTGTGTTCGATGGGCTGGAAAGGACTGTACTTCCGCAAGGATTTTGAAGGTGAAGCTCAGGAACGTATTCGTTTGGCGGAAGGTTTGGTTCCAGACTCGGTCGCTGCCGCGATGGCACAGCGCCGACGATGGGCCAAGGGTAACTTCCAGACGTTGTTGATGAAGAAGAACGCACGCAAGCACATTGACCCAGAGTGGAAGCGTCCGCATGTCGCGATTCCGAAGTACCGCAAGCCCAACAACTTCATGCGTCGTGTGTTCTACTTCAACTCGACGATGTACCCTGTGGGCTCGATCTCGGTCATTTTGTTTTACTACATCACGATCTACTTCTTGTACACCGGGTACGCGCCAATCTACTTGTCGGGTCTTCGTCTGTTGATCGCGTTGGTGCCAAAGATCATCATCCAAGGCATGCTCTCAGCGTTGTGCAACCGTGGCGTCGAAAACATCGATGTCGTGCGTTCGCAGGAGTCGTGGTTCGTGTATGCGTTCACGAACTGCTCGGCGATGTTTGCTGCGCTGTGGTGGAAGCTCACGGGCAAGAAGACCAAGTGGGTCAACAAGCGCGATGCGACGCGTGGTTCGTTTGCCGAGTTGCCAAACGTGTTGGTGTTTTTCGGCACTGTGTTCGGCATCGTGTGGGCGATGGTGCGCTACATGGTGGCGTACTACAACCGCGTGTACTCGCATGGTGACTCGATGCTGTGCGCTGCGGTGCTCATGGGTCTCTTCATCGCGTTCAAGTTGGGTGCGAGTGTGCGTATGAGCATCCAGGAATACTTTGGCTGGAGCTACCAGAGTCTGATGGACCAGGGCAACTTCATGGGCTCGTCGTCGCTCGCCGTCGGCATCGTGTTTGTCGTGTTGTGGGTCTACATCGAGAAGCCCGCTTCGTACTAAGCAGCGTTGCCTTTTTTTTCCGAGAGCGTTTATGCCACCAACCACATCCAGTCAGTTCCTCGTCTCTAGTCGTTTGCCTCGTACAGGACTCGTGTTTGCGACTTGCTTCTATGATGACGAAGAGACCCAGAGAGAGAGAGAGAGAGACCGTGATGTTCGCGCTGCTACTGCTACTTTGCTACTTCATTTTAACCTTCATTAATATATGGATGTATAGTGCTCCATGCTTTTTGAGTGGTGGTTGGCTTTGCTTTTTCATTTGAGGATCGTCCCGTCGGCACTCACATCATAGCGCTTCAATGAGTGGCGGGCTGTTTGCCGCGCACAATGCGCTGATCGGCCACGCCGTGCGGGTCGAGACGACGGATCTGACGTTCACGTGCGGCGTGCTCTACTGCATCGACCCCGAGAGCGACAGCGTCGTGCTTTTGAACAAGCGAGAAGCGAAAGAGAACGACGGCAAAGAGAAGCCGTGGAGCGTCAAGATCTTCATGGGCCACAGCGTCACGGCCATCCGTGCACGGAGCAACGAGGACTACGAGAGTGGCGCAGTGGTGCCTGAGTCACTAGAGAGCATTCGCCAGAGCCTGCAAGCGGATCTCCCTGCTGTTGTGGATGATGGCGACCAAGAAGCGCTTGAAGCGCGACGCGGCGCACTCTGCGCTCTTTTAACGAAGGTGCGTCACGTCGTGTATACAATGCGCCTTTGTATGGGCTAATCACGTCACATGCTGGTCTCTTGTGTAGAGCTTTATCCCATGGGAATCAGTGGCACCCGCCAACGGCAAAGTACCACATATCCGGGTGTTTAACGGCGCGGCGTGCGTGCGACCGCCATTCACGGCGGCGGCCATCGAGTGCGCGAACGCGCAGATCCTCGCGCGGCTGCAGCAGCTGCTCCCGCAGTTGTGAATAATTGGAGAGGGTGCTGGTGGGAATTGAGCCGTTGCGGCCCCATTCACGCCACCAGCGTTGGAGAAATTACGTAGGGCAAATCTCGTGATCGCGATTCACCACCGAGAGGGAAACGCGAGTCATCTCCCTCGATCGAGTGCCTTACTGGAGGCCTACCCTTTTTTACCCAAGCAGAACGCTCAGAATCACCCACAGTGTACCTCAACTTTACCATAACAGTCCGTGTGGGACGCTTTTGCAGAACTGTTCGATGCCGCTCTTTCAATTTGACAAGATGCTGGGTTTTCGGGGATGAGGATGCAGCCGCCTTGGGGCCAAATGAGCAGCCGATTCGAGCCTCACGCTCTGAGGACGCTGTTGGATATGAGAGTGCGCTGTTGCTGCTTGCGCTGCCATCTTTCACGCCCTCATTATACAGTTTTCCTCACCAAGCGACTTCAAGACACTCGGAGCACACCTCAGTATGCCTGGACAAGACGTCTGACACCAGGTCGTCGCCGAAGAGCGTGTGTTCGTAGTCCCAATTTTCCCACCGGACCAAGCACCACCCAAGCATCCCCGAGACCTCGCAATGATAGATCGCATGAGCAAGATGGACCAGAGCATGTCTTCTCCTCAATTCTCTATGCAGCAGCAGCGTGGTCTCGATCACGAGAAGGACGTTCACGAAGTGCATGTGGTGCAGCCCAACTGCCATTGCGGACCCAGGAACCGTCCTAAGCGACCCGTAAGCAGCTGTGTGTGTGTGTGTGTGTGTGTGATTGTGTGCAGTTCGTAGCTGTTGGTTGTTACATGAGTGCTTTGATGTGAGTTGTGCAGTAAAATCGAATGCAAATGAAGTGCATTGTGTGCATATCATAACAGAAAGGAAAAAAAAAGCGTTTGGAATGTTCGCTGAGCAGAGCAAATTCGGAAATGAACCGAACGGAAAGAGTCTCGTTGCAGGCAGATTTCTCGTATTTTTGACAATTTGAATATTTTCAGCTGGTGCTTGCGGGATCGGATATCCCTCATTTGCTGTGTTCATAAGATCGTCATGCTCTTATAAAGAAGAGGTCCAGTATTTCGTTAAATTCACAACAATCACCTGTACATCATTAACCTCTCTATTACTAAAACACTCGAAATTATACATCTTTTGTTTACTATATCCATCTAATCAACATAAAGAGGTGATACTATTATGAAAGGTTGACTGCAAATCTGAGTCGGAGTGCACCCACACACAGCGGGACGTTGCTTCTCAGCTGCTGCCAGCGACATCAGATTCCGAAAATGGCGGCGAGCGGCACCGCGCAGCAGCTCCTTCCGCGCTTCGTGACGCGTCTGCACGTCGTCCTCCGCTACGCGGCGCCGTCGTTCGCGTCTCTGGACCACGTGCTGCGCGCGATCAACACATTCGTAGACGACTCGGGCCGCTGGACGATCGTGACAGCGGCCGCGAAAGGGTTCGTGCACCTGCTCGACTACCTCGCGGCGCATCAGGAACCGCACATGGATCGCCACTACCGCAATGCGCTGTTCACGAAAGGGATGATCCAAGTCGCGCTGAGTGGCGATCTGGATGTAGCCAAATGGCTCCATGCGTACTGTCCCGATGCTGTGGTCACGATGGCGCTCGCGATCGCGGCGTTCAAGGGTCATCTGCACATCCTGCAGTGGCTGCATGCGCACCACAAGCGCCTCGTGTGGAGTCTCATTGAGATGGACGGCGCGGTCGAGCGCAACCACTTTGACGTTGTCAAATGGCTCCACGAGCACACGAACGTGCAGACGACGGCCATCTTTTCGCGCAACGGTCGCCAGTATGGTCGCACGGCGTTGGACTTCGCGGCGCGCAATGGGAATCTCAAGATGCTGCAGTGGCTGTATGACCAGGAATACAAAGGCGGTGCATACGCCGTGGAGCTGGCGGCAGAGAACGGTCACTTGGAGACGCTCTCGTGGCTGCTCGAGCATCGGCCGCATCCGCAGACGCGCTTCGCTGTGGCGTTGGAGCGCGCTGCCGCGAAGGGTCATCTCGATATCGTCAAGCGGCTTCATACGTGTTTCGATGGACCGTGCAGCCGCATGGCGATGGAAAGTGCCGCGAAAGGCGGGCACTTGGAACTCGTGGAGTGGTTGCATGAGCATCGTGGTCAAGACGATGCATGCACCGTCGAAGCGATGAACCACGCCGCGGCGGCCGGCCACCTCGCGACGGTCCAGTGGCTGCATGCAAACAGAACAGAAGGATGCACGGTTAAAGCCATGGATGAAGCGGCATCGAGTGGCCACTTCGATGTTGTCCAGTGGCTTCACTGCAATCGCGCGGAAGGATGCACTACCAAGGCGATGGATCTAACTGCACGAAACGGCCATCTGAATGTGCTGCAATGGCTTCATGACAATCGATCGGAGGGATGCACAACCGACGCCATGGACTTTGCCGCGATGGATGGTCATCTGGAGATCGTACAGTGGCTGCACGAGAACCGAAGCGAAGGTTGCACTGCTACCGCGATGGACAAGGCTTCGGCAGACGGCCATTTGGATGTCGTACAGTTCTTACACACTCACCGAGCCGAAGGCTGCACGACAGCAGCCATGGACAAAGCCGCAATGAACGGGCATCTGGAGATCGTACAGTGGCTTCATGCGAATCGGCGCGAAGGCTGCACGAGCGCAGCGATGGACGGCGCTGCAGAGAACGGATTCATCCACATCCTCGAGTGGCTGCACGTGCATCGTCGCGAAGGCTGCAGCGTGGACGCAATGGACGAAGCTGCACGTCGGGGCCATCTCAAGGTCGTGCAGTGGCTGCACGCGAATCGAAGAGAAGGCTGCACGACCAAGGCCATGGACAACGCGATCGGCCGCGGCGACCTGGACATGGTGCTGCTTCTGCACTCCCACCGCAGCGAAGGCTGCACTCTGCGTGGCGCGAAAGCCGCGGCCGAAAACAACCAGCTGGACACGCTCGCGTGGGTCTACGAGAACTACCCGGACCGCGTCGATCTCGCGGCTATCCGTGTGCTGGCCGAGTACGACCGTCGAGGTCCCACGACCACGGGCGGGAACCACTTGTACCTCCGCGAGTGGCTCAAGAGCAGGGGGCTGTAGCTTGTGTATTAATATGTGGTAGTATGCACGACGAGGTGCATCGTTCTGCCTTCGCTGCTCTACCTGTCCATACATTGCCTTGTTTGTTTATCACTCTGCCAATTGCATTGCATCGTTCTACCCAAAAAGGCACATATTATTCGTTTGTACCGTTTATGTATGCGTTCTATACTCTGCTTCAGTTGTATGGATCTTGAAGAGTCACTTGCATCATGTGCATCGGCTCCACAGAAGCAGAAAGATGCAACGAGTGGCGGTCTGTTGGAGTTCCCAATGGAGGATGATCCGCGATGGCGAAGGTTCCGCGTCGACGACGACACGTCGCTCTCGTACGCGATTCTCACGCACGACGCACTTGATGAGCCCATGCCCAGCAATTCGTCACCTACCTGGAGGGCAACCTCATCGTCTAAATCCAGACAACACTATGTCCACGAGGACAACAACAAGGAGGAGGACACGCCACCAAGCACCACCACGACGTCGTTCCGCCTCACAGTGTTTCTCGACGCGTTCCAGCAACTCGAGACACTCGAGAGCTTCTTTCGACCGTTCCTCGTGCATTTCCCACGCGGCAAGATCCTGCTGTGCGGGTTTCCCAGCAAAACACGACACTCCACGATCTGGACGAGCGAACGATTCGCTCAGGTGTATGCAGACTTGCTCGTGTACCTCATGGACACGACGCGCGAGTGGCTCGTGCAGCCCAAGATCGGGACCATCGGTGACGTGCCGCAGTAC
This sequence comes from Globisporangium splendens, assembly GCA_006386115.1. Classification (NCBI taxonomy): domain Eukaryota; phylum Oomycota; class Peronosporomycetes; order Pythiales; family Pythiaceae; genus Globisporangium; species Globisporangium splendens. The sequence continues at coordinate 1,065,655 of VFIW01000003.1, forward strand.
GTGGTCGTGTTTGGCACAGGCGCACAGGCTGCGCTGCGGTTGCTCACGATCGAGATCCCGTTGCGCATGGCGAAGCAATCGCGACTCGGCGTGCTCCTGCGCGCGCAACGCGGCGTCGTGCTCATTAACGGACTCATTAACCCACGCGACGACGAAGTCCGGCATCGTCTGCACCATTTGCAGCGAGTTTTCAGCAGCAACAGCAGCTCTGAGGCGCTGACTCGCATCGAGATCCACGAAGCACTGCTCGCAAATCTGTTCAGCGAGTATTACTTGACCCAAGTCGCGCCGAGTCGTCAGGCAGCCATGGAGACGTTCTTCCAGACCCGAAGGTCTCAATTCGTGCAAGGCCGCAACCTGGCGTTGCTTCGGCTGCTGTTGCGTGGGAGCATCAAATCCTCCAAGGACGACTTGCGCGATGCGCCACGCAACCTGAGCACCTTTGTGGTGGCACCGTTTGCGCTTGTGGTCGTGCATGGCGCACACAATGCGCTCGTCCCGGCGTCACAAGCCGAGCTACTGTGTCGAGAGTTCCCGCAAACCAGTATGACGCCAAGCCTACAAGCATGCTTGGGCTCAACTATGGACAATTCGGTGGAGTCAAATGTCCCCCAGATCCACGTTGCGTGGCTCAAAAGCGGCCACGAGGTGCTCCAAGAACGATTGCGCTTCATTTACGACCTGTTTCGCCAATTGGTGCTGCTTGCCACCCCAGAGTCGCCACAAATACCACCGTCTGAGCCTGTTGCAGCAAAAGCAGCAGCAAGCGAAACTCGTGGGTCAGTCACAAGAGCACCGACAGCGACCACACAAGGTGATACGACGACATTGACCCCTCGTGACGTTGACAACGTACCAGACAACCTAAACACCGAACTTGATCCAACTGAACCCGATTCTCCAACAAGCAACATGCATTTAGAGGCAAAAAACGATGCTGCGTCGCGCGTGAAGGAACTGCTAGCCCAACACGGACTCAAGTGGATCCAGCAGGAGCTCTACGACCGCGGACTCGAAGGTTCCGGGACAACAGCAGCGATTCTACAGCGCTTCCAGCACGCGCTCGAACAAGAAGACGCACAAGCACGCGCGCAGCAAGCTCAGAAACGCCTTCAGGCTGCCAAGCTGAAAAAACTAGAGGCACAATGACGAGAGCGACAGCGAGAGGAACTGGAACAGCAGCTTCGCGAGAAAGGAGCCCAGCTGCGCATCCAACGCAAGGAGCAAGGGGCGCAGAAGGCGCTTTTCGTGCAGATGGAGGCGCAAAAGAACGCACAGGTGCGCATGGCGCTCGAGCACGAGCTCATGGCGCTGGAGGACGTGTTGTCGCAGAAGTATGAAGAGCAAATGTACCTCGAGGAAGAGCGCATGGACCGGAATCTAGCGATGGTCCAGCAAGTCGAGGAGATCGAGGCTGAGCGAGTGGAAAAAGACCGCGAAGCGTACCAGGTGCAGCTTCAGCGTGACCGACTCGAGGCGCAGCACGCGAAGCGGGAAGAGCTCAAACAATTCCAGAAGGCGTTCGAGCAGAACGAGTTGGTCTCGAGTCCAGTGGAGGCGTACATGCTGGACATCTCGCCCACTTATGACCACTTTGACGACGTCGCATCGGGTGGACGCACGCTCGCGAAGGATCTGGTGCACTTCTACGAGCTCAAGAGCTCCCAGAAGGACGAATCGGCCGAGAAACGACGTGAATTCGACAAACTAAAGCAACTGGTGGCCACTAAGGAGCTCGAGTTGTGCAACCTCGAGCGCGTAATCATTAAAGCCAAGTCCACGGGCATGATCGCCAAGGCCGGGCTCGGCACCGTGCGTATCGTGTCCATTTCCCAAGACGAATTCCAGGCGCTGAATCGCGAGCAGGACGACAAGCGCGACGAACTGGCGAGGCTGCAGCAGAATGTGAACCTGCAGACCCAAGAGCTCACGTGGAAGGACCAGTTGCTCCAGCGGCTGAGCGAGTTGATCAAGCGTAATGAGGGGTTCCGCGATGAGATGCTGACGAAACTCGTGTTGAGTCTCGAACGTGGCAACGAAATGGTGCTGAGCTTGCGTGAAGAGGGCGAAACCCTCTTTGAGCAGCGTGAGGACAACACGAAGACAGGAAAACGCCTGACGCTCCGGTTGCACGCTCTTCAGGCTGAACGACAGAGTGCTGCCGCCAGCTCAACCGAGTACTTCGACACGCGACTGCGCATCGAAGGCACGACGCAGCGCGTGCTTCGGCACGTGCTGATTCGCGAAATGGATGCCGAAATCAACGATTTGGAGAAGAAACTGCTCATCGTCGAGTCCCAGGAGCTGCACTTGAAAGCCCAGCTGAAGGCAAACAACGCTAAAATGAACGAGGTCGCGGCGCAGACGTTCGTCGTCGAGAAAAGCTTAACGGGGCTACAGGAAGCGATCAAAGCGAAGGACGCCAAGCAGGAAGGTCAGAGCTCCAGTAACAGTGGCCACCAGCCTCAAGAGGAAGCCCAGACGGATCTCGCCGAGCATGTGCGCCGCAAGCGCCATGCGGACCGGTCCGACGAAGAAAAAAGTGGCTCACGCTCGACTTCCGCGTCAATTTCGCGCATTACTACAAATGCATTGACCCTGAAGAAGTCGAGATCATCGGCAAAGATCCCGCGTACCAGCACTGTCCGCTTACAAAAGTGCAAATCGAGCGGTTGCTGATGCTTCCAGCGCGCAATTGTCTCGCGATGGCGTTTTTCAAAGCTCCCGAAGAGCTCGAAGCGCATTTTTTGTTGCGGAAATACACATTTGGCGACGGCGAAGACCATTTTGCGCGTCTCGACCGCGATTTTGTGCTCAAGTCGTCGCCAGGTAGCGATCTTGACTGTGCGTCAAAGTCCATTGTGACGCGCCAACTCGGCGATCTCGCGTCAGCTGTCGAAGAAGTGAGTGGCAATGGGAAAAGCAAACACGCTAAGTCGTCATCACAGGTCCCGAGGGGAAATTACGCGCTGCTGGATGAAAATGCGCCGCCGATACAGCTTTTGAGCGCTTCGCAATGCCAACTGCACCCGCACAAGAGCACGACGCACACATTCAATTTGCCGCACCACGTCGGTGGCGTCGGCGTCCTCTCGATGGTGGTGTCCATCGTGTTCCAGGGCCATTTCCGATCCGTCGGGTATCAAAACGGTCGCATCGCCGGAATGCTCTACATTCTGCCGCCTTCGCCTTCGATGAGCTCCGCCGCTGTGACACAGGCGTTCCGCGTGCCAATTCCGATTGGCAAGTGCTCCTACGAGCAGGACATTGCATTGTGCACGCCGCATAGCCTCGGTAAACTCGTGATCCGCCATGACCCGGACGCCAAACCGCTGAATGCCGCTGCGACGTACCAGGTCGTGCTGGGTGTACCCGTGTTCACGTCGTACTCGATCGAGATCACGGCCAAGACGGCGCCGTTTGCGTCCGAAGTGCTCAAGCGCAAGCGATCGGACGCCTTGAAGAAGCAGGAGCTGTTGCCACTTAAGAAGGACGAGATTCAGAGCGTGTTCCTCACGATCCAGCTCAGCGAGCGCAAGAAGCGGCTCGCGGAGACTATGGCACACGACGCCAAGGACACCGCGCGCGCTGCGGAACTCGAGATGATCCGAGCCACCAAGGCACTCGAAGAAGACAACGTGATCTCGCTCTTGCCCCACGAAGAGCGAACACGGCTGCATGCGACGATCCAGAGCGCCGAAGCCAAGTTCACCCAACAATGCTTCCTGTACGCCAAGCGTGAAGAAGAGACGCGCGAGATCGAGCAGGCGTTAAAGGAACTCACCAGGATCCACACCAACTTGCTCGACGAGTGCGACGCCATGGAGCGAGATCTCGTCGCGTACCGTGCCCACTTGCCTGAACTCGCGGCTGCGCTGGTGGATGAGACAAAAGACGGAGGAGATCCAAGAAATCGCGACGCTGCTGGCGCCAAAATTGCGCGGGAACTCAATGTCAAGTACGTCGGATCGGGCGCGAGATCGAGCAAAGTGCTCTGGGCCGAGCTCTCGGCGATGAAAGCCAAGCTGCCGTCCATGATGACGCCTGCCGAACGGCTGCGACGCAAGTACAAGAAAGGGCGAGACGTGCTCGAGAAGAAAGAGCGCGAATGGATCCTGCTGGACCGCATCCTGCATCCACGCATCTACGACTGGGAAGAGCGGCTCGTTGTCGCGGGCGAGAATGCGAAGATGCGACTCCATGGCGCATCCACAAAACTCACCAAGGACGAAGAGCAGCTCGCGGTGCTCTCGCAAATGGAGGTCGACCGCATTCTCAAGGCGCGTGGAACCTGCTTGAGCGGAAAGAGATCCAAATCCGCAAGATCATCACCAAGTTCCGTGATGAACATGGTGGTTCCAAGTCGAAGAAGCAGGACCAGAAGAAGGTGCCGACAACCATGGTCGCGCTGCTTCGCTCGCAGCAAACGACAGAGTTGACGACGGAAGAACGCGAGTGGCGGCGACACGACCGGCTCCTGAATCCGTCGTATTATCCAATTTCGAATATGAAGAAACTCACGGAGGAATTGCACCACGCAATTCCTATTGCAAATCCAGCAACTCCAGCTACGCCCGCGACGGCGAAAGGTGCACCGCCATCAAAAGCCACATTGTTGCATGGTGTGACGATTTCTGCTCTGAGCTTGACGCGCGAAGATCTGGTTGCGGCGCTCAATACTCCGGAAGAAGAACTCTTCAAGCTGCCCAGCGACTTGCTTCGCGCGCGCAACTTGCTGCTCAAGTACGACCCGCAGCTGAGCACGAACCTCGTCGAGGCTGCGCGGATACAACACGGTCAGAGCACCAAAGTCGAGCCTGTGGAATTGGACATCGACGCGCGCTGCCGTCTCGTGTACCAGGAACTGCAGCGCGCGATCGCCAACACGCGCAACGAGTTCATGGACTCGTACGTGTTGCACTCGACGCTGCAGCGGTTCCCGACCAAAGTACTGCGTCTGGAGCTCGAGAAGGAACTGGATCGGCTGCTGATGTCGCAGGTGGCGGAGAAGGAAGAGTTTGAACCCCGAAACTTTCTTGCTGCCCGAGGAAATGCCGCGATGGCGACCCAAGCAGCAGCACCTGAACGGAAGAAGCATGGACACGAGTCCGATGACCCGGTCTCCGACTCGGACAGCAACGAAGAAGCGCAGATCGCGAGGGAAGCGAATGCGCAGCGGCAGATGGAACGCGACGCCAAGTCGGGTGCCAACACCAAGATCCGAGGCAAAGCGCTCAAGCAGAAAAGCGTTCAGAAGCAGCGGCGCGATATCAAAGATGTAGGTGTTCTTGCTTCTGTTGCGTGCCTTCTAGGCAGGTTATATGACCTTCTTGGTACTGTTGTAGGCACTCAAAGGACGAAGTCTGGAGGAACGGCGGTTGCTGCTCGAAGAGCATGAACTCGGTGCGGGTGGGTGCATGGCGTGCCGTACCAACCCGTGCGTATGGCGACCGTACTTGCAGGAGTCGCACTCGACGATTCAGACGCGCATGGAGATGCTACAGGAAGAACTGGAGCGCGTCAAGCGATGTCCCGACCTCACAATGGACTCGCGCGTGTGCATGGCGGCCGTGAAATCCGGGAACCACTCCGTCACGATGCGGAAAAGCGATTTGTTTGACGAACTCACGCTCGAGCTCAAGATCTGGGACAAGAATCTGCGCCTCAGGGCCGTCGACGACGAACTCCACCGCACGTTCCGCACCAAAGAACCATACTTTGAGACGCAAGCGCTGCATGGCTTCCCGCAGACCCAGCTGCGCGACAAAGTGCAAGTCACACTTGCGCAGGAGCACAACGTACTCGTGGCCAATCTCATCGCGTACGAAGCCGTCGAAGACATACTGGAGTGGATGCTCGAAGGCTGGATCTTCGGCGTGCGCGAGTCCGAGCGAAAAGCGCTTGGATTTGTACCGAGTCTCAAGCGCGACGGACCGCTGACGATGCACGATCTGCGCATGTTGGAGCAGCAAACCCAGCAGCGCAGGATGGAGGAGGAGGAACAGCAGGCACTTCAAACGGCGACGCAGCGCACGTGCAGGGACTTCCACTGGACAAGTGGAAACCCATCGAGATGCACGCTTTCAAGACCAACGAGCAAAATAAGGCAGTGAAGAAAGGCTCCGAGATGGACAAGACACTCACCGAGACCGAGAACGCGCTCAAGTTTGGCCTGTTTTGCATGACGCTCATGTATTTCCGAGGCTTGTCGCTGCTGAAGAAGCAGAAATCTGCGTGGTTGACGACATCATCTAAACAGAAGCCACAAAAGAGCGCCGAGCGCGCGCGAATGGATCTGGAGGCGAAAAACGTCGCGCTGCGGCAAAAGAGAGTCGAGCTGTTCGACGCCAAAGCTCAACGCGCTCAGGCGCGCAAGCAAAAGTTCCTGGACCAGAAGACAGCCGCGTACCGCAAACGCCTAGTGCTCGAGACGCAAAAGGCGAAACGCGAAGCGCGCGCCGCACAGGAGATCCAGCGCGTGTACCGCGGCCACTTGGGCAAGATCGCCGGCAAGAAATGGATGCTGCGGCGCCGCGAGATCGATGCACAGAGAGCGCTCGAGCGTGCAGCCGCGACGACGTTGCAGCGCGCATACCGAGGCCGACTGGACCGCATCCAAGCCGAGGAGAAGCGCGTCGAACTCGCCGAGTTCATCTCGCAATTGCGCGCCGAAGAAGCGATCGACGAGGAAGAAGAGTACTGGCGAACGCACCGCATCGAGCGCGCAAGGTCGTCGCCTTTGTAAAGAAAAAAGCGTAGTTCTTGTTGGGGAAAGACACACGATTTGTTAACAAGAGACACGAGAGACGGACAAATCCAGTTGTAAAAAGAGAAATTGCCTATTATGAAAGATTTTACTTACCAGAAGAAGAGGAGCGACCAAATTGCCTTCATCGCACTGTGCTCTTAGGCTTGTTGGGCGAACGGCAGCGTGAGACTCACGAGTTTCACGAGTTCGTCGGTCTTCTTGCGGCGGTTCTGCGTCTGCTTGGACACCGCCGTCCACTTGTCGCCGTGCTTCGGGTCGGCCGCGACGCAACGCTTGAGGATCTTGTCCGCGTCGTCCGCCGAGCCTCCGTGCTGCACCTCAAAGAGGTAGTAGAACGCCCAGCCATCGCCGAAGTCGGCGTCAAGTTGCACCGTGCGCTCGAGCCACTTGCGGGCCTTCGAGTACTTGCGTTCCTGCCAAAACAGCTTCGCGACCGACAGACACACGCTTGGGTCGTTGTCTTTCTTCTTGAGCGCCGTGAACGACGCGCGCTTCTGCTGTGCACGCGGCGCAATATCAATGGACTCGGCGAGCAGCAGGCCGGACTCGGGACATTCTTGTAAAGCCTTGGCCATGAGCATCTCCTGGCCCTTCGGGTTGTCCCAACGCGCTTCGAGACGCGCGGCTTCGAGCCACAGACGATCGTTCTTTGGGCTCTTCAACCGCGCCAGCTCGAGCACCGACCGCGCTTTCGTCACGCCGTTCATCTTTTCTTCCAGGCGACTCGACAGAATCCATAGTGAAATCGACTTTGGACAGTGCTGCACGCCGTCTCGGTACATGCTCTTGGCGCGTTCGTACTCTGGCGGCGTCTGCGATTCATAGAATTGACCACCCATCATGTAGAGCTTGGCGAAGTCCGGGTACAACTTGATACCTTCCCTCAGCAGATTTTCCTCAACCTCCGGGTTCTCGGCACACTCGCGCTCGAGCAGCACGGATTTCATCCACACGTGCGCCGACGGCGCCTGTGCGCGGGCCTTAGCGAGAAGCGCTCTGGCGAGCTCGATCTCGTCGTTTTCCCACTCGAGCTTCACGGCCGCGAGCCAAATCGACTCACTGTTCGGGTTCGCGCTAAACGCCTGGCGCAGAATCAACCGCGCGTTCTCGACCGAACCGTTGGTCCACACCTCCTTCGCCGCCATGAGCCACAAAATCTCTGCGTGCGGACACGTCGTGACTGCTTTCTGCAGCAACTGCTCGACGGCCTCGCCATTGTTCTTCCCCTCATTGATCTGCTTTTCGAGCGCCACGGCGCGCAACCAGATCGATTTCTTGCCTGGGAACACCTTGAGCGCATTCGCAAAAATTGCCTTGGCCGTCAGCAATGCGCCGCGACTGGCGCAGTTTTCGGCGTCGTCAATCCACGTGCGTTTGCGATCCTCTGGCTCCACGCCGACGTCGATGCACGCGCGCACAATGGCCGCACAGGTCAGCGGCGCATCCGCGTGCTCACAGGCTTCGGCTTCTTTCAGCCACATCTCGCGGTTGATCACGACCTGGTGTTTCTGCAGCGACTTGAGCGCGAGCTGGATGATGCGCTCGATCATCTCGGTTTTCCCCTGCGCTTCCTCCAATTTCGCGGCCGTGATCCAGATCGATGGCTCAGTTGGGATCGCTGTGCGCGCCTTGTTGAGCGTCTTCTTCGCATTCTCGTAGGTCTCTAACCGCGCCAATGCAAGCCACAAGTCCACGGCTTGCGGCACGCACTCAACCGCACGACCGAGCAGCACGCGCGCGCCATCAATGTCTTCGAGCTCGATCAGCGCCTTCCAGAGCTTGACAGAGTTCGGAATGAATTCGAGCGCACGACGCATCACAAGCTTCTTGAGCTCGTCGTCCTTCTCCAGCTGTGCGGCCTGGAGCCACACTTTGACCGAGTTGGGCACGTGGCGCACGGCCTTGGCGAGGATCGTCTTGGCGTTCTCCGGGTTCTGCAGCCGTGCGGCTTCGAGCCACACGTCCTCCTGGGTCGGACAGCACTCGCAGCCCTGCGCGATGATCTTGCGCGCCTGCACGATCTTGCCCGCGACTTCCTCAAGTCGCGCCGCTGCGATCCAGCCAGGACCGTGCTTTGGGTTTGTCATCGTCACAGACCGCAGCAGCAGTCGCGCTTTCTTGATATCGCCGATCTCGGCATCGCTCGTGAGCTTTAGACTGTTGAGATCGGTCAGGTATCCCTTCGGGTCCACGACGGTCTGTCCCGTGATCGAGTCCGACATTTTATCGAGTTTGTGGGACAACACGGCACCACGCGCCTCCGCGAGCCCCGTGATCGTGGACGTCATGCCGCTCCCCGGTGTCTCCATGCCGCCTGCAGGCGTGATCGTGCCGTGCAGCGCGCTCGCGCCGTTCGCTGCGACACCGCTAGCATTGCTCGCGAGCAAGTGATCGGGAACCGGCGCGAACATCTCATTGCGCTTCTGCAGTGCCGTGTTGGTCTTGTACTTGAGCGAGTAGTCACCGATGTCCGGGATCATCTCCCACTCGGCGTCCGACATGTTCTGCAGTCCAGCCTTGAGGTCCGCGAACTGGTCGCTGATCTTCGGCCGCTCCTGGCGCGCCTTCTTGAGCTCCTCGAGCATCTTCACCTCGCGACGGCGCTTGCGGCGCGAGTCCATGCGCTCGTCGATCGACTCGTAGATGTCGTCGGCCTCGCGGTCATCCTGGTCGTACGGCGTGTCCTGGAAGAGCCCCACGGACGAGTACCCCGAGAATTGGTCGTAGTTCGTCTCACTGTAATCGCCGTAATCCTCGTTCTCGTCCACATCGCGACCGAATCCGCCCATACCGGCGGTTCCCGAGCCTCGTCCAGCACCGCGGCCAGCAGCAGCACCGGGTGGGAGATCCACACCGCGGCCTCGCCCTGCTCCTGGAAGATACGGTGGCGCACCACCGACAGGAGCACCCGTGCCGTCAGGCGCCACGGACGCGCGCGCCGGTCCGATATCCGACCGCGTCGTGAACCCGACAGCGCCACGACCTAGACCAGGAACGTAGTTGGCCGGTGCGCCCGACGCGTAGGTGTTGCGCTGCCGCTGCCCCAATCCACTCATCCTGCACTTGCGCTGCTAATGCACAGAGAGCCGCAGAGACAGAGAGAGAGGCAAGGATGAAGAGGTCTGCTTGCTTGCTCTAATATGCGCTTTGATGGCTCTTGGGTTGGAAGTGGAGGGCAAAGCAGTACTTTAGTGAGTGGAGGCTGTAGTGGGGTTACGCAACCGTTCTCGGACGATCGAGGTTTTTCGACGATTGCCTCTGTTTACGGGAACCAAGCACGTAATGCACTTTTTATAAATCCAAATAGGGGAGATGACCATAAGTAAGAGCAATGGATCCACTCGTCTGCTCGAGGAGGACACCAAAGGTCAAAGTGCAAGACTTTGCTCAGGGTGCATTCGCAAACCTGAAGTACGTTTTGGCGCCGATTTCAAGCGCATTCTTGTGGCAGTATCTGGTGGGAAGCACTCCCTGATTACCAAGTGCTGAGCATTCTGCCAACTCGTACACGCGTGAAGCTTCGTGAATCCTCCTGGAAGCATACAGGACGCAATTGAGATAATGTCTTTCGTCACGATAACAAGACATTGTCGTCAGTGCTGTTCTGCGTCAATAGTAAGTACATCGCATATTCAAGAAACGATGAGAGGTTCTAAATAATAGGTATACTGGCACAAAACTTTCACAAAATACATGGCCACTCCTTCACCATGTGCCTAGGTTGCAAGAAAGCAGACTCGGAGAATACTGGAGTATTGCATGCGCCTTGCCATTGAGAGGCCGTGATGAGGGCCACCCACGTGCTCTGGCAAGCTGCAACGCGCAAACTCACTCTCGAGCCGCGCGTGAGTGAAATGAGACTCACGCGCAGCCGACTGCTGCTGCTGTTGGATGTGTGCTGCTGGGATAAACAACCTAGTTGGGTGCACACTGCTGGAGTTGCTGGGCTTGGAAGGTTGCCTAAGCCCCGCACAAGTGAGGGACTTCGTCGCAAAGCATTACAAAGGACGTGAACGCCAGGTCTTCGTCGCCACCCCACAGCTGGAGGCACTCTTCCGCCGTTGGGATCATGTTGCAATCGTAGCCGACGGCTTCGTTGTAGGTCGAGAACGCCTGCAGTATCCTCGTGAGACTGCGCAGCTCGGCGTCGTTGGCGTACGTGCCGTACCGCTTCACTTCGTACGCGATGAGTTTGTAGTGAGGGCACTCGCCGCATTGACACAGGTAGTCGTCCAGATAAAGGTTGATATCGGAGCAGGAGGACGCCATGCGTAGCAACCGCTCGGCCGTGGTCTCGCAATCTTCATCGTCATCGTAATTATTGTCGTCATAGCAGAAGCAGCTCGAATCATCGACAGCAGCTTCTCGTCGTTCGTCTTCGACCTCGCTGTCACCAAAGTCGTAGCAGCACTTGTCGGACTCGCACTCGCTCAAGAGCTCTGTGGTGTCGGTCGTGCACGACATGCAGTCACTGAATTCTTCGTCATCTTCGTCATCGTAGAACGACTTCATCTTGGAACACATGGTCTTGGTCGGTGCGCCAACAATCTCGACCTTGGTCTCGGACGGCATGATGAATGCCGGTACTTGCGCCTTCTTCGCCATGATGCGTGGCTCAAACACCTGGTGGAACTCGTCAAAGAAGTGCTCATCGTCGAGATCGCCTTGTGTGCTGTCGAGAGCGACTGGAGCAGGTACAGCTGCGAAGATCGACGATGTAGAGCGCACAACGAGGTCACGCACAGTGTCTTGGCAGCGGCGGATGGCACTCTTGAGGACGCAGGGAGTGCTCACGTACGCAGGGATGATCTTCGCCAAGTACGACGCCAAGCTGGTCGATGTCGGCAAGCTGTAGTTCTTGAGGTTGGTGGTCGCGATCTCCAGTTGCTCGTCGAGTTCACCGAAACTTACCTGCGTGTCGGCTTCCAGCCAACTGAAGTGGATCGTCACAAAGTCGCACGGGTACGGTGTCAGGGTCGTTCTTGTTGGTCGGAGGAGAGATGAGCGATGCAAGGGGAGACACGTAGTCGACGCGAAGTTACTCATTGTAGTTGTTCTTGCTGTGGTTGGTCAGTCTTGTTTTTGGTTGATGTTGATCGTTGGAGTGTTTACTCTGTGGTGTTGGTTGTAAATTGTAGAGTGATAGCTGTCAAGATGGATGGTTGTGCTGTCGACGTCGAGAGACAGAGTTCTGCTCGCAGCGACGTTGGTTGCATCACTTTCTACCGAGGGGCTCGCGAAAATGCGCACTTGGTCAACGTCTGCTTACACGGCATCAAGAGGCGGTGCTGTTGACGCCCAAGACGATGCGCATTTTCTACCAGGCCAATGCGTCCAGTTGCGCACTTTCTGCCTACGAGGCTGGTATTGCAGGCACCTGGGAGTGCTTGCTGCGCACTTTCGACGGAGTTGCTGGTGAAAGTGCACCCGCTTGTTGAAGCAGGTGATGGGCGAACGTTCTCGAAACCTGAGCATGCGATTGGCTGCGTCAAATATTCTCTTTCAGAAATAGAGTGTCTTTATTGGTCCAAAACAACAGAGAGTCAAGCATGGCTACATCTGGTGCTCGTCATTCTTCAGTCACCACAATGGTCATCGAGATGAAGGAACCACGCAAGTATTAGTTATCCTACAAACTGGAGGAGCGATACGATGGCTATGCTTACCCCTCCTTCTGCTCATCGATGCACAGTCAGTTGCACGGTCCCACTTCTTCATTCATAATGCTCTGTGTTGATCTACAGTCAGTGAGCGCGCCAGTTCAGTGGAAACGACCAGCCTTGAACCACGAAACGTAACACTGATTTTCAAAACAAAGGACATCCAGTTTATATTCGTTTTCAAACACGACAACGACACGGCTACTGCTTTCAACGGGACGACCCAGAAGAGGCACAAGTGTCGTCCACTGACTTGGTCAAGCATGGCGGAGCGCAGTTGACCCCACACACCACCCTCAAGCACAGCGACAACCGAGGCACAAGGCGGCGACGACAGATTAACGCCACACGGCCGTTGGCACGTACTGGTCGATGAAAGAACGACCCGCCGACACGCGCGAGTACACACCAGGGTACCCGAGCTGGCCGCAGCCTCGGCCCCAGCTCACGATGCCGACCAAGATCTCCGAGTTGTTGTAGTTGACGACGAGCGGACCGCCCGAGTCGCCCTGGCACGAGTCCTGGTTGAGCTGACCGCCAGCGCAGATCATGGTGTCCGTGACGCTGCTGAGCTTGGCCTTGCAGTCCGGGTTCGACACGATGGCGACGTCGACCTTGAGGAGGACGTTCGACTGGCTGCCGCCCGACGTCGTGGTGCCCCATCCGAGGGTCGTGGCCGTGCGACCGACCTCCTCGTCCGTGCCGTTGGACGCCGCGAGCGCCACCGGAGGGTACGACACTGGCGACTCCAGCTCGAGCAAGAGGTAGTCGTTTCCCGTGCTCGCACTGCGGTAGCTCGGGTGGATGATCTTGCGGATCACGCGGACGGGGGTACCGTCGGAAGTGCCCGAGAGGAAGTGCGTGCCGACGTTGACGTACTGGATGCTGCTGGCACAGTGGGCCGCCGTGAGGATCCACGTCGGCGCGATGAGCGAGCCGCCGCAGAAGCTGCGACCGGCGGCGGTGCTGCGCATCCCCGCGATGTACTGCGACGTTCCGACCGGCACTTCGGAGCCACCGAGGATCAGCGGCTGGATCATGTTTTCCTTGTTCCAGTTGACCTCGGTGATGTCGGTTTGGTACTCTTCGTAGGTGACTGGGAAGTCACGCGCTTGGGCAGCGGTGGCGGCGAGGACGGCGGTGGCAGCGAGTGCGTGGAAGACCTTCATGGTGGAGGGAGGGAGGAGGCTCGACTTGGGTGGTGAGAGGCAAATGCGAGAATGAGGTCGATTGAGATCGCCGAGGGACTGGGACTCACATGGGCGGGTCTCTTGGTTCACGTCTCGGTGGACTCGCTGTGTTTGCTCGTGTAGTCTGAGGGAACCTCATTCTGCTCAGATGACAGCCGTTCTCTTGTACAGCTGCATCATTGTTCGGCGGAGTGAGCAGCTCAGAGAAACGCGAAATTCGAAGCAAGAGAAAAATGCTGCGGTGTACCCTGACTGCGAATCAGATCTGTTGGATGGTGCGAAGCAACAGTGGGAGACAAAGGCACTGCTGCTCGGCTGCGTCTCGGCTGATCATCTTCGCGGTGAATGACTCTTCGTGATGATTAGAGGACGTACTACCTTCGTTGTACTAATATGCAGTGAAGTAATCGTATCAATAGATACAGGATGTCGCGTTCCGTTTGCAAATCAGTTTGCTGCATCCGGGAAAATCTTGTTGTCTTTGTTCCGAATTCAAGTTCTGTATCCTGTGGACGGCATTGTGTGTCCCCAGATACCGAGACTTCTAGTCTCGCAGGACTCGGATGTATTTCATGAGGTCAACACCCATCCGCGCGTTCTCCTGCCAGTGGCGCTGACTCCAGTTCCCCACTCTTGGCGCCTCGAGTCGTTCTATCTCACTGCTACGATCCAAAGCTTCGACTTGCTAAGTGGTCCTCTCGTCTGCAGGTTGTCGTTGAAGTGACCGGCCTTTTTCTGTTCCGCGTTAATCAGAATCTTTGGATCTGGTTTGGATCTCGATCTGGTCGGGAGCGGGCAGATTAACGAATCAGCGGATCGCGTGTATTTTACAGGTACTGTGGAATCTGTAAAGTACGCTTTGTGGCTCTTGTGCTCAAACAGACAACATGCCTTAAATCCGAAATCCGCGTTACATCGGCAGCGCAGCAAGAGATCAAACCCATCATCGCACTCAGAAGCAGCCAGGCATGAGTGTCTTTCGAGTCCCACTCACCCCACGGCTCTCTGTGAAGCAACCTTGAGCACATCCCAACGACAGCAATTTTGGCAACCTGGCACCCTTAACTGCGATTAAGGATGCTGTTTCACCCTTGACTACCAGTAATATATCTATGATTTATTTCAATCGCTCGCACAACGAAGTAACAAACCGTAATATTACCCACCGCGAAATTTAAAACGTGAAGCTGACTTGGAGTTCTTTGTCGCTTTCCAGTTCGGGTTGCTGCAATGGCAGCGAGGCATACATTACTAGCGGGCAATTTGCTTGCTTAGCTCGCACAACTCCTGTACGCATACGTATATGCCAGTAATAAGTACGCCAAGTCCGGGTGTTCAAGACGATGAACGCCCTCGGGACTGCGTGAGATCTTCGTGACCGTTATTTGAACAAATTGTTCTTTGCGCAGATGAGGGCACCAGCACCCTTGACTGCATTTAGTCGTCTTTTTGTGCACTGAAGTAAGGGTGCTTTAACGACATTGGCACCCCACGACTCATCTGGTTCGTGATTTGGATATTCCCACGACGAGCTCCGTGTTCTGCTGTTTCACCAAACCACCCGCGAGTAAACAAGCATGGGCAAACAAGCCTCTCTGCAGCGCTCTCTTTAATTTCTCAACGCCTTACCGAATGATGGCACCCACACCAAGCTCATCAAAGTCAACAAAACAGAACAGAAGCGAGTCCACCGAGACGTGAACCAAGAGACCCGCCCATGTGAGTCCCAGTCCCTCGGCGATCTCAATCGACCTCATTCTCGCATTTGCCTCTCACCACCCAAGTCGAGCCTCCTCCCTCCCTCCACCATGAAGGTCTTCCACGCACTCGCTGCCACCGCCGTCCTCGCCGCCACCGCTGCCCAAGCGCGTGACTTCCCAGTCACCTACGAAGAGTACCAAACCGACATCACCGAGGTCAACTGGAACAAGGAAAACATGATCCAGCCGCTGATCCTCGGTGGCTCCGAAGTGCCGGTCGGAACGTCGCAGTACATCGCGGGGATGCGCAGCACCGCCGCCGGTCGCAGCTTCTGCGGCGGCTCGCTCATCGCGCCGACGTGGATCCTCACGGCGGCCCACTGTGCCAGCAGCATCCAGTACGTCAACGTCGGCACGCACTTCCTCTCGGGCACTTCCGACGGTACCCCCGTCCGCGTGATCCGCAAGATCATCCACCCGAGCTACCGCAGTGCGAGCACGGGAAACGACTACCTCTTGCTCGAGCTGGAGTCGCCAGTGTCGTACCCTCCGGTGGCGCTCGCGGCGTCCAACGGCACGGACGAGGAGGTCGGTCGCACGGCCACGACCCTCGGATGGGGCACCACGACGTCGGGCGGCAGCCAGTCGAACGTCCTCCTCAAGGTCGACGTCGCCATCGTGTCGAACCCGGACTGCAAGGCCAAGCTCAGCAGCGTCACGGACACCATGATCTGCGCTGGCGGTCAGCTCAACCAGGACTCGTGCCAGGGCGACTCGGGCGGTCCGCTCGTCGTCAACTACAACAACTCGGAGATCTTGGTCGGCATCGTGAGCTGGGGCCGAGGCTGCGGCCAGCTCGGGTACCCTGGTGTGTACTCGCGCGTGTCGGCGGGTCGTTCTTTCATCGACCAGTACGTGCCAACGGCCGTGTGGCGTTAATCTGTCGTCGCCGCCTTGTGCCTCGGTTGTCGCTGTGCTTGAGGGTGGTGTGTGGGGTCAACTGCGCTCCGCCATGCTTGACCAAGTCAGTGGACGACACTTGTGCCTCTTCTGGGTCGTCCCGTTGAAAGCAGTAGCCGTGTCGTTGTCGTGTTTGAAAACGAATATAAACTGGATGTCCTTTGTTTTGAAAATCAGTGTTACGTTTCGTGGTTCAAGGCTGGTCGTTTCCACTGAACTGGCGCGCTCACTGACTGTAGATCAACACAGAGCATTATGAATGAAGAAGTGGGACCGTGCAACTGACTGTGCATCGATGAGCAGAAGGAGGGGTAAGCATAGCCATCGTATCGCTCCTCCAGTTTGTAGGATAACTAATACTTGCGTGGTTCCTTCATCTCGATGCCCATTGTGGTGACTGAAGAATGACGAGCACCAGATGTAGCCATGCTTGACTCTCTGTTGTTTTGGACCAATAAAGACACTCTATTTCTGAAAGAGAATATTTGACGCAGCCAATCGCATGCTCAGGTTTCGAGAACGTTCGCCCATCACCTGCTTCAACAAGCGGGTGCACTTTCACCAGCAACTCCGTCGAAAGTGCGCAGCAAGCACTCCCAGGTGCCTGCAATACCAGCCTCGTAGGCAGAAAGTGCGCAACTGGACGCATTGGCCTGGTAGAAAATGCGCATCGTCTTGGGCGTCAACAGCACCGCCTCTTGATGCCGTGTAAGCAGACGTTGACCAAGTGCGCATTTTCGCGAGCCCCTCGGTAGAAAGTGATGCAACCAACGTCGCTGCGAGCAGAACTCTGTCTCTCGACGTCGACAGCACAACCATCCATCTTGACAGCTATCACTCTACAATTTACAACCAACACCACAGAGTAAACACTCCAACGATCAACATCAACCAAAAACAAGACTGACCAACCACAGCAAGAACAACTACAATGAGTAACTTCGCGTCGACTACGTGTCTCCCCTTGCATCGCTCATCTCTCCTCCGACCAACAAGAACGACCCTGACACCGTACCCGTGCGACTTTGTGACGATCCACTTCAGTTGGCTGGAAGCCGACACGCAGGTAAGTTTCGGTGAACTCGACGAGCAACTGGAGATCGCGACCACCAACCTCAAGAACTACAGCTTGCCGACATCGACCAGCTTGGCGTCGTACTTGGCGAAGATCATCCCTGCGTACGTGAGCACTCCCTGCGTCCTCAAGAGTGCCATCCGCCGCTGCCAAGACACTGTGCGTGACCTCGTTGTGCGCTCTACATCGTCGATCTTCGCAGCTGTACCTGCTCCAGTCGCTCTCGACAGCACACAAGGCGATCTCGACGATGAGCACTTCTTTGACGAGTTCCACCAGGTGTTTGAGCCACGCATCATGGCGAAGAAGGCGCAAGTACCGGCATTCATCATGCCGTCCGAGACCAAGGTCGAGATTGTTGGCGCACCGACCAAGACCATGTGTTCCAAGATGAAGTCGTTCTACGATGACGAAGATGACGAAGAATTCAGTGACTGCATGTCGTGCACGACCGACACCACAGAGCTCTTGAGCGAGTGCGAGTCCGACAAGTGCTGCTACGACTTTGGTGACAGCGAGGTCGAAGACGAACGACGAGAAGCTGCTGTCGATGATTCGAGCTGCTTCTGCTATGACGACAATAATTACGATGACGATGAAGATTGCGAGACCACGGCCGAGCGGTTGCTACGCATGGCGTCCTCCTGCTCCGATATCAACCTTTATCTGGACGACTACCTGTGTCAATGCGGCGAGTGCCCTCACTACAAACTCATCGCGTACGAAGTGAAGCGGTACGGCACGTACGCCAACGACGCCGAGCTGCGCAGTCTCACGAGGATACTGCAGGCGTTCTCGACCTACAACGAAGCCGTCGGCTACGATTGCAACATGATCCCAACGGCGGAAGAGTGCCTCCAGCTGTGGGGTGGCGACGAAGACCTGGCGTTCACGTCCTTTGTAATGCTTTGCGACGAAGTCCCTCACTTGTGCGGGGCTTAGGCAACCTTCCAAGCCCAGCAACTCCAGCAGTGTGCACCCAACTAGGTTGTTTATCCCAGCAGCACACATCCAACAGCAGCAGCAGTCGGCTGCGCGTGAGTCTCATTTCACTCACGCGCGGCTCGAGAGTGAGTTTGCGCGTTGCAGCTTGCCAGAGCACGTGGGTGGCCCTCATCACGGCCTCTCAATGGCAAGGCGCATGCAATACTCCAGTATTCTCCGAGTCTGCTTTCTTGCAACCTAGGCACATGGTGAAGGAGTGGCCATGTATTTTGTGAAAGTTTTGTGCCAGTATACCTATTGTTTAGGACCCGCATCGATTCTCTACGATGGTTTTTACAAACAACTACACAGAGGCATTCTTTTGTGTGACTTGAGCTATAATTTATCCCGATTGATAATTAACTACGCCCCAGAAACAGGAGCGTCTTTGTTTGCAATCTCTTTCTCCAATCTCGTTGTTGTTGCTTCCATGCCTTCCTGCTTGAAGATACTGACGACATGATGCTACTTGCACAATGCTGATCAGTGTTTACTCTCTCTCTCTTAACCATTAGACCCAACCGGAGTCGGCTTGGGTGCGCAAAGCTTCCACGCGCGAACGAATTGACAGGATGCTCAGCACTTGACGATAGCAAATGCTCTCGGCGAGGTACCGCGGCAAAATGCCCTTGAAATCGGCGCGCACGACGCACGTCAGCTTGGCAAATGCGCCTTGAGCGGGGTCTGCACCTTGAGAGACTTCCACATCTTCACCAAATGATGGCTCAACGAGAAACCCTCCAGTTGCGTATGACATTCGCACTGTGCCTTTGATTTCGGGGACATCCGGGCGAGGAATCGACTCCATGACCACAGCAAACGTATCGTACCGACCCGTTTTCTCAACAAAGCTGTGCAGATCACACGAGTCTCGAGGTTTCACAAGCCACGTTGGCCACAGCGAGAGCTTGGGGTGCGACCGGTACATGATGACGCGCGAGTCATCAAGTGGCTCCACCTTCTTGATGCTGCCAGCATACTCATCCCACTCCGACATGCTCTCAAGGGAGCGCAGATACTGAAACAGCTTTCGTGGAGTGGATTTGACGATCACAGAGGCTTTCATCTCCACGAAGCGATCTTTGTCCGATCGGAAGCCAGTGGATGGGCAAACAAATCGTGAAAAATCTCTTCGGAACACATCAACATGGTCCTTCGACTTGTACGTTGCCCACTCATGGTCCGACTGAGTGTCGCTCGCTTCAAACAAGAGCTGAAGCCCTTTCTGAGACAGCTTTGAGTAATACAGCTTCATCAACTGAATATCCCGATGGCTGGTGTGACCAATCATTTCATCCAGTTCTTCCGGCGAGACTGCAGCACTTGCTCCGCGGGAGCGTGACGCACTTCGCTCGCTCTCCTCATCCACTTCTTTCACAACATCAATGTCCGGATGCTGGAACGGGGATCGACTCTTGACGGATTTCAGCTTGCGTTTCGGTTTCTTCTTTTTCAGTTCCGAACTCACGATGATACCTTTCTTGCGACGTCGGAATTTACCATCGCCTGCGACTTCTTTCGTAATGAACTCGATGTTTTCACGAATCCAACGACGCAGTATTGGCAAATTCTCTTCCGGGCTCTCGACTGTAACTCCGCCTGTAAGATTGACAACGCTATCCTTTCCGTTAACAGTCGTCCAGACTTGAGAAATCCGAGGCGTGATGTGGCTTCGAGCGATCATGCTCTCTCTGCGGCTATCATTTTGCGACTGCTGGCAGATCTGCTCGTAGAATCGATTCAGCTTCGATCGATTGCGAGCCAAAAATGAGTTAAATGGCAGCATGTAATCCTCGCGAGCTCCGTATTCGGCATTGTTGGCAAGAGACTGGAACAGCTTGGCAACAAGCACGAGCGTTCGCTGCAGGTTCTTTGACGGAGCTTCTTCATTCGGCGTGAGATGCATCTTGTGTGGGAGCACAAGCGCAGGACAGATAAAGCGCAGGAACACCAGACCACCAAGGTGCATCAGGAATTCTTCTCGGGCAGCTGAACTACCAGACAACAAATCATCGGATCCATCCTCCCCAATTGAGCTTAGTCGAGGCAACGACGTGTTGCTTCTGCGATCCTCTCCCTGCTGTTGTTGTTCTTCACCGATTGCGCTTAGCCGCGGGATGGAGATGTTGCTTTTGCGGTCTCTCTCTAGTAATCGCATCATCTCGTGCTCCAGCACACGATAGATCTTGGCAATCTGGTACGGATACAGATGCGCTGAGCTGCAGATTCGGTCCAAAATCCGGTCAGCCAGTGCTTCCAGACGCTCTCGGTTGGCTTCTAAATCCTCTCCTTCCTGGAGATGTTTTGGATTGATTTCGTACGAATCTGTCATGTCCCACATCTCGACAATGATGTCCTGAAGTGCGTGTTGGAGGAATTCCATGCCTAGATCGCAGGTGTACTCACGGATGATCTGCACGTAAAAATGCCAATTGACTGGCTGTTAGTCAGTGAGAAAAGTGTGGTCGACGCATGGCTGTACGCACCGCGGTGGTGGTGGAGTTAGCGCGGAACAGCTCGTTCCAGTTCAAGGTGTCGACCATCTCCTGGAACATGAGCAGGCCGATGAGCTTGCGCAATTGGTCTTCGTACGTATCGAACACAAACAGCAGCGCTCGAATCACGTTCACATCGATACCCGCGGGGCTCTACAGTCAAATAGAGATAAACAAATCAACTGTGAGCTTCAACCGAGGGAAGCCAGATGCAAGTTCACATCAGACACAAACAGCTGGCAAAATAACGCAACAACTTACCGAAGCGATAGCGGTCGCGAGTCGAAACTCGGAGTCATGGACGAGCGCGAACACGAGCGCGCTCTCGGCGTCGTCCTGCGTGAGCGACTCGATCGCGTGCTTCATGGTCGTGTCGAGTGTCTCAGCGACGCTCGCAACGCTCGCGCTTCGCCGCTTCTGGTGCCGCGAGTGGCGGGTTGGCGTCGGCGGCGGCGCGTGTGGTAGCGTGCTCGCGCGCTCCCTCTCGTGGCCAAAGCGGGCGCGTGCCGCTCGGATAACTCGCATCATGGACGCGTCGGAGGAATAACAACCGCCTGCCTGTTCGTAATCAACCGCCGCTTCTCGACGCCGAGTAAACAACCGCAATGGATGAATAGAAACTGGGACGCTTCACGCACGCGCACAGGCCTCAATAGAGAGAGGAAATGGAGCCGCGTGGGGATGCGGAGACGCCGTTAAGAGACCGATGCAAACGCGCGCTTCTGGGTGCCTTGTGTCTTGTGCCTGTATGCTTGTTTGTATGGCGCTCGAAAAGGAAAATGCGGAATGATGAATACTGTGTGTGCGGGCGACGACAGCCCTACCCCTTCCTTCCTTCCTTCCTTCTGCAGGCTTTCTGCAGCAGGTGCTGTGCTGTTGCATGTTGGACTTGGGTTCAACGTTTTTTTGTTTTTGTTTATTTTTCTCAGGCGCTATAGAAATGCACTAAGAGAGTACTTGTATCAAGCATTTTGATGGGCGGAGGAGGCAATATACTGAGATAAAGTATCTTCGAGACTGGAGAAAGAGAAACTTTCGTTCGTTTAGTTTCAGTAGGCGAGTGGACTGAAGGGATGACCAGGTGGTTGCCGTGTAGAAACGCATATGAACAGCATCTGCATGGCTTCGTACCCACACAGACACGATTGACTCATGCGGCTATAACGCCTTGTAAAAGAGATGGCTCGAAGGATACGCTTCATTTGATCCTATCTTCTGTAAAGGAGCGACGAAAGGTGGGTGCTAAACGGCACACGAGACGGTGCCAACGAAAAAATAACATGATGAAGCGCGACGGCTCATTTCTGTAGAATAATTTCGTATCGTAGACTAAAGTGAGACCATATCCTAGCGTTACGTTATGATTTTTGATCAAGAAGATCTCTACAGTTCGTATTTCGGGGGATCAAGGTCGCCGAAAGCATGCCCGTATGGTCAACATTATTGTTATTGGGGAAGCAGTAATATTACTGCGGGGTACAGGCAATGTGCTGCAACAACACGCGCCATCCAAGCCAACGATATGCACATACGCCAGCGAGAAGGATCCATTTCTTCTGCTCTGTGAGAAAAAAATACATCGGACGAAATGGAAGGCGGCGTTCAAAGATCGACAATTGTCAGGAGGCGTGACCCAGTTTTGCCCTGGGTATTGCGAGAAAAGCGTTACGTTGTAGCAACTCAAGATAAAGAGGTTCAGTGATGCAAGCTATTGTGGAGACCAAGCGAAAGAGCGTTAGCAACCTTAAGCGGGTTGAACATGGTGCGAATGGAAAGAGTTCAGTCCAGTAAAGGTGGGATGCGCATGCGAAGCGTCGGAAGCGTCGGACTATCGAGATGTTTGGGAGTTATGCTATTCGAAAGTGTTGGTTCGTCTATAACACTGCCTATTTGGAGACGGAGTTGCGTTTAGAAATCCGGATTATGCTGCTCGGGAGTTCTACAGTGTCCATTTCTGCGGTTCTGGAGACGATGGCTAAATTGGGGAAATTTTGGTTGGAAGCAAACGGCGCGAAGCAGATGTCGCAGTGACGCACTTGCAACTCGCACACTGTGCCGTAAATATGGGGTTGTTTATCACGATGCACTGCAATATTTCAAGGCTGAAAGCCATTTGCCTGTGAACTGGATCTGTTTCAATAGAAGCCTACTGTTGCAACACACACATGGCTACACTTCTCTTCACTCTCATGATCAGCCATCACGAATCCTTTCCACTTCATTTTCTTCAACGAGGCCACAGCTTTAACGCTGCGGCTTCTATAGGCAGCGTTTGCACATGTCTCCCATGGACACTTGGATATCTCCAGTCATGACCCCCGTCGCAAGTGCTAGTTGTTTATTCATCCGAGTGTAAGCTACAGGGAAATCATTGACGCTGAGCAGCGTGCTACAGAAGAGAGCACAGCAGACTGTCTTGAAGTGTAACAGGCAGCGATACGATGCGAATTGGCGCGTACGCACTTGTTAAAAGGTGCGTTGCGTTTTTATTTTTGAACTGGGACACATGAAGCAGTTTGTTGATTGTGCACGTATTGCTACGATTGTGATCGTCAATTCAACTGCTGCCTGCAACAATACGCCGATCACTAGAATACGAAAATAAGACTTTGAACCATAAACAATATCTTACCGTATCTCTACCGGTATATTGCAGTTTTGAACGTTAGCCTGTTTGTGCTCTCTTCGGTCACGTCAAAAACCGTCGGAACGTTCGCCGTGAAAAGCACACAAGAGCTGCACAAGACGGAAACGCGATCCGCAAGCCTCCTGCAGAAACGAATTCGCACGTGATCCGACGGACCTCCTTTCCTGCATTCCGACGCATCCGTCCACCATGGTCATGACCTCGCTGCTCCGCAACTCGAAGGCTGTCGCGCGCCCTGTGGCTAGCCGCATACTGCCGCGCGCGGCGCTCGAGAGCGTGCGCTCGCTGCAAACTGCCGCCGAAGCCGCCGAGAGCGTGTCGTACACGCGCGGTCTCTTTTTGGGCGTCAACAACGCCAAGCGCGCATTCCCGTACCCGCAATTGTCGGAAACCGAAAAGGAGACGCTGCAGATGCTCGTGGAGCCTGTGTCCAAGTTTTTCAGCACCGTCGACTCGAGGGCTATCGACGAGACGAAGAAGATCCCGGAGCAAGTGATGACCGACTTGAAGGAACTCGGCTTGTTCGGCTTGCAGATCCCAGAAGAGCTCGATGGTCTGGGTCTCTCCAACACGGGCTACGCGCGTGTGTGTGAAGAGATCACGGATGCCAGTCTTGCCGTGACCGTCATGGCCCACCAGTCCATTGGTCTGAAGGGTATCTTGCTCAACGGCAACGACGAACAGGTGCGTTGCATTGCGATCTTCCTTTTGCTATTGCTGTGTGTCTAGGTTTGCAGCAACTGACTCACCATGTTCTGAATGCGTGACTTTTTAGAAAGCGAAATATCTGCCAAAGCTTGCAACTGGCGAACACATTGCTGCGTTTGCGTTGACGGAACCATCGAGTGGTTCGGACGCCGGTTCGATTAAGACCCGCGCGGTGCTCTCGGAGGATGGCAAGCACTTTATCCTGAACGGCGGCAAGATCTGGATCAGTAACGGTGGATGGGCGCAAGTGATGACTGTCTTCGCTCAGACTGAAGTCAACGGCGTGGACAAGGTCACTGCGTTCATCGTTGACCGTGACTTCGGCGGCATTACGACTGGTCCACCAGAGGACAAGCTGGGCATCCGTGGGTCGAACACCTGCCAAGTCTTCTTTGACAACACCAAGGTGCCAATCGAAAACGTGCTCGGTGGTGGTCCAGACGGCAAGACCGGCGGTGCTGCTGGTGTCGGCCAGGGCTTCAAGGTCGCGATGAACATCTTGAACAACGGTCGTTTCGGTCTCGGTGCCTGCGCTGGCGCGTCGCTTCGTCGCGTCATCGGCATGGCTGCTGAGCACGCCAACTCGCGCAAGCAATTCGGTGCGTCGCTCTCGAACTTTGGCTTGATCAAGAAGAAGTTCGGCGTCATGGCGCTTGATGCGTACGCGATTGAGTCCATGGCATTCATGACGACTGGCATGATCGATCGTGGTGATCCGTCGTGTGAAATCGAAGCCGCGATGTGCAAGGTGTATGGTTCGGAAGTCGCATTCTCTGGCATCAACGAAAGTATCCAAGTCATGGGCGGTACCGGCTTCATGAAGGACTGGCCATTCGAGCGCTACATGCGTGATTGCCGCATCTTGTCCATCTTCGAAGGCACGAACGAAATCCTGCGCATGCTCATCGCCTTGAGCGGAATCCGAGTACGTTTGCACTGCGATAGTTATGCGAATATTGGGCTTTTGGAAACAACTTGCTAACAAATCCCTTTTGTGCATCTTTTAGGCTGCTGGTGATCGCCTCTCTGCTGTCGGCAAGGTCTTGGCCAACCCGTTGAAGGACCCATCGGGTGCCGCGAAGGAAGTCTCGGACCGTCTCCAGCGCAAGTTCTCGCCAGCCCCGTTGGAAGGTGTGCACCCAAACCTGAAGCCTGCTGCTGAACTCTTGACGAAGCGCACTGTGGAATTCGGTGAAGCCGTCGAGTTCTTGCTGCGCAAGCACGGCAAGAAGGTCGTGGACGAACAGTTGCAGTTGGAGCGTATCGCGGACTCTGCGATCGCGCTGTACGCGATGACTGCGACGATTTCGCGCGCGTCGTCATCGCTGAGCAACAACCTCGACTCGGCCGCCCACGAACAGAAGCTCACGGAGTTGTACTGCGACAACGCTTCGGACAAGATCCAAAAGCTGCTCAGTGAGCTCAAGAGTGGCGTGAAGCGCGACGACCGCCTCGTGGCGATCGCGGACGAAGTTCTCCAGGCCGAGAAGTACATCCCAAGCCACGCGACTGGCGTCAGCCTCTAAGCATTGCGCTTTCCACGCGTTAGCGGCGTCTTCGTCTCCATGTATCCATCGTCTGCATGTTGCCAGTTCCAGATCTAACTCTGCCCAGCAACAACATTTATAAGACCCTATAAATTACCGTAGTTTTGTATCTTAATTCATCACGAAATAAGGCACCTTTGTTTGCTGTGGTTGCTTGGTTAACAGACCTGAAGCAGACGATTTTTTGCACATGCAAGCTTCTCTGACTGTCATATGCTCCGATTCACATATTGAGTACTTGAAGTATGCCATCTGCACTTTGTGATTCGAGACGCTCTACCTGTAAACCCCTTCGCGAGTCATAGCGTCCTTCAAATGAGCCACTGTCTTGCTCGTCTCGATGTCGAAGCAGAACGCACTTGCCTCCGCGCCAACAAGCATGCAGAACAGCGTCTCCATCTTTCCCCAGCAGCTTCCCTAGCAGGTGTTGTTGTTCTCACTCAATCATGTGCAGCCAATCACATCAGCTCAAAAAAATCGTACTTCTGTGCAAAATGCTGTACCTCTTCACAGAGCCATTTTTCAACGGGGATTCCGTCGTGAGTTCGACGGTTGTTAACGTCTTAACGCCCGTCAACGCCCACTTCAAGTCTGTCCCTGCCAATGGGAACCGCGTATTTTTAGATAAGATATCACGTTGAAGTTGGTTGTTAACTTCCCATTCAATTTTTTGGTGGTGGGCTCCAAAGTGGCAACTGTTGCAAGTTGAGGGAGTGCAGTTCAACTCGCCTCCTAGTGTCGTTTCCGCATTCTGGAAAAGAGCGCGCGGTGTGCGGAGCAGCAAGCAAAGCGACAGGAAGCGAAGGGGAAACAGCGGAAGAGCGACGTGTGACAGCCGCGTCTTACGGTAGGAAGCGCTACTGTAGAAGAGAAAAGAGATGGGTTCGGTCGCGTCCAAGCTCGCGGGAGGGCAGCTCACCACGTCGTCGTCAACTTCAACCTCAGTGACCACCTCCTCCTCGGCGCTGCGTGACCTGATTGTGCTCATAAGGCGCTACGGAGGAACGTCGATCCATTTGTGGATCCGCTTCTGGATCTATATCACAGGACTCGAGAAGCATGAAGAGCTCATCCACAAGATGATCGCGCAGATAAAGTACCGACGGTACGCGACCCCAGCGCACAAGTACTCGGTGTACCATGGTGTGCTCATGACGCTTGTTGAGCTGTGGCTGCGCACGATTCGAGTCGTGCTTGTCCCAGATGTGTTTGCGAGATACCTTTGTGCGACGTTTCTGCTTCATATCTTTTACGAGATGAATTCGCGCTTTCGACGAATGATCGTGCATTCGTGCATGCAGTTGTCGGTGAAAGGGAGAAAAACTTTGCGGTTGAGGAAGCAACTTGAGAATGCGCGTACGTTCCAGGAGCGCCAAGCGATCGCTGGAGAGCTCGATAAAGTTGAGGGCAAAGATAAGTGGAGAGAAGATCCGGCGTCGGGTTTGTTTTTGTATGAACGAGTCATGAACAAGACGCAGATGTACAAAGTACGTGGAGCTGAGCGGATCATCTGTGCTGACGTGTGAATTACTTACTGATGAAGTTTTGGTTTGTGTTAACCTTGGCCATGTGCTAACAGAGGCTACAATTCGAAAACGACGTCATGGGAACGATGTTCGCATTGCGAGCAGGGCTGCTGAGAAAGCATTGGGGCATTGGACACCCGCGACTGTACTCTGTCAGCAATGGTAAGTTTATTGCTTTCAAGTTGGTCGTGTAAATGTTGCCAAGTGCACTAAAATATTGCATTTTGCACACACGCAGTTGGCACCAAGGACATTATTGAAGAATACCTTGACACAATCGTTCAGTCTATGAACACTGTGCTTCGAGCTACCGGAACAGATGAGGAAAGCAGTGAGGAGCTCTCGATCGACAACAAGCTCGCATTCTTCAGTGAAACCCGTCACGCGTTTGGTCGCTCAGCACTTTTGCTTTCTGGAGGTGGTGCGCTCGGATTCTATCATTCTGGTGTGATTAAAGCACTCTCAGAACAGAATTTGCTGCCAAATGTCATTGCCGGATCTTCGGCAGGCTCGATTGTGGCCGGAATTATTGGTGTGCGAACTGACGACGAGATTGTGGACTTTTATGCGGAAGACCCTGCCGATTTCAACTTCCTCGGCTCAAACATCACCACGAAAGACGTCGAAGACTATACGCCGTCCTTCTTGCCGCCCCTCAAGAACGTCCTACCAAAATCTGGGTATGAAGGTTTGAGAGATACGCTGGTGCTGCTCGGTCGATTTATAGATAAAGGATACGCGTTGGACACGAACATTCTACGTGATGCGCTGCGAAACAACATGGGCGATTACACATTCCGGGAGGCGTACGACCGAACAGGTCGAATCATCAATATTACGGTGACTCCGCTGAAAACCGACGACTATCCGCACTTGCTGAACTATTTGACGGCTCCCAACGTGTTAATGTGGTCGGCATCCCTCGCATCTTGCGCGATTCCGAAGATCTTTCGTCCAGTGGAACTGCTGGCAAAAGACAGCCACGGAAATATCGTGCCATACTACCGAGAAGGCTTGAAGTGGAGTGATGGAAGCGTCGAGTGTGATCTCCCCATGGAGCGGCTTTCGGAATTGTTCAATGTCAATCACTTCATCGTGAGCCAAGTCAACATCCACTACAAGGCAGTCTCCGGATATTCATCATTTGGGAACGGCCAAACAGGGAGTTTGATGAGTTTTCTGAAGAAACAAATGAAGGCATACATCAAGAATATTGCCGAGTTTGGACTCAACACGAACGTGCTCAAGTTTCTCGACATTGGCCTCATCCCGTTGCTGACGCAAAAGTATGAAGGGGATATCACGATTTGTCCCACTGACAAGATCTCCCTGGCCAACTTGCTGCGAATAGTGCTTGCGAATCCCACCCCAGAAACCTACCCTGAGATTGTGAAAGCAGGCGAGCGCGCTTGTTGGCCATATATTGCGCGCATTCGTACGATGTGTCGGATTGAATTTGCTTTGGAGCGTGCAGTTCGCTATTTGCGAGGAGAACAGGCACTAGAGGATGAAAAGCGCAATGGAAGAAAGACACTCGGTCGTGTTCCGTCGTTCTACACGTCACCTAGCTCGATGAACTTGTCGAGTCTGGACCAGGTTCCCGCAGCACCTCGAAGCTCATCATCAACAAGCGATGCTAGACCATCTCGACGAAGCAGTTTCGGAAGTGACGATGGAAATGAGTCAGGCACCAACACGATGCGGCGAAACAAGTCGGTGAACGTCGCAGGTGCAGTCATGACTATGGAAGGCGCTGCAAGCTCTTCTGCTCACTTTGGTCGCTTCACGCACATGGATTCGTAGACGAGTGCCAGTGTAAAGGTAAACAAGTGTTCTATTCCACATTCCTCGCTGTCTTGTATGGTAGAGCGTAGTTATTACCAGTCCCACGACTACTCTATGAGGTCAACGCCTCAAAGAAATCGGGGGTTGGCTCGGGGGAGCAAAAGATCTCGCGCTGGTAGAAGTCCGGCAAAGTCGAGATTTTCAGGTACACCTCCCCCAATTGTTCTTGCAGCAGCTCTTTCTCCTCCATTAGCGTGTTGATCTTGTCGACTTCAGCCAGCCGAACGACTTCTGTGACGCAGTCTTTCAGCAGGTCCTCAACCTCGCGGTCGGTCTCGAGACGCCCCAGCTGGCTTTGGTACCGCTCGAACCGCGCCTGCAGTCGCGCTTTTTCTCGTTCTGCTTCATTAGCCAAGCTCGACTGGAAGGTCAACGTGTCTTCGAGTTGGGATTCCAGCTCAGCCTTTTGCTCACGCAGGTGGAGGCACTCGGCTGACTTTTGGTTCTTGATCTTGACCTCTTCCACATAGTCCTGATGCAGTTGTTCGTGCTCCTTGAGCATCAGCTCCAGATCCAGCTGCTTCTGCTGTAGCTCGTGCTCTCGCTGCTTCAGTTGTTTCTGCAGTCCGTTCTTTTCCGAGGTCTGGTCCGCGACGCGTTTGATCCACTCTTCCTTCTCGTCTTGGTGGGAAATTCGCGCAGCCTCTAGCTGCTGCGTTAGCTCCTGTTTGGCTTGGCGAGCCTCGTCGACTTGCTGCCGCAGTGCGTCTTCCTTGAGTTCGAGATGCAACCTTGTCTTCTCGAGTTCCTTCTCCATTTGTGCGTACGCAGCTTGAAGGTCGTCCAGTTCACCTTTCACACTGCGTTTCTTCTCTTCAAGGGTAGAAATGGCGTTCTGCTGATGCTCGGTCTGACGCTGTAGCTCTGCGATCCGACCATTTTGCATCCGCTCTTTCTCTTCAGCATGCGCTTTGGACTCCAACAGTATCTTGATCTCCATCTCCTTTGCCTGCGTGTGCTGTTTCCACTCCAGCTCATGCGTTTGCTTTTCGTGCTGCAAGTCAGCCAACTCGCGCTCCCACTTTGCTTTTGCGGTATTGTATCCTTGTGAAAGTCTCTCGAGCAGCGTCTGGAAGAATCCGATTGTCTCAGTGCGAAGAAAGTTGTAGAACACGACTTTCTTCGACGGTCCCTCTGCTTGCTCTTCATAGGCTTTCTCGAGTTCGTCCACAGTAGCTTGAAAAGACAATGAAGATCGTGCATCGTTTCCATTTGCGTTACCCTGCAGATCATGTGACGACAGGAAGTATTTGTCCCACAGACCGTTGTCCAAAGGTTGCTGCAGATACTTTCGTCGTAAACCGACGAGTATCTGCTCACACAACGCGGTCGATCGTTTCTGCAGCAATGCAATGTGCGCCGACTTCTGTTTCTGGATATGCACCTTGAGCTTTTGGAAGCATGCTACACGCGTCGCTCCTTCTACAGACTGATTCTTGAAGAGGTTCAGTGCTTCCTCCTGTGCATCTTTATGGATTTTTTCAAACTCTGGCTGGGTCAAGACCTTCGTGTCTCCATACGGTACAACACCGTTGCTAATAGACTCGTCCGCACCGCCTCCTCCTGGGTTTACTACGGCCATCTTTGCGTCGTAGAGTTCAATTGCATTCAGAAGCGCCGACTGGCACGTGGCTTCGGATACGTATTCCCATGCGGCTCGGATATCTGGCACCGAGCCGCTGTTCATCGTTTCGGTGTAGCATTTGACTAAATGTGCAAGCTTCGCGCCATCCATGACTTTGCCAAAAAGCTGCTTTGGCGCAACGATCGACAGAATCCGGTCTCGGATCTTCTCCATTTGAACTACAAATTCCGGACGTAGCTCTTCGGCAGACAGCTCAGCAGCACGTCGCAGCTGCATTTCATCCATGACTGGACGCACCAGTGTGAGGCACTCTCGGCGCGCAAACAATACCTGTATCGACTTGCGAATCTTGTTGCGCTCTTCATTCCGACGCGAACTGCCTTCACGAAGCTCGAGCGATTTCTCGAGATACTCATTGGGCGACAACGACGTCCCATCTTGTTGCATGTCAAGCATAAAGTCGCGCAAAAGCCAGATGAACGGCGGGAAATGCGGCGCAAGCTCTCGTGACTCGGCCATTGCGTCCTTTAGGTCGCTGTCATCATCAAGTTCTGCATCACCCATCGACATCTTTTGCGAGTTGCCTGCACTTGGCGGTGGTTCGTGGCCTGTGTCGGCGGCCACACACACGTGCTTTGTAAGCTCCGAGACGAGGAACAAGCGGTCGATCGCGCCTTCGTCGATCACACCCATCGTGTTGAACACAAATAGCGAGCTTAGCAGCAACCCGAGCGAGAATATCTTTGCGTCGTAGCTCTCGTCGTTATCTGTCGCCGCGATGCCCTCTGTATCCATGAACAGCACTTTTTCCCCACGTGCATTGCGAATCGACGGCTGTGGATCCCAGAGCCAAATGCCTCGCGTACAGGATTCTGTCGTCGGACCCACGCGGAAGCCGTTGGGCGCCGCATTGGCGCCACTTCCGTTTTCGTTTACTGACGATGCGATCCTTTCCACTCGCTCTCGTGTGCGCGTCAACTGGTTCAGGAAGAAACTCTTGCCCGTTCTAACTTGAATAAAAGCAACGTGCATATGCAAGGCAACAGACCCAGACGACCAGTCAATGCGCGTATGTGCAGATTTTCACAGCATACAATGCAGCGACACGCACCTGTACTGCCCGGCCAAACACACAACTGCGATCGGCTCGTTCAGACTCTCCAGCAACCTAGAGACGCACACAATGGATCGCCGCATAATTCAGCACTTTGAGAACTTTATAGCGAACCACATACACACACACAGGCAGCACACGCACCGTATCCCTTCGTCCGCGACGCGCAGACCCTCGTGTCTGCCGCGGATCAGACACACGGGCGCGCTCATGTTCACTTGCGGATCCTGCATCTCTGCTGCTGCAACGTCGCGCGCATTGAGAGCCGGCCCTTGAAGCTGCAAGCGCCTAATTGTGCCCCCTCCGGCAATCAAGTCCCACTCTAACGTGTCCCACACTAATTAATCACTGCAATTCAAAGATGAATTGATGGGTGGTGCGCGAAACGTCGCGGAAACAACACAAGAGGCGCCAATATGGGGAAACAAGTCAATTGAACTGCAAGGAGAGCACTGCAGTTCAAGCCCATCGCCAAGTAAAAGTGCGCTTTGTGTATGTGTACTGGTTTGCCTTATATGGATCCTGTCTGATTGACGCGTGCGCTCTGTAGCTGCCGTCGTGTTGGCTGCCATGGAGTTGGAGCAAATGGACGTGGTGAGCCGCTGCGTCGGCCAAGTGCTGACTCCGCAGGAGTGCTCGAACCTCGAGATCGGGATGATCAAGCGGCGCGCGACCGAGACGCTGCTCTCCATCCGCTTCTGGGGCCGCATCTCGGGCGAGACGCAGGATTATCTGGTCGCCGTCGCGATCCTCCCGGCGAAGGAGTACCCCAAGAAAAAGTTCTACTTTTGGTATGTCTTTCGTCGTATACCATGAACGCATTCCCATTTTCCCGGTCCACACTGACATGTGGCGCTTTTTCTATGCATGCACAGCACGAATTTGTCACCAGAGCTACAGCAATTCCCAGAGCTCAATAAGCAAAAGGCGGACACCGCATCAAAGTTCACGACGCGCCTCAGAGGAGACTCCACCGCGCTGCTGCTCGCTGGCGAAGAGCCGCAAAATGCCGAAGAAGGCGACGTGCCGTTCACGGAACTCGATCGACTCGCGTACGTGGTGCAGGAGATCGACCACGCGATCTCGGTCGCACCGCTCGAGGCGTACGTCGTGTCCCCGCAGCGCCAAGTGATCGCGAACCCGTCGTTCCATGGACTCAAGTGGGAGCAGGCGACCCAATTGTACAACTACTTCCACTTCCGAGAACCAGACGTCCCCGAGCGCGCAAAGTCGCTGTTTAGCTCCGAGGGTCTCGTACGCGCAGGCGATTTCTTCGACCCGTTGATTCAGGACCTGGAAGGATCGTGGGTGATCTCGAAGGACAACACGGGCTACTGCGT
Organism: Globisporangium splendens; assembly: GCA_006386115.1. Lineage (NCBI taxonomy): Eukaryota > Oomycota > Peronosporomycetes > Pythiales > Pythiaceae > Globisporangium > Globisporangium splendens. The sequence goes on from VFIW01000003.1 coordinate 1,098,800, forward strand.
GACGCTGCGGAACTACATCTACCCAGGTACGTTCGCGTTCCATCAACCCGAGACGTCGAGCCACGGGTATGTGTACTTGGGGGATGGCCGAAAGAACCCAGACATCGTGTTTATGATTTGAGTTTACAAGGCGATCAACGGCTGAGGCACGCAACACAAGTCGGCGTCGATATGGAATAGCATGATGCGCCTCAGGTCGCATGCTTCAATTGGAACGTTGATATGTACGATATGCAAGGAACGAATGAAACAGCACAACTTAGCCACACTCTTGACAACACCAGCTTATCTTCCTCTTCCATCTCACCAACCCGATCCCAGAGGTGTCTTGGGAAGGACTGAGATTTCTTTGTGCATTTTGTTTCTATTGTGCTTGAGCGCGAATTTGTGCTTCAATGAGAAACAAAAGGCACAAAAGAATCCCAGTCGATCACAATGCACCTTGGCGCGCGCGCTTGTGCTTCCAGGTGTGCCCTTGTAGGCAGATTCACAGTACACCATTCACGATGAAGAACACAAGCCTACACGCTTTACCCATTGATCCGTTCCAGGAAAAAGGCGAGGTTCTGGTTGCTGCGCGCGATCTTCCCTTTGCTCTTGCGATAGACCGAGTTGAGCGAATCATCGAGCAGTCCCTTCTCCCACAGTGCACGACCCGCTTGGAAGGCGACCGAGGCCTTTGCCAAGGTCTTCGCAAACATAAACTCACTCTCAAACGGCTCGATCTCCAGTTCAGGCGGCAACTGCAACTTGGCCTTGAACACCGGCGTCTTGCCGCTCACCGATTGCGAAAAGGAATACATGGTTTTGTAGTCCACCGTGAAGAGGCTCGCGGGGAGCGCTTGGCAAAATTGGTTCACGCACTGGATGCTCGAGTCGAGATCGAGAACTGCCCCTGTGGACTCAATCTGGAGCCTGCTTTCTTCGGGGAAGTACATGTGACCCTGCAATTTCTCTGCAGCGATCGAACGCGGGAGCGAGAGCAATGATTCCTCCTTGTCATGAGAGAAATCGAGGCGGTTGATCGCGTCTGCTTCGAGCATGAGCTGGCGGAAATGCACGTGGTGGTCCAGGTCGTCTTCCTCCGAGAGATAGTACACGACACCGTCTTCATGGCGTGCACGTCCTCGCAACTGGATCAGCATTCGCGGTGTGTTGATGCGGTCAGACACAATAACGAGTCCGCATAACGGGAAATCCACACCTTCCACCGAGACCGAGGTCGAAATCAGTAGCCGCGTCGCACTTGATTCAAAGTCCGAGAGAATACTCTGGAAGCTCGGCAAGTTGAACGCCGCTGTATCGGACACGTTGGCTTGTCCAAGCATACATGCACAGAGATTGTTTTTGCCGCTGGCGCCATCATATTCGGGGTCCAAATGGTCACCTGTGGTGTCGTTCTCTTCCTCGTCTTCAGCGTCGTCATCTTCGTCGTTGCCAAACTTCTCGTTGAGGTAATCGGTCAGTACACGGCACTCAGAGCGCGTATGAACAAACACAATTCCTTGGAGAGGCTGTTTGCTCTTCGTCAAGCTTAGCTCTTTTGTAGCTTGGTCCTTACCACCGTCGTCGTCCGAGAACTCGTTGCTCGTGGTGCCATCCCCTTCCCCAATCGCCGACAACAGAAAGTTGGTCGCGTCGCTGCTGCTATCGCTGTCATCGCTATCATCATCCTCATCTTCGTCAAACTCGTCCGGTGCTGTTTCAGAGCCAGGAGCAAATAGCGTTGTGCGGATCAGATCCTCGATCTTCGCCACCTTGATCGTCGCGGAAAAGTTGCAGTTGCTGCGCTTGGCCTTGAGCAGCAAGATGGTCTTCACGGCATCCTTGTCGAGACCAAACATGCTCCCTGGGATCGCGATCAGGAGCGACGCCGACATGGCAAGCCGCTCGATCTCCAACTCCACGAAACGATAGTAGCACCACGCGCCGAGGTTCTTGTAGATGTTGAAGCAGCTGCGCACGAACCTCCTCACGAGTTTTGCTCGCTTCTCCTCATTCTGCGTCGATTTACCACGTCCTTTCTTCAGCAGCTTGCCGTACACTTCAAGCACCTTGACTTCCTGGAGTTCTGCCAACAGCATCGCACAGATCCGCGCCTCTTCCTCCTCCATATCCTGCGTCAACCCTGCTTGCGTGGCTTGGACCAGTGCGTGCATCCCCGCCGGAACGATCTCGTCGTCTTCCGATCCCACAATCTGCTTTGGGTACGTTTCAAAGATAATGGGCGCCGTTGCCGCGTACTCCATGGTCTCAACGGCGTCGAGCTCGACGCGCTTGAGCGTCGCGTGCAGCATCTCGGCGCATCGCCTCGTTGGACACGCCGTCGTGCCGAAGATGCGCGGCATGTTCTCCATATCATTCGGGTCGTACATCTTGATCAGCTGCGCGTACGGATGCCGCTTTGTTACGTGGTGGCACTCGTCAAACACGAGCAAGTTGATGCGGTTCATGTTCACGTACCCTTTCTCGATGATGCTGCGCACGATCTCGGGTGTGCACACGAACACCCTCGTCGTGCGCAGCTCGTGGTCCCACTGACGGTCGTCCCAGAGCTCCACCTCCTGGCCGAAGTACGCCTTGCACGCCAGTGTGCTCGTGCGCTGCACCTTGGACGTGATCTGGATCACCAGCTGCCGCGTCGGCGCCAAAAAGAACGCGCGCTTGTCGTCCGAGTAGTCCTGCTCCGAGAGCAGCGCGATGGCTACGAACGTCTTGCCGATGCCCGTGTCGCCCACCATCACCACGTTCTGCTCGCGCGCGAGCTCCACGACCTCGCGCTGGAAGTCGCGCAGCGGTGTCTCGCCGTAGTGCATCGCGCCGCCGCCGTGCCTTCCATTCGGAGCCATTCTTCCACTTGCTGTTCCTTTCTTTCCGCAAGAGGTAATTGGGAAAAAGCAACTCGATGGGTGGATAATCGCCTACTGTTGCACAAAACCGGTATTCCATTGGCTGTAAATGGTGCAAACACTGCGTGATTGGCTGAAATCCTGAACCCTAGCAATTTCCATCAAATTTCCTTCCTAAAGCTACTTCTTGCCCTTGCTCGGCTTCTTCTTGGCGCTGCCGCCTCCGCCCTTCTTGCCGCCGGCGCTGGAGCCGTAGATGCCCGGCGCCGAGATCTTCACGGGGCCGACCATGCAGTTCACCAGCTCGTTCTCGGGGATGCACCTCATGAGCTCGCGCTGCACCACGAGCGGGTCCACATCGGGCGTCGCCTCGTCGGCTGTCGCTGTGTTCCCAGCAGAAGCCTGGGCTTTATGCGCAATCTGCTGCTTCGCGGCGTCCTTCTCGAACTTCATGTTGGACGAGAAGAAGTACTCCATTGCCTGCTTGGCAGCCTTGCCCTTCTTCTGCGCGCCGGGGAGCAACTTGACCTTGTACTTGTACTTTTGCAGCGACGCGTACGGAGCGCACATTGGCATGGCGTACAGCACCAGATCGTTCGGGAACGGCGACCCCGTGAACGTGTCGAAGAAGTCGGCGCCTTCGGCTTCTTCCTCCTGCTCCTCGAGGAACTTCTCCTTCTTCTCGCGCAGCTTCCGGATCTCGTCCTCGTCGGCGCCGTCCTTGGTCTTCGGCTTCTTCTCGCCATCGTTGTCGTTCTTGGACAAGTCTTCGTCGTCGTCACTCGCATCGCCACTTCCCTCCTGCCCCTCGTCGGCAGCTTCCTCATCTGGGAGCGCATGGCCCAGCAGCTCCATTCGCAACCGACGGTCCTCGTCGTCCTGGTCGGCGTACTTCTTCTTCAGTTTCTTCAACTTGCCCTTCTTCCCACGAACGTTTTTCGCCGTATCGTTCGTCTTCGATGATGCAGCAGGGGTCTTCTCCTTTGGAGCAGCCTTGTTGTTGCTCGCGTCTGCTGGAGCTTGCGACAACGCGCCTGGGAGCTTACCCTTCTTCAAGTCACGGCGCTCCTTCGCAGACAAACGCTTCTTGCCCGAACGCTCAGCAACAGCCACCGAGTCGTTCGTAGTCTCGTCTTCATCTCGTGCTTCTTCTGCCTCGTTGTCCTCCTCAGCGACTTGAGGTGGAACGCTTTCTTCAACTGCGTTTGTGGATGCTTCGTCCACGTCTGCTTTGTCATCACCGTCATCCTGCGTCGTCACAGTATCCTGACTTTCTTCTAGTTCTACCGCTGTTTCCTCCTGCTGCGTCGCGTCTTCATCGACATCAGCATCGGCATCATACTCACGAGCAGGTGGGACTTTGTCGCCGCCATCTTCGCCTTTATGGTTGGCGACGGAGCTCTCGTCGACGCGGAACACAATGGCGAGTCCCATCTCCAGACGCGAGGGCTGGATGTAGTTCTTCTTGCCTCGAATCATAAAACTACCCGTCGTGAGGTACTCACCTGCAGGTGCAGTCTTGGACACTTGGTCGGCGTGGACCCAGTACGCGCCAGCGATCACTTGGCTTGTCCAGGCATTGCTTCGGCACACACTCATGCAACCAGCTTGCTCCAGAGTCCCAACTGGAATCGGAGGGATCGTCTTCTCGCCAGCAACCGCAGCGCGATTGCGGACCACACACGTCGCGGCACCGTGCAAGTCGGCGTGCACGTACACGTCGCCCTTGCGAAGGTATCGCTTCACGAGGAGCTCATTCTGGTGCGCGTCCTTACCAGCGATGACCAGATACTTTTCATTCGTGAGAAACCAATGGAATTTCTCAAACCACATGATCTTGCGTCGCTCGTAGATCGTGTTGCGCTTCATCTGCTGCTTCTGCAGCGTCTTCGTCGTGCTCTTCTCGGCAGCAGAGATGGCGCGCTGAGTGGCTTCGGTGGCTTTTTGCACCTTCTCACCAGCTTTCTTCTTCTTGGTGTAGATTTCACGCGCGTTCGCCAGCGCTGAGAGCGACAGATCGATCCAGATCACGTGCGCCTGCTTGTCCTGTTGGTCCTTTTCATCGTCGTCCTCGTCCTCGTCATCCTCGTCGTTGTCGTTGTCGCACAAGAGAATCGAGACTCGGTTATGCGCCAAATCCAGCTCGTGGATCAGCGAGGCGACAGGGTTTCCGTTCTTTTGCTCAAAGCGCACAAGCTCCTCGAGTCCGCGCCAGTCCATTCCGCTCGCCAATGCGCTTCGAATCACCAGCAGCACGTTCTCAACATCCTGTTGGTTTTCTTCAATCAGTCGAGCGTGCTTTAAGCTTTTGTCTTGCACTTCCAGAAGTTGATCGATCTGCGTCTTCTGGTTTTTCTTGAGCTTGGCGAGCTTCGCCTCAGCAGCGAGTTGGGCAGCCTGCTTGGCGACTTCCGCGGTCTCTGCTTCAAAGCGTGAAAAGTACTCATCGACTGCCTCATCGAACGTGTCGAAACTCTGTACCTTCTTGTTGCCAGCACGATGTTGCGCGTACAGGTATGGCGTGAATTCTTCGTATTGCTCCGGGAGCGACTCATCCGCTCGCTCTTTCATGATGATGAAGCCACATTTCTCTTTCGGCGTGGCGCTCGCTGGGACGTCGAGCGGTGTTCCATCTTCCGCAGTATCCACGACAGCCGTGTTTTGCTCGGCCTGCAGTTTTTCAAGCAACTTCCAGCCGCACTGCAGTTCTTCCACAAGCTTTGCGAGCCGATCTTCGCCGATTGCTTCAAACTCAGCCGCATTCTTGATCTTCAGACCTGGTTGCAAATCAGCACTGACGACGCAATGCTCGACGATAACAGGGCCCAAGCCGCCGAACGAAGACTCTTTCATCAGCAGCAGTTGCTTCAGCGTTTGCACTTTCTTCTTCGCTTTACTCGCACCGCCGCCCATGGTCGCAGCTTTCACGTCGAGATCCGCAAACCACTTGGTGACAAACGCAGTCAATTGAGGCACCGTCTGAATCGAATCAGAGGGGGGTTTATTCTCCAAGACTTCAATCGGGTACACCTGCTTCACGGCCATTTTCACGTTCTCGTCAAACTTGTGGGTGCGCAAGAGCGACAGGATGTTGTAGTTTTCGTCCGTGAGGATAATGTTCCCCGACGCGTACAGCTCCAGGATCAGGTGGCACTGCAGCTGATCGGAGCCAAACGTCAAGTCGACGACACGATCCCCTTCGAGCTGCTGGAGCGCCACGAGACGCTTACCGCGCAAGTGCTTGCGCAGCTTCATCGTGAACTGGCTCGGCAGCGTCGCGCTCGAGGACGATGCGTCACGCGCATACTTGCTCGTATGGAACCGAATGCCGGACTCCAGGAGCAAGAACACTTTCGGGTACGGCGGCTGGTGCAGCTTGAAGATGTACGTCTTGCTCTTGTCGCCGCTCGTGCTCTGCAGGTCGTAGATGTTGGTCACGCGCATGTTGAGCACATTCTTGCGGATGGAGCCCACCATCGCGTGGATGTCGTCGATGGACATGCGCGTCTTCTTCATCGTAGAGGAGGGTTGATGCCGTCAACCACGCGTGTCCTTGGGTCTCTTGTTATGGAGCAGATGCGGAGCTCGTCGCTCTTCGAAGTGGACTGCTCTGCAGCTTCTCGACCGCAGACATAGCAATGGTGAGTGTTGATCAAACCGACTCGGAATTTTAGCCAATGAGAATGATGATTAGAACTAAGTACGCAACCCAGTTCGCTGCATTAAGTGCGTACGTGCAAGTTGAACTTTATCTGCCATTTCCAAAGGCGTCGGCATGCGGTTGTGATGGTGGTGATAGGAGAATCCAGGTGTGCATGTCCCCCGCCCTTATCGCACAGGCGGTGTGTAGGTACGTGTGTGTGAATGTGCGCGTGATAAGAATAAACGGCGGCATGAGATTAATCTGAGCGTGTTTTGGTGCCTATTCTGGGGAGTGTGTGCCGCGGCAGTTTCTCTATTCGTTTCGCAAAACAGAGAGCGTCGCCACGCTGGCGGCAGTGGGTGAGGTGATCTTGAGTTAAAGCGACATCTCTCTCTCTCGGCTTATCCGCTCACACGCTGTATTTGTGTTCCAAGACAGACGATTCAGCCGTAGCCGCATTGCATTCGACGCCGCACCTAAGGAACGCACATCGTGAGCGCAATGGAGGCGGCTTCGTCGCCAAAAGTGCAGCCGGCTGGCGCCATGTCAGCGAATTTCTCGATGGAAGCGCCTTCGTCGCTGAAAGTGCAGCCAGTTGGTGTGGCATCAACCGAGATTCTGGCGGAAGCATCTTCGCCGCTGATAGTGCAGCCTGCTGGGGTCTCGCCGTCTGATAACTCGATGAAGGCGCCTTCGTCACTGCAATTGCAGCCAGCTTGTGCATCAACATCAACTCGTCTTTCTGTGGACACGGTAAGCCCTCTAGTCGAAATGACCAAGGCTTTGAGTGCGCGTGAGGTCCGGTTCGCTACAAGGGATGATGTGGGTGATTTGGTCACACTTCGATGCCGAGGCTCCAATAGTAGCTGAATAAGACCGACCCGGCACCGTTATCATCGCGACGGTGCTGCTCGTGTTTTTCAGCTGTCTCTATTTAGTACTGGTCGCGTATATGATATTTTTCCGGCATCTTGCAATTGAGAAGAAAAAAGGCGTCTCGCGCGATCCCAAGCAGTTGGAGGTGTCCAAGTACAGCAGTGCGCAAGAGTCAACGGCCGCAGAAGTAGAGGGCGACATCACCGCGACAGAAATCGCCAAAGGTGTGCTCGTCACGAATTTGGAGTTAATGAGAGACACGGCCTTGAAATGGCTGCCTTGCCTGAAGCCTCGATTGCAAAAATCGCTAGAAATCGTGCCAACCACCAGTCAACGAAAAAACGCTGCTCTTGCCAAGAAGAACATGGAGCGCGCCCGCGCTATCTATTTCCAGTTTTCTGATATCGACGGCATCTACCACGCGTATTATGTGCGCAAATATCTCCTTCTACCCAAATGCCCTTGAAATGAGAACGCTAACGAATCTGGTTTTTATGACGCTGATACCTGTGCAGAGCGCCATGTACGATATCCCGAAGCTCGCGTTTCAGACGGCCACACTTTTCACGTACCTTCGCAAAGGATTCCCGACTTCGATGGTTGCTTTTTACTGTGCAATGCTTTCGTTCAATTGGCTCATCTCATTTTATCGATTTCAGCGGAAAACGTTCGACAACGCGCTCATCGTGGCGAGAATTTTCTATATGTGAGTTCTTTGTGTTGAGCGCTCGCACATGCTACTTTCAAACACTAATGGATGGATGTTTATAGTTTTGATTTGTTTTTCGCAGTCTTCGCGCCGGTGCTGATTCTCATCAACTCATATAACACGTTTCACTTTGGACGCGAAGTCTTTCAAACCAAAGAAGAATCCCTTCCATCAGGGGCAGTTGACCGAACCGCGCGGTTGTTTGCTGATCCAGACCGATTCACAATTATTCGGCTTGCCTTCAATCACTTGACTCTCACGTCGGGATCGACCATTGGCATCAAGTGCGGGCTGCTATACTTGTCAATCTACAAGTGGCGAAAGATTATCCGGTTCCTCATTCAAAGCAACCACAAGACTCAACGGCAGCTCAATGAGAGCCACTCGACCAAGCAACGGAAGCAAACGCGTCACCACTTGTTGTTTGGTGTGGTTCTATTTCTCGTGTTCGGCGCGGGGACATTGATTTACACAATCGGAGCGCTTGTGTCGTGCAATGCTAACTGCAGCGACCAGCCTCATTGTGTGGCAATTTCGTACAATTGGTATGTCGGCAAAAAAGGATGTCCATGCCTTGTGTATATCAATCGAAGGCTGGACCCTCGTACGTACGACGAACGGGTGGACCCTGAGGATGCGACCGAGTCATTAGCGGAAGCTGCAGTTGAAGGAGAACTGATATCCATACAGATCATTAATCGAGCACTTCCGACGCTTCCAGATGCACTTGATAACTGCAAACATCTTCAGCAATTGTGAGTACCTGCTGCTATTTTCTCCAACCGTCCAGAAAAGTAACAAGCTAACCTGTTGTATTTGACGGTGAGTAAAGGATCTTGATTTACACGGAGACCGAGCGCTTCCCAGACTGGATTACCAATTTGACCAACCTGGAGTATTTGTAAGTACCAGTGGAGATTTCCCGCTCAAGTTGTCGAATTCGTTTGACTCTGCGAATGCTTTCTTTTTGCATGGCAGACACATTGAGGACGATTTTACTTCGCGAGGGCTGAAATATATGCCTCCGACGATGTTCAGCCGTATGCACAAGCTGCATTATGTCCACACCGGCACAATTCCGCTTTTGCCGTCGTACCCGTCGCTGGCAGGACTTGGCCAATTGCTAAGCTTGTCGATTACATCAGCGCACTTATTGGTTGAGGTCCCGCCCTTGGACGATTTGAAGTCCTTGAACTCGCTGAACTTCGTAGAACTTTACCGGGTTTCACGTTTACCAGCGTTGAGTGCGCTAACGGACCTCCGAAGGTTCAACGCGCTGTTCCGCAATAAAGTTTGCTGTAATGGGTACATGGCAGGCAACTGCGATCGCGCCGAAGCCATGTGTCGCGGTCACACCGAGCAGTGCGTCAGCGAGTCGATATCAGCAGCTGACAGAGCAATTATCAGCCAGACGCAGGGGGAAATCTGCTCTGACGTGCCTTTCAGTTATGAAGATTTGGTGCCGACTTTGGCGTCGACTGATGTCGCATGCGGTGGGGTAATGTATCGTCAGTGTCAAGTTGGAAATTTGACCGGAATCTGCTACACTGCGCAGATGCAGGTCGTGACATGTGATACAACTGGGTATTATGAAAAAATGCGCCGGCTCCAGATCGATCGAAACGTTGGCGACCCATGCGACCCAGAGAAGGAAGCGTGGCTAGGATGCCAGTAGCATTCGCAAAAGGCAAAAAGGAGACACTCTGGATTAACAGGTCGGTGCTTCGTTCAGGCTGTATTTCCAATTCGCTTTAAAGTAACATATTGCATTGTTGTTCTGTACTTTCAGCTTCTTTTTCGACTGCACACTACAGTAGTTTCCACTGCTAACTTGCTATGCTGCTGGAAACAATCACATCCTACATCACTCGCCAAAGAAGCAAGTTGGCGATACATATTTCGTTCATCCGTAGTCCAAAATCTCTACGCAACAGGTTATTCTGCAATACTGCTGTCCATCGTTTTCTTGTGGATGCCGCATAAGCCACCGCCACGATCCACTTTGGTGCAACCATCGACCATGCAAATCCTCGAGCCACCGTGAGTTGAGCATTTGCCGCCGCGCTGAGTTCCTTTCTTGCAGCCAGGGAAAAGGCAAATCTTTCCACCACCGTGGGTGCGGCACAAACCAGAGCCCTGGCTGCTTTTCATGCACCCGTCAACTTTGCATCGCACCCCGCCTCCGTGAGCCTTGCATCGACCGGTAGCCTGAGCACCTCGAGCGCAACCTTCAACGGAACAGCGTTTTCCACCTCCGTGACGGATGCACAGACCACGGCCTTGACTGCTCTTCCCACAGTCAGGAACAGCACAAGTGCGTCCGCCGTATCCATTGCCAGCGTTTCTTCTACGCACAGGCTTACATGCTGGTAGGCACGACCACATATGAGGAGGATCGAGAGCGCGATAGTCAAGCTCGTGCGTTCCTTCGTTATTCATGTACACGTCACTTTGATAGCTGCTTGCGGGTCCGTAGATCCCATTGTAGGCATCTCGAAAGGAAAACTCAGCTGCTTGAAGAGGTGCCATCAAATCCATAAAGCTTGAAGAGAGCGAGTTGGGCAGCAGCTCTGGACTCGGAGACTCAGACGAGATCGCTAAGTCGTTGTCGTGCATCGCCAACGGTACTGGGAAGAGTTCGTCTTCAAACGTGTGGTTTTCAAGAAGCAGGTGGCCGAGAATGCCGACTTCTTCGTCGCAAAGTCCTCGCAGTGGTGGGTTGCTGACGCTGGAATTTGGCTCCATTTTCACAAATGAAGCTGGCTGCTGAAGATCCCTTCCTCGGGGGTGAAGGTGATGGTCGACAGCTGGCGTCAGAGTCTCACTGTTCGCAAACACCATCAGCAAACACGCGTCGTCGTATGGATCCGCTGCTGCCACTTGTGGCTCGCGTTGCTCAGAGAGACACGGGGTCATTCGGATCATACTGGGAGTAGTAATGCGCTTCATCTTTCACTTCCTTGACCACGCTCATGCAAGAGAATCAGCAAAATCCACTTTGCGGAAGCGAAACGGACTCACACCGCGATGCGAGCAGCTCAGCAATCTACCGGCACATCGCACCCCTTCTGCCCACAAACTGTCGGCTTTTCTCGAGATTCAAAAATTCGTATTCGCGGGTCGTGTACTGTTGATGCTGTGATGTTCTTCTCGAAAGAGAACGACTAGTGTTGCTAAGAAACTTGGTTTGATCCACGGCAGTGGGGCATGAGCGACTTTCCCTGCATCCATGCTGCACAAACGCTCCAACAACAAGCGGACTGTCTCTTTCGGGAATCGATGTAAACCCATGCGGCCACACATTGTAGAAAGGACTCGATGTTGGTACTCAGAGATCGAGAAAAGCCTGTAGCAATGGTGGCTACCCCCACTGCAGCAAGTCCCACCACGGCAATGCTATCGTGTTTGTCACCAAGAGCAAGTCGTACTCCTTCCATGAGATTGGGATGTCTTGGTGCGATGCAGCAACTTCCTCCGGGATGAAAAAGGGACGCTCCGTGGCTTTGGATTGGTAAATGCCGATCGCTTTGCCGCCTCCCCACCATCGCAGGCGAAGTAGCACGAGTGGATCGTCATGTCCATCAAGTAGATCATTGACTCACTGCCATCATTGCGTCTATTCAGTTGGACGATTTCGGTCGGGCTCACGCGACGTGGGCGATTGATGGCTTGAGGGAGGAATGTCGGCGACACCTGCATTTTCTTGATGCTTATCCCCCTCAACGTTTGGACTGCGTCAGCAACAACCAATCTCGCAAACATCAAAGCCGAGACCATACTCGTACTGCTGGTTTGAGACCCCGTTTAGTCGTGCTCGCGCCAAAAACTTCATTCCAACTCACCACAAACGCACTCACGGGCTACAACGTGCCTGTAGCGTACGAGACCCACGTCATAGGCAAAAAGAACATCTCGATGCGTCGGATGAGCTTGGCCATGTGGAGAACGCGAAGAACGCACCACGTGGCGAATAGCAGAAGGCCGAGCAATTTCCTGATGCAGATGAAGGGGTCGAACAGTTCTGAACGCGAGCGATCAGCACCACGTCAATGTGTTTTCTGCCTTCAAAGGAGATCGCAGGCGCACTATGATCATCGTGACTTTCTAGCAGCAGCAAATCGATGCTCAACCCGCTGTGTTGATCTTGCAGCGAACGAATTCGCTTCCGTGCATGCTGAAAGACATGTCCAATGCCCTCGCAGAGGCTTCTCATCGTTGATGCACGACAAATGTTTGGCGCAAAGTGCGTCCAGAAATGGCACAAGCATACGGTCGGACAGGATTCGGGGCACTAAATTGGAACGTCTGAGCACGCAGCGTGGCCGCATCGTAATACAGCGCTTGGTTGGTTCGTACCATGTCCTTCTGGAAGAAATACGGAAGAATGAAATGGTGCAATCGGTCGATAAACTTGTTTCGCGTGAGTGACATTCTCAACAAGAGCATCCAGCATGCCAAAGATCGTCGCCAGGTCCAGAGACTCTCGCTTGGAACGATACAGCAAACATGGTGACCATTTCTGTATCTTGAAAAACTCTGCAAAGGATCGCATGGATATGGACGTGGTGTCAAACTTGTACGTCCACGGGTTCAGCGCTCCATCTCCTGTCTTGTTCCGCAATATGTGGACAACTGGGTAAGCAATCGGTCCAAAAGACGTGGCTTGGCTCGTTTCGAGCCTTGGGTACTGATTTTCCCGAACAGCCACACCCGTGCACAGCACGTCTGAGAGCAAGAGCGCGTAGGAAATAATGGAAATGAGACATCTCGACCACACGAATGGTACGTCGCGCTCAATTTCCCCTCTGTGCTGCAAGCGACGCTTACGAAGAAGCTTTGCGAGTTTGGAGCTGTCTGCCGGCACATCGCGCATTGTTTACCACCGATGGAGGAATGCTGGCAGTCTGGGCTCGTCTTCCGTGCAGTGGACCAGTTGCTGCTTGCAGACTTCGTGCATTTAGCTCCGAAACTTACGTCGACCAGTTCGATCGAACTGGCACAAGCGGATTTCTCTGCTGCCTTTTTGCGCGTCATCTTGAGCTTGCTTTACTCGGCGAGACGTCAACCGAGAAGACCGATCAACACTTGTGCTCACGCAATAACCGTGTTTCTCGAAATGTGATCGCTAGGACGGTTGCCACTGACAACCAAGGCTGGAAAGCATGAAGCTTCAGCCGGTCTGACAATTCATACGCGTCGTCTTATCTCCGTCAAATGCGTATATGTTTAAAGCAATCGTCAACACTATCTTCAGAGCTGAACACGAGAGGCGACGGTTCCACGGACCAATTGATTCCCACTCGAGGCTGACGAAGTTCAAATTTTCGCCTTCCCAGTACGCGGTTGCGACAAGGTTGTGCAGTCGATAGTTGACAACAAGTAAAGTGTTCACTGGGTCTGTTGCACCATGACGTACGAGCGCTTGTAGGATCAGTAGTAGTTGCTGTGCTTTACACTTGCCCCTTGTGTCAATTAACTCACTTGAATGACTTGTCAACCGCACTGCAACAAGTCCAGCCAGGGTAAGTCGGTGGTGCTTACGACGAAGAGTAACCTGTAGTTTTCCCACCAAAATCGGGAGTTGCTGTGTGATCTCATAACCCCAAGGGGATAAGAAATACCCGCTTGGTCGCCTTCGATTTACAGATGCCGATGAATTTCCCTCCACACCAACGCAAGCGTACGAACACAGTTGGGTCGGTCATGACTGCCACGTTCATCAGATAGATCATTGACTCCACTTCACGGCAGCGATCATCAAAAACGGCAATGTCTTGTTGAGCAAAGCGGCTGGATCTGCTGTTGTGAATCAGACATCCTGGCGACACTCGAACTCCGTTGGGGCGTTTTCTGGCGCACTTCATGTCGACAAATGCCGACGTCGGAATCAATTCGTGCCAAGAGTGACGTTGATCAGAGCGAAGCCAGTCGGTGGCACTAGTGAAGATAAAAGGGCCATTCCAGCTCACAACAAATGCGTTTGTCGACCAAAGCGTGCCAGCTGAGTACGGGACCAATGTCCTTTGCCAAAACCAAAGCTCGACGTGCTTTGTGAGCTTCAGGCTGCTTAGAATTCGTAAGCACCACCACACGATGATCATCAGGATGCAAAACACTGCCGAAGAGGCGATCAGGCATTGCGCATCCAGCACATCTCCGAAAAACAGCAAACCCCAAAAGCTTCGCGAGTTGTCGTACCTCGAGGCTCGGATCAATGCCATGCGCGAGCTCTGCACAACTTCTGCAATGGAGTCTACGCGCGTGTCGCGAAACGAAATCGATCGAAACTGGGCCATGATAGTCAGACTCGATATAAAGCCGAGGGTGAACTCTGAAACGCCTGGAATATCGTTCATTGTTGACCACATCCGACCTGTTCGCAATGCAACGAGCGCATGCAGCACAAACACGAGGACCCAAGCGCTTCGCATCGACACAGCGCTTATTCGGAGAAATACAGTGATATTGAGCGTGAACTTTCCCAGGTACGTGTTGAATGCTTGCGAGACAAGCTGGTACACCATTGCCGAGTCCACAAGATGCGCGACGACGTAACAGCAAATCGGAAACAGGTTTCCATAGATCACCACCTGACTGGGGATGAGGAACAATGTCCGCATCCCGACGAATGCACGCACAAAGACGCTCTTGTTCGCGAAGCGCGATTCAGCTGACCGTGCATAATAGCACCCAAGAAAGAGCATAGCTAAATGGAGCCATGCGTACGCTTGGCCGACGACTCGGAGCGTTGCGACGACGTAGTACCAGCTGACGACGGTTGACGTGAGTGAAGCGCCTTCATATCGAAATTCATTCACTGCGATCGTAGAGCAATTGTGTGCACTTGTGGCTCTGCTAACAGCAGAAGATAAGGGAGTGCAATCTTGCACACGGATGATCACAGCAATGTCGAACAATTTCTTTCCTTGAAGTGACACAGCTGCCTCGCTGAAATCTTCTTCGCTCTCGACGACGAGCATATCCAGCGTCATGTTGCTGAACTGGTCTTGCAAGGATTGCTTCTGCCTCAAAATATGATCCCAAAGGTGGCCAATATCCTTGCATAACAAATTCGACTCTTGGCAAATAGGGCTGAAGTTTGTCCAAAATTCGCGGCACGCATATGGACGAACACGATTCTGCGAGTAAAACTGGAATGCTGGAGACTCAAGCGAGGCACTGTCATAGTAGAGAGCTTGGTTTGTTCGCACGAACCATTTCTTGAAAAACTGAGGCAGAATGAAGTGGTATATTCGATCAACCCACGCACTTCTTGTGCGAAGCGTCAGGTTGTGTGGCATCGCTCCTGGACGACGGCTCGCCATGACCTCGACGAGCGAGTCCAGCATGCGAAAGATTGTTGATGCCTCCAATGTTGCCTGAGGACACCGCGCTCGATAGAAAAGACACGAATGCCACGTCCCCAGCTGGAAAAACTCTGCATACGCGCGCATTGCAACACTAGTC
The DNA here is from genome assembly GCA_006386115.1 of Globisporangium splendens. NCBI lineage: Eukaryota > Oomycota > Peronosporomycetes > Pythiales > Pythiaceae > Globisporangium > Globisporangium splendens. The sequence continues at coordinate 1,114,344 of VFIW01000003.1, forward strand.
GAGTCAAACTTGTACGCCCACACAGTGCCTGTGCCTACCATTTGCGAGTGTTGAATCTGAGCCACTGGGTACGCATAGGGACCAAAGAACATGATCCGGTCTGGTTCAAGCTTCGGATATTGGCTTGTCTGAGCGCCCAATCCGGACCGGAGCACATCAGAGAGCAGAAGCACATACGAAATAACCGAGACGAAGCACCGGGACCACCAAAACGGGATATCTCGCTCGACCAATCCAGCGCGATTTTCGCGATGTCGTGCGAGCAGAGACTGAAGTCTAGCGCTACGAGCGCTATCAGCTGTGGCCATAGTGGCCGCAATCGAGGAGCTCGAATGCCATGCCATGTTTTCGGGGATCGATTTTGCGGACATGTTTTGTTGCAAACTCCATAACAGGCAAGTCCCACAGGCGCAACTGAGACACAAAATTAACGCCACCGTATTTTTAGGATAAACCTGATCAGCCAAGAGGAGAGTTTGACATAATCTCACCTGACAACAGCTCTTTTAAGCGGATTTCTGTCAGCGGCAGCCCACAGATCACGAAGTAACGAAACTTACTTGACATTTTTGTCCCGGATGCCGACTTGTAGCTCTCCGAGTACCCCATAAACGGGTATCTGCTCGAGACATCGTTAGACCGATGACAACTTCACACTGAATGTGGGATTGCTTCGGGAGCGATTGGACTCAGGCGCATCGAGACGTAGTATGACCAGTCGCAGTCACAATACGATTTTCGCCGTGTTGAGCACGTGGACTACTGAAATTGGCTCACTAAATGAGCCGTCAACCGAAAAGTCTTGTGTGATTTTTAGTCGATGAATTCGATACTGAGCCCCAGCCTGGATACAAAGGACTCGGCCATGCAGCATAGCTAGACTGCAAAGGGGGAATTCTTGAATGTGTGGCTAACGCTCCTGCTTACACACCGAGAGCTCAGCTGCTTCCCCGTGAGAATCGACGTGAAACCAACCCTCGCAATGTACACGAGCGCACTCCACTCCAGCGACATGCCTTGCAGTACCACGATCATCCCCACACTGAGACCGCTTGCTACAGTACTGTGGACGTGTGAATGAAACGCAAACGAACGCGACGAGGCAAAATTCAGAGGTGCACGAGATTGTGACGAAATCGGCTTCGTTTGACGCGAGGTAGAACAGTTGAGACTCGCAAGCGCAACACTGCAGCATGACGGACGCCGCTTGAGTCAGGAAAAAAGCGAATCGCTGCGCCATCTGATGTACACACGCTCACAGAAGGCACGTTAAACGAGTCCAAGGGAGACGGGCGAGATGGTACTACAGTGCACTTCGTTGCAGTTAACGCACGCAGATGATAGATAATAGATCCACCTTCAAGAGATCCGACCGCAGTGTTGCGTGCTCAACGAACGCTCGAGTCCATCGCGCAGCCGCGTCACATGGAAACACTCCATAAAGACAGGGGAGTCGCCATGCCATACATAGACGTCCGCCGTTGCGGCGCGCGCATTTCGTGAGCAAACCGCGCGCGCATGCCGCATTCATGCACGCTTCAACCTCGCATTCATGTGCGCCAAGTTGCTTTTTTGCGTCCAAGTCTCGCACAGAAATGCCGGTCGAGTGAACGAATGTCGGTAGACACTCTGCCTACATACATGTCGGCAGAGTCGTGGAGGATTTGTCTTGCCGTGTTGAGCCCATCCCTGTTTCCTCAACACGTTTGGTGGCTGTTTTTCGTGTTGGGCAAAAAAGGGCAACCTCTTCAAGGGAACAAACGCGTGCGGAAGAAAAAGAACCTCCATGAACACGGTCAAACGCGCATCCGGACATCGTATACAATCTGTATAATCTTCACTCCGCACGAGCGAATGATTGCTCTCCCTTTCTTCAATTTACCTGCACAGCAGGCTGCATATGCAGACTACCAATTCTCATCTAAATACTCTCAGTTCATGTTCGCTTTATTGCAACAATACTGTAGATGCATGATGAGACCATCATGCACCCCTGGCGCATTGAGACACCTGTTTGCAAGGACCTCCATTTTTGATGGCTTCCATCACGTCTTCAATGTGAGCAGAAGTGCACGTGCTTTAGCCTACCATGCGTTGCGCCGTAGTGTGCTCCTATACTCAGTTTCAGTGTATCGAAGCTCAGGCTGCGTTTTCAAACAGGCGGACTAAATGTCGCAATCAATGTTTGCAAGCACGAACCGCTATATTTGCGAGCGCGGACAACAGCTTGGCATGTGTGGAAGGTGCAATCGGCAATAAATACCGTGACTTCAAATCAACTGGTTACGTTTGCCAACTCAATGAAAGTATGCGCGCTCAAGCAGTTAATAGCTTACGAGGGACGACGGCAGAAGTGGCGGACATTGTCTCCCCCGAAAGGATGTCAGCAATTGCAATCTTGACAGGTGAAACGTTAAAAGTGCTTGATGTGCATTTGTTATCCGTACTATACATAAACCCCAATCGGCCAAATCGCGTGCCGCCACACAAACGAGCCACGCAAATGATGCGGCGGACACTCTCCACAAAATTCGCATCGTCCACAGTTGGCTCCCTCCCTCATCTGGGTGCAAGTTTGAAGCGCATCCTACCGCGCACACACACACACGCACACGCATCAAGATTCCAGGCGAGCGAGCTCACCGGCGGATTCTTACTGTGCAAAGTGAAGAGAGTGCCACGCAGTCTGCCTGGGTTGCAGCCCACGCAGAGTCCTGACAGCAGCTTCACGTTGGACCGTTTGCTGACGAAAAAGCTGAACCACTCTGCTTGTGAAGGTACATGAGATCGGCAATACTGTACCCGCAGTGATGGTTGCAGGCAGAGAGCATCAGGAAAGCAAAGAGAGAGAGAGAGAGGGGATCAGCGTGTTGCCTCAGTCGATGCGACGTGGGAATGGGATTCGAGGAGTGGCATTGCAGTCCTCCCAGAAACGCGTGGATCCACTTTGGACAAACTAGATTTTCTCTTGAATTTTGTATGCGCTCTCATTTGGCTCAACGAAAAGAAACACGGCGAACACAGATGACTCGGCCTTCACTTCACTCTCCGGGAGGGATTTGTCGTGTTGCAGCAGCCACCAATTGGCTGCGCTTTGGCGTCGTGACGCCGCCAACACGCCCGAGGTTTTGAGGTTTGAGCGCTTCCCCCAATCTCCCCAGCCGCTCTCTGTACCGTACATCTGGCTCCCGGCGCGCACAGCCGAGGCAACCTTGGCGGCGCTCCTCCCCGCCCCGCCCAGCCAGACATGCAGTCAGACACAGACACGGGAGCGCGGCGCCCACCCTCAGCCTCATTCCGCAATTTGCATCGCCGCGCGCACACCAAACGCCCAAGACATAAATAGCTGCAACATGGTCACTGGTCACCTGTCCCCGCACTACGCCGAGCAGCTCACGCCCGACGTGACCAAGCCCACGACGACGACCGTCATGCACCCGCTCAGCACTGGCATGAAGGTGTTCAAGATCGCCAAGGTGCTCTCCTACTTCTTCGGCTCGCTGCTCTTCCAGCTCGGCTCGATCTACTTTTACCCCAAGTACTCGATCCTCTGGAACGGCAAGGGCGGGCTCTTTGGGAGCTGGGCGTTCGTCATTGGCTGTGTGTTCTTCATGCTCGGCACGAACATGGACTTCATCGACACCATCCGCAACAACAGTGGCACGACGACCCGCCAGATCCTGAATGCCTACAACGGACTCATGTACGTAATGGCTGGTGTGATCTTCGAGCTCGGCGCGGTCTACTTCTTGCCAGACTGGTACGCCAAGGCCCCAAGTCTCGGGTGCTGGGCGTTCCTGCTCGGCAGTATCCAGTTCTGCTTGGCTGCGCTCGGTGACATTGCGTTCATCCTGATCACCCACGAAGATCCCAAGCAAAGTGGCATCAAGTTCCGCAACTTGTACTGCTGGGGCACGGTCGCGGCCCTGGGCACGTTCATCGGCGCTCTGTTGTTCATCCTGGGCAGCTGGTTCTACCTCCCGCGCTTCATCGCCCAGGAAGACGCGGTCAAGGCCGAGGCGTACATGTACAAGTCGATCAACTTTTACACCGTTGGAAGTGTTTTCTTCATCATCAACTCGCTGGCGCAGATCCCCGACATGCTCGCGAGCTTCAAGGCTGGTCGACCCGTCGTGGTGACGAAGGAGGGCGTCGACCATGTCTAAGTGGTCTGCTGCCGCTCGTGTAAATATATATAGGAAAGAATAGTGTGAGTTGTGGTAGAGAGATATCATATTAGTCCGGGCAGTGTGTAGCTCTAATAGTAAATGGGAGAGCGCCAATTGTTGTGTTGTCCATGAAGCTGTGTGCGTTGCTCGACTCAGTCCGCCCTTTCCATCCTCGTTTACCTCGTATCGCGTCGAGTGTATTGCATATTTGCCTGTTTGTCGTTGCTCAATATTGACCAGCAATGGCAAGTAATTTGTGCGACATGTTTGCAATTCCTAGATTTTGGCTCTCGTCCCTCCCATGTTGCATACGAAGCATACACTGCCAGTAGCCTGCCTCCTATAACGTATATTTGTCTTCAGTATCGCAATACAGAGGGTCGCACCTCCCACACCACTCATTGGAGGTGTGCGGAAGGTCGTGCGCAGGTCGTCCGAAGGATTCGCTGCAAAGCAACCTTCATCCTCAAACGGCAAACGCAAGCAGTGGCAGCAGAATCGACGACAGCATGGCGAGCATGGACCGCAAGCGCAAGTTGGACCTGGGCGACGGCCGCAAGATCAAGCGCAAGAGCAAGTTCTCCGACGTGCCGCCCGCTGATGCGTCTGCCAACGGCGCCGGCGGCGTCAACCCGATGACCGGCAAGCCGTACTCAGCGCACTACCACAAGCTGCTGGCGCAGCGCCAGAAGCTGCCGGTGTACGGCTTCCTGGACCAGATCCAGGATGCGATCAAGAGCCACCAGGTGATCGTCATCGAAGGTGAGACCGGCAGTGGTAAGACCACACAGATCCCGCAGTTTCTCACCAACATGGAGATCTCTGACGCCGCGCCTGGCGCCAAGATGGTCGCGTGTACCCAACCGCGTCGTGTGGCTGCGATGAGTATCGCGAAGCGCGTCGCGGAAGAAATGGACGTCGAGCTCGGACAGCAGGTCGGGTACACGATTCGTTTCGAGGACGTGACGAGCGAGAACACAAAGCTGCGGTTCCTCACTGATGGTATGCTACTGCAGCACGCCATGAGCGACCCGCTGCTGTCGAACTACTCGGTGATTCTGCTCGATGAAGCCCACGAGCGCACGCTGAGTACCGATATCTTGTTCGGTTTGCTCAAGGAAGTGATGCCAAAGCGTCCGGATCTGAAGGTCGTCGTTATGAGTGCGACGCTGGATGCGAAGAAGTTCCAGGCGTACTTTGAAGGCGCGCCATTGATTGCGATTCCAGGCCGTACTTTCCCGGTTGAGATTTTCTTCACGCCACAACCAGAGCGCGATTATTTGGAAGCGGCCGTGCGCACGGCCGTTCAGATCCACATTTGTGAAGAAGAAGGCGACGTGTTGCTGTTTCTCACAGGTCAACAGGAGATCGAGAAGGCGTGCGCACAGATCCAAGCCGAAGCGGACGCCTTAGATCCTTCAAAATACGGTCCACTCGCGGTGTATCCACTGTACTCGACGCTCCCACCCAACCAGCAGCAGCTCATCTTCAAAGAAGCGCCAAAGCCACGCTTCCCAGGTGGTCCCAAGGGCCGCAAGATCGTCGTGTCGACGAACATCGCCGAAACGTCGTTGACCATCGATGGTATCGTGTACGTGATTGATCCTGGCTTTTCCAAGCAAAAGGTGTACAACCCTCGTATCCGTGTCGAGTCGCTTTTGGTGTCACCAATTTCTCGTGCGTCGGCCAAGCAACGTTCTGGTCGTGCCGGCCGTACGCGTCCGGGCAAATGCTTCCGTTTGTACACGGAGCAGTCGTTCCTCCGCGACTTGGAAGAGCAGACGTACCCGGAGATTCTGTGTTCGGAGATGAGTGGTGTCGTGCTCACGCTGAAGCAGCTGGGTATTGACGATCTTGTGCACTTTGACTTCATGGACCCACCAGCTCCAGAAACGTTGATGCGAGCGCTCGAGATGCTCAACTACCTGGGTGCCCTGGACGACGAAGGTGAGTTGACGCCAATGGGGAAGACCATGGCCATGCTCCCAGTGCACCCACAGTTGGCGAAGATGCTGATCTCGTCGGGCGAGTTCAAGGTTCCACAGGAAGTCGCGACGATTGTCGCGATGCTGTCGAGCCCCGAGCCATTCGTTCGACCAAAGAACGACGGCAAGGCGGCCGACGAAGCCAAGGCCAACTTTGCTCACGTGGATGGAGACCACCTGACACTGCTCAACGTCTTCCACGCGTACAAGCTCAACAACAGCGATCCGAACTGGTGTTATGAGAACTTCCTGAACCACCGCTCGTTGATGGCCGCGTCGAACGTCCGCGACCAGCTGATCCGCAACATGAAGCGCCTCGAAATGCCCACGCAGTCGGAGATTGATATCCACTCTCCACAGTACTACAGCAGCATCATCCAGTCGCTCGTGTCCGGGTTCTTCATGCAGGTCGGATACAAGGTCAGTGGTGGCCACTACGTGACAGTCAAGGACAACCAGGTGGTGCACTTGCACCCTTCGTGCGTGCTGGACGACAAGCCCGAGTGGGTGTTGTACAACGAGTTCGTACTCACGAGCCGCAATTACATTCGTCTGAACACACGAATCCGCGGCGAGTGGCTCGTGAACCTCGCGCCGCACTACTACGATTTGTCCAATTTCCCTCCAGGGGAAGCGAAGCGCGAGCTCGAGACGATCTATCGTCGCATGAGCCATGCCTCCAGTCGAAAGTGAAGCAGCTTTTAGGCTAGACAGACAAAGCAAATCATAGGCGAAATAGTATGTTCTGTTGAGTTTTGACTCTTTTTTCCTCATTAATAGATGATCTTACTAGAAATCAGAGCCCACGTGAGAAACTATCTTCTGAACGATCGGATCTTATGGATCTTCAGCCTTTTCGTGCCGTATCCCGCTTTGCCTCGGACTTGCTTCTTCCCGGTCGCTCGCTTCGGTGAGGCATCGTGTTCATCTTCCTCGCTGTGCTCGGGTTTGTCTGCTGGAATGGCGATTCTGCCTTCCGTCTCCTTGGCGGTGCGGAACTCCTTGATCGTTTTGTGGTGGCGGTTGGCTTCGTCGATGCTGTTGGCGAGCGGGAGATCGTACTTCGAGACAAGACTAGTCACAAACCCCTTGGTCCCTGCACGACCAGTTCGACCAGCGCGGTGCACGTAGTCAACCGCAGACTTTGGAAAATCAAACATGATAACGTGTCGGACATCCGCGAAGTCGAGACCGCGCGCCGCCAAGTCCGTGCACACCAGGACCTTGAGCTTGTCGTCGTTCGTGAACCGCTCGACCGATTCCAGCCGAAGCTGTGGTGGCATGCCGCCGTGGAGACACAGCGACTGGAAGCCGTTCTCGCGCAGCATGTGGTCCGTGGACCGGCAACTGGCCGAGTTCTGACAAAACACGATCGTCTTTTCTTTCTTGAATTCGCGCAAGTTTAGCGCATCACGAAGCGCCGAGTGCTTGGTCTCAGGCGTCACGCGCACAAACTCTTCGTGGATCGTGGCTGGCGTGCTGTGGATCTTATCGTCGCTTACGAGACGCAAGTCACCGAATCGCTTCATTAGAACCTGGTCCAGTGGGGACTTGACAGTCGCGGCGACCAAGACGATCTGCAGTGGCTCGTTGCGCTTGGCTGCGCTCGCTTGGATCGGTCCCAAAATGTCATCCAGCTCTTTGCGAAATCCCATCTTCGCGTCAAAGAGCGTATCGGCTTCGTCCACAACGACCGTGCTAATGCGGGACACAAAGAAATCGCCAGCTTTGATGCAGCGTGAGACGCGACCAGGAGTGCCGATCACCAGGTCCAGACGCTTTGACAGACTCTTTTGTTGGATGCTCTTGCGCTCTCCACTCGTGACGGTGCAGGACGCGAACTTTGCTGCGTGCGAGAGCTTTTTGGCGACGTCACTGACTTGTGTGGCGAGTTCGCGACTCGGAGTCAGTACAATCGCCTGCGGACGCGACACCACGATCTTCTTCTTTTCGTCCACTGTCTGCGCTGCTTCCGCTCGAAGAATCTGTTCCACTACCGGCACCAGGTACGCGAGCGTCTTCCCCGTGCCAGTCTGCGCCGTGCAGAGCACGTCTTTCTTGGCGAGAATGGATTGGATGCTCTTCTGCTGGATGTTCGTCGGCTGCTTGATCCCCATTTCGTGCAACGCCTGTTCGATTTTCTCATTGATGCCGAGCTCCTGGAAGCTTTTCACGCTGAACGAGCGGCTACGCTCGACAGCAAAAGCGAGCGGAGCTGCATGCGCAGTAGAGGACGCGATGGAGGTGCGCAGAGCAACCGCATTGTGGCTCGTGCGAACACGTCCGCGCGCCGCAATTCGCAGCGAACGCAGCATCATTTCAGGCTTGAGCTGGTGTTGGCTTGTTCCAATTGGCTTGGCTCCAATCGCTTGCACAAATGATGGTAAAAATGCTGGCGATCCCTTCAATAGTAGGCAGGGTGCGATCTTTGACTCTCAAAATTAATGTATCAAAGCGCGGTGCATTTTTGAATGACGAGCTAAAACGCGTTTGCACTTTTCCATCTGATGCGACCATCACTCTCAACAGGTGGATCATAAAGCGTCGCAGAGTGCAAGTTGCACAGAAGAGGAAAATGCGCGCACGCGTGGTGCAACGGAGGAAGAGCGGCAATGTCGAAGCGGTGGACGGCGCGCAACAGGGACTGAGGGAGAGAGAGGGGAAGCTCCATGCAGCCAGTGCGTACTCTCCTGCGCTACCGATGAATATGACGCAGTCCATGACGCCTCATGCAGCGATGGCGCCTCATGCAGCGATGGCGGCGCCGCAACAGTCGTCGAAAGCACCTCCCCGGTCTTTTTGCAAGAAAAGCGAAGCATTAGAGTGCGAAAAGTGGATGAGGCAGCGCATAACTGCAACAATTCGGGTCGACTCGGAGGCAGCGAGTATACAGATGAGTACAGTGAACGAGAGGAGACGTCGAGATCCTTTGTGCCTACTTTGAAGGAGAAATTGCTGCAGGAAAGTGGCGCGTTCTTTCAAGAGAAGCTCATGTACGACGAGTTGTTTTGCCATTTAAGAAGCCGATCCGAGGACAGGCGAGATTGCACAGCAATACACAGGGCAGTCTCGATATGGAACGAAGTCAGACGGAGAAATGTGAATTCGATACTTTCTGCCGGGCGTCGCGTTTTCGAGAAGAGTGGCGACTTGGTACGTTAGAATAAGCACCATGCCTGTTGCTGTCTGCACCGCTGTAATAGACGAACTTGAATTAGGGTGGGAAGGCGACATTCTGGAAAGGCTGAAGTTGGAAGAGCTGGCGTTAAATCACCCAAGCCATGAAGACGATGCGAAATCCCGGGCGCTTCGAGCACATCTCATGTAAGTGCGTCAGATTCGTGCGCAGCGTCCTTGAACAGCAAGTGACGCTCGGGTTGAATTGCTAGACAATCGATCCACATGCTCCTTTCAGCAGATTTGCCGTGGCTTTCGAATAACGATTCGCCCGGCAGTTCACAAAATAAGACCAAGCGATCTCAAAACCTCCTGTATGCGCAGCAAATGGACCGGATCCTAAGCGCCATTGAGACTCAAACGCCGTTGGTCGTGATGAGCCAGATCATTTCGGGTGCTCGGTCTCGATTCCAGAGTCTTCTGGCCCGCGATGCGACCATCTTGTGCGCAACAATCGATGTACATCAGCAAGCGCCTCACAGCCAATCTCCACACATCATTAGCAATGCCAGCGAAGAAACTGGCCAGCCTGAACTATTGCAGCTGTACGAGAATGTGATCGCCGCCAAACAAGTAGTCGAGGTTGTTATGGCAGAAACACACGCACAAGATGAAGCGAGATCAACAGAGCTCGTAATGGAGACAAATCCAAAGTTTCTTGCCGATTTACAGATACAGCGTGCCAACGCAGAGTACGCCAGAAACGAAATTCAAGCAGAGGCGCATTTGCGGTATGTTTCGGCCAACCGCATTAAGCGGAGTTACAGGAACCATCGACAGCGAAAGGAATGGCGAGGACGGGCAGAAGCACTCCGACAAAGGGTTGAGGCTCGCGCAATGTTACTTTTACGGGTACGTTAGTTTTGTGGGTGGTCGTTCACTTCCAGGACAAGCTAATCGAGTGATTGATCCAATTGCAGCTTCGGATTCCAGTTGTATATGAGCTCTACCGGCGTAAACGCACGTTGTTGCACAAACACCAAGGAAGAGCAATTGCAGTTTTCTGCTTCTGGAAGTACGTGTACCCACAGCGGTGTGACTTTCGAGGGTATCATTTTGACCGTATTGTCAACGCGGCTCTCATAGCGGCAATCGTTAGGTAAGCGCTTTGCGACTTGAGTCACTTGGACTACCAATTCACTGGAGCATACAACTTTGCAGAATCCAGAGCTTTGTTCGACAAATACAAGCACATCATCGCGCTTCTCTGAGAAGATCAGTCTCGAAACTGAAAGCGCGGAAAGTGCTGTCCAGGAGATGGAAATGCCACCAGCTTTTTGGAAAGGTTTCTTTCAAAAACTGCATTGTGTTTGCAAAGTGATGCCAGAACTGACTAAGAAGTGTCTTTCGCTGTCTTGCGTTAATGCTGTTTTGCTAGCATATGCATTCAATTAACGCGGACTTGGTTGAGTGGAGATATCGCATCGGTCTCGAGCACAAGCGAGTTCAAGAAGAAATCGCACGTGAAGGATCGAGATTTGCATCGGAATGGAAGAAATACGAAGCCAAGCTGCTGAAAGAAATGATGAAATCCAAGCTCCCACCCAAGTGGATCCCTCAGATGGATCAGATCAACGGCGAAGAGTATTTCCTAAACACCAAGACAGCCAAGACATCCAAAGAGCACCCGAACAAGGTTCTTTTCAAGCAGCTCGTGAGTAAACAATACGCGCAGGCAGAAGCCATCTATTCTGAACAGATCGCGCGTCTCGAAGTCTATCAACGACACTTGGCGGTACAGCTCGAAGGTCGCATGCAAGCATCTTTGGATGCAATTATCTCCGAAATGGTTATAGTGCGATGCAATCCGACACCCACGACGATCACACACGCAGCATAAGCAAAGCTACGAATACAACTGTAGCAAATATTTGGAGATCCAGTTGCTTGCTGCTCGAAAGACGGACACGTAAGTACCGCGGGGATGCGGTAAAGCTACCGGCGTATTCAGTCTTTGCCAGCGGGTGTTCATGAGACGGAGTGTGGCCATGTAACGCACAGCTGGCAAGCGACAAGCAGTCAGTAATGGACATGCACACGCCAGCATCTCGCTGCTGCCATCGACAGCCCGAGCAGCATTCGACAGGCGCGAGTGTCGTCTTGCGTCGCATGGCTTCACTCGAGTGCTCATACCCGCACGTGCCCATGCAGACGATGTACGACGTTGTTAAGCGGCGGTTGCGTACGGAGTTGATGCCCATCATTGGCGACACATTTGCAGGATAGCCAGAGCAGCAACATGCCCATAGAGAGTGAGGAGAGACAGAGTCGGTGAATGTTGCTTGATTGTCGAGTCTGGTCTTATTGGTGCATGGGTGGGTGGGTTGAGTTGTCCGGGTCGAAAACCCGTTTTACGATTTGTTCCGACCCTGTGTGGGACCCAAAAACAGTTCAAACGGGTCGGGTTCTGACAGGATCAGGCCCGCGGAGCAGCAACCCTCCTCCCCCCTCTCCCTCGTTTCCACGCGTCTATCCAAGGTTTTTCCCTGTGTTGTCGTCTGAATGTACGGGACGGAGAGCCTGGGAGATGCGCTGCATTCGACGCAAGTCGGAACTGGAAGCCCCCAACCCACATCAGCCGCCGACGGAGAAGCGCCCACATCGCTTTCTCTCGTGTGCAGGGAAGATAGTCGTTCCCAGTCTCTCTCTCTCACACTGTCCAGCGCAGTAAGTTGAAACTATGTACTCGTCGTACTGGAAGCCGCAGGACGGCCGCGAGTCCAACGTCCTGACGGACCACGAGGCGCTGCACCGCGACGCCGCGACGCACAAGAGCATCCAGTCCGATGAGACCAAGCTGCGGCCGCTTGATCTCGAGACCATCATGTCGTCCAAAGCCGCCGTCAAGTTCTGGTACCTGCACCGCCCCAAGACCATGGAGTACGTGCACAAGAACGCGACCAAGATCCAGAGTGTCGGTCGCGCCTTCGCCGTGCGCCAGCTCAAGAAGAAATACGGCATCGAGTACATGGTCGAACTGGCCAAGCAAGACGAGCTGCGCAGACAAGCCGAGAAGCTGAAGGATATGGACGACGAAGCCCGCGCGAACCTCGCCGCGGAAGACGCTGCCTACGACGCGCGCGTGGAAGAGAGTCGTCGTCTGCGTCGCGAGCAGATTGCAAAGGAGCAGGAGGCGGAGAATGCGCTTCGTCAGCGACTCGCAGAGGAAGCGAAACGCCGCCAGGAAACTGAAGAAGCGCGTCTCGCGGCTCTCGCTGAGGCCGAAGCTGCTCAACGTCTTTTGGAAGAGGAAGAGCGCATGCGACAAGAAGAGGCTCGTTTGGCGCGTATGGAGGAAGAAGAGCGACTGGCAGAGGAAGCGAACAAACTGCGCCTTGCGGAGGAAGCGCGTCTTGCGCAGGAGGCGGCGGAAGAAGAAGCACGCCGTCTGAAGGAAGCCGAGGAAGAAGAAGCGCGCCGTCTGAAGGAAGCCGAGGAAGAAGAGGCACGCCGTCTCCAGGACGAAGAAGAGGAGCAAGCGCATGTGCTCGCGACTGCTGCGTTGGGGGAACAGCAACGTCGTGAAGAGGAAGAAACCGCTGCGGCTGCTGCGGCAGCAGCGGCACTCGCTGCTGAAGCGGAGAGACAACGTTTGGAGGAAGAGCGTATTCGCCTGGAAGAAGAAGAGGCGGCCGCAGAAGAGCGTCGTATGTGGGAAGAAGAAGAAGTGGCTGAGGCTGCTGCCCTCGCTGCTGCGGAACTTAAGCGTCGTGAAGAACAAGAATTGAGGGAACGCCGTGAACGCGAAGAAACCGAACGTGCGCTTGCGGCTGCTGCTTTGGAAGCGCAAAAGATCGAACAGGCTCGCCAGCAGCGCTTGAAGGAAGAGAAAGCGGCCAAGTACGAGCAATCGCTCTCGAAGGACGTCCCGGTGTTGGTGCGCAACCACGGCCCTGGCCGCGTTGTCAGCTACGATCAGAACACCGAGACGTACCAGGTGCGATTAGACAATGCCATCGGCGGCATGCAGATCAACGTCAAGGCTTCTGACGTGAACTTGGATGACGACCGCATCCTGTCGCCACGTACCAAGGTTGACACTCCATTCGGTACGGGTGAAGTCGTCGGACTGGACCCACACGTTGGTTGCTACGCGATTAACACGGAGGTGAACGCGCCTGATGGCGAGCAGTTCCTGGCGTTTGTGCAGATCAACGATGTGCATGTCCACGTCGAGGAAGTCGAAGAACGTGCGATCGTCGAGAACCCTTCGCTGCCAAGTAAGTGGCTGGCATTGTTGCATTGTGACTTTGTTGATGGGAAGGTTGGGACTCATGCTTTGTTTGTGAAATCGTTTTGTGTGGTACAGTCCCCGACGAAATTCGTTTGGTAGCGGCGCGTATTGTCGATAGCCGCGTGTTGAACCGAACAGGCAAGAAGTTCATCCAGTACAAGCTCGAGATCCGAACGAGCAACTACGGCACCGTGTACTGCTGGAAGCGCTACAGTACTTTCAGGTATGTTGCGTTTATGGCGTATCCTCATTCCGCGTTGGTCGAATTGATCGAATAACGTTGTTTGTGCCGTTTGGTTTTCCTCTTCCTTAGATCTCTTTGCGACCGTTTGCACAAGGAAACGGGCATCAAGAAGAAGGACATGCCGGAATTGCCAAAGCGTCAAATCGTTGGAAATTTTTCGCAAAAGACAATTGCCGAGCGTGCGGACAAGCTGAACGAGTTCTTAACCGCAGCTGTCCAGGCCGAGCACCTGCAGTGGGGCATCCGTGTCGACGACCAGATCGCGGTGTACAAGCGCCGTGTGAAGAAGCAGCAGCCGCCACCTCCACCGCCCAGCAGCGGCGGTGGTGGTTTCTTCTCGCGTCGACGATAAGCGCGTAGCGTGTTGTTTGTTTTCGTGGTCTGGGAGAGAGGGTGCAACGCGGCAGGAACGACAGGTGCATATAGGTTAGAGATTGTTTTTGGAGAAGTGAGGAGAGCTGCTCATTGCGAAAAGCGCTGCAAACACCATGCAAAATAAAAAAAGCGAACGAGTGCGTAGTCAGTCGTGTGAATATTCTTTTTAATACAGCGTGCATTGCTCCCATTTTCAGTTCTTTTTCTACAAGTTGCTCCATGGAATCGTCGCTTAGACATGGCCACCTGCGTATATTGTACATCTTCACACGACGCTGATCGACTGCGAATGGGATTCTTCAAACCCGTTGGCCGCTTTCCACTTGGCGAGCTGCTCTTTCCGGTATTGCACCACCTCCTTCTTGTTGTACATGTACGACTTGTACGGATTCCAGCAGTCGCCGACGCACCCGCCGCAGACGTTCGAGTGGCACTCGACGCCGCTCTTGGCGCACTCGCACTCTTTCGTGTTGGAGCAGTTCTTCTCCTTCATGGCGACCGCCTTCGCCAGTGCCATGAGCTCGGGCTTTGTGTGCACCGTGACCTCAATGTCGCGGTCGAGCAGGAACGCGTGCAGCCGCTTGACGTTCATCTTGGCTACTTTCTTGACCAGATCTCCGCAGGAACAGCCGCAGGCGACTTCGCGCGAGTCGCGGATCTTGGCGAATTCGTCCAATTGTTCGATGGACACGCAGGCAAAGTCGGGTGTGTCCGCCAGATCGTCGTTCTCACTGCCTGCGCCATCCGAGTACATTGACAGCTTGCGCAAACTGTGGTGGTCGTGCTTTGGCGGCGACGACGAGATGGAGCTTTTCCGCTTCGAGTGATGGTGCTGCTGCGGCTCGTCGTCGTCGTTGTGCGGATGGTTCTTGGCGTCGATCTCCATGAACACCTGCTTGCGCTCGCGCTCGCTGAGCCGCGAGAAGAGCGGATTGTCGATGCCACGGCAGTAATCGAACTGGCGTGTCTCACCCTCGCGCACGTGACTGCGCTTGCTCTTCGGGAGGTCCTGTATCCGCGACTTGAGCTCCTGCGTGCGCAACTCCTCGACATCGAGCACGCTTCCTAACTGTACATCCGCGACCGGCGCACCGAGTCCGAGCGCCCACGTGCCGTCGTATGGGACTGCACTGCCACCGCCGGGGAAGCGCGCGAACTCGCGAGCAGTCACGTCGCCCCACATGATGTGCTTGCGCACCGAGAGCGACACCGAACGGTTCTTCAGAGGAGCCATCTGAGCGCTCGCTGGCGCGTGCATCGAGTTGCTGCGCTTCTTCTTCTTGCCGTGTTTCTTCTTCTTCTTCTTCTTGGCGCTCGTGGAACTTGTCGTGTCTCCATGGTCGCACACGACTGCTGGCAGTTCCAGCACTTGAACAGGCTCGGCTGCGAGCGTCACTGTCTTGGGACTCGCAGTCTTCTTCGTCTGAACAGCGCTGGTGGTCTCGACATTACCGACTGCCTCCGTGCGCGCTGGTGCTGCGTCGACAGTCGCTGGTTCCGCTGACACTGCGGCAACAACCGCCACGCACTCGGGTCGGTGCGCGGTCCAGACGCGCTTCTGGCACTCGCGGTCGCAAAAGTAGACGCGCTTGCAGCCGCCGCAGCGGTTCTTCACGCCGGCCGCGCCGCAGTGCAGACACACTTTACTCTCCTTCATCTTGGACGGCGATGGCTCAGACGTGGACGACGGGGGTATAGGCGTAGGCTCGGGATGCGGACTCATGAAGGGAGCTGCAGATCGTAAAATGAGCCGGTGGACGAAGGATCGCGGGCCAAATGGGTTGCTATTCGCAGACGCAAGTGGGTTCTAGAAAATGGGGAAACGATGAAACGCCTTCGCTGTTGTTCGTGCAGCACGGAGGGTTGATGGAAAAGCGCAAACACACGCTTTCGAGACGCTTCAAATAGAGGACCCTCTGGTGATGTCGAAGTTGAACTGATGATGGGTTTTCGGCCAATCACAGCACTGCATTTCAGTTCGCCTGTCATCATCAATCGAAGGTCGGACTGTATTGTAGAGGGTATGTGTTTATGGAGGATAATCAGGAAACCACAAGAACACCTGCAGTTACGGTTGTTGAACGCGTCACGCATTTGAAGGGGTAGGCGGTTCACGCATTCAACAAGTATTCGGAACCCTACAACCGGTTCACTATGAACCGCTGAACCGTGACCGAGGACTTCCGGTCCTGATCTTTTTGTCGCTTTGTGCCTTGTCGCCCCCATCCGATCTTGCTGAGCATTGCCTGTTGCCTAGTGCCCACATCTCGAAGAGCATGGCGGAGGAAAATGCAAAGCTGAGCTCGCTGTTCAACAAGAAGAAGAAGAAGGGCGGCAAGTCCACGACCGTCAACGCGAATGTGATCGCCAAGGAGCAGTCCAAGGCCGAGTCCGCAGCCGCAGCCGCCGCTGCGCGGCCCGTGTCCCCTGCCAAGCCCGCGATCAAGACCAAGGCGGCCACGGCGTCCTCCTCTGGAGGACCGTCCGGCGCGCCAGTGAAGGTACTGGCGGATCTGTCGCTGAGCGACAAGAACGCGCCGCAGGAGAAGACGTCCTTCCAGTGGGCCAAGCAGCCCAAGAAGTACAAGGACACCACCGACAAGGTGCGAGGAGCTTCGATTGCATACTGGAGTTGGGCTAGGATGATCTGACATGACCGTGTTATCACTACTTGTGTATGTAGGATGGCGTGGCACGAACGTGGGAAGAGCAGGAAGAGCGCAATCGTCTGAACAAACGGCTGAATCTGAACAGCGAGCGCGCGTTCCCGACGCTCGGCGTGGATGCTGAGAAGGCGCAGTTGAGCACGATGAAGGCGCCGAAAGCCAAGGCGGTGGAGGTCAAGAACGTCTGGGCGTCCTTGAACCATGCAGATGATGAAGACTCGGACTAGGCTGAGCAACTTGAATAAAAAAAGCAGCACCCAACACTGAGGATCATCACATCGGAAAACAAGAAAGATCGCGCTGACGAGGACGAGACGACGAGGGAGTTTGCCTCATACTCGGAAAGAGGGGCATCACTAGGAAAAAATGGTTCTGGGTTCCGCAATGCCTACACGGCAAGTGAGAACCGACCAGAGAGGGAAACGAATCGCGGTCCCGTGTTTGCGTCATGAACAGCCACCGCTGCCGAAATTTGACGTTTTTGGTGGCACATAGGAGGACTCTGTAGCGTACTGGTCAAGAAATAGTTGAAAAAAAAGTAAACAATATAATACAAGCAGCGCCATCTTCCTCTTCGCCAGTGCGTAATGTAAAGAGCAAAGAGCCCTCAGTACGTAGCTCATCTCGATCTGGAGGAGCTGTGCGGCGCATCTTGCCACTCGAAGGTGCACCCCAAGTATGAACTGTAGCCATTCGGATGAGCACGCGGGACGGGACCGTTGTTCCAGATTAGATCAAACCCACCGACGTGCAGCTCTTTCCCCGATCGCTTGCTCTCCATGTCCACGACGTCCAGCGTATGCTGCACGACGTTCACTTTGAGCTGGTAGTCTTGCTCGGTGTCCGCGGTGGGTGATGGTGACGCATTGACTTCGAGCAGCCACGATTTGAGGTCGCTGTCGATGAGCACGTCGTACCCGTAGAGCTCGAAGCAGTGCTTGTCCTGGATCACGACCTGCTGCACAGATAATAAGGAACGCGTGATGAGCATCTGGAGATGAGTCCCAAATGCAGGCAGCAGACACTCACACAAGTTGTCAATGTCGCCCTTGCTTTGCGAGTACTGCGAATTGGAAAAGCGGCCAAAGCCCGCGCGATAGATCCAGAACACGAGCAGTGAGAACGATGTCACGAGCACGTAGAGCCGTAGATCAAACTTCTTGCCGCCGATCGCGTACGGGTTTTCCACGTATTTCTGCACGATGTACGTCTCGGAGGTCTTGGCGGCCAGTCCACCGTCGCTCTTCCACGTGTGGTCTCGCTTCCAGTCGCTGATCTCGCTGAGCTTGTCGAAGAGAAAGATGCCGCATCCTTGCGCTTTCCCAATGGGGTTCATAATCCAACGCCCGCCAACGTTTCGCTTGAATTCCTCTAGGGACGTGCCATACTCTGCTGGCAGCACGAACGTGGTTGCCCAAAAGTCGTACTTCTCGGCTTCCTGACGGGATTCTGCGACTCGACTGTGCATGATAATGACAAACAACTTGATTAACGACATCGCTACTGTCGGCAGAGCAGAATGTGTGCGTTGAGTATGCACCTGCGCTGGAGTTGCTTCTTGATGCGCTTGAGGTTCTTCACGAGCAGATCTTTGCGCGTGAGCTCGTAGTGGTTCTGGAAATGGTTGATCCGCTGGTGGTCCTGCAGAGGCGTGAACGCGTCGAGGTGCTCGCGAATCCAGCCCACGTCTGCCCAGTGGAGATCCCCTACCGTCGCTCTCGGCTCTCGGGCCGCTGGAGCACCCGCCATGACCATGCTTCCTGTCCATCGACGCTCTTGGTTTCCTTTGGATCTTTGCAAATGGCTCTCTTTTATGTGGGCCCCGTTATGTTCGGACATGGATACATTTTATCCAATTTATGTGGGCCACCTGACTTGTATAATTAAGGTGTAAACATAAGATTAGGTCATGTGAGCAACATCCCTCTTGTGTGTTTGCAACGTGGAAAGCTTGAAAGCCACGCGCCGAGGAGAAGGAATCAGCTCAATAATGGCGACGCCGAAGGTGAAGTACTCGGTGCTTCTGCCCACGTACAACGAGCGTGAGAACCTCCCGCTTATCGTCTGGCTGCTGGAGAAGTCCTTCCGCGAAAAGTGCGTACCATTTGCTCCCTCACGTCTCCTGTTTTCACCGCCAAAAGACTCACATTGTGCGCATGCTCGTTTGGCAGCTCGCTCGAGTATGAGATCGTGATCGTCGAGGACAACAGCCCCGATGGCACGCTGCAGGTGGCGCTCGACCTGCAGAGTATCTACGGGAAGGACCGCATCGTGATCCTGCCGCGCAAGGGCAAACTTGGTCTCGGCTCGGCGTACCGCGACGGACTCAAGATGGCGACGGGCGACTACGTCTTCCTCATGGACGCCGATCTCTCGCATCACGTACGCCTGCTACTGCTGATTCAATTGCAATGGCGGTTTTGCCTTATGTATGTGCTTATGCTGTGATTGTTGGCTGTTCCTGTGCATGTTGTCTTAGCCGAAGTTCATCCCTGAGTTTATCAAGTGCGAATGCGAAATTGATGACCACACACACGAATGCGGTTTACTGACAATGCAAATGATGTTTCTGTTCTTCCACATCCACAGGAAACAAGCTGAAAAGGATTACGACATTGTTACGGGCACGCGATACATCTCGGGCGGCGGCGTACGTAAATCGCTTGTTCTCTATATCTTGCCTGCTTCTGCGTATAATCGTTTACTTAATTGTGCTTGTTGCTGCGCAGGTGTATGGCTGGGATCTGCGCCGAAAGCTCACAAGTCGCGTGGCCAACTACCTCGCGACGGTGCTGCTGAACCCTTCAGTGTCGGACCTCACGGGCAGCTTCCGCCTCTACAAGCGCGCGGTGATCGAGGACATCATGAGCTCCATTCAGGGTCTCGGCTACGTGTTCCAGATGGAGATCCTCGTGCGTGCGCGCCAGCGCCAATACTCGATCGCAGAGGTGCCGATCACATTCGTGGACCGCATCTACGGCGAGTCGAAGCTCGGCGCCGGCGAGATCGTCGCGTACCTCAAGGGGCTCCTCAACTTGTTCTTCACCACATAAACATAATGGAGAACGCAAGGTCTCATGCGTAGGATATACAGCACGTCACGAAAGACAGGGATGCATGTAAGCGGCAAAACGATTTTATAAAATATTCAAAATACCTGTAAGTAGGTTGGTTATATAGGATGATTCAACGGATGACGGCGGCACATACGCAAACTCACTCACTACCTCGCAGCGACGCGCTGCGACTACCAGACGCGCCGGTGACGGTCTTGACGACGATCTCCCACGCGCTGGACGCGGAGGCACCGACAGACGCGGCCTCGCCACTATCGCCGGACACCAGCACGAAGATGACAAATAGAATAATTAACAGCAGCGGCACCGAGCACATGATGACGCCTGTGCGCCACGCAGACGTCGGCTCGTCCTCTGCGAGCGCCGCGGTCTTGGACAAGCTGCTGAGGATGCGGCGGTCGCGCTTGGCGCGCAGTCGTTCGCGCTCCAGGACCCAGTAGTTGACGTGATCGGGGTCGTCTTTCTCATGCGTTGCGCCTCCGATCAGCGATGTGGTCTCTGTGGCATTCAGGTACGAGAACGTGTCTGGGTGGTGGCTGTTGATGTGCTGCTGCGGGTGTTTCGGGTCGTTGGCGGTCGCCGATGTGTGCGAGAAGGTGTTCTTGTTGGTGTACGCGGAAGTGGTAGTGGAATCGGTGGAAGACATCCCAGTATTCACGTACTCTTCCAGCTTGCGGCTGCTCAGGAGCAGCATCTGGAGCGTCTCGGACGCCGTGACCGTCACGGTCGTGGTCGAATTGCTGCTGTTGTTGCTGCTGCTGTTGTTGTTGTTGTTGCTGTTGTAGGCGTTCGCGTAGCTGCTGGCTTGTTCCATCTCGTAGTACTCGGCGAGCTTCTCTTCTTCATTATGCTGCAGTCTGGGCGACGCGAACTGAAGGATGGGGTGGTGCTCGGGGATGCTCTGCGGGATGCGGATGTTGCCCGAGCTGCCGGAGCGCGAGTTGGATCGCGTGGACGACGTGGACGACGAGTTGGAGGGCCCGAAGGAGCCGTAGCTCGGCTTGTACTGCTGCTCGCGCGACGTCTTGAGCTGCAGCGCAGCCGACCAGTACATGATTTATGAGTGACTTGAAGTTTGTATGGATCTTCGAATCTTTCCGCACGCAGCAGTCGTGGCTATTGGGCGTTTGGCGAAATGAGCTGGCGGTGATTTCTTCAATGCGAGGGGAGGGCACAAATGCTGCAAGGGAGGCAAGCGATCGATGGATGGCGTCACGCGGCTACGCACCAGGCGTCAGCGAGGGAAAGATCTCGAGTGAGTGAGCTTGGCTTCTGCACGCGGCGGCTAGTGGGAATGTGTCGCTCGGTCACTCCATGGACGCGACCGATACCTAACGCTGCCGTTTGGCTGCCGCCGCGCTCCGAGAACACTCTTTTTCGTACTTAGTCAGAGCGACATCTCGCTTCGTCTGGAAATCGCGCGATCTGATTGGCTGCGAACCAAAAGTTTCGTGGAGAAAGAGACATGATTGGTCGAATCGCGAAACATGATTCGAAAGAAAGGGCGCCACTCCCAGGTTTCCAAAGATGACGGCGAGCGGGTAAGCACCAAAATAGATCCGCCCTACGAAATAGCCTACCGGATGAACCCCTTGAATTGCATATCCTGCAACATGGCATGCCATTTGGCGACATCGTCCCCAGCCTGCAGCTGGCAGGTATGCAACAACACTGGGGCTTTCCCTTTATGATGTCGCTTTTGCTGCCCATCCCCCGTGAGTTCCTTGCTTCCCGTGACGCAAAGGTCCAACTCCGTCCACCGTTCAGAAACAAACGAAGCAGCCACAACCTTTCCCTGTTTCGCTGTGTGTGAGAGAGATCGGACCGGCGCCAACATGACTGTGCATCAGTCAGCTTTTCGTCATCGCTGCTAAACCGCGTGATTACCTGCAAAGTGGTCACATCAGCCCCCGCATGCGGTCGTTCCCTCGGCCTGTCAGTCATGCGTCTGCTTGCGTCTGCTTGCGTCCGCTCTCTGGCGGCTTCTCTCTGAGTTCTCGTCCACTCTCACTCACTTCTTCTCCCACCTGAGAACGTCTCTTGACCACAGAATCGCATAACCTCAGTAAGAGCATAAAGATCCCAACCATGCTCTAGCAGGGGTCGCACTTTCGAATCTGCTACTATGAGTGACCCTGTGGCGTTCATAAATGCTGCTGATGGGGACAGAGAAACACAAAGACATGGAGCCATGTTGGTCAGACAGCGGACGTATGTACGCACTTTGTACCTATCTCCATGCAACTCCTCTTGCACTCTCTCCGCATAATCACGAGCGATTGGGGGACGCGGCGCCTTCAAGAATACAACAGCAGAGCGCTGTTTACACGGCGAGCGGGTCCATCCAACCATATGCATCCATTTGCATCTACGGTTTGCACAAGTGCAACGTGCCACATACCAGCTGCCGTCCTATCAGCGCTCATTCCTCATCCTCGTCGCTCTCGTCGTCGTCGTCACTCTCGTCGTCGTCGCTCTCGTCGTCGTCGCTCTCGTCGTCATCGTCCTCTTCCTCCTGGAGCCAGTCGATGAACTCCTGCACCTGCTCCGACTTGGCGAGCACCACCGCGTCGCCACTGCCGTCCGCCAGGCGCTCCTCGTGCCACTCGAGGATCACGTCCTCCGAGACCCACTCGAGGTCGTGCACGATCTGCAGCAGGAACCGGAACAATCGGGACCAGAGCGCGCGATGCTCTTCTTCCAGCACAAACGCCTCGAGCGTGTGCACTACAGCAACCTGGTCCTCCTGCTCCACGAGACACTTCTTGATGATGCTCGTCCACTTGTGGAATTTTGCACGCACGTGGCCCAGGATCCCCATATCCGGCTGATTCTCCGTCGGCACGAGCTCCAAGAGCCCCGGCAGGATCGCGCCAATCACATCCGCAAACGTGCGGTTGTGCGCAAACTTGGAGCTCTTGATCTCCATAAACAGATCGTCGATCGCGTGACCGGCCGCGTCGCCGTTGATTACGGTCTCCTTGATGATCTGGTGGAACGGCACCTCGTGAGCCTGCATGTCAAAGTCCTCCAGGTCGTCCTGCTCGTCGTCCGACAGACTCAGCGTCTCCCAGTCGGTCCACTTCTGCGTCTTCTTTGCGACAATGTCCGACGCGCCGATCAGCAGACTCTTGAGCTTGTCCAGACGCCGCACATCCACAGGCTCCTTTGGCGTGTCGTCCTCATTGTCGCTCTCTTCGTCGTCCGAGTCCACTTGGATGTCGTCCTCATCGAGCGTCCACAGACGACCGACGCCACCCGCACCGACCTCTTTAGGGTTCCACACGATTTCACCCGCTTCGTTCGTCACCACCACCGTACTTGCGGCGTGCTTTCCACTGTTTTCTTCTTCATCATCTTCGTCCTCGTCATCATCATCCGAACCAAAATCGTCGTCTTCCTCCACGCGGCCAACCTTTGTCACCTTGGAGAACGCCTTCAGACGGAACTCTTCCCCGATCACGACGCCAAACGACAACACACAGCCTTCTTCGATCACGGCGCCCTTGCGGATCACCACGTTGTCGCACAGAATCGCGTTCGTGATGGTCACGTTGTCCTCCACGACCACGTTCGACCACAGGAAACTCCCCTTAATCGTAACATTCTTGCCGATCTTGCAATTCCGGCCCACAGCGCTTTTCAACACGCTCGTGTGGTCACCGAACGAGGAGCCAGCGCCGAGAATCGACTCGCGCTGGATCGAGCATGTGCGCGAGAGCGTCACGTTGTCTTCTTTGTAGATCATGCCGCGGTGGTACGAGTACGTCGAGTCGTCCGAGCCCAGATAGTTCGTGTCGGGCACCATCGGGAACACCCAGCGCTGCAGAATCGCGTGCGAAATGCCGCTGTACGTTCTTGGGTCCATGACGCGCGCCGCGAACTCGTCCGTGACGATCTTCACGTAGAACTTGTTGCCCAGTTCGTAGTTTTGCACTTCGTTGTGGAAAAAGTCCTGGCGTAAGTCCTGGTAATCAAAGTCCTCTGCAAACTTGAGCAGCACCTCCGGGGAGCAAATATCAATGTAGCAATCCATGAGATCCGATCGCAGCGAAATAGCGGCGTGGTCCTCCAAGAACACGGTTGCCAGTCGCGTTGAGCGCTTCGCGGGGTCGTCCTCATACAGAACGATCTGCGACGTCGTGCTATCGATGCCGACGATGAGCTCGTCGTTGAGCGGACGGATGTTGGTGCTGAAGCTCGGCTGGATCTCCTTGAAGATCGACGTCATCATGCACGACGAGTCCTTCTTCTTGCGCACCTTGTGCTCCTCGATCGCAGCGGGCAAATCGACGTTCGCGACGACATCGCCACTCATGAGCACAAATGGATTCGACTGGATGAGCTGCTGGCGATCGATCTCACGCAGCGCGTCGCCTGCTGTGATGCACGTCGGACTCGAGAGACACTGCACGGAGATGCGCTTCGCAACCTGCGACTTCTCGCGGATGAACGCCTCGATCTGCTCCACGTGGTTCGTGCAGAACAGGATCACCTCCTTCACGCCTGACGACACCAGGAACTCGAGCGAGTACTCGAGCATCGGCACGTTCGCGAGCGGCAGCAAAACCTTTGGCATCTCGAGCGAGATCGGACGGAACGTCTCAGTGAACGAGTCGGCGAACAGGATCGCCTGCAGCGGCGCCTCACGACGCACATCCTCGTTACCACCGCCACCCTTGCCACTCTTGCCACTCTTGCCGCCGCCCTGCGCGGTCTTGGCCCGCGGATTCGCGCTCTTCGCGCCGCCTGGAGCTCCTCGCGCCATTTGTGCCAACGCTTTTTCTGTGAAAATGAAAGACCCACAACATCCACAAGAACGCGATCCTATCCAACAGCATATCCTTTGTCAAAACGATATTAGTGAGATGATCGGTTTTGAAAGGGAAATATGTTTGAAGAATTGGACCTCGCGTCGTTTCATGGACAATCCAAACATGGTGACGGAGCGCATGGCGAAGAACGTGCCGCGGCTCGCGCTCGTGCCGCGTGACCAAGTGCGCGAATATACTGCTGTCGCTGACCACCAGGAGCTTGCTGTTGCTCCGCGTCGCAAGAAGCAAGCGAGCCCAGTCAAGCAGGCTCACTATGGCCATGAGCGCCACGAGATCCACACAGTGAACGATGAAGGGATTAGTGGAGGTCTGCCAGACGATGGCGAAGGCGATCATGACGATGATGCGTTGACTGCCGGCGGATTCGGCCAGCAAGTACAACAGGAACGTCAGTTGCGGCTTGGGGAGCGGTTTCTGCGTATGATGGCGCTCATGACGCGGCTTTCCAGACTGCAATTGGACACCCATGGCACTGAACCAACACCGTTGTCACCACAGGCGTCCCTGGCAATACCCTCCTCCCGAACGGCGCTGGAGAAGATCATGCAGACCAAAGAAGAGCACCACGTGCACCCTCAAAAGTGCTTGCCACTGCACAAAGCTGCCCCATCGTCGTCGTCTCCATCTAAAGGCGCTGCGGCGCCGCTCATCATTCCTGTGAACCCTGCAACGGAGCCGCTTCGTCCGCATCTGACGTTCGAGATCTCGATGCTTCTGCCAGCGCCGATGGACACGCGGCAGAGTTCGCTGCAGTCCCCGATCCGGAGGAAACAGTTGCGACCGCGGTGCCGCAAGCGACGGAGACGGCGACGACGAGTCCCGCGAACATGGGAGACGTCGCATGCCACTTGGGTGCCGCGCGCTTCCGCCGACTACATCCACGAGCGCGCCGAGCAGAACTTCCTGGCGCGGAGCAGCTCGTCCAAACTGATGGAGAAGTTCGCGCAGCTGAAGCAGGTGCGCAAGTCGACGGACATGGCCAAGTCTGCGTCGATGCCTGCACTCAACCACGACAGAAAGTATCTCTACGCGTTCCCGAACGAACACAAATCGTCTTCCAAGGCGCTGCCACCACGCAGTGCCATTCAAGAACACGACGATGATGTCGAGGACGAGGATGATGGTGAAGACGACTGGCGAAACGAAAGCACTGGTGACAGTGAAGAGAACGACGATCTGGGTGATGCTGCCTCAAACGAATTCGAATATGAAGATCAACGCGAACAACACTTTGCCGAACCGGGGAACAACGAGCCTCCATTCAGTTCATTACGATCCCTTCCTACCGACGCAACCTCTCATACTTACCCAAACGAGGCGCCCCGCACGCATTTTTCTTCTATAACACAGGGAATAGACGCTAGACAAGCCCGTGATGAGGCCGAACAAGATCAAAGCACCGCTTCTTCGTCGACGGCAGCCTCGCAGTTGATGGCCCCGAGGAAGCGACCGCTGTACCACCAACCAGCGGGGATCTCGCCAGAGTTGAAGGTCTGGCTCATCGGCTCCGGCATGTTTCAGACCAAGCCGCGACACGCGATTCGGTAACAACGAGGCGCTTCCATCGATCCTCTTCAACCGCACTTGGACTTTGGTGCTCCGCAACGCACAGGCTTCGCTTTTCCTTTTTCTTCGCACTTCTAAATAACAAGATAACTAAATCTCGGTTGGTTATATATCAACAGCCTTGATCTTCACAGGGCGATCTTGATTTACGTTTTGCCCGACTTGTACGTTCCAGCCGGAGGCTTGTAGCAATCTGGGAGCATCTTGCGCTGCATCTCGTTGAACGCAAACTTGTCCGCCTTGGTGTTCAGGAACACGTTTTTGCGGCGCACGCCATAGAGGCGCATGCTGGAGCAGATCTTCGAGCCCTGTGTGGCTTTCAACTCGGAACACAGGATGCGCGCTTGCTCCAAGGTCACGGACATTGCCGTGCGATCCTTTCCGCTTTTGCAGCACGTCACACGGGACCCACCGAGTTCGCGGCAGAAATCCGATGAATCCATCAACAGCGCTACGTTTTTCTTGAACTGGTTCGATGACGAGCAAACGTGATGCTCAATCTGAGCTAGCAAGTCATCCAACGCCTCGATGCTGTATCTACTGATAGAGAGTTCGCCGCCAACGCTGCTTGCGCGGCGTCTCGACGAACCATGCGTCCGGAAATCCGACTCGTAGTTGTGCATCCGTCGGAAAATCGTGTACAGGTTCTTCAGCTCCTGGAGGTTGTCGCGGTTGATGCGATCCTGCACTTTCACCGAGCTCGCCTTGTACGCGTGCACTAAAGTCTGCTTCTCATTCACGCCCTGAGTGAACAACACACAGCGCATCCGGAAGGGTTTGCTAGTCATGAGCAGCGGCGGCAGGATGTTCATGTGAGTTTCTTGAATACCGATCGTCACAAGCAGGTAGTTGCCGCTTCGACTTTGCGCTGTGCCATTCATATCGTTCGCGTTGTTGTTGCTTGCGAGAGCACGTCCATCGGATGGCGAGTAGTTCTTGATGCTGAAGTGATCGCCCGTCGAGCTGTGCTTCCGGAACTGCACAAACACATTGCGCAGCCACTTGGCACCCGCTGCGAAGTCCTCGAGCATCCCAATCTCTTTGCCCTGTGTACTCAGCAGCGACTCGAAGTTCATCAAGTACCCGAATTTCACCGCATTGTCGAGCTGCAGGCGATGGTGTTCGCTGCCAACCACGGCGAGGTCCAAGGTTGCAAGAATGCATGCGACCGCTGCTGACAGGATTTGACTCCCGATAATGTCGAGTCGATCTTTCAGATCCAGTCGCGTTTTCAGGGAAGTTATCGAGTCCTCAGCTTGGTTCGGCACTTTGCTGTAGCTCCCTCGGCTTCGTTGTCGGACTCGCTCAATTTGAGTCGATGCAGCGGCTGAAGGTCCGCCCATCGGAGATGTAGGCAGCTCGTCGGAATCACCACCGACTGGAGATGCGGCGGCTGGATTGCTCGTACTCGCGTCGCTGTCGCTAATTCTCATATCTGTGTGAGGATAACCACCGTTAGCAAAGCCCTTGGTGTGCGCTGCAGGGCAGCCCATGGTCATTGTGTGCCACACAAACGGAGGACTGCTGTCGCTACTTTGGCCTGCTGACTGTTTCTTCCTCTTTGCATTTGGAATTTGATGGGATGCGCACAAGAACTGATCCTGCATGTTTGTTGGAAGGAATTGCCAGTCATCGAGACTCTTGTACGTGCTTCGCTTGAATGGCGCGATAACCTCGGGCTGAGATGTTTTATCCTTTTGCTTGGATGAGCTCTTCTTCAACGTTCGCAAGGTGTCGAAGATCTTGCCGTCCTTCTGCTCGTCCAGCAGACGCTTTTCCTGCTTCATCAAAAATTGGCGCTGTTTCATGTACTCTTCGCTTTTCTTCCTGCAGTATTCGAGCTCGTACTCGATCAGCGTCACTTCCAAGTGGTTGCCGGCCGCATTCTTAGCTGAAAGCTGTTTGTGCAACCGCCGCGTTCGTTCCAGCACCTCGGCTTCCAAGTAATCCAAGTATGCCAACGGCAGTGCAAAAGTACTGCGAGGAACACGCAGAATCTCATCGAGCGCAATGAAACGCACTGTGGATGTACCCGAGTCGCTGCTGTTCCCCAAGAAGCTCCCGTTGTCGATAACTGTTCGCGCATTACTGTTTCGCGAAAAATCAGGTCGCGCAGCAGGATCGTCCGGTGGCGTCAATGTCGTCGGGATGAGGTATTTGGTGTTGGCCATGTCGATTCCTGTCGTTGGCAGGACTTCCTGGGGCGAAAGCGATCGGAACGCTCGAATCACGATCTGGATGCCGTCGCTACTCGTGGAGGGGACGAGCGCCGCGCCTCCACGAGTCGTCTTAAAATCGACAGCTTCAGGCAGTAGCAGCGGCGCATTATTACTCTCGGGCAGCTGCTTGGTTCCTTGTGGCAAATGATGACCATCAAGTGAAGAATAATCATAGGCCGTGCCGTTTTTCTCCGTCAACTGGATTGTTTTCGCAATGGAGCTCAAAAAGTTCTCCGTGACGTGGCAACGACCGACGCCGAGACACGATTGCGCCGTTCCAGGGCTCTGGTTCAATGCGCACTTGTACAGCGTGAATCGAAGCTGCGCGTACTGCTCTAAATCGGCAGACACGACGATCGTGAAGGGAACC
Organism: Globisporangium splendens; assembly: GCA_006386115.1. Lineage (NCBI taxonomy): Eukaryota > Oomycota > Peronosporomycetes > Pythiales > Pythiaceae > Globisporangium > Globisporangium splendens. The sequence continues at coordinate 1,143,261 of VFIW01000003.1, forward strand.
TTGGCCGAACTTGCATCACCAGACGACGCCGTACCGGTAGCTGCAGCGATCAGCGTGGAGATCTTGATGGCGTCCGTCGTACCAATGTCGACCAGGTTCTTCGTCTGCTTCAAGTACCCGCTGATTTTCATGAAGCAGCCCACTTTCTCGTTGCTCACGTCGTTGCGCATCAGCTTGCTTCTCCTGCCGAGCATGATTTCAATCGAGATGTCGTACAGGTTGTTCTTCCTGGTGGTCATGGAATTTGGGTTCAAGCTCACGATCGTGATCTTGTGTTGGCTCGGACGGCGTCCTCGTCCGGAATTAAGCACGGTGTCTGTCACCTGATCTTCAGCCATCGGCTCCAGCGGCAGGTTCAGTGTGCTCTGACCAGACATGAGGTAGTCGGCGTCACCCTCACCATCGCTGTCCGAGTCCTCGTTCCAGGAAGACGACGAGCTTGCTTCCAGCAATTGCGACAGGTCGAAGTTCGGATCCTCGAACAAACCGCGTGACGAGTTTGTAAACAGCGGGTTCTGATTATCCTCCTTCTCGGTCTCCGAGCTGTACGGCATATCCGGCGCCGAGTACGTAGTAGAAGAAGGAAACGACAACGCTGAATGACCTACGGGATTGACGACGGCTGCCTTCATCGGGGATGGCTTTGTTGGGACACTCACGGATTTGGCCATCGATGAACGGCGCGCATTCGCGACGTTGCTCGGGCGGGAATCGGTGGACTCACGGTTCATGAGGCTTGTTCGTGACAGCCCCATCGAGATGCGATACTTTTCTGCGCGCACGAAATCCACGAGTTCCTGGCACGAATCGATCCATCGTTGCTGGCTGTCCCTGTTCTCGGCCTCGAGCAGCAGCGTCTTGGTCTCGGTACGGATCTGGAACCTGTAGGGTGCGTGGCCCGACGCGCTTTTATCCAACACCAGCGTGTCGGGCGAAATCGGGATCTCGCCGAGCAGCTCCAGTTTCTCCTCGGACGTGTAATAGCAGAGACTGGGGAAATCGCGACGCAAGATGAAAAAACGCTAATGGCGGACATTATAAATGAGAAAACACGCAAAATGGTTAGCTACAAAGAACCCGGCGTCGCACGCAAAGGGGGAGCGTAGCTACTCACCGTTTTCCAGTTGCGACGCCACGAGCCCTCTTTTGTGAGTGTCCCGCAGCGCACGACGTCGTCGGCCGTGAACTTTGCAGGTGCCGCCTTTTTCGTGGCCACCGGGTCGTTGGACGACATGGTCTTGCCGCGCCGCTTGAGCACACTGAGCACTTTGGAGCGCTCCTTGGTCTCGAACACTTCGCCCTGGAACTTGCCATACGTCGAGCACATGGACGACGACCGGCGATCCAACGGCGTCTGCTGTCACACAAGGAAGAGAGAGAGAGAAAGAAAGAGAGGCATTACATGAATCAACCCGCCGTACACAAGAGACAAAGTGGTCTGCAGGAGTCCAAACGGCCGCTGTACCTTGTCGAACGATCCGCCATGGCGACTGCTGCTGCGCGTGCTCTGCTGATGTTCGGAGAGCGTGCCGACAGAACGCATGGACTGGAACATGTCGGTCGTCGGTCCCTTCCACATGGTGTCCTCGGCTCCCGGCTGCGACCGCGTGCGCGCGAGCGACGGCTGCCCGAAGTCGGGCTCGGAGCCGCGCCGCAGCGTCAGCGGATACACGTCGTAGAGCGAGATGGAGGGCGCCGAGGCCGGCCGCGCCTGCGCGCGCACGCCGCGCTGAGACGCCGTCATCACGGCGCCTGCGTCCTTGAAGGGAGAGGCGTCCGCGGAGAAGCCCGCGGCCGTCGTCGTCGCCATGTTCTAATGGAAATGCGGGGCCGGAGCGAGTGCGCGACGACGGAAACCTCTGGAACTGCATGCGCACCGCACGGCTTCAAATCAAGTCTCAGAGGATCCTACAAACCCCGAACCCCACCAACCGTGCTCTTTCCGAATTTTTGCTGTCGAAGATGGGGACAGCCCTACCCCCGCGTCGATTTAACCACACATTTGCGTACTGTACTTGTCGAATCGTGTTTTTTGCTGATGCAGTTCAGTCGGAATTGAATTGCAACAACTGCAGTGTGAGGGTGGCCACTATTTTACGACAGTGCAAGACGGGGCGGGCTGTCCATTCAGTTGCATCAAGGTGCATTTACTTACGGCGTGAGACGTTCAGAGGTGCCATAGTAATGCTGCCCTTGTTGAAAATTTGGACAATGGGGATGAAGAGATCACAAGTCGATAATGATTGTCGAGTCGCCGCGGCGGCAGTTTGCTGCTGGCTGACCACGCCACTGCCTTGCTTGACACGTCGCTAACAATCGAAAACAGACGCTCCGATTGACGCGCGATCAGAAACGCACCAACTGGGCAGAAATTGCAGAGTTACTCACGCGTTGAAAGCCTGAGCAGCATAGCGCGGAAAGACAGAATGTGCGGAAAAGTTGTGATCTTTTTTCCTCGTAAATCATGGCCGAAACCACAACGACCGTGACAAGTTGTCCACCTTTCTGCATGTTTGCACTGAAATTAACGGTTATAAAATGCATTTGTTACGCTGACGGGTTAGGCTTGAACTTGCTATGTTTGATCCACTGCGGGTAGGGGTGGTGGATGTGAGTGTGCACCTCGTCAGAAAGCGAATTTAATTGCACACCACACGCACTTAGCGGTGCGCACTTTGTGTCATCATTGCTTGTGAAGGCGGTGACTGCAGTAGACGACGGCCATCACTTGGGAACACCATCGGCTCCTCCTTCTGCTGTTGCTAATGATATCACCTGTAAAATGAGAGAGAGAAGGTGATTCTGTTTAACGTATGATCCACATACAGTTGAAGAATTCCTGAGTCTCATTAACACTGCTGACAGTGAGGTGTTTCGAAGTTTTGACGGGGTAGCACCGATATCATTGTCGAGTAGAACTGCGACTTGGGACATAAGAATTTGATCAGTTCCCCCGCGATTCGTCGGTGAGTATCTTCGCATTCTTGGAGTTCATTGCCACGTTGGCGAGAAGATCGGCCATTTTGGTTTGTTCTCGTTTTGTGTGATTCCAGGAGGTCCACGCAAAGTTGGCGATAATTTGATTTACCCGAACTGCTAGTGGCTGCAACTCGGTCTGGCGTATTGAGGCGAACCCGTTCTGGGAAGCGATAATCATTTGGGTGTCTCCGAAGACTTCCAACTTGACTTCATAGTGCTGTAGGTAGTGTGCACTGTATGCGAGGCTGTCTTTCAGCGCACTGTATTCGCACCAATTATTCGTGACTTCCGATCCCATGTACGCATAGCCGCATGCTTTGAGTTCCCATCGATTGCTTCGTTCATTCAGGAAGATGAGTGCCCAACTGCTGCCTCCTGGACCTGGGTTGCCGCGTGCACCTCCATCGAAACACAAACGCGCTGTCGCCCACGCTCCCAGTTGGCGCGACAAGTCTTGTCTCTCCAGTACGCTGAGCAGTTGGCTCAGGCGAGTTGCATTGATCTTTTCTCCTGGTATCAACTGTAAAAAGGCACCTCCCATTTGCATACGCTCTACAGTACACGCTCCTATTGTACACAAGGGAAATCACTGCCAAATCATCCTGGTGGCAATGCGCGCTCCACCCACATGCGTACAGTACACGGACGCGCACGATGCGTCAAAAGGGCATCATCCCGCCAGGCTGCTTGCCGCGTTACAATTGGGGAACGCCTACAGTTGCGACCGCCCCATTGTTCGTCTCCCTCCTTCTTGAGGGCCAAAAAATCCAGCGACCAACGTTCTCCCATGTTCAGCCCCCATGATTTGGAATGTACGATCTTTCATTGTGTGCGCACACGCACCAACGCGGACAGAGGAATCTCCATAAATCAGTGCTTTACCACTGATTTGTTTCCCAAAATGCCATTTTCAGTCATAGAAACAGGCAAAAATAGTGGTCTGGTGCAAAGTTCGAAAACGCTAGATCAACGTACTTACTGATGTTTCACAGTCCTTCACGAAGAAAGTAATGTGTAGCAAGTTGGCACCCAGTTTTCAATATTGCCAACAAGCAAACTCGTTGGCGCTTTGGTACCCAAGCACCAGCGATAGGCGTGCTGAGAGATGACGCGGTAGACGCGGTGAGAACGTTCTCTGCGTGGCACTGGGTGCCAGTGTGCGAGTTTCATAACTGCTGTTCAACGGTCCAGACTCTTCTCCGGCTGAAAGCCAACCGACTCTCCATGTGGAACTATGAGAAAGCTGATCTATCCTGCTCGAATCCCGAATGCTCCCAAGTTGTCCAATCTTCTGTTCAACATCTACTCTGGGAGTGTCCGAAAGCCAAACTGGTGTGGAACTACTTTTATGCGCTATGGGCGAAGATCGGAATCACTCCTGGTCACGACCCCGCAATCTGGATCTTCAGTTTGGATCTACCACATACTCCAAGGCATGCATGGACCACGATCAAGAGACACATTATCGGACACAAGTTCTCCAATGAACATCTCCAAGATAATCTCTATCCCGTCGCACACATGCTGTGGCGATATATGAGCGCGTCGCTCATACAGACCATTTGGTGTGCGCATCTGCGACGCATGGATCCGGATCCAATCGAATCGACTGCTGAGATGGCGATCATGATGACCAGATTAGAGGCAGGAATGCGAAACCTCACACGACTCGCTGAAGCGCAAGCTGGAGACTCGGACGGTCACACGGTTGCAGCAGTTCTCGAGGTCTATGTCGACTGCTTTCTCAGCCAAACCGACGCCATCCCCTTGACTCCAAATGGTACTCGCGGCGTTTACCTGTTGTTTTTCGATGGTGGATCACGCGGCAATCCAGGACCAGGAGGGACTGGATCCATTATCGCGCGTGTCCATAAGGACTCGCACACAGCCAGTTTAATTTGGGCCGCCAGCATGGCCTATAGCAGGAAGGACACGACCAACAACTTTGCCGAGTACTGGGGTCTCATACACGGACTTCGAGAAGCCCAACGCAGTCACTTCGAACCGTTGTACGTGATTGGAGACAGTGCACTCATTATCTCCCATCAGCGAATGCATCGGTCCCCTCGACAGCACCGATTGGCACGTTTATACCAGACAAGTCGACGACTCGAGGATTGCATCGACATCCGAGGATGGTACCATCACTACCGTGCCTTCAACAAGATGGCGGACTCAGCTGCTAACCTAGCCATGGATACCAGAACCTCAACGCAGGTTCACTTCCCAACTCATCGAGCTGCTTTCAACAATCTCACCCAGGATCTTGACAACGACGTCATGCATTGGCTTATGCGAAGTTCGGAAGAACCAAGGTCATTGGACAACACAAGGCAGCCTCACATAGGACCAAGAGAACATGCCATCCTGGTCAAAGATTATTTGGCATTCAGAAGTGATCTATTGCAAACCGCGCTATAGATACATTTACACTCCTGTATGAAATTCGCAATGAAGATTAGGTAGGAGAATGGATATTGTAGGTCACGACGATGAACCTAAATATACCTCACCTTATCAAGAATAAAGGCACTCCAATGCGTTCGGGTACTGACTTGTCGCATCGTGTCCAAGCAGATCTCGCCACAGCGTCTCACTGAGTCGCCAAAGCACCGAGGACGACGCAGGAGACAATAACTGCTCTACATGCTGCAATTGCTGGGTGCTTGGATTGCAGCTGTGTGTGTTTGCACTACCACTGCAGGAGAGCCGACATAAACCAACCAACGACTCGTCGAGCAGTCTGCGCTGAGATGAGTCCTTTTGCAGGTTTTCGGCTCGACTTTCATTCAGAATTTGGAAATTGAACGCCACTAGGGCTAGCGCATGCTGCACGACTTTGTGGCCGTTGGATCCATCTCCATGGGCTGCTAGCACCGCCTCGAAAATAGCTAAGCCAGCGTCCACGAACACCCAGATCACATGCTTGTTCATGATAGCGTGCTCCATATGTTGGAGAATCTGGTCGTTTACAGCGCTGTCTTTTGAAGAACCAGAATCGCATGGCTTCTTGACACGCAATTCAAAAAGCCGTGTGAGAAACTCCGTCCACGTAGCTACCAGCGAACCAAAAAAGACAACAACACCTCCTTCGCTTTGCTTGCAGTACTGCAGTCCTCCGAGTATTTTCTCCTGTAGAGTATGCTGGAACCAAACAAGAGTCGTCATCTTGTGCGCTGATGTCTCAGGAATATAATCCGGGGCATCTGAGAATACGGTCTTAAACAGGCTTTCAAGATATGGACAGCTCGACCGTTCTTGCAACCCCAAGAGACACGCTTTGTACACTTTCAAGACGTCCTCGTTGATGTTGCTCGACAAGAACGTGATCATTTCCTGCGCTCGTGACAGCTCCGTTAACGGGATCGGAGAGCTAGTCTCGTCCTCGTCAGCTAGTTCAGCATAAAGATACTTGAGTAGATTTTTGCGTTTCGCTCGAAGAAGCTCGTTTTCTTCACCAACGATCTTCTCGAGCAGCAGTGCATTGAGTGATTCACAACTGCTGACGTCAGCCGGCACATCTTTTTCCTCCGAGTTGAACGCTCCAATGAGTTTCAGCACAAATTCTCCAAATACTTGAGCGTGCGTGGATCCATCGCCGCACTGTTCCTGATCTACAAACTGGCCCGCATCCAACGACGCGAAGCGCAGTTCGCGACCATCGCACGTCACCAAAAGCGAGTCGAACTCGATATTTTGCATCCAAAAGCCTTCATTTTTCATGGCGATCGTTGCCAATAGCACCTGACGGCACCAAAAGATCACGATTGGTGCCCAAAACCGAAGCGAGAGACCCGGGATTTGCATATGCGTGATGCAGTCCGTGAGCGACAGACGTGATCCGAGCGACACACTCACCAGTGCTGTTCCGTGCACGTCGCTATCCGCATCCTATGCATCGGTATTGCAGATGTTTTGTCCCCACTGATCAAAAATCGGCGCATCCATTGCGTTAAAGCACACAGTCAAGAAAAATTCTCGTGCTCGCCACCGCTGGATTTTACAGTAAAACGTGAGTTCTTGCTGGAATTTGTGTTGATCCTCGGCGCCACCTCCATGCGAGACAAACACGACCGACAAAGCGACTGCGTCGCCTTGCCCTCGATTACTCCGTTTGCCTTATGCGTCAAAGGAGGTGTGGTATCGAATGCGAGCCAAATCGCAGGGCTCCTTGAGTAGAATGGAGGCTACCACGACGTCGATTACTGGCAGCAGCGTCTTCAAGAGTTGCTCCAGTCTCTGGTTGATGGCCACAGTTGGCGTCAGTATCTTTGTGCTATCTCCATCAAGTGAACTCAGTTGCAATTGTTGAAGCTGTACTCGATGCATGAGGCGCGTCCACTGCGAAGAAGCGAGGATCAGCGCGTACTTTTCATCGGTGGCTGCGATTCTGTCGCCGGTGGTACTTTCGCGACGCATTTCAATGATGCGACCTTTAGAATCTCCAAGTGCTTGGTCGAAGAGCTGTGAAAAATTGTGTTTTTCTACGAGAAACGCCACAACTTGCTGTGGTGAGAACAACGTGTCCAGTAAACCTGGATGACTGCCTTTGGATCTCGTTCTCGAAAAGAACGCTCGTAGCTGCTGGGCAGCGAGAGCACCGAATTCACTGGTCTCTCGACCCCAACGTCAACTTTTTCTTTCGCCAACACAATCTAGCTCAGCACAAAAGCCATTGTGAAATTTGTGGTCTACCCCACAGATTACGCAATACCAAGCCCCAAGACTCAAGCGAGAGAGAGAGAGAAGGTAATTCTATTTAACTTATGATCTACATACAGTTTAAGAATTCCTGAGTCTCATTAACACTGCTGACAGTGAGGTGTTTCTTAGTTTTGACGGTGTGGCACCGATATCATTGTCGAGCAGAGCTGCGACTTGGGACATAAGTACTTGATCGTTTCCCCGCGATTCGCCGGTGAGTATCTTCGCACTCTTGGAGTTCATTGCCACGTTGGCGAGAAGATCGGCCATTTTGTTTTGTTCTCGTTTTGTGTGATTCCAGGAGATCCACGCAAAGTTGGCGATGATTTGGTTTACCCGAACTGCTAGTGGCTGCAACTCGGTCTGGCGTATTGAGGCGAACCCGTTCTGGGATGCGATAATCATTTGGCTGTCTCCGAAGACTTCCAACTTGACTTCATAGTGCTGTAGGTAGTGTGCACTGTATGCCAGACCATCTTTCAGCGCGCTGTATTCGCACCTGTTGTTCGTGACTTCTGGTCCCATGTACGCATAGCCGCATGCTTTGAGTTCCCATCGATTGCTTCGTTCATTCAGGAAGATGAGTGCCCAACCGCTGCCTCCTGGACCTGGGTTGCCGCGTGCACCTCCATCGAGACACAAACGCGCCGTCGCCCATGCTTCCAGTTGCCGCGACAAGTCTTGTCTCTCCAGTACGCTGAGCAGTTGGCTCAGGCAAGTTGCATTGATCTTTTCTCCTTTGAGCGTTCTCATCCGATGAGCCACAGCTCGCACTTGCATCACACACGCAGTCCACACACGCTTGGTGCTTTCTTCGATAGCAACGTGTTGCCGTTCATGCACTATTTCCACTCTCGTTCTCCACAGCAATACTGGGATGCTTGATGTGACGATAAACCAGAGTTTCTGTAGTGCTGTCGAGTGTTCCGGATTAATGAACCCGAAGCTCTTTTCCAATTCCCGGAGCAAAGATCGTTGACCTGGCGGGGCTGTGCGGCTAGCAATGTGAGGCAGGAAGAGATTGAGTGCTTGCTCCGTCAATGTTCGACCAATCCATCGCCCGAGGAACGCCATCCACGCAGCTTGTGCTCGCTTGCAACTCCAGACTATGTGTGAGATAGTTTCTTTTGTTTCCCCACATCCGGCATTGCTTGGACACGCCGAAGACTCGATCCTTCCCGGATGGAACAGGTTGAGCTGCATCGTAGAAATCCGGTATGTCGTCCACATCTGATACGGTGTAAGACATCCTCGTTGCTTCCATAGATCTGCTGGTAGCCGATACTGCACATGACTGTACCACTGATCAGTTTTCGCGACTTCGTTGAGCTTGTCTACGAGTACTCCGAGACCTTGATACAGCTTGCTGTGCAGCCTCCGTGTTCTTGCTCGGTCAATTGTCTTCTGGATGCTGTTTGGGGGAGTACGTTCATGCACCAGCCACGGACAGTGCGTCGTGAGCGGGTGCGGTTTGAATGTCCACCCTACAGTTTTTATTTCTTCTTCGATCATTGCAACGTCTTGTTGGCAAGTAGCATCCCCGGTCCAGTCGGTCACTGTCCAAAGAACTCCATTTGCTTGCCGTTGCATCTGAATGTAGTCCGTGTGGCTCCTCTCCGACCCTGGCATCGCGATGATGGTTCCCATGCCGTTGCTGATCCACTTGTACTCTCGTTTTGTGTGTTTCCTGCTCCACGGCTCCTGGTGACGGATTAGCTGGCTGCCTGCATCGATTTCCATCTCCGGTGAGCATAGAATGATGCTGGTTACGAGTTTTCGCAGGACGGCCCTTCGTTTGGACGTGAGAGTCGCCGTCATGGTTGGTAGTCGCACGGAGAACACTCGCTCTTCTTCCCTTCTCACGTTGAAGCTGGCCAAATTGCATTCCTTCAGGAAAGAAACCGTTTTGACCGTGAACTGCCCGCCTTGACTGTCGATTATCCAGGGGTTGTCGTTCCACTGGAAGGATGGCCAGAACGCTCGAGTCTCTTCCGATAGCTGATGTATCGTCTGCTCAGGTTTTCTCCCAAAGTACACACCTACACGTCCGTCTGATCTCCACTCGAGGTCCACGGTCGGTAGCAAGGATTCCATTTGCCGCTTTAGATCGTCTTTCCACGCGGGATTGCGTTCCTCTGCCGCCACCAGGTCTTCACCGAGATACTCCCACCCGAGTCTGTGGATATTGTTCGTCTGGTACAGCCTTTCTGTGCGTGCTGGCTTCGCTCCTTGGGTGAGATCGCGCAGCAGCCCCAGTTTTGACTTTTGTCCTGATGAACCTGTTCATGCCAAGCTTCTGTATACCTGTCTCGCGCTCGCTGTAGCCACCGAGTTGTCCGCCGCATCGCTTGTCGCTTTATTGCCAGAGGTATTGAATAGAGACCAATCCCTCCTTCCTTGACCGGCAGGTAGAGCAGGGAAGGACTCACCTTGTGCCTCGTGCCGTCTGTGCCGAGTGTCGATTTCCACAAAAATTGCTTTTGTAGATTCACTAGCTGATCCACGACCTTCGCTGGGGGCTTGATGTAGCCGGCAGTGAATAGAATCGACGGCAGCGCCCCAAGACTCAAGCAAAAACCAATCAAGAGCCATCGTCCCATCCTCAGTAACCAGCTGTTTTCGGAGTTTCGACCAATGACGGAGCCTCCTCCTGAACAGCCTCCTGATGGTGGCGGTACGAATTCCGCATGTCCTGGTTGGGATCCCCATCGCGTTGAAGAAATAAAAAGAGGCATGTTGGGCCAGACACCGCTTCAGCCTGATGCTGCTCACCCAGAGAACAACACTCGGACTGATGCCGCGGTGCGCGAAGCGCGTCATCATGCATGGGTTCAGCGATTGACCAAGATCGCTACACGTCCATGGAAGACCAAACCCGATGATGACCTACGGAAGATGGTGCCGGCCGAAGAAGAAGCGTTGAATGCCTGGATAATGGGTGCTCTCGTCTTAGACGCGCCTCCTGCATTCCTCGCCTGTACCCACACTTTCCTTCAACGCATGGCCTATGTCAAATTCTTCGAAAACTGCCTCGAAGGCACAGTCGTTGCTGTGGTCCCTCCGCGCATCTTGATGCCTGAACACATCGCGGAAAAGACAATTCTTATGCAACTACTTGCATCCGAGCCAGCCGGCTCTGCAGGTTATAAGAATCTGTGCGAGTGGATTCAGAATGTCAAGCGTTTGTACTACACTGCGGCGACTCGGCGATTGACGTTCATTGTCAAGGAGCAGTCCATCGCAACGAAGTGGCATCGACGAGAGATTAAACTTCGCAATGAAAAACTCGTTCTCCTGAGCACCGCCAAGCTCGAGGAAGAAGATGATCGATGTGACATTGACAATGTTATCCCCCACCAAGCGGATGCACTACAATATCAAGTCCGTGTTGTAGCTCCCGGCTTAGGCAATGACATTGTCGGCCAACTGATAGCATTGAGCACCGAGTGTGAAGTCGTGTCCATTGCGCGCGCGCCGCGAGCACGGGATGGCGCATACGACTCTAATTTCTGGGTCGTTATCTTCAATTCCGAGGGATGTCCCCCTCAGCTCAAAGATGTCACCCACATCTCTGCTAAAGGGTTCTCGATCTTCGTTCATCATCATCAACGGTACAGCCGAATCCCTTGCTTTCAGTGCTTCGACCCCTCCCACCCAAAAAGCAAGTGTACTCGAGCTCCTGGAGATCGTCAGATGCAATTTCATCGCGACTTCGAACCAGAAATCAAGCAAGCCAAGGAAATGTCGAAATTTGAGCTACAGCACATGTCTCTTGAAGTCCGATAAAAGTACATTGGCAATCTCTCCAATAGTTTGGGCAAAGTCATGGCCAACCTAAAGACCAAGGCAACTGAGAAAGCGCTGCTCTCTGAGGTGCCCCAGCCTACTGACTCGAATAGCAGCACCGGCTCTGCAGCAGTGGCAGCAGCGGCCAATTCTACAACAGATGCTCAATAGGTTACGCCGTCGGAGGCAGAATGGTTCGATCCAGCCAACCTCAAGAAACAGAAGGGGGCGATGAAATCCATGATTTCAACCTCAGCGACCACACCAGTGAAGAGTTCACCGGCGTCGAAAGGGCAACCCCATCCAGCTTCGGACGCGGCATCAGCTGGTAGACGAGCGCCAAAAGGCGAAATCTTAAAGGCTGCTCCGAAGCTGACTTCTGTTGTTGGCACATCTTCTGGATCAGTAGCCAGCTCTGGTAGCATTGGCACCGGGACTCCAGAAACAAGTGTCAAGGCTTCTAGCGGTCAGAGCAACCGCAAGGCTCTCCAGGCTCGAAAGAAGCGCGAACTTGAACTTGAGGCCGTTCTGGCTGGGAAGCTTTCTTCAGCTGATTCTGTCCTTGATGGGGTACAAGCAAACTCCACTCAAGCGAAGCAAAAGATTGCTATCGACGCCCGCTTAAGCGCTGCTCAGGCAACATTAGACATTGCCAAGGAGCATCTGTCCAAAGCGTCTTCCGCGCACACCGCAGCTGTTGCAGCGGCTGCGACTGCAAAACGCAAATTCCATGACGTTTCAGCCAAAGCGCACAGTTTTGCTCTCGATCGAGACGAACACAAGGAGGCAGACACCAGTGGTCGTGATGAGGAATCTTCATCTGTAAATCATGAAGCTGGACAGTTCCAACGTCAGATTGAATTGCTTGATTTACAGCAACGTGTGACAGCAAAAGAAGCAGCAGCCGCATCTCTGATCCTTCAGGAGGCCAAGAACGCCAAAAATCGAGCGAAAAGGCAACTTGATTTACTCAAGAAGCGTGCCAAAGCTAAGAATTTGGATCCCAAGGATGGCGATCAGCATGCTGGGAGCAAGACTTCTACGACAGCTGCTTCAGGATCATCTCCCGCTGAGAATACCGAAAGCCAAGGAGATCAAGACCTTGCTTATACGAAACTCAGGGAGTTTGTCAAAGCTCATGTCGTCCGCGAGCACAGTCCCACTGTGCAGACTCAAGACGAGGAGCAATCAAGAACGAGCCAGCCCGGCTCGAAGTCTTTCCCCTCAGCGTCTAGAGATAATGGATCGGCAAACCAGCAACCATCATCGGAGCCATCAGCTGATACCACCTCTGGATACTCTGAAGATCCCTCGCACTTCGATGTCACGATGTCCTTGGCGGATTCCACGTCGATGGACTCCACGATGCACCTGCAAGATCTGACGGGAGGTGCTGTGACCCCGCCAAATGGTCAAGCCACTCTCCCTCTGCCAGCAGAGGTGACTAAAGCCTTTCACCAGGAAATGCGCAGTCAAAATGGTACCGAGGACGCAGGCAATGGTCCTCCCTCGATGAACCAGCCAACTCCAGGTAGCGCTGACCAAGATTTTGGACACATTGACTCTGCTGAATCTCGAGATGCAGACCCAACGAGTGTCTTTGGTCCCGGGCCAGAAATCAATGCGGCGATGGGTAGTGGACTAGGTACAGGGTTGACGGATGATGAACATCGATTCCAGGAACCGGAGCGAGAACCAGATTCCCACTCTCATACGTTAAATCGACCACGGGCACGAAAGGTCCCAGAACTTGCGTCCTCAGTTTTAAAAGCAGCGGCTTCAACGACACCAGGTCAATCCGAGGCCAGTCAAGAGTCAACCTTTTCCAACGACAGTGAAAGCGGGGAATTTGAGACGCCTCCTTCCTCACCGTCTCACTCTGTCCAGGACGATGGGCAAGTACGCAAGTCTCTGGTTGGACGATTGGTTGGATCGAAAGAGGAGCTCGAACAATTGACGGGTGCTGAACAAGCCCTTCGAAGACAGCATTTTCGTGCAAACAACAAAGCCATGCACGACTGGACCACGGCGACTCGACAAAATCGGAGATTCTGCTTGCCTTCAGTTGATCCAAGCGACGTCTCCAAATTGACTGGATGGATTCCCAGTCACGTGGATGCTCTAAGTGCGCTCATTTGTGCATTGCCTTTTCCACTGGAGGTCTTGCGCATGTTCCCAGCGAAAAAGCTTCTTGATTTTGGGCACAGCATAAACAGTCAAGCTCAACGCGCATTAATCCGGCATCACTCGAATGACGATGCAGTTAGCGCGCAAGTGCGAGCCTTTTGTAAGAAATGGGCCACGGCTGTTGACGCCTGTCCGCAAGGCTCCGCTCGTTGGTCCATGACTGACAACATCAAGCAGTGGAACAGACTTGAAAAGCTAGATGATAGCCTATTGACCGCGACCGTCTCGCGACCCATCGACCCAGACAAATGGGCAATTCTCAATGTGATAAGTCTTCTACTGCCCAGCATGTTCCCCAAGCACGAAGCCGTTGGTCACGTTATGCCTGAAACCCGAGCTGAAGAATATTGGCGTTCGTCTTCTCTTCAATCAGCAATTGATGTGATTGTGGGCACGACGACGTCATGGTCGCTATTGGCGCACCAGCATGAGCTGGAGGTCCAACAGCGGCACAATCAGAACTAAAGGCGCCCATGGTGCCTCAACTCGCACTGTACTTGGTGGCAGTTCAGTGCGAGCAGGGGGAGATGACTCAACTGTCTCTCCGGCGGAAGTACAGCGTGGAATACAAGGCATATCAACGTATTCCGGCGATGGACTACCGTTGCGACCATACCAACCCGCAACCCAAGCTCGTCGTGACAACCACCGACCCAGAAGACGCAGTGCGACAGTCAGTGCTCGCCATGAGCTAACTGTTGGATTCCACACACAGAATGTGATGGGGTTCTCCAAATCCGACGCCAATCTGAACGCGTGGTTTTCACATTTTCGGCAGACTGATGACTCGGGATCATTGGACATTGTCTTTCTCCAAGAAACGCACGTCCTGGAGACCGAAGTGGCACCAATGCAATCCAGATTTCGTCGAAGTTGGGGTTTTCAGGAACCATCAGAAGAGTCGGATCCCAGACTTTCTCTCTGGTCAGCTTCCATCGAGCGCAAAGGAGGAGTGGCGATCTTGTTGAATCCCTATTCGTGCATACCTACACTGGCTCCATATAAGCAGGATCAGTGGAATGCGCACTGGATGGCAGCTACGGTGATGTTGCGTGGTGAAACGGTGTTGCTTCTCAACATCTACGCTCCTTCTACCGTATTTGCAAGGGGAGCTTTCTACAGAGCACTATCAGGTCTCCTCTCGTCACATGATGGACCCATTCTGTGCGGTGGAGACTTCAATTGCACTCTCAACCAGATGGCAGACAGGTCTCACAACAACCACAACAAAGTGCACGATTCCAGGGAATTGAAGAAACTGCTCCAGAAATTGAATCTTGTTGATACCCTCGAGGATGATGCTCTTCGCGCCACAGACACACGAGACGTCAAAGCATTCCATCGACAGCATCACACCTACTACTATACACTGCCTTCAGGTGACAGTGCCAGCAGTAGGCTCGACCGATGGTACTGCAGCAATGACCATCTCGACTGGGTTCGCAGCGTCTACCAAAGCGTAGCTGGTCCATTCTCCGATCACAATGGAGTCACGATCCGGGTAGCTGCTCCTGACAAGGTGATCCAAAGCAAGAAGCCTCGTGTTGTCTATCCACTTCCGAAGAATGCAGCGGCGCACGCGGCGAGTATTGGAAAAGATTTCTTCGAAAAAGCTCATGATCAACTTGATGAATTACGTGGGCGTTACTCTTCGCCTCGTGATTATGCTCTGGCCACAGCAAATTGGTGGGATGAAGCCAAGATCGCGCTCAGGATCGGGTACCTTGAAGCTAAAAAATCGTACTTCGCCAGATTGAATCAAGGATACAAGAAGAAAATCCAGAGGTTGCAACGACGCCTCTCAGAATCAGAAGCGCAGATGCTCGATCACTCTGGTGGAGCGGTGGGCGATCATAACGTGGAGTCGTCGCAAGAGTTTCTTACCACCGCCACGAGTATCCGTCGTACCATTGCAGAATGCAAATCTAAGTGGTAGGCTTCGAAACGGGACCGCATTTTTCGGGAGCACATGCATCATGAACGAAAAACGAGCAAATCCTTCTACAAGCGTATCTCGACCAAGTTCCTTGACAACACTATCTTCACACTCGGTGGCACAGCTACTTGCGGACCCATGCGTTCACGAGAACTTGCTGACGACATGGGAGAAGGATGGAAATCAATCATGCAACAGGCGCCCACTCTGCAAACTGACATTGATCAAATCCTTGATCCAGGAACAGCTATTCCTCCGTCGGACAGATTAGGCTTCCTGCTCAAACCGATCGAGTCGAGTGAAATTAAACAGGCTGTGAAGAAATGCAAGAGAGGCAAAGCTCACGGTCCTGACGAACTCGGCAACGACTGATACAGAGACCACTGTGACGAGATTACCGGCCTATTCGAGCGACTTTTCAACTTGTGGATACCCGAATGCGTTCTACCAAGTTCGTTCAGTGAAGCCCATATTCACTGCATAAAAAAGTCCGTCTCTGCTGCATCGCCGCTGGACTACAGACCAATTGCACTCCTCAACTCTGATTACAAAATATTCACACGGATATTTGCAACCAGATTACGAACTGTGCTCCCTTGGCTTATCCATCACATGCAAGCTGGTTTCGTTCCAGGACGAGCAATCCCAACTACGATCAATGTGCTATTGGCTGCACAACAGCGGGCCACGAGCGACCCCGCCATGTCCAAAGCGATCGCGTTGCTCCTTGATTTTGCTAAAGCCTATGATTCACTCGATCGCAGCTTTCTGGCACAAGCGCTCCAGCATCTTGGATTCCCATTGAAGTTCGTACGCTTAGTGAAGGTGTTACACTCTCAAACCACTTACAAGTTCATTGTCAACGGTTTCCTGTCGAGAAAGTACAACGTAACATCCGGAATTCGTCAAGGATGTCCGCTGGCTCCTCTTCTCTTCATCTTAGCGTTAGAGGTTCTTTATCGGAAAATCGAAGAGAGTGACGAAATACACGGCGTTGAACTCCAGGCAGCAGGATGCGCAACTGAGGTCAGACTTGGAGGATACGCAGACGACACGACCATTTATCTTAGCGATCCCAAGGATATCAACGCCGTGTTTGCAATCCTGGACAAATATGGAGCAGCTTCTGGGCTTCGAGTCAATCGGCACAAATCTGCAGTATTACCGTTGAACAAGGAATATAGCTCCACCGAAGAGTCAGTCAGTGACATTCATGTGCTACAACGTGAGGAACATTGCCGCTACCTCGGCATCCAAGTCGGACAAACGCCTTCGAATGCAAGTAACTGGTTCAAGTGCATCCAAGCCTTGCGTGTCAGACTTCGACTTGCGCGTCTCAAAACTCACTCTGTCGCCCAGCGCGCAGCAATTGCCAGTGCCGTCATCATACCCAAAGTGCTTTATGTGGCCAGGCACTCCTGGCCATCTACGGCTATTGTCAATCAGCTGCACGACCTAGTGAAACAATTTGTCTGGGGCTCAAGGAATGGTAAGCCTGCGAAACCGTGGATGAAGGAAGAACAAGCCGAACTCAAAAAAAATGAATGGAGGCTTGTCAGTACCCAACATCAGAACTGAACTGATGACGATGAGTGCCACAGCAGTCTCCAAATGGGCAATCACTACCTCTCACATCGATCAGGTCATCGGGGAAATCTTGCTGCACAACACAAGGGCTTCTTCGACGTACATCACGCCGCTCGATGCAATTCCAAGGCGGCCACTCCAGCTTCGTGATAACGTGTGGACAACTGGCGCAGCATTATGTGCGTCGCTCCATTCTCGACCCTATGAGCCCCGAGAACGTTATAATGTACGTTGGTGTTACGAGCACTTCAAGTCGACAATTGCGCAGACTCAATGGGACGGCGATGTGTTCCAGATCGACCTCAGCTCTAAAATGTCTGACAGGCTTCCAGGTATCATCGCTGAAGGACGAAAGCTACGTGGGACTTTCTGTGCAGAATGGCTGCCATACATGACCTCGACTGCAGATGGGTGGCTTCTTGATCCCAACGGCTCCCCTTACAAGCTTGCTCACACATCGTTATCAGTTGGAACAGCACAACTGGGTGACATACTTCGATGGGAGTGGATAAGACCAGGAGTGCTTAACTTCATCCCAACATGTGGAATCTCCGGATTCTCCTGGCCGTCTATTCGAGCACTCGAGCGGTTATGCGCTACGTTGGTATCCAACTTCCCACAGCTTCTGTATCGACCACAGCAAACAAATGTGCTTCGGCTGTACAACGGGCAACGTCATTATAACCATGAATGGCATCTGCATACCAGTGAAGCAACTCTGACCCACGTCGACACGACCCTAGTCAAAGCTACGCATACAGTTCACTCCGCAATGGACTGTGACGTCATGGCAACAAGAGACTTGAACGGACAGAAGGTGTCGTTCCATGCACATCCACGCTTCACAAGAATCGTGCAACTATGGGGTGGCAATGGACGATACAATACGACCAGATCTTTCTATCGGCAACAAGTTGCAGCAACGAGGACACAAATTGGCAAAGATACTCGAGATGCAGCAGTCAACAAAGCTGCCCATACAGCAGGATCTCTGTGGCCAGGACTGCAATTAATCCAATGGAGCGAATTACACAACATCCCAGTGATTACTGCTTATACGGCTCAGACTCTTCTCCGGCTGAAAGCCAACCGACTCTCCATGTGGAACTATGAGAATGCTGATCTATCCTGCTCGAACCCCGAATGCTCCCAAGTTGTCCAATCTTCTATTCAACATCTATTCTGGGAGTGCCCGAAAGCCAAACTCGTGTGGAACTACTTTTATGCGCTATGGGCGAAGATCGGGATCACTCCTGGTCACGATCCCGCAATCTGGATCTTCAGTCTGGATCTACCAGATACTCCAAGGCATGCATGGACCACGATCAAGAGACGCATTATCGGACACAAGTTCTCCAATGAACATGTCCAAGGTCATCTCTATCCCGTCGCACACATGCTGTGGCGATATATGAGCGCGTCGCTCATACAGACCATTTGGTGTGCGCATCTGCGACGCATGGATTCGGATCCAATCGAATCGACTGCTGAGATGGCGATGATGATGACCAGATTAGAGGCAGGAATGCGAAACCTCACACGACTCGCTGAAGCACAAGCTGGAGACTTGGACGGTCACACGGTTGCAGTAGTTCTCGAGGCATATGTCGACTGCTTTCTCAGCCAAACCGACGCCATCCCCTTGACTCCAAATGATACTCGCGGCGTTTACCTGTTGTTTTTCGATGGTGGACCACGCGGCAATCCAGGACCAGGAGGGACTGGATCCATTATCGCGCGTGTCCATAAGGACTCGCACACAGCCAGTTTAATTTGGGCCGCCAGCATGGCCTATAGCAGGAAGGACACGACCAACAACTTTGCCGAGTACTGGGGTCTCATACACGGACTCCGAGAAGCCCAGCGCAGTCACTTCGAACCGTTGTACGTGATTGGAGACAGCGCACTCATTATCTCCCAACAGCGAATGCATCGGTCCCCTCGACAGCACCGATTGGCACGTACTTCGTGTTGTAGACGAGGAGTTTGGTGAGACACATGAAAGATATAAAGAATGACTTTTGACTGCAGTGCCCGTCACCTTTGCACTGCGCTCCGCAAATTAAAGTTACCAAGTGTCTCCTGGTCAAATGCTATGCTTGACTTCAAGGCTCTAGAAGCTGCAACGGTGAACCGCCACTGGAAGTTACAAGGTTGATCGACGATGCAGATCAAAATGCATGTGTCAACCGAAGATTTCCCTTCATCGCATGCAGCTTTGAGAAGTTGGACACTCGCATGACCAAACGAGACACGCGACGTCATCCATGGAGTTTGTCGTGCATGGAGTGACTCAAGCAGTCAGTGATGTGAGCCACAGCGCGCGAGACAACCGGTCGAATGACTCTAATTGGAAAAGCTTCGCTTGCGTATCAGCAGCAACGCCCAATGATCACCCAACCTGCTAATAAATTCGCTTTCTGATTCGTGATCGAAAATGGGTTCATTCGTAGTGTCAGAGTGTCTCTCAAGCTAACTTCACTTTGTGTTTGCTGACAATGTGTTCTTTTTCTCATGTTAGAGCGGACGCCAACTGAGCTTAGGGGTGGACATCGACGCAGGAACTGATGAAATCTTCCTTCTCGACACTTCAGTCATTCAGGTTACTGTCAGATCTTTGTTCGCAACGAGATACTCGATTTAATGATCACCACCGTAATCAACGAGTGTGAGTCCAGTGCATCCTCGTCGGACTCAGCAACTTCTAGAGAAGTTACTGCTGAGACTGTGTCCTCGTACGATCGGATCCGGTCGCTGCCATTTTCAAGTTCGTGTTCCAACAAAACCATCTTGGTTGATCCTCGTTCGCGTTTCGTTTTGACATCGTGTTGGGAAGGAAAATCTTCCGTTGGTAATGGATGTCAGGTGCAGCTTGTACGCGATCAAGCCACGGATTACGAACTTCAAGCGTGGCGGGATGGGATTCTAATGGACTACGGAATGTCGAACACGAGAGCATGGCTTGGCGAAGTCAAGTTTGCTATCACGCGGAATGCCTACCTCTCGCTTCTGGCTTCCTTGAACAATCCGAAGAAGTACCATCGCTCCGGGATGAAGACGATGGCTTTCCAGTCGAATACAGCGACTTGCTGACTATCGACCTCAGCTCTAAAATGTCTGACAGGCTTCCAGGTATCATCGCTGAAGGACGAAAGCTACGTGGGACATTCTGTGCAGAATGGCTGCCACACATGACCTCGACTGCAGATGGGTGGCTTCTTGATTCCAACGGCTCCCCTTACAAACTTGCTCACACATCATTATCAGTTGGAACAGCACAACTGGGTGACATACTTCGATGGGAGTGGATAAGACCAGGAGTGCTTAACTTCATCCCAACACGTGGAATCTCCGGATTCTCCCGGCCGTCTATTCGAGCGCTCGAGCGGTTATGTGCCACGTTGGTATCCAACTTCCCACAGCTTCTGTATCGACCACAACAAACAAATGTGCTTCGGCTGTACAACGGGCAACGTCATTATAACCACGAATGGCATCTGCACACCAGCGAAGCAACTCTGACCCACGTCGACACGACCCTAGTCAAAGCTACGCATACAGTTCACTCCGCAATGGACTGTGACATCATGGCAACAAGAGACTTGAACGGGCAGAAGGTGTCGTTCCATGCACATCCACGTTTCACAAGAATCGTGCAACTATGGGGTGGCAACGGACGATACAATACGACCAGATCTTTCTATCGGCAACAAGTTGCAGCAACGAGGACACAAATTGGCAAAGATACTCGAGATGCAGCAGTCAACAAAGCTGTCCATACAGCAGGATCTCTGTGGCCAGGACTGCAATTAATCCAATGGAGCGAATTACACAACATCCCAGGGATTACAGTTTATACGGCTCAGACTCTTCTCCGGCTGAAAGCCAACCGACTCTCCATGTGGAACTATGAGAAAGCTGATCTATCCTGCTCGAATCCCGAATGCTCCCAAGTTGTCCAATCTTCTGTTCAACATCTACTCTGGGAGTGTCCGAAAGCCAAACTGGTGTGGAACTACTTTTATGCGCTATGGGCGAAGATCGGAATCACTCCTGGTCACGACCCCGCAATCTGGATCTTCAGTCTGGATCTACCACATACTCCAAGGCATGCATGGACCACGATCAAGAGACACATTATCGGACACAAGTTCTCCAATGAACATCTCCAAGATCATCTCTATCCCGTCGCACACATGCTGTGGCGATATATGAGCGCGTCGCTCATACAAGCCATTTGGTGTGCGCATCTGCGACGCATGGATTCGGATCCAATCGAATCGACTGCTGAGATGGCGATCATGATGACCAGATTAGAGGCAGGAATGCGAAACCTCACACGACTCGCTGAAGCGCAAGCTGGAGACTCGGACGGTCACACGGTTGCAGCAGTTCTCAAGGTATATGTCGACTGCTTTCTCAGCCAAACCGACGCCATCCCCTTGACTCCAAATGATACTCGCGGCGTTTACCTGTTGTTTTTCGATGGTGGACCACGCGGCAATCCAGGACCAGGAGGGACT
The DNA here is from genome assembly GCA_006386115.1 of Globisporangium splendens. Classification (NCBI taxonomy): domain Eukaryota; phylum Oomycota; class Peronosporomycetes; order Pythiales; family Pythiaceae; genus Globisporangium; species Globisporangium splendens. The sequence goes on from VFIW01000003.1 coordinate 1,164,963, forward strand.
GGATCCATTATCGTGCGTGTCCATAAGGACTCGCACACAGCCAGTTTAATTTGGGCTGCGAGCATGGCGTATAGCAGGAAGGACACGACCAACAACTTTGCCGAGTACTGGGGTCTCATACACGGACTCCGAGAAGCCCAGCGCAGTCACTTCGAACCGTTGTACGTGATTGGAGACAGCGCACTCATTATCTCCCAACAGCGAATGCATCGGTCCCCTCGACAGCACCGATTGGCACGTACTTCGTGTTGTAGACGAGGAGTTTGGTGAGACACATGAAAGATATAAAGAATGACTTTTGACTGCAGTGCCCGTCACCTTTGCACTGCGCTCCGCAAATTAAAGTTACCAAGTGTCTCCTGGTCAAATGCTATGCTTGACTTCAAGGCTCTAGAAGCTGCAACGGTGAACCGCCACTGGAAGTTACAAGGTTGATCGACGATGCAGATCAAAATGCATGTGTCAACCGAAGATTTCCCTTCATCGCATGCAGCTTTGAGAAGTTGGACACTCGCATGACCAAACGAGACACGCGACGTCATCCATGGAGTTTGTCGTGCATGGAGTGACTCAAGCAGTCAGTGATGTGAGCCACAGCGCGCGAGACAACCGGTCGAATGACTCTAATTGGAAAAGCTTCGCTTGCGTATCAGCAGCAACGCCCAATGATCACCCAACCTGCTAATAAATTCGCTTTCTGATTCGGTGATCGAAAATGGGTTCATTCGTAGTGTCAGAGTGTCTCTCAAGCTAACTTCACTTTGTGTTTGCTGACAATGTGTTCTTTTTCTCATGTTAGAGCGGACGCCAACTGAGCTTAGGGGTGGACATCGACGCAGGAACTGATGAAATCTTCCTTCTCGACACTTCAGTCATTCAGGTTACTGTCAGATCTTTGTTCGCAACGAGATACTCGATTTAATGATCACCACCGTAATCAACGAGTGTGAGTCCAGTGCATCCTCGTCGGACTCAGCAACTTCTAGAGAAGTTACTGCTGAGACTGTGTCCTCGTACGATCGGATCCGGTCGCTGCCATTTTCAAGTTCGTGTTCCAACAAAACCATCTTGGTTGATCCTCGTTCGCGTTTCGTTTTGACATCGTGTTGGGAAGGAAAATCTTCCGTTGGTAATGGATGTCAGGTGCAGCTTGTACGCGATCAAGCCACGGATTACGAACTTCAAGCGTGGCGGGATGGGATTCTAATGGACTACGGAATGTCGAACACGAGAGCATGGCTTGGCGAAGTCAAGTTTGCTATCACGCGGAATGCCTACCTCTCGCTTCTGGCTTCCTTGAACAATCCGGAAGAAGTACCATCGCTCCGGGATGAAGACGATGGCTTTCCAGTCGAATACAGCGACTTGCTGACTATCGACCTCAGCTCTAAAATGTCTGACAGGCTTCCAGGTATCATCGCTGAAGGACGAAAGCTACGTGGGACATTCTGTGCAGAATGGCTGCCACACATGACCTCGACTGCAGATGGGTGGCTTCTTGATTCCAACGGCTCCCCTTACAAACTTGCTCACACATCATTATCAGTTGGAACAGCACAACTGGGTGACATACTTCGATGGGAGTGGATAAGACCAGGAGTGCTTAACTTCATCCCAACACGTGGAATCTCCGGATTCTCCCGGCCATCTATTCGAGCGCTCGAGCGGTTATGTGCCACGTTGGTATCCAACTTCCCACAGCTTCTGTATCGACCACAACAAACAAATGTGCTTCGGCTGTACAACGGGCAACGTCATTATAACCACGAATGGCATCTGCACACCAGTGAAGCAACTCTGACCCACGTCGACACGACCCTAGTCAAAGCTACGCATACAGTTCACTCCGCAATGGACTGTGACATCATGGCAACAAGAGACTTGAACGGGCAGAATGTGTCGTTCCATGCACATCCACGTTTCACAAGAATCGTGCAACTATGGGGTGGCAACGGACGATACAATACGACCAGATCTTTCTATCGGCAACAAGTTGCAGCAACGAGGACACAAATTGGCAAAGATACTCGAGATGCAGCAGTCAACAAAGCTGTCCATACAGCAGGATCTCTGTGGCCTTGGACTGCAATTAATCCAATGGAGCGAATTACACAACATCCCAGGGATTACAGTTTATACGGCTCAGACTCTTCTCCGGCTGAAAGCCAACCGACTCTCCATGTGGAACTATGAGAAAGCTGATCTATCCTGCTCGAATCCCGAATGCTCCCAAGTTGTCCAATCTTCTGTTCAACATCTACTCTGGGAGTGTCCGAAAGCCAAACTCGTGTGGAACTACTTTTATGCACTATGGGCGAAGATCGGAATCACTCCTGGTCACGACCCCGCAATCTGGATCTTCAGTCTGGATCTACCAGATACTCCAAGGCATGCATGGACCTCGATCAAGAGACACATTATCGGACACAAGTTCTCCAATGAACATCTCCAAGATCATCTCTATCCCGTCGCACACATGCTGTGTCGATATATGAGCGCGTCGCTCATACATGTCATTTGGTGTGCGCATCTGCGACGCATGGATTCGGATCCAATCGAATCGACTTCTGAGATGGCGATCATGATGACCAGATTAGAGGCAGGAATGCGAAACCTCACACGACTCGCTGAAGCGCAAGCTGGAGACTCGGACGGTCACACGGTTGCGGCAGTTCTCAAGATCTATGTCGACTGCTTTCTCAGCCAAACCGACGCCATCCCCTTGACTCCAAATGATACTCGCGGCGTTTACCTGTTGTTTTTCGAGGGTGGATCACGCGGCAATCCAGGACCAGGAGGGACTGGATCCATTATCGTGCGTGTCTATAAGGACTCGCACACAGCCAGTTTAATTTGGTCCGCCAGCATGTCCTATACCAGGAAGGACACGACCAACAACTTTGCCGAGTACTGGGGTCTCATACATGGACTCCGAGAAGCCCAACGCAGTCACCTCGAACCGTTGTACGTGATTGGAGACAGTGCACTGATTATCTTCCAACAGCGAATGCATCGGTCCCCTCGACAGCACCGATTGGCACGTTTATACCAGACAAGTCGACGACTCGCGGATTGCATCGATATCCGAGGATGGTACCATCACTACCGTGCCTTCAACAAGATGGCGGACTCAGCCGCCAACCTAGCCATGGACACCAGAACCTCAACGCAGGTTCACTTCCCAACCCAACGAGCTGCTTTCAACAATCTCACCCAGGATCTTGACAACGACGTCATGCATTGGCTTATGCGAAGTTCGGAAGACCCAAGGTCATTGGACAACACAAGGCAGCCTCACATAGGACCAAGAGAACATGCCATCCTGGTCAAAGATTATTTAGCATTCAGAAGTGATCTATTGCAAACCGCGCTATAGATATATTTACACTCCTAGATGAAATTCGCAATGAAGATTAGGTAGGAGAATGGATATTGTAGGTCACGACGATGAACCTAAATATACCTCACCTTATAAAGATAAAGATAACCTCTGTTGAGGAGTTTCAGGTACGACGAGTCCTCTCCAAGACGACTGCTCGCAGCATTGCATGTGAAAGAACAGGGACTTGAGCGAGAGCGGCAAATACATGCTCACTTTCAAATCTACTCTTTTCTGTGCAAGTGCCTGTGGTTTCTATAAGGCGAATTTTTCCAGCTGCGGTATTGGCTCGGTGGCTAAGTACCGTCTATCATCGCCCTCAACTCTTTCCGCAGGCACACTAGGCACTGCTACAATTACACAAACCTGAACGCGCCACCGGTCGCGAACACAGAATTCAACCGTCAACTCGCAGCAGAGCCAAAACATCTAACTTTGGTGCGAAGAAAGGCTTTACATGCTGTCAACCATCAAATCAAACCCCATACTTCGTGCCGATCCACGTGAGCCTTGAGCTTCGTATTGTAATTGCAATTGCAACAGCTGTCGTGATGCAACGAAGGAAAGAGCACACGCATACTGCCACGGCATATACTGCCACAAAAGGCGCAGATACCCGTCACGCGAGTTTGCATGTATGGCTCGAGACCACGTTGTACTCAATCATTTTTGCGCTGATCTCACATTTGATGAGCAGCACGTCCACTTGTAGAAGACGCAGTGCCAAGTATTATACTTAATTACCAAGAAATACACAACCCAGACGAAGAGGCAAGTGTGTCTCGTGACACCGTCAGCGCATTTGACATGGGATGACAACCAGCCAACTCCAAGAACGAGAAAAAGCAACAGCAGACATGTCTTGTATAAGCGTTGGTCTGGTTTTGCGATTTGGTCTCATAATTGGCGGCACCAGAAGCGAGACTGGATCCACATATGAGCTGCTACAAAATCTTCCCTGGCTACCGTGGAGTCTAGTTATGGCGGTTGGTTGTGTAGTTGGTAGCATACGCAAATGGATGTGATCCCGAGCTGCTCTGCAGCTCACTCTCCAAACTAACACCTATGTAGCAAGTTGCACACTCACAGTACCAGATCTCGGTGTGCAGATTCTCTTAAAATCTCATTATCTCTTTAAGGTAGCCTCTTACATTCACCTGGCTCTGGCACAATGCGCTGTTGTGTACAATAGCTAGTATCTGCAAGCGATGGGAGCGCAAAGTAGACGTCGAAGGAAACCTCTATTTGGTGGGAATACCAAGACTCAGTCTCCTGGGTACTCTGTGATGCTAAGCCACAACACTCTTCCAGTTGACTCGTCGTTGGCCACTGATACGATTCGCAACGAGTGTGGAGTGCTCGCTGACTCCAGCAAAGCGATCTATTCGCTCGGAATACTGCTGGATCCTTTCCAGAATCGGCAAGAGCTCGTCGACCTCTCCACCCAAGCATTCCAACGAAGTATGCATCGTTCACAACAAGCAGTGTTGCTGAGCTGCGTCTACGATGTTTCAAGTGCTCGCACTAGTAGCGGCTCGCAGGTTCGCTTTGGAGCATTCCATGGGACACACAAGCTGCATTCCAATACGCAATGTGCGGTCAGGAGTAGATGTTCGATTTACAGTAAGCCCTCATGCGGGTCTGCAACGCGAGTAGTTCGGTCCAGTCAGCGAATTGGCCGCGAGTGCTGGCACCGGACTCTTTGGGCGTGTAAACAAAGCCGACCAGACTTTCTACTTTGAACCCAGCATCGGAGCATGACCTTGGTGCGGATCACTTGACCTTTTTCTTCGTCGGTCGCTGATTGCTTGTGCGTGGGCTGCTCGAGGGCAGTCTTTGGGGCTTCCATCTCTCGCTTCCGCTGCTCAAGATCATCTTGGGACTTCCAGGGAGCGTCGAGGACCTCGAGTATTTTGACTCGGACCTTTACAAGAATCTGGGGTGGCTGACTGAGCATGACGACGTCGAGTCGCTCGGACTCAAGTTCAGCATTTTTGGGCTGGTTCTTACTGGCAACGCTCAAGACATGACTTGTGAATGCTTGAGCGGTAGCAGGTTAGGTTGCCGTCACGTGAGTAAAAGTAAATGAAGGGGAGAGAGGGAGGGAGGAATATCTATTAAACGGCTTACCCGTTTAAGAATTCCAAAGCCTCATAAACGCTGACGAAGTGAGTTTTGACGTATTTGTGACGCCTGGGCTCCTAGATCATTTCCGAGGAGAGCTTCCGCCGTCGACAGTACGATTCTGTCATTCCCGCGCGCCTCCCCGGTTAAAAGCATTGAAGTCTTGGTGTTCATTGTTGTGTTTGCAAGCAGATCGGCCATTTTGGTGTTTTCCGTTGTCCTACTTTCGCTGCGATTGTCCGACTTGTACCTGATTCAATCGTATTGAATAGGGTACTGAGATACAATGGTGGCTCGAAATGGAGGATGGACTGCACAACTTCGCCAGCTTCTCTCAAGCCTAGCTTTCTGCCAAGAGAGGTCACCTCTGCGTTGCATCAGCTGCTGCTGGCGGCGCTCGAGTGGATGTCGGCTCCTGCGTGTAGCCCAGACGGTGGCCCTGGCCAACGCGAGTTGGAGCTCTTGGGCTTCCCACGTTCGCCTCGTGCGCCTGTGAGCGCGTCGACATCGTGGCCTTGGGCTTCGTGCTCTGTCTTTTTCTCAGCTGCGGCGGGTTACTTTGTGGCTTCACGACAGCATTCGTTGCTGCCGCTGCTATTCTCTGGTTGGAGGCAGGGTTTGGCCCGAATGCTGCGCAAAAGTCGTCAAAGCCGACCACGCCCTGGCCGCTGTGGTCTTTCTCCGTGATCCGCTTCTGGATCTCCACGTCCGTCAGCCGCTGCTGCGTCTGCGTGTTGTTCAGCGCATCCCGGAGGTCGACGAAGTTGATGGCGCCGTCGCCATCAACTTCGTACTTGCGAAACACGCGACACAGCGTCTCGATGTGCGGATCCAGCTTCTCTTTTGTTGCGTGATCAGTTACTGAAGTAGCAGTAGCAACACGAGTGGGACACCTTGGCTTATGACGTGTACGCATCTTTGGTCTTCTTGGCGCTTGTGCCGAATCGGAACCAGACGTGGCTGCTTCCAAAAGAGAGGGTGACCGCGAAGCGTTAAGGCGGCGAGTCTCCTTCTTGCTCCTAGCACGCCGTCTGGTCTCGACCCCGTCACTGCTACCGCTGCCTCGACTGCTGCTGGTATCGTGCTCTTGCTTTGTTTCTTCACGCCCACCTTCTTTTGCTTCATGAGAGTTTCGTCTCCTGCGCATTTGCTTTCTCTTTGGCTTTGCGTCTTTGACTTTCTTGCGGCTCCGAGATCGAGCGTCGCTCCCCCGCGACGACGACGAAACAGAGGAAGACAATGACGACGAGCTTGGCGCTACAGGAAACGGCGAATGCGCCTCTGACCCAAGCGACTCGTCATCTTCATCGCGCACAAAATTGCTCTTCTCCTTTTTCTTCATCTACTTGGCCCCTTTTGCCGCAGCGTCCGCCGCAGTAGTCAGTGTCGTCTGTCTCGACAGGATCTGAACCGATTCTAAATCGACGCTCATGAGCGTCTGCACCAAATCTGGAGCCTGCTTCTCGGGAGCCTTCAACTGATCGTTCGTGAAGAACCGCCCCGTTGGTGTCGTCGTCGAGTGCGTTTTCACGGGTGGTATGACCACCAATCCGGGTGCCAGACGAAGACAGCGTCGAGAACCACAGGCTTCTTCTTCACCTCCCTTGTTGCAACTCGAGAGACCGTGGGACCTACATGAGGAGCTACGATTGGTGCAGAGTGTGTTGGCTCGTCCATCTTCTCATTACCACTGGTACCGGCTTGTTAACGTGGAGTGGTCTTCTTTGCCAATACTGGACGCTGCGTCGTCTGGCGAGGCTGATCGGAAAAGTGGACAATTGGATGCCGCTCTTCTCGCTCAAGTGCAACGCGCACAACGTTCGAACTTGGCGGCGACGCCAAATAAAAAATCTCCACTCTTCTGGAAACAGTAATCTCCATACTTTGAGAGAGCGTCGCTTTCAGCTTCATTGTCGCGTTTCCGCTTGGCTGCGCACTCCAGTCTTTCCAGAAGAGGTGCACTTGAGCTTTCTGTTGCGTCAAGTCTCTGCCGTTACTCGCATTTGGATAAGACTGGTGAAAGTGAATGACCCAGAGCGAAATGCCGATCGCCTCGAGTCGCTCTTGAAACACTCGATCCACTCGCTGCGCACTGAAATCCACGGACACACAGCAAATCACCTGAAGGACGCGCTTTGCAATAGCTCTCTGCCTTCCTCCTGCAACTGTGCGCCGCGATTTTCATACCAAAGTTGCCTCTTTGGAGATGGTCTGGTGGAACAACACCAGTTTACATACCTCGCCAAAGAGCAGCTGAACATTCACATTTTGATCAACGATAGAGGGCAGCTTGACGAGCACGTCGAGAAAGATCAGCGCTTCCAGATGTGACTCTCGTCCAGCATTCGCAGTTTCAGCATGGCTGCGCTGCTTCAATGGACTTGGGTCGTAGAGTGCCGCAACCGCTGAATGGTCCAGAAATCCTTTCGCCACAATTCTCTGGGTCAGAACACGCGAGTCCAAGTGCAACATCGAAGCCCAGAGCCGCTGCTTGTCCGTGATCCCAAAGTCATTTGAGGCAAAAAGAGAAGTGTTTACGCATGTATCTTGCCCCAGCAGTTGCAGAATTTTACTCAGGTCCACACATCGTTCTAGAGTGGACGCAGCGACAGCGCCGAACTCCCGCACTCGAGTTGCATTCACGAATAGCTCAACGCTAGCCTCCCACTCTTCGATCTCGGTGCTCGTTTCGGAAGTTACTCGTATCCTGCTCACATTTCCTTCACAAGTGACCGCTGTCATCGCTGCTACATCTGTACACTGTATGGACAGCAGCTCCTCGTCTTTTTTCGTGACCTTTATCTTTATAAGGTGAGGTATATTTAGGTTCATCTTCGTGACCTACAATATCCATTCTCCTAACTACTCTTCATTGCGAATTTCATCTAGGAGTGTAAATGTGTCTACAGCGCGGATTGCACTAGATCACTTCTGAAAGCTAAATAATCTTTGACCAGGATGGCATGTTCTCTTGGTCCAATGTGAGGCTGCCTTGTGTTGTCCAATGACCTTGGGTCTTCCGAACTTCTCACAAGCCAATGCATGACGTCGTTGTCAAGATCCTGGGTGAGATTGTTGAAAGCAGCTCTTTGAGTTGGGAAGTGCACCTGCGTTGAGGTTCTGGTATCCATGGCTAGGTTGGCGGCTGAGTCCGCCATCTTGTTGAAGGCACGGTAGTGATGGTACCATCCTCGGATGTCGATGCAATCCGCGAGTCGTCGACTTGTCTGATATAAACGTGCCAATCGGTGCTGTCGAGGGGACCGATGCATTCTCTGTTGGGAGATAATGAGTGCGCTGTCTCCAATCACGTACAACGGTTCGAAGTGACTGCGTTGGGCTTCTCGGAGTCCATGTATGAGACCCCAGTACTCGGCAAAGTTGTTGGTCGTGTCCTCCCTGCTATACGCCATGCTCGCGGCCCAAATTAAACTGGCTGTGTGCGAGTCCTTATGGACACACACGATAATGGATCCAGTCCCTCCTGGTCCTGGATTGCCGCGTGATCCACCATCGAAAAACAACAGGTAAACGCCGCGAGTACCATTTGGAGTCAAGGGGATGGCGTCGGTTTGACTGAGAAAGCAGTCGACATAGACCTTGAGAACTGCTGCAACCGTGTGACCGTCCGAGTCTCCAGCTTGCGCTTCAGCGAGTCGTGTGAGGTTTCCCATTCCTGCCTCTAATCTGGTCATCATGATCGCCATCTCAGCAGTCGATTTGATTGGATCCGAATCCATGCGTCGCAGATGCGCACACCAAATGGCATGTATGAGCGACGCGCTCATATATCGCCACAGCATGTGTGCGACGGAATAGAGGTGATCTTGATGTTCATTGGAGAACCTGTGTCCGATAATGTGTCTCTTGATCGTGGTCCATGCACGCTTTGGAGTATCTGGTAGATCCAGACTGAAGATCCAGGTTGCGGGGTCGTGACCAGGAGTGATTCCGATCTTCGCCCATAGCGCATAAAAGTAGTTCCACACGAGTTTGGCTTTCGGACACTCCCAGAGTAGATGTTGAACAGAAGATTGGACAACTTGGGAGCATTCAGGATTCGAGCAGGATAGATCAGCTTTCTCATAGTTCCACATGGAGAGTCGGTTGGCTTTCAGCCGGAGAAGAGTCTGGGCTGTATAAACTGTAATCCCTGGGATGCTGTGTAATTCGCTCCATTGGATTAATTTCAGTCCTGGCCACAGAGATCCTGCTGTTTGGACAGCTTTGTTGACTGCTGCATCTCGAGTATCTTTGCCAATTTGTGTCCTCGTTGCTGCAACTTGTTGCCTATAGAAAGATCTGGTCGTATTGTATCGTCCGTTGCCACCCCATAGTTGCACGATTCTTGTGAAACGTGGATGTGCATGGAACGGCACCTTCTGTCTGTTCAAGTCTCTTGTTGCCATGATGTCACAGTCCATTGCGGAGTGAACTGTATGCGTAGCTTTGACTAGGGTCGTGTCGACGTGGGTCAGAGTTGCTTCGCTGGTGTGCAGATGCCATTCGTGGTTGTAATGACGTTGCCCTTGTACGGCCGAAGCACATTTGTTTGCTGTGGTCGATACAGAAGCTGTGGGAAGTTGGATACCAACGTAGCACATAACCGCTCGAGCGCTCGAATAGATGGCCGGGAGGATCCGGAGATTCCACATGTTGGGATGAAGTTAAGCACTCCTGGTCTTATCCACTCCCATCGAAGTATGTCACTCAGTTGTGCTGTTCCAACTGATAATGATGTGTGAGCAAGCTTGTAAGGGGAGCCGTTGGGATCAAGAAGCCACCCATCTGCAGTCGAGGTCATGTATGGCAGCCATTCTGCACAGAATGTCCCGCGTAGCTTTCGTCCTTCAGCGATGATACCTGGAAGCCTGTCAGACATTTTAGAGCTGAGGTCGATCTGGAACACATCGCCATCCCAATGAGTCTGCACAATTGTCGACTTGAAGTGCTCGTAACACCAACGTACATTATCACGTTCTCTGGGCTCGTAGGGTCGAGAATGGAGCGACGCACATAATGCTGCGCCAGTTGTCCACATGTTATCACGAAGCTGGGGTGACCGCCTTGGAATTGCATCGAGCGGCGTGATGTACGTCGAAGAAGCCCTTGTGTTGTGCAGCAAGATTTCCCCGATGACCTGATCGATGTGAGAGGTTGTGAGTGACCATTTGGAGACTGCTGTGGCACTCATCGTCATCAGCTCAGTTCTGATGTTGGGTACTGCCAAGCCTCCATTCATTTTTTTGAGCTCAGCTTGTTCTTCCTTCATCCACGGTTTCGCAGGCTTACCATTCCTTGAGCCCCAGACAAATTGTTTCACTAGGTCGTGTAGCTGATTGACAATAGCCGCAGAGGGCCAGGAGTGCCTGGCCACGTAAAGCACTTTGGGTATGATGACGGCACTGGCAATTGCTGCACGTTGGGCGACAGAGTGAGTTTTGAGACGCGCAAGTCGAAGTCTGACACGTAAGGTTTGGATGCACTTGGACCAGTTACTTGCATTCGAAGGCGTTTGTCCGACTTGGATGCCGAGGTAGCGGCAATGTCCTCGCGTTGTAGCACATGAATGTCACTGACTGACTCTTCGGTGGAGCTATATTCCTTGTTCAGCGGTAATACTGCAGATTTGTGCCGATTGACTCGAAGCCCAGAAGCTGCTCCATATGTGTCCAGGATTGCAAACACGGCACTAATATCCTTGGGATCGCTAAGATAAATGGTCGTGTCGTCTGCGTATCCTCCAATTCTGACCTCAGTTGCGCATCCTGCTGCCTGGAGTTCAACGCCGTGTATTTCGTCACTCTCTTCGATTTTCCGATAAAGAACTTCTAACGCCAAGATGAAGAGAAGAGGGGCCAGCGGACATCCTTGACGAATTCCGGATGTTACGTTGTACTTTCTCGACAGGAAACCGTTGACAATGAACTTGTAAGTGGTTTGAGAGTGTAACACCTTCACTAAGTGCACGAACTTCAATGGGAATCCAAGATGCTGGAGCGCTTGTGCCAGAAAGCTGCGATCGAGTGAATCATAGGCTTTAGCAAAATCAAGGAGCAACGCGATCGCTTTGGACATGGCAGGGTCGCTCGTGGCCCGCTGTTGCGCAGCCAATAGCACATCGATCGTAGTTGGGATTGCTCGCCCTGGAACGAAACCAGCTTGCATGTGATGGATAAGCCAAGGGAGCACGGTTCGTAATCTGGTTGCAAATATCCGTGTGAATATTTTGTAATCCGAGTTGAGGAGTGCGATTGGCCTGTAGTCCAGCGGCGATGCAGCAGAGACGGACTTTTTTATGCAGTGAATATGTGCTTCATTGAACGAACTTGGTAGAACGCATTCGGGTATCCACAAGTTGAAAAGTCGCTCGAATAGACCGGTAATTTCGTCACAGTGGTCTCTGTACCAGTCATTGCCGAGTTCGTCAGGACCGTGAGCTTTGCCTCTCTTGCATTTTTTTTTTTTTTTCGTGACCTTATCGATCCTTCGGGATTCAGAGACACACACGACGGCTTCTGTGAGGACAAGAGAAGGCTGTGTGTTGACCATATTACTACTGATCCATCTCGTTTCGCCGTCGCGATTGTACCAGAGCACAAAGTAAGCGATATCATGGGAATCACTTGCAGGTGCGTGCTGCATTTTCCCTGCGAGAGTGATGCTTGGCTGGTCATCGCCTCCACTTTGCGCGTTGGAATTTCCCATAAACCTCCCCCACAATGCTCTGTCGAATTTGATACTACACACATTCGCCACGGACTCACATCGCGATATGTTTCGGTGTTACCTAATATGTCAATCAACAGCCTGGTCGATGGAGAGGGAGTAGAGCCGAGAAAGGCGTCAGCGTGGACCAGTATATCGCCAGACACAACATCTGCGACCCAAACCATGAGTTGTTGTGCTTCGACGACAAATACCACAGACGACGCATCTGGAGCAAGCGCAAACGTAGAAATCGTACCAGCTGATGCCACTTTGCCTTTTTTGTCGACTTTGCACGGTTGTTTCCTTCACCATGCCCTCGGTGAACTACGAGCGGCTCAATGATGATTTGGTGAATCGGATAGAGCAGCGTTGTTTTCACTGTTGTCCTGATTGCAGGGCGACAAGCTCGATAGCCCAAATGCAGTCAGCAAGTCTCTTTATACGGTGAGGTATATTTAGGTTCATCGTCGTGACCTACAATATCCATTCTCCTACCTAATCTTCATTGCGAATTTCATACAGGAGTGTAAATATATCTATAGCGCGGTTTGCAATAGATCACTTCTGAATGCTAAATAATCTTTGACCAGGATGGCATGTTCTCTTGGTCCTATGTGAGGCTGCCTTGTGTTGTCCAATGACCTTGGGTCTCCCGAACTTCGCATAAGCCAATGCATGACGTCGTTGTCAAGATCCTGGGTGAGATTGTTGAAAGCAGCTCGATGAGTTGGGAAGTGAACCTGCGTTGAGGTTCTGGTGTCCATGGCTAGGTTGGCAGCTGAGTCCGCCATCTTGTTGAAGGCACGGTAGTGATGGCACCATCCTCGGATGTCGATGCAATCCGCGAGTCGTCGACTTGTCAGGTATAAACGTGCCAATCGGTGCTGTCGAGGGGACCGATGCATTCGCTGTTGGGAGATAATGAGTGCGCTGTCTCCAATCACGTACAGCGGTTCGAAGTGAATGCGCTGGGCTTCTCGGAGTCCGTGTATGAGACCCCAGTACTCGGTAAAGTTGTTGGTCGTGTCCTTCCTGCTATAGGCCATGCTCGCAGCCCAAATTAAACTGGCTGTGTGCGAGTCCTTATGGACACGCACGATAATGGGTCCAGTCCCTCCTGGTCCTGGATTGCCGCGTGATCCACCATCGAAAAACAACAGGTAAACGCCGCGAGTACCATTTGGAGTCAAGGGGATGGCGTCGGTTTGGCTGAGAAAGCAGTCGACATAGACCTCGAGAACTGCTGCAACCGTGTGACCGTCCGAGTCTCCAGCTTGCGCTTCAGCGAGTCGTGTGAGGTTTCGCATTCCTGCCTCTAATCTGGTCATCATGATCGCCATCTCAGAAGTCGATTCGATTGGATCCGAATCCATGCATCGCAGATGCGCACACCAAATGGCTTGTATGAGCGACGCGCTCATATATCGCCACAGCATGTGTGCGATGGGATAGAGATGATCTTGGAGATGTTCATTAGAGAACTTGTGTCCGATAATGTGTCTCTTGATCGAGGTCCATGCATGCCTTGGAGTATGTGGTAGATCCAGACTGAAGATCCAGATTGCGGGGTCGTGACCAGGAGTGATTCCGATCTTCGCCCATAGCGCATAAAAGTAGTTCCACACGAGTTTGGCTTTCGGACACTACCAGAATAGATGTTGAACAGAAGATTGGACAACTTGGGAGCATTCGGGATTCGAGCAGGATAGATCAGCGTTCTCATAGTTCCACATGGAGAGTCGATTGGCTTTCAGTCGGAGAAGAGTCTGAGCCGTATAAACTGTAATCCCTGGGATGTTGTGTAATTCGCTCCATTGGATTAATTGCAGTCCTGGCCACAGAGATCCTGCTGTATGGACAGCTTTGTTGACTGCTGCATCTCGAGTATCTTTGCCAATTCGTGTTCTCGTTGCTGCAACTTGTTGCCGATAGAAAGATCTGGTCGTATTGTATCGTCCGTTGCCACCCCATAGTTGCGCGATTCTTGTGAAACGTGGATGTGCATGGAATGACACCTTCTGTCCGTTCAAGTCTCTTGTTGCCATGATGTCACAGTCCATTGCGGAGTGAACTGTATGCGTAGCTTTGACTAGGGTCGTGTCGACGTGGGTCAGAGCTGCTTCACTGGTGTGCAGATGCCATTCGTGGTTATAATGACGTTGCCCGTTGTACAGCCGAAGCACATTTGTTTGTTGTGGTCGATACAGAAGCTGTGGGAAGTTGGATACCAACGTGGCACATAACCGCTCGAGCGCTCGAATAGATGGCCGGGAGAATCCGGAGATTCCACGTGTTGGGATGAAGTTAAGCACTCCTGGTCTTATCCACTCCCATCGAAGTATGTCACCCAGTTGTGCTGTTCCAACTGATAATGATGTGTGAGCAAGTTTGTAAGGGGAGCCGTTGGAATCAAGAAGCCACCCATCTGCAGTCGAGGTCATGTGTGGCAGCCATTCTGCACAGAATGTCCCACGTAGCTTTCGTCCTTCAGCGATGATACCTGGAAGCCTGTCAGACATTTTAGAGCTGAGGTCGATAGTCAGCAAGTCGCTGTATTCGACTGGAAAGCCATCGTCTTCATCCCGGAGCGATGGTACTTCTTCCGGATTGTTCAAGGAAGCCAGAAGCGAGAGGTAGGCATTCCGCGTGATAGCAAACTTGACTTCGCCAAGCCATGCTCTCGTGTTCGACATTCCGTAGTCCATTAGAATCCCATCCCGCCACGCTTGAAGTTCGTAATCCGTGGCTTGATCGCGTACAAGCTGCACCTGACATCCATTACCAACGGAAGATTTTCCTTCCCAACACGATGTCAAAACGAAACGCGAACGAGGATCAACCAAGATGGTTTTGTTGGAACACGAACTTGAAAATGGCAGCGACCGGATCCGATCGTACGAGGACACAGTCTCAGCAGTAACTTCTCTAGAAGTTGCTGAGTCCGACGAGGATGCACTGGACTCACACTCGTTGATTACGGTGGTGATCATTAAATCGAGTATCTCGTTGCGAACAAAGATCTGACAGTAACCTGAATGACTGAAGTGTCGAGAAGGAAGATTTCATCAGTTCCTGCGTCGATGTCCACCCCTAAGCTCAGTTGGCGTCCGCTCTAACATGAGAAAAAGAACACATTGTCAGCAAACACAAAGTGAAGTTAGCTTGAGAGACACTCTGACACTACGAATGAACCCATTTTCGATCACCGAATCAGAAAGCGAATTTATTAGCAGGTTGGGTGATCATTGGGCGTTGCTGCTGATACGCAAGCGAAGCTTTTCCAATTAGAGTCATTCGACCGGTTGTCTCGCGCGCTGTGGCTCACATCACTGACTGCTTGAGTCACTCCATGCACGACAAACTCCATGGATGACGTCGCGTGTCTCGTTTGGTCATGCGAGTGTCCAACTTCTCAAAGCTGCATGCGATGAAGGGAAATCTTCGGTTGACACATGCATTTTGATCTGCATCGTCGATCAACCTTGTAACTTCCAGTGGCGGTTCACCGTTGCAGCTTCTAGAGCCTTGAAGTCGAGCATAGCATTTGACCAGGAGACACTTGGTAACTTTAATTTGCGGAGCGCAGTGCAAAGGTGACGGGCACTGCAGTCAAAAGTCATTCTTTGTATCTTTCATGTGTCTCACCAAACTCCTCGTCTACAACACGAAGTACGTGCGGATCTTTTTCGGGTACCCATTGATCGAGAGCAGCGTGTGGTACTCGACTTTGAAGCCGTGGCCGGGTGTGTCTTTGTTCATCCGCGCCCACGTGCTTTCGCTGATATGGATACGACCTGGGACGCCACTGCTCTCCAGGAAATGCGCGATCGTCACGGTCTCACCGAACAAGTGGTACCGCGGATCTTTGCTGCCGACTACACCGGCCAAGACCGGTCCCGAGTGGACACCAATGCGAATGTTGAGGTCCGGGAGACCACAATTGCGTCGCAGTTGGGGCAACGCAGCAAACATGTCGGTCGCAGCCGAGACGACGGCCAGTGCGTTCGTTGTACTCACAATTGGACACCCGCCGACAACCAAGTACGCGTCACCCATGATCTCGACTTTGTACAGATTCTCCTTCTCCGCGATCGTGTCAAACCGCGTGTACATGTCGTTTAGGAACTGCACCAGCTCCATGGCTGACACTTTCGACGAATACGCCGTGAAATTCACCATGTCTGTGAACAGAACGGTCACGTTGTCGAAGGAATCGGCGATCGTAGCCTCGGGGTTTTCTTTCAGCTTGTGCATGATCGTATCGGGCAGTAGATTCTGCAGCAGCTTGGTGATGCGTTGCTCTTCTTCGACAAGCTTCTGTGAGTCCAATGTGGTCTCTCGGTAGTGGTTGATGCGCTGCTTGAACTCGGAGTTGAACACAACCCACGCCTGCTCGAGGAAGAAGATGAGGATGTGCAGCGCATTGCGGCCGACTCGGATCTTGTCGGTATCGGAGCTCCACTCAAAATACGGCGCGATCACCAAATTCGTCAGCAAATACATGGCCAGGATGATGAATCCGAGCATACCGCGTAGCAGGAACGAGACGTTGGCGAAATAGCACTGGTACAGTGCCAGCACACTCATGTACGCATGTCCGAGCGAGTTGGCAGCTATACTCTCGGCACACAGTACGATCGCAACAATCAATGTCACGGAAAACGACGTGGACTGCTCGTAATCACGAAACGTGGGTGAGAACGTGTAGAACAGGTACGCGATGCACACTGGGTACATTACGCAAAAGTTAAGCAGGAAGATCACGTGACTCTCTATGAACGAGCGCGTCGACGACAACCGGATGGTCTGGTACATCGTCATGAAGGGTTTCAGAATGAGCAGCACCGTGATGGACAAGCGGAAAAAGCGGAGCCAGCGCGCACGTTTTTCCAGACGGTAACTCTCTTCTGTCATCACTGTTGTTAGCACAGCGTCCCGATTCAATGTGGATGCCTAGTCGGATTTTGGAGTCGTAGGTACACTTCCTCCTTCGGCATCCTCTGGGATTGTCTGCACCATCTGGATGAGCAAAGTTGCGCGTCGCGTAGGCGATGGCGATGCTATGGGAGATGGAAGAGTCCCCGAGGAGTGAGGATTGATTATCCCAGAGCCTGTGCGAACGCCACCGCCATTTGCACTTGGAAGAGTGCACGCCATGGGGTATGGGATAATGTAATTGCCTTTGCCCCTCAAAAAGTACGTGTTCATCTCCCCACGGCCCTTGACAAACACTTTGCCGCGGTGCGTCGTGAAATAGTTGTCACACAGGATCATGTGCGTGGTCTCAGTGATATGGATTTGACCGGGAAGGTTGGTAGTTTCCATGCGCGACGCGACGTTCACAGTGTCGCCAAAGAGCTTGAACCGCGGGTTGCGAATCCCGACGACGCCCGCCATCAGCGTGCCAGAGTTGATACCGATCCGGATGTTCAGGTTCTTCACGAGCTCGCCCCACGGTTTCCGCGCGACGCGCTCACTCACCTCGGGGATGCATCGGATCATGTCGAGCACGAGGTTCGCGACGAGCTCGGCGTGGTTCTCCATCGGGTCGGGACACCCACCGACCACCATGTACACGGCGCCAATCGTCTCAACCTTGTGCACGTGATGCACATCTACCAGTTTGTCGAATTTGTAAAAGATGATATTCAGGAGCTCGACAACGTACTGCGGCTTGAGTTTGGACGAGAAATAGCCGAAATCGCACACTTCGGCGAACAACACGGTCGTTTGCGCATACGCGTCAGCGATGAGCTCGCGTCCGCTTTGCAGTTGTACGACGATCGATTCCGGGAGCATGCTATTGAGCAGTGACTTGGACCGCGTCTCTTCCATCTTGAGCTGCTCTTGCTGGAGAAGCACCATGAGTTCGCTCATGTAGCTCTCGATCAGAAAGAAGAACAGGTACGCATACATGGTCTCGTTCGAGATGCGCTCGCGACTCGAGGACGATGAGCCTTCGCTACCGGGGATGTACGCGAGCATCACGGTGACGTAGATCATGAGGTACGTCAAGCAAAATACCGAGCACGGGAAGAACCGGATCGGCGTGCAGCTGTAGATGTACATGATCACGAGGCAGACCCACGATACGCCGTAGTCATTCGTGACCTTGTTGTACGCGAGCGGGTAGCTTGCGACGATGGCAATACATGCCCAGGTCAAGTAGAAATCCTCGGTGTACGAGTGCTTTCGAGCGCGAAAGTACGTCACCGAGATCACAGGCAGCACGATCGCGACTTTGAGCGCGACGACCAGTGTGAACTTGGCGATTTTCGTATTGCCGACGTATTTGGACGAGGTCGTCGGCGTCGAGTTGATAGAGCTGCTCACGTTAAAGTCTTCCCACAGCACCAGGTAGTCGTACGCGAACGTGGTGACCATGAAAATGAGCAGCGCTGTGAGTCCGCGCAAGTAAAGCCGACGCTGCGAGTTGGCGTAGTACTTTGTGAACGACTGCTCCATCTTGGTGATGACCGTCGACGACGTGATGCTGATGAAGTAGAGCGTGACGCAGTGGATCGCAACTTCGTCGAGGATCTTGAGGAAGATGTTGAACTCGCTCAGTGCCTTAGCGCGCGACGCCGAGCTGTCGCGGGAGCGCTCTAGGGACGACCGCGAGCGCGTGGACAAGTATCCGTCCGGAATGACCTGCGAGCTCACCACGCGCTTCGAGCTGGCGGCGAGGCTCGTCGCCGTGGCCGAGCACGTACTTCGGTGGTTCGTGTGTCGGTCCGGAGTGATCAGCGACGATGAGATGCTCGACGAGCGCTGTTCTTGCACTTTATCACGGGCGCAATAGCGTTCAGCGAGCTCCCGAGCGTGTCGTTGACTGTCGTGAACATCGAGATGGCGCCAGGTGCCGGCGCTGGCGTAGGCGGCGGTGGTGCTCCTCCTGTTCTTCCCGTCGATCCATTGTTGCTGCTGGCAGTGGTCTTGCCGTCGAGCGTGTGGATCTTGTGGCGTGCCATGGTTTCAGAATCGACTCCAGACTGCGCCACAAAGCCTCTCCTGTATCGGCTCTCCCTTCTGCCGTCCTCTCGTCCTCGTTGCTTGTGCTAATATGCGTACGCTCTCGCAGTCCGGCGAATCAGCTCCTGTTGTTCCGTTCGCCGAGTACGCGCACCGTTGACTGTTGTTCGCTTACAAACGGAAAGCACGCAAGCCGCAGCGGGGCGCGCAGTGGGTGTTTCTGGCGCGTGTCGAGTTGCCGTACTCACCTGTCGATCGTTTTGGGTCACCGAATGAGTCGAATTGAGCGAGTGCATGGCGCCTAATGTATTCCTGCTGCATTTCCATTTTGGATGTTTCCGCAGCGAAACCGATCCGATAATAAGCAGGGGTGCTTTATAGACATTTTAGAAACGCAAACTTCTATATAACATTTTAAACGATGTACTGTAGCACTTATCACATTCACGACACTTGACCCCTCCTCACATGCCTCGTCACCCACTGTGAAGATGGCGCCACCCAAGACACGAGCGAAGCCGCAGTCGCAGACGAAGCCCGCGCCGCTGAAGCCCGTGGTTCGCCATGACGACGAGCGCCGCCTGTGGACGCCGACCTTCGAGACCGCCGTGTCGCTGCTACTGCTGCCACGCGTGGCGTCCGCGCTCGTGAACCCGATCGCCGACTGCGACGAGACGTTCAACTACTGGGAGCCGCTGCACTACCTCATGTACGGTTTCGGCTTCCAGACGTGGGAGTACAGCCCCGTGTACGCACTGCGCTCGTACCTGTACCTGCTCTTCCATTGGGGCATCGCCAAGGCCACGTCGTTCGGACTCACGCTCGGCGTGCTCGGGGGAGCAGGGCAGACGCTGTCGAAGGTCGTGGTGTTCTACGGCGTGCGAGGCGCGCTGGGGTTGCTCTGCGCGTATGCCGAGGGCATTTTCTACCGCAGCTGCATCGCGCACTTTGGACGCCGCACGGCGCGGTACCTGCTGTGGATCTTGCTGTGGAATGCTGGTCTCTTCCACGCCAGTACGGCGTTCCTCCCGAGCACGTTCGTGATGTACCTCATCATGCTGTTCATGAGCGCGTGGATGGAGAAGCAGCACTTTGTGGCGATCCTCTGGGGCGTCATTGCGGTGCTCTGCGGCTGGCCGTACGTTGGCGTCTTGTTCATCCCATTCGCATTGGAGACGCTGTATACGCGCGGCGTCATCAAGAGCATCTTGGTCGGCGCAGTCATCGGTGCGAGTGTATTGGCGTTGGAGGTTGGTGTTAACTTCCATTACTACCAGCGCCTCGTGCTGCCGGCGTGGAATATCGTCCAGTACAACGTGTTGAGTGGCGAGACGGACTCGACGCTCTATGGCACGGAGCCGTGGACCTACTACGTGATGAATCTGGCGCTCAACTTCAACATCGTGGCGCTCTTGGCGCTTCCGGCCGTGGTGTTCACATGGTTGCTCCCGAGCCACTACGCTACCAACAAGCTCCAGTTCGTGTCGTACCTCTCGCCATTGTACATGTGGATGCTGATCATGTTCGCGCAGGCCCACAAGGAAGAGCGTTTCCTGTTCCCAGTCTACCCGCTTCTGTGTCTCGCTGCTGCGACGACGCTCAGTGCCGTTGTCTACCGCGTGCGCACCATTTCCCAGAGCCTGAACAGTGCTGCCATTGGCCGCGTGCTCACCAAGTGCCTCGTGTGGAGCGTTCTGGGAGGATTCGCATTGCTGTCGGTGTCGCGCATTGCGAGCAACGTGATCTACTACAGCGCTCCGCTGCGCGTCTACAACCACCTGTACGAGCACGTGCTTCCCAACGAGGCTCGCAGCGCGCTGCACGGGAAAACCAGCCAGCCGCTCGTGAATCTGTGCATCTCGAAGGAATGGTACCGCTTCCCCGCGAGTTTCTTCATCCCGACGAATGCGACGAGCGTGCGGTTCGTGAAATCGGCGTTCACGGGCCAGCTCCCCAAGGCTTTTGAGCAGCACGCGAACGGCACATCGGTGATCCCGACCGACATGAATAACCAGAACCAAGAGGAACCGAGTCGGTACTTGCCCGTGGAGCAGTGCGACTACTTTGTCGATTTGAATCTGCCAGACCAGGAAGAGACCAAGTTCTGGGAGCAAACGCAGACGTGGACACAGGTGCACAGCGAGTCGTTTTTGAACGCCGAGGCGTCCAAGTCGCCGTACCGATCGTTCTACATCCCGTTCCTCACACCAAAGCACGTGAAGTACACGGACTACGCGATCTACAAGCGCATCAAGAAGTAGGCTGCGCTGTGGTCGTGTGATGTGGCGAATGCATGGTAACACATGTCGTGAAAAAAAGGGAAAAAAAGGCTCACTTTAGTCTCTCGTTCGCATTGATTGTTTGGTTGTTTTTGATACTATTGAGAGAATGGATGCATAAGACTTTTATGGACGAATAGACGACACACCGCCAGCAGATGGCACGAGCTGCGGATACTGCTGCTCGATTTGCTCTGCGCACTGGTTGACGTTGAAGCAGATGGAGCTGATGCGTGCGTCGAACGAGGCGAGCACCTCGTCGTCGGCGTTCTCAAACTCCAAGAACCCGCTCTGCTGATCGATCGTACCCTTCATGCGCTCCTCAAAAATCATCGTCGCAGCCACCCTCTCGGCGCTCTCCGCGTCCGTCTCCAATAACTTACCAAGCTCCTCGAGCGAGATGCTGTTGTACACACGACTCGCGGCGAGCAGGTTGTGCTCCAAGAACGAGTTCTCGAGCACCGTGAACCCATTCGCGAGCACAGCCTTCTGGTGCGCCAGCAGACTCTTCTCGAACTGCACGAGCTCTGGGCGACGAATCAACTGCTCCATGTACATCTTCTCCAGGATCGCAATGTGCTCGCTGTTCTTCACGCGCTCATCCTTGTACAAAGTACCAAGAAGCCGCGAGCGCTGCGGTCCCGCTGACGCGAGGATCGCACACGTCACGCCTTTGTTCAGCAACTCCAGGAGATCGTCCGGGTCGACTTCGTCAGGCTTCGACTGCGAGAACTCATAGTATCGCAGCGCGGCATCGAGGAATTTGCGCTTCGAGTCCAAGATGCGCGCGTACGACACCTGGTAGCGCAATTTCAGCGCCCAGTCCTGCACGTTGTGGATGAATCGCGACGCGCGGTTGATGAAATTCTCGGCGTCCACGGTCTCGTCTTCCTGAAGGTACAACTCGGCGATCTTGACGTACTTCTCGGCCTTCTGCATGTCCGTGTACTGACGCGCCGAGCTCTCCAGGTTGATCGCTGCGAGCGCCTTGGCCGCCTCAATGTACTCCTCTTCCTCCATGTACAACTCTGCGAGCGACTCGCGGAAGAGCACATCCGGTTCCTCAAACGAGAGAATACGCGGCTTGATCTTCGAGAGACAGAAGATGATAAACTCCAGCTTCCACTGGTGCACGTCCGGGTCGATCTTCGACGTCGCCATCGCCAAGTGCGTGATCACCTGAAAAGTACACACCCACGGTTAGATTCTTACGAATGTAGCGTATGAAATCGCACTTGCACATTAATAGACTTGCCGCTCGTGAGATCACCAAGAGCACATCTTCCTCCAGCACTATGGATTGTCCAAAGCGATACAACAAGAAAGAGGGCACACGATTAGATCTTCATGGACACAGGCATCTTCTCGCCTAAAAGAAAATACGCACAGTGCGTCACGATCTCCTGCAAATGCGCGAATTCAAAAAGATTCTTGTCCAGCAACGTCTACACAGACATTACCACAGCAGTGGCATCAACATAATGCAATCGTATCACATGTAGCAGCAATAACGACTCGGAAGCTCCAAGATACCTTGTACCCGGCGGTTTTCTCCTTCTGATCGGCGATCGCAGCGATCTATAAGCACACATACAGCAGCAGCAGCTTCGTCAGCACCAACTGCACCAGCAAGCACATCCGCACGTCAGCCTCGACTGCCTCCATGCAGCACTTCGCCCGTGTTGTACACGTACGCGCGTCAGTTCCGCGTGGATGCTTTCGGCCATTTTCTTCTTCACTTTCGCGTTCCCAACCTAAAAGGAAATGAATGCTGCGAGGAGTCCCAGAAAATCACAAGCGCTAAGTGCGCGCGAACTTTACCAAAATGTCAATTAGTTCCTAACATGCGCTCAATGATGCTACATCACAAACTGGTTGGTGTTAAGTGGAGGCAGTGACTTTTTCACCGCTGCTCCGGAGCTGGTGCTGCTGGAGCCGCGCTCACTATTGCGGCAGTGCAGCTCCACTCCTCCCTGGAGCTCGGGGCTGTTGGCGAACGAAGCGCCGTTCGCAGCGCTAGTGGTCGATGGTTTCGTCTTCCTTTTCGTCTGCGGCGCCGTGTTGTTGCCCAAGTTGTTGCTGTTGTTGCTCTGCATCTGCTGCTGGAGCTGCACGTGGGGCTTCAAAACGTTCATGACGCCAACGTTGGGTGTCCGTGCGAACGTCTTGTTGTACATCTCCTCGCGGTTCAAAAGCTCGCGCTCGAAGTACGCCATCTCGTCCAGCGTCTGCTTCACGAGCGCCTCTCTCTCAATGACGGCGCACTCCAGGTCGGCGATTCGGCTCACGTCC
Organism: Globisporangium splendens; assembly: GCA_006386115.1. Taxonomy (NCBI): domain Eukaryota; phylum Oomycota; class Peronosporomycetes; order Pythiales; family Pythiaceae; genus Globisporangium; species Globisporangium splendens. The sequence continues at coordinate 1,188,720 of VFIW01000003.1, forward strand.
TCGGGACAGCTCTCGCGCCGCGCGTACCGGTCTTCCCACTCGGTGATCGTCTGCTTCAGGAACAGCACTTTGCCCGTCATCAACCGCTTCGTCTCTTCGAATTGGTCGCTCAGAAGCTTCGTCTCGGCCAGGTTTTCCTCCAAGAGTCGATCCATGTCCTGCTTGGCCGCCTTCTTGAGCGTCTCGATGTGCTCGCGATTGGTGCGCTCGAGTGAGGTCACTTTCTCCGTCATTTCTTTTGCCTTTGCGTCGAGCGCGGAACTCAAGCGCTCGTTTTCTCGAGAACTGGGGTTGGAATCAATGGTTTTCTGGGAGAGAGCTTCCAGACGATCTCAGTCGTGAGCGGCAAGAGCATCGAGTACGACCGCGTCGACGTCATCACCATGGGGCTCGACAAGGCGGCGGCAGCGAGCTTCAAGTTCCTGCCTTCGTCATGGAGGCTGCCAACGTCTGCAACGACGCGAGCGCGTGATCTACGGCATCCGCGAGTTTGAGCTCTGGGCCAAAGGCGCAAAAAGCGGTACGCCTATGCGTTATGTTTCATGTGTCTATTGATTATTATCAGCATGGGATGGAATGAGTACAAAATCACCCATCTTTCTGTTTCGGTGGTGCAGATGCGACGTCCATGGGCATGAACATGTAGCAACTTCAGTGGATCATAATGCTGGTCGCTGCGTTGGCATTCGTCTGACAAAGTGGAGGTGTTGCCGATGAGAAAGGAGGTAGAAGACACGAAGTAGGAGAAAGCTTTTCTATTGAACAACCACACGTACCTCTTTGCAAGAAAGCAAAACAAAAATGAAAGAAAGACTCGCGTTTCGCACATGCACACATATTCAGAATCCATTGAGCGCGTCGCCTCTCAGCGCCGCTCGCTGTTATTCTCTCTTTAATAAAACAGCCACGCACAACAGCCGAGCTCGCTCAAACGCTTACAGAGCAGAGTCCTTGTCGACCGTGAAGATTTCGTTGTTGTTGTTGTTGTTCATGTTGTCCCGTCTTCTCTTGTAGATCACGCCCATTGCCACAAGAACCACGACGGCGCCGCCACCAGCCGCATATGGCGCGTAGTTGGTGCTATCGTCCGTCTCGGGGTCGTCAGAGCTGAACTGGACGGCGTTGACATCGTATCCGGAGACACCGTCCGACAAAGTCTTGACGGCAATGACCTTTGAATCCGCATCGGCTCCCGTCTCCGCCGCGGCTTCAGGCGACAAAGTCATGATGGAAGCAGTGCCAGAGCTGCTGCTCACCTCCTCCTTCACATCGTACTCCTTGCTGCAGTCTTCATCGGCTTCGTTGCCAGTAGACGACTCGGCCTTGTTGTCGAGCTCCTTGCTGCAATCTTCATCATCGGCATCGTTGCCAGTGGTAGAGTCATCGTCAGCCTTGTTGTCAAGCTCCTTGCTGCAGTCATCGACATCGTCAGCATCGTTGCCAGTGGTAGAGTCATCGTCAGCCTTGTTGTCAAGTTCCTTGCTGCAGTCATCAGCCTCGTTCTCGGCTTTGTTGTCAAGAGCCTTGCTGCAGTCATCACCTTCATCAGCTTCATCGCCGACGTCTTCGTCGTCCGCATCATTCCCAATATCTTCGCTATCAGCATCAGCTCCGGTATCGTCGTCGTATTCATTGTCACTGTAGCCCGAGGAAGCCGATTGGTTTGGAGATCCAGACGTCGAGTCCGACACAGCACCGGAAGCTGGCTTGGTGGCGGTCGATGGCGTCGATGCACCCGAGGATGGACTGGAGCCCTTGCCACTCGATGGCTTGGAGGCGGTGGAGTCCGAAACAGAGCCAGAAGATGGCTTGTTCGTTGCTGACGCGCCAGAAGATGGGCTGTAGCCCTTGCCACCCGATGGCTTAGAAGAGGAAGACCCCTTGCCGGAGTCGGACACCTTGCCGCTCGCAGGTTTGGTAGCGGTCGATGGAGTCGACGCGCCAGACGATGGGCTGGAGCCCTTGCCACTCGATGGCTTGGAGGCGGTGGAGTCCGAAACAGCGCCAGAAGATGGCTTGTTCGTTGCTGACGCGCCAGAAGATGGGCTGTAGCCCTTGCCACCCGATGGCTTAGAAGAGGAAGACCCCTTGCCGGAGTCGGACACCTTGCCGCTCGCAGGTTTGGTAGCGGTCGATGGAGTCGACGCGCCAGACGATGGGCTGTAGCCCTTGCCGCTCGATCCCTTACCGCTTGATGGCTTTGACGAAGAAGAGCCCTTGCCGCTCGATCCCTTACCACTCGAGCCCTTGCCCGAAGACGCCGGAGGGGTGTAAGCGCTGTCGGCATCGCTGGCAGCAGGCTTCTCAGTCGCTAGAGGGATGCCCTTGTCGCAGTCCGCCGATCCCTCTTCCTCATCATCTTCCTCGACATCATCCGCGTCGGCGCCGACATCATCCAATCCACTTCCAGCGATGGAAAAGCCCTTGTCGCAGTCGTCGTCTTCCTTACCGACCGACCCGCTTCCAGCAATCGAAAATCCCTTGTCGCAGTCTTCGGCATCGGCGCCAACGGAGCTGGAGCCACTGCCAGCAATCGAGAATCCCTTGTCGCAGTCCTCATCGGCGCCGACGTCCGAGGAGCCGCTGCTCGCGATCGAAAACTCCTTGTCGCAGTCTTCGCTACCCGCAACGGCCGAGCCTGCCGCGTTGTCTTCACCCGCGGCCCTGACGGCGCCGGCGCCGTTGGCCGTGAGGCTGGCGTCGTCAAAGTTGAGCGCGTTGACCTGCGCGACGCACACGGCGGCCGCAAGGATCAGTCCCTTGACGAGCTTCATCCTGTTTTGTTTTCCTGCGGGTGTCTCACACTTTACACGAGTGCGAATGTGGAAAAGCGACTCGCTCTTCTACGCCGAAAGTGGGGATTTGCGAAATGAACGCGCGCATATCTTCCAAAGCGCACACAAGGCGACAACTGGCGCTCAGTATGAGCGAGCGAAAGAGAGAGAGTCGGGCCGGAGTCAGCGCGCCAGATGGGTCGCTGGAACGGGAGAGTGCTCATTGGCGCACTGCCACCAGCTGTTTCCATGTAACGCCCGAGTGCACGTATACTGATACCGGACGACAGTTTTTTAACTTCTTGAAAAGTTAAAAATGGGTTCAGAGAAGCAGCACACGCTGTTATTGCATGTATAGTATACGCTCCTTTCTTTCTAAAATAGCGGTGGTTATGCGGAACCCTGCGCGCCAGAACCGTGCACACACAGCTCTTCAGCTGGTTCAAAAGAAGCTCGGCCGGTAAAAACGTCGCGCCAGGTCCTTCTTTGCGATCCCAGATGGCTGCCATTGGTCCACTCTGCGGCGGCGCAACCGAACGACCGCTTGTCGAGCAAGGGATGCAAACAGGTGAACTGTTTTGCTGTGTGTGGGTGTCGTGATTACCCCAAGCACGCGACCTGCGCCTCGTCGGACAGAATAGTGTGGACGCAGACCAGCTGGTTGGATGGATGCGATGCGATGCGCACACGAGCCTCATTGAAATTGGCACCATACGACGTATGGAAAGACACACGCACCCTTTTATTGCGTTCGCAGCGGCCCATGCACACCCTCCCACGAGTGGGAGGCGTTCTCTCTTTGCGAAGACGTTCCTTCAATGGCCATGGATTCCGCGCCAGGCTCGTGCGTGCCGCCATGCCATGTGGCGTTCAATCCCTGCCAGAACTGTGGGATCCCCATCAACAAGCATTTCATAAACCTCTTGTAAAGAATACCACACTTAGTAGGAGAGCAACTGCCGCTTCGACCTCTAGGATTTCAGGACGGCGCGCAAAGAGATCGACGCAAGTGATGACGAATGGTTGGCTGGCTTTACGAGCGTGTTTAATGGCCACCTGCCGCCCATTGCAGTGGAGCTGGAGGCAGTGCACGCCAGCGTTTCGTGCGCTGCCATGTGTGCTGTCCCCAGGATGGACATGATTGTCTGTCTGTTTGCACTGAGACATAAATAGACGAGATGCAAGAACTGCGATCAGAAGGGTTCAAGCAACGGCGTTTCGGTGAAGCCGTGTGTTTGCCAGGACACGCGATGGCTCTCCATGTAATAACCAACCCAGTGCAGTGCCTACTAATGTACAATTGCATGATGTGCGCATAAAATGCCAGTGCGCCAGGATCGCCATGCAGCGTCAAGTACGATTAAATGAAGACCGAGATGCAACTGGAGACAGGGCTCGTGAATGCACGCACCAAGAAGATTGGGAGCAAGTACTATCCCCACACGTTTGACATTAGTTGCTAGTTGAAGATGCCACCACCACAATGGTGTCGCAACACTACGCTTCGTGCTTAGTGGGTCCAGAAGCACTTATTCGTCTTTTGCCGGAGTTTCGCTTGCAGGCGGCGCCTTGTACTTGAAAGTCAGCCCACCGCTATCAGCTCCAGACGCGCCATCGGGAGTCGGTTTCGTGGTATCTTCAGTCGCAGGTGGATCTTTGTCGACAAACTGCTGTCCGTTCACTGAGAACGCGACGCACACTTGGTCCTCGCTGGCAATTGGCAGACTTGGAAGAATGAACTCGACACACGAAGTGGCTTCGTTCACGTCGACAGGAGCAACCTGCAAAGTCAAAACAAACCAGCAAGCAAAAAAGTTAGCAAAGGCGCTCACGTGGACAACAAGCAATGCAGACATGCACGCACCGTCGAGATGCCCGTGGTAGACGACGTCAACCTCACACACACGCGTGGGGAGAAACGACAAGCCGCTCGACCTTGAGCGCCATTTTCGTGCCAGGCTCAGCCTCCATGGGCGAAATGTCAAGCACGAGAGGGACGGGGCAGTACGCGAAGCGGACGCTTTTGTCTGCAAAGTGAGAACCATCGAGGGCAACAAACACTTCCACTTCTTCGTTTGATCCCAGGACGAGACCCTCAGCTATGGCTGCAACCGAATTGCGGTCGTTCGGGAATGGCAGTGGCGGCGTCTCGAAGATCACGCGACGTTCACTGGAAGTACCTTCCTGAACACTTTCGTCCGAATCAGCACCCAGTCGGGAGCAGATAGCTGAGACTTGGACGACTTTGTCACGCCATTGGAGTGACACCACAGCGTCGGGGGTGTCAAAATGAAAGAAACTGCCCGAAATGGACACTTTCGTGCCTCCACAGAGCATCCCCACTGGCGGAAACACTGTCCGAAGGGTTCCAACTGCCGGAAGTGCGAAAACCTCCACCTTTCGTGCGTTTTTGCTCGGCAAGGAGCTTTTCCCGCCATTCATCGACACGTTGAGCCCCGTGAGAAACCCAGTGGGCGACATCATTTGCTTCCACCAATCTACTGCAGGTACCGCAGTTAACTTTGCTGGAACGCTCCTATTCGGAGCTGACACCGCGTCTTTTTTGTGGTCACTGTCGCGTGATGCTTCGACGTACTCCCACTGATGAAGTGGTGGAATCGTGCAGGTGATGGTCGTGTTATCTGCTGAAATACTCTGAATTTGCAGCGTCGCCGTCGCAGTGGCCAGTATCGTTTCCGCTCCTCCTTGACGACTTGGAATATCCACGCGAAGATGCGCAGAGATGCGTGAGCGAGCTGACCATGTTTCCCGTTACCCCACGTGAACAGCTCTCCGTTGCTTGTGACGGCGGCCGAGTAGTTTCCTCCGGCAAACACCGTCGACCATTCCTTGCAGGGTATGCCAACACGCGTTGGAACGGCAGTCGCACCCTCGATTGAATCAGAAATTCCAAGTCCAAGCTGCCCATAAGTGTTCGATCCCCAGGAATACAGCTCCCCCGAGCTGCTCACTGCTAGTGCATGGGCGAATCCACACGCGATCCCGACAAACCCTGCGCCATCCGAACTGCATTCAATTAATAGATGCGGGTTCGCGCCTCGTTTCGTTTCTGGGTGACGCGTGATTCCTGTGAACCGTTCACCGAATGTGTAGATGGCTCCATTCTCGAGCAGCACAACTGTAAACATTTCGCCACAGCTCACATCGGTGACCCAGGGCTTTGAAAAAACTCGCTTACGTACTTGGGCCACGCACAGATACCATTGAGCAAACTGCTTGTCTCTTTCGACAATGTCCGTGAAAAGTGACCAAGTTGACCCTCGAAATTGCGCCCCCAAGTGTACAAATCGCCCTTGTCCGTGATCGCAGCGCCGTGGTTTCGTCCGCACGCGATTTTTCGAAAGAACAGCTCCTTCGAGGTATGAACACTACGTGGCTGGCAGATCGTGTGGCTGTGACGCATTGCTTGTCGTTCCTGCTCATCGACTTCGTCTTCACCTGTCTCAGGGGAGATGCACAGTCGCTGTGACTGTTTGCTGCTACTTTTCCGCAAGCAAGGTCCATTGCAGCCTCCAACTTGACCCAACTCTCCGTTCTGAACCGCAGAATTTCGTGTGCCCCATGAAAAAATCTGGCCATCCAGCGACGAAGCGAGTCGATGCTGTTTGCCTGTCGCCACTTGGTGGATCTTTACGTGCTGCAAGTTGTTGTTCACGGTCTCGTGCTCGAGTGCGACGTCGCTGTGGTAGCATTGCTCCCACTCGAGCTCCCAGGCATCCACAACAGCGACAAACTGGTCGTATCCGCCGTCGATACCGCGGAGCTTCCGGCCAAGCAGCGACTCGTTGATGGTGAGTTTGTCGCAGGTCTTCTCGCCGCCCACGTGTAGGATCCCATGAGAGCCTTCGAGGACGCCATGGCTGTGGCCGACGGACCCGCTTAAAGTGCCAGGAGCTGCTGCCATAAGAGTGATGCTTACGGCGATTAAAGATCCCTGCGTTCACTCCGTGCATAGGAAAAGATGCTTAAAACCGAGTGGCCGACATTGCGGCACCCCTGCAGTCGCATTTTCCTCAACGTCTGTGAGCTCGCGAGCAGCAGACTCGAAAACACAGCGGAAGTAACGAGCGTCCGCGATACATTGAGCTTTTCCAATCGTGCACTCTGACGCTCACCGGAAGCGAGGGAGGCATACCCCTCGACCGAGATCCCATTGCACCGCTCAAGATTCAGGACGCGAAGATTAGAAAAACAGGGACTTGTGTAGAGACCGTGCAGCACTTGGTCTTGGACATTGAGGCACCGAAGCTTCAACACCTCGAGCGTTGGAGTCTTTTGGAATAAAGTGCCCAATTCGGAATCTTCGCAACGCGCGCACCACGACAGATCCAGTTCCAAGAGTGCAGATGCATTGTGGTGAATGGACGCGAGGGGTTGCATCGTAAGCTGGGCGATTGGAGCTGTCGAGATCTCGGTCTCGCCGAGTTTGAGAATCCGAAGGTGATGCCAGCATGCTTAGCAAAAGTCAAATACAATCAATTACAGTTAGAACTGCTTTTGTATGTTTGAACGGGCAAGCACGTACGAGCAAGGAAGTTGAGCAAATCGCGGTCGTGAAGTGCTGAAAGTCCCTGCAGATTCAGAGCGGTAAGCTTTGGGTCCACAGGATTCTCTCCAGCTCGCAGCATGCGGACACATTCTTGAGGTCGGTCCACCATTCCTTCTCGTCAGCGGCATCCTTCAAGAGCTGTGCTCGACTGCGCCATCGATCCTCTAATTGCTGTAAGAACTGTATCCGAAGCTCTTCAGACCTGCAGCATGCGCGTTGCCATTGACAAAGGTCCGTTTATGTCAGCCTCTAGAAGCATAGCCATGCAGCCTGCAAAGATTGTCTGCAAGATTGTGTACATGTGCTGCAACGATCGAACGACTTCCAACGTCGTTTGGTCTTCGCCATCGCAGTCAAAAGCATCGCTGCGGGTGCATGGATGACGGCCAAGCGATGCTTTTAAACCAGGCGCGTAGTTTCCGTAAACCGTGTCGAAGATCGCGTCCACAAGCAGCGCGAGGCAGCGCCGCGCGAGTGTCTGCTGCATCGCCATCTCGTTCTGATGCTCTTCAACCTGACTGTCGTTTCAAGGTATGCATCCTTCTATTAAGATGCAGTACTGTACATTCAGTGTTCTGTACTAAATGATGCCCCCTCCAATCCGCTACAATATTGCTTTAGGCGACAATACATTCGGCTGATGCAGCCAGTTGCGGCGAGACGACGACAGCTGGTTTGGTGGAACTAATGCATGCTGCACCGTCATGAAGGGCACCAGCGCAGTCCCCATACACCACAATAGGCGCTGGCGTCTATACGAGCGAGCGAGCACGAGCGGCGTCCTGTGAGCTGCCTCTCCATCCAAAGCCACCTCCCCACCCGAGCATCGTCTCCGGTACCAACCCCACGCAGCCCCTCGCTTCTCCACGTAATCGCAGCAAACAGCCCGTCGCAGCATGAGCGCCAGGGTGCTGCTGCTCGTATTCCTGACGGCGCTGCTGGCCAGTTACACTGCGGTTACGAGCGCGGCCGCTGACGACGTCTTGGCGCCTGTACGTGTCGGCGACGCCGGCAATAGCACGCAGACCAGCAACAGCTCTGTCGCCAATGGAACGACCAACGCGGTGGCGACGAACGGCAAGAAGGCGTGCGACCTTGAGGGCGTGCACATCCGCCACCGCGGCGCCAAGTACCTCGTCGGACGCACGCACAAGAGAGGCAGCATCTACGGCTCCTGCGTAGACGGCCAGCTCACGTGCTACGAGGACAACGGGATCGCCGACGCGCCGCTCTTGGCGCACAAGGCCGTGGACTGCAGCCCCAAAGTGATCAACGCCCGTCGCCGCAAACTGGGCGTCGCGGTCGAATTGACGGAAGACGTGTGGCCCGACGGTGTCATCTGGTACCGCATCAACAGCTCGTTCTCGGCCGAGGAGAATCGGATCATTCGCGAAGGCATCGCACTGTACGACGCCACGGATGTCAACATCACGTTCAAGGAGTGCGAGCCAGCGACGATCTGCAACAACAAATACGTCAGCTTCGAGCAGAACGAGGACGCGTGCTACAGCTACGTCGGGTACGTCGACGATGGGGAGCCACAGATCGTGAACCTTGGCGAAAGCTGTTTCGACGGCGCTGGTACGGCCGTGCACGAGATCGGACATGCGTTGGGACTCTACCACGAGCACACGCACCCTCAGCGTGAGGTGATTGTGCTCACAGACGGCGATCTCCCCGTTTCTGCAAGTAACTACGCAAAGGAAACCCAGGCCATTTTCAAGCCGTACGACAAAGGCTCCATCATGCACTACGGCCGAAGCGCAGGACTGTGTCTCCCGAAAGACGAGTACCCGCTCAGCTCTTTCTGCGATGTGGAGATTACAACCAACTGCGTCATGCCTGTGCGCCAGCACTGCAACACGACGCGGAACCATGAAATCGGTCAACGAGGAGTGCTCAGTGCCGGGGACATCAACACCCTAAAGACGTTGTACGGATCCACTGACGGGAAGAACAGCAGTTCCGAGCCAGTGCCTATTCCTGATGCAGGGTCGTGGTCCGATTCCGACTCTGAATCAGGCTCCTCCTCGGGCTCGTCATCGTCCTCATCATCCAGTGCAACAACAACTCCGCTTCCTGCTACTGCTACGCCAACTCCTCCTACATTTGCTCCTGCAACAGCTTCGCCATCCCCGTCGCCTTCTCCAACTGAGACTCCGACTGAGACTCCGACCGAGACTCCGACCGAGACTCCGACCGAGATGCCGACTGAGACTCCATCCGCTGCGCCAGAACCCTCGACGGCAGTGCCGACAGCCATTCCACCCGACGCATCATCGTCTCAGCCCGGTGAGCCAGTACCATCTTCAACGACATCAACTCCAGCAACAGTTGCTCCAGGCACTCGTGCTCCTGTCGTCACTGCGAGTCCGGCGCTTACCCAAGCACCATCGGATCCTGTGTACCCGACTCCGTCTGCGTCGAACTACGTCCCTGGAGGCGTCCATGGCGAAAGCAACTATGATGGAACGGGCTCTGGGCACAATGGTTGGTGGCCACTGGACTTGTTCAACAACATCAAGAAGAAGGTCACGGACTGGACGGACAATGTTGCGAGGGAATACAACGTTGCTGTCGCAAGGAATCAGGCCAAGAAAGCCGAAAAGGCGAAGCAGAAAGCTGAAAAAGCCAACGCGAAGAAGACGTCTTCGTACGGAAACAATGTTTGGGGGACGTGGGGATCCTACAACAACGGGTTTTCCTTCCGAGGCGCGGGGAATTGACCCCTAGATGGATAAAATTATAGTAGAATCACCTGGCGCAGCGCATGGACTCGATAGAAGAAGAGACCCTTTTGCGAAGAGCCAGGTATGTTTTCCTTTTTGGAACGAGCCTAAGTGGTAATTAAGTGTTGTCTAAGTTGCTTTCGTTTCTGCGTCCACATGCATTAGCTTGGTGGTCATCTGATTGGACCTGGTGGACGCTCACGATTTCTTCTTTGGCTGCACTTCGGACGTCTGAACGGAATGCAAGAAGATCGCGTCGTTCGGATGGCTACAAATTGAAATGGCAAACACAGCAACACATGAGCACGAGTGACTCCACACCGTTATACAAATAGCAAAACAAATCAACAAAGCAGCTTACTCTTTTTCACCCTCTTCGTAAGTGTACGAGGACGCGATGGCGAGCACGGAGCCGTCGTGGTTGAAGTCAAGCGCCGAGATGCTCGTGGGGAACTTGCGCAGGTGCGTGATGCGCTTCTTGTTGTCGCCGTCCCACAGGTTCACGACGCCGTCACAACCGCCCGTCGCAAACGTGCCGAACGTCGGGTGGAACGAGATGGCGTTGACTGGATAAATAATCACCTGGTCGTCGACCTTCCCGCGGTGGCACTTGAACGCGTAGCTGCGCTTCTTGTCGGCATTCGGCGCGTCGTCAAAGTACTCGAGCGCCACGCGGCCCTCGATCGATCCCATGGCGTACCCCTGCAGGTCTGGGAACACGCGCACGCACCGCGTCTGATACTTGAGCGGCGACTCCTTTTTCTCCAATGGGTGGTTGAAATTTCGCAGATCGTACACGCCCACTTCGCGCTTGGACGTCGCGACGACGAGCAGGTGGCTCCGCAGATCCATGCCAAAGACCTTCCCATCGTGCTTGGCCTCGTGGATCTTGGCGTTGTTACCGTTGCGGATGTCCCACACCTTGACCGCGCCATCCCACCCGCCGCTCACCGCCAATCCTGTGTATATAATAAGACATGATCGTAATAGAAAATGCGCAATGGGCTTGTCAGATGTGTGCATATAGTTTGTTGGCGGGGCTTATAAACACGCACCGTATTCTTTAGAGTACTCGACGTTTCGCACGGCCGCATCGTGCTGCCCGACCGCCGCGACCTGCTTTGTGTTCAAATCGACCTGCTTGAGCGCGCACTCGAGTCCACCCGCGAACGCTTCGACGTCGCTGCCGCCGTAGCAGCACGCGAGCACGGGCTGCTCCATGTCCACCTTGACGCGCAGCCGCACGCCGTCGTAGACGCGCAGTCCCGCGTCCCAGGAGGCCACGAGCAGGTGGCTCTTGTTTCCCTGCTGGCTGAAGCGCATGCACGAGACGCCGTCGCTCGGCGGCGCCAGGATTTCCATCTCGCTCGCCATCTCTACTGCTCGTTTGTTGCCGCTGTTGTGGATGGCGCCAATTACCTCTGCTACTGCATGTTCGCGTTTAGTACAGACCGTTGTTTCGCTGTATGCGACAAACTCTTCCTTTGCCGAATACTGTGAAACTGCATATTCCCAACTAAGTACGAAATTCGAAGTGATCGTCATTTGGAGCCCTTCTCTCTAGAAAACGCTCAGTCGAGTCATACAAACTTTAATTCGCCGCGTGAAGAAGCTTCGTGGATGTGGGACTGGATGCTCGTGGACGAAGGAGCGACGGCACGGCGCACGCGGACGCGCGCCAGCGCCACGCGCAGCGGCGTGTTCGACCGCGTGGCGCGCATGCAGGTGACCGGCTCGACCGTGGGTCCGTGGACAGCGCAGGGTGACGCCCACTGGAAGCGCAGCGGAGCGCGCTCGAAACTGCAGACCGTCGCGGATCTGCCCGCGGACTTTGTGGAGACCGTCAACAGCGAAGAGAGCCGCGAGTACGAGCGCCAGGTCACGTTCAACGGCCGGCGGCGCTCGTTCGCGCTCGTGGTGCGCGAGATCTACGACATCCTGGACAGCATGGGGCAGGACAAGAAGCAGCTGCGCCGCCTCATGCACGAGATCGTGCAGCGCGTGCTCGACACCAGCAGCATGCACCCGTCTATGATGGGCGGCGCGTCCTCCGACGCCATGGCGGACGTCGTGGCGAGCGAGCGAGAGAAATTCCTGCGTGTGGGTGGTGCCGAGTGTCTGCTGCGCGTCATTCACGTGCTGCGCCAGGAAGATCAAGCATCGGTGCCTTCTTCTGTAGCTGCTGGACAGAGTGCGTCGGCGTCGCGCGCGACTGTGAACGTCGATGGCGAAAGGCGCATCACACAGCAGCACCCGCACACCAACTATCGCAACGATGTGCGGTCTCTATGGGAACACCCCGTGCCGCTCCATGAAGAACGCATCAAGAACCGCCAGGACGGGGCCGCGCGGAAAGCGATCTTGAACGACGCAATGGTGAGTCAACATGTCGTATGTGTATCTAACCAGAAGGTGGAATTAACTCGACGCGTGGTGTGGGCTTGTGATGTGATAAAATAGGGTATTTTGCGCGAACTTTGCTACTTTTCGCCGGATCTCGCCCAGCAACTCTGCGATAAAGACGGCCTGATCGTGTACCTCTTCCAGCTGATGGGCGAGACCAAGTACTTTGACGGCGCTGCAGGACTCGTGGAAGAAATCCTGGCCGTTCGGGAGGAATCCTTCGATCTGAGCCGAATCCGTACGTCTCTAGTCCATACCGTTTGATTCTCTGTTCTCTGTTGTTTGTCGCCAATGTGATGTTTGCGTTTCCGTCTGCCGTGTCGTCTTTCAGCCAAGTTCCACTCGATCATTCAGAGCTTCTCATCTCGTCAGCTGGCGTTTTTCTGCCGCGTGTTGGCGCTCGTTGTGTTTGAGCCTGAAGACCGTCGGCTGCTGGAGAATTCGAGTATGTGTGCTTTGTGTGATTTTGAATTGCTTAATATTGTGGCACAAAGAACTCGCTCTATTTCTCTCATATGGATGGAACTTGTTTCTGTTAGAGATAATCAAGTCGCTTGAGCTGCTGCAGCTCCGCCGCAGTCGCATGATGCGTGGGGACAACATTGTCGACCGCAACCACGCCGTGATTTTCAACTCTCCACTGGTTCTACAGCGATTGCTGGTCGTGCTGCAAGTCCAGAACTTTTACTTTGCGCTTAACCCCGTGTACGAACCGTTTTCGTCAGAGCTCGCGACCTCAGCCGAGTTTGCGATGTTGCTCAGTCAAACATCCGACCGCAGCGACTGGGAAACGATCGACCAACTCGTGAACCATCCGTCGCTCGGAAGTAGCGGCGATCTAACGATTTTGCATCAACACAATGGAACCCGAGGAGAGGAACCGCAAATTGCGTCACCGACCGATGGCGCAAACCCGCATCGTCAGTATCAGCACCACCCATTCTCGATCGAGACTGCGATCTTGCGAGATCTGATTTTCCGGACCCGTGCGCCTGGACAGCACGCTATTGAAGACGTCGAGGCGCAAGCGATTATGAAGTCGCTCGTCCTGGCGCCACATCGCGTCGAAGTGCTGTTCGTGCTGTGCACTCTCTTGAACGGGAAGCGCAAGATCGACTACCAAGATCGTCTCGCCGAAATGGGTCTTGTCAAGACGCTCAACACCATGTTTGACAAATTCGAGTGGGTCGCGTCTGCGAACCCGTCGCCTTCACAGGCTCCACTGCACGGTCCAGGATGCGATTGCAGCCTGGATGCGTCCTTGAAGATCCAATTTCTACGATTGATCCACAACTTTTGTGATCGCGATTACACAGACAACACCAGCAAGCTGCTTCTACTCAGCGAACATGAACGACAGCTTCTGAACGATTCCGATGTGAGTCCAATTGACTTGAGCCATTCTGATAAAGGTCTGCTCTGCAAGATTATCCTCACGCTGATCCAGCAACCTACAGACTCGATTTACCGGTTCTGGCTGGCATCTTGCGTGGAAGCGTTTCTCCGGCGCGCTGCGCCAAACGAACAGCTTTTCGTGGCGCGAACGCCTTTGTTGCGGTCGCTCGTGAACGAGATATTGAATGGTGGCGGCTACCGATCTCCAGGCAGTTTCCAGTCGGCTTTTGATTTGTTGGGCGAGATGACCAAGGGAAACTGGCAGACGCTACAGCTGTTCCATCAGATGCTGAGCAATGACCAATTTGCGGGTTTTATGGGTAACGTATTGGCATGGAACTGTTTTGTGGGAGGCAACTCGTTCATCTTAACAGACACTATATATTGGGTTATTATTTCTGCAGAGGTGGTGATTCTGAACTTGGTCGACTCGAATGTGTTTATCCGGTCGATGCTATTGTCGCTGGAAAAGTTTGCGAAGTCATCCATGGCAGGGACATTTGGGCTCGCTGAAAACTACGAGATGGATCGAATGAGTGAGTTCCTGGCAGTCAACATTGTGCGTCTGCTGCGTGACCTGATGACCATCGTGCCCATGGAAGACGTGAACCACGAGAACATTTGCTGCTTGAACACGGCGATCGTGATTCTGATCTTCCAGCATCGCCGACAACGGCTTCCAGCGATTCTCGAGGCACTGCGTAGCCACGAAGAGCTGTCCGGGAAGGAAGGGTACATCTGCAAGAACTTTCGCCGACTACTATGGTTTTGGATTCAGTACTACACCCCACGCGGACGAGATCGTCTTGGACTTGAGCACTCGAGCGACGTGAAATTTGAAGAGTGGCGTCATGTCGTTTCGCTGCTGTGCGCCGATGACGCATCGGAAACTGCGCTTCTGGCGGCCCCGACACAGCTTCCTCCATCGCCGTACTCGCGTCTGTATACGCCTTCGCGAGAGCGACGAATGGAATGAGAAGCTGCGAGTGCACGATGCGAAGCCAGCCCCATAGACCCTCGATAGATCCATCCACGTTGGTGCACTTTCGTAGTAAGCGTTGAAATTTTTGCCTGTAAGAACCACGAAAAGGCTTAACATGACAAAGAAAACCGATGGTGTCATGCAGAAATCGATGTGGTCATGCCCTCCACGTAGAGGCTCATAGATGAAAAAAACAATGAGGGTTGTGCACAAATTCCCCTCCAGGCGACAAAATCTATCTAGCCAGGAGTTGCTCTAAGTGTGAGTGCCAACGTCTACCTCCAGCGGCCGCCACCACCTCTCCTCCGGTCGTTGCCATTGTTGTTGTTGTTGTACCCATAGTTTCTGTTGTTGTAGCCATTACTTTTGTTGCCGTTGCGATAACTTGGCAAGGCAGCATCCAAACGAGGAGCGCGCGTGTTGGCATACGACGATTGGTTGTAATTGCTCGAATACGAGCGCGAGTTTCCACCGGGGACCTGGCGGTAGTAGTTGGTGTCGTCGTCGTCGTCATCATCGTACTTGCCGCTGTCGTACTGGTCTCTGCCTCGCTTGCGGCCACTTTGGTTCCGGTTGCCTTCCGTAGAAGTACAGTCGCTCGCATAATGCCCTCTCTGACCGCACTTGAAGCAGCTAAAGTGATTCATTTGGCCGCTCTTCTGTGGGCAATCGGCAGCGAGATGGCCAGTGTTTTGGCACACAAAGCACTTCATTCCCATGCGGAAATTGCTCACCGCAAAGTGGGGCATTGAAGGTTCCACATACTCACGGCAGTCCTAAAACGCAATTTCGACATGTCAGCGATCGAAGATGCAGTCATGATGGAACACATTCTTTGTACTTACGCTCAGCAAGTGCTTGCCCGTACAGTTCGGGCAGTAAATCTTGCGGTCAGCAGGAGGTGGGATAGGTACACAGTGCAAGTGGCCGGTTTTGACGCACACCATGCAGCTGACGCCTTCGAGTCCATTGCCCACATTCTCGCAATCCTCGTCATCATGGCCAACACGACCACAGACGTCGCAGTTGTCGAGCTTCAACCGACGGTTCGAGCAGTCCTACCATCCGAAACAACATGATACAGCAGATGAGCGCTCTACCAAACTAGCACGGTCGCACGATATACCACAGACTCAAGACTTACTTTGGACGTGTGACCCAGTTGAAGGCACGAGTGGCATGGGAGATGCGGACACGCCATGGCCATGTGTCCACGCAACCCACAGTAGTAGCAAGGCTTGAGCACCTAAACAAAGCGAACAGCGCAAAGAGTCAACATCCGATACAGCAAAAACACCAAATGCAATCGCACAGAACCGTACCCTATCGTTCATGCACAAACTGGACATGTGGCCAAATTGTCCGCAATTGAAACACTTCGTCGCCAGATCCGTGACGAAATAGCGGTTCTCGCGACGCTTGCGATTCGCATTTTTGCCATTTGCCGCGCTATCATCGGCTCCTGCTCTCTTCCCTTTTTCGCCATTTGCCACTTCGGCACCATCGCTATCCATCTCAGGCTTGTCTGTTGAAAAGAGTGGCGCGCCAACAGTGAGCTTGCCCGGCTGCTCCTCCTCCTCGCTGTCCTCATCCTCAATCACCCTCTCCACCTCCACATCGCCTGTTTTGCCTCGGAATCGCGAACTGAAGTCGCTCAAGATGTGGTCGTTCAATGGCTCGATGGGCAGCTCCTCAAACACAGGAATGTTACGTTCCTCTCGTGGCACCAGGAACCGCGACAGCGCCCACCTCGAGAGCTTCGCTGTGCTGTTCTGCTGCTTTTCCGATGGCGACTCGCTGGTTTTTAGAGTTTCCTCACCATCATCACCATCGTTGTCGCTGCCAGTCAGATCGATCGTGCCACCTAGTTGCTCGTCCACCTCCTCCTCGTTGCTGTCGTCCTTGAACTTGACCTCGATCGGCACGCGCTCGCCCAGATCCTCATCCTCTTCTTCGTCGTCACTCGTGGAGTCAGCGTCCCAGCGAGAGACGCCAGCAGCAGCGACCTTGATCCCCTTCTTGCCCTTCTTCTTCTGCTTGCTCTTGCTGGCGGTCGGCTGCACTTTGAGCTTCTCGTTCGCCTTGGCGTGTGCGCGCGGGTCCGACGGGTCCATCATGTAGCGCTGCTCCTCGTAGTCACTGTCGTCAGATGCGTTGCTGTGCGCGGCCAACACGCCCGCGTTCTCGCCCCTGTACCCGAGCATGGCCACTGTCCTGGGGCTTTTGCCTCTTCGCTTGTGACTTAGCCAACCAATTGCGCAGGTGTCGACACTGCTCCAAGCACTGCTCTAGCAGAGGAAGCTCCCTCTACAAGAACTGATCGAACCTGAAGAAAACGAGGTTTTTTGTTATCGTTTCATGATTCGCACTTAAGCAAAGTGCGCACTCTGTCTACCGCTTTGACCCAAACTTACCGACAAGCCCCCTCCACCTCAATAAGCAAGATGGCGTCGATCGACGAGCCGCTGGACCTGATCAAGCTGAGCGTGGGCGAGAAGATCTACGTCAAGTGTCGCGGCGACCGCGAGCTGCGCGGCGTACTGCAGGCGTACGACCAGCACCTCAACATGGTGCTCAGCGACGTGGAGGAGACCATCACGGTGCAGGAGCTCGACCAGGAGACATACGAGGAGATCATCAAGCAATCCAAGCGCACCATCGAGATGCTCTTCTTGCGCGGAGACGTCGTGATCCTCGTGGCGCCGCCGCTGCGAACGGCGTGATCGCGCGGCGCAGTCCAGGCTTCACTCTCTTCAGTTAGACCCAATTTCCCCCCAGATGGCAGAATCAGAGTTGGCCGTCGCGTTGTGCCTGTGCTCCTGCGTTGGCTAGTTCCCCGTTAATATTCCCCCTTACAACAAGGTTTGCTCTTCTCGCATGCATTGCTGTTGTGTATGTGGCGTCTTGTGCGTGCATGTAGAGCCTAGATCGCCCATTGCTGTTTCATCCGCGTCTCAAACTCGGCGATCGTTTCTTGCATTTCTTTCGCCTCGCGCCATTGCTTCTGCAGTCGCTGACACTCTTCTCGCTTCTGCTTTGCCAACGCTGCTTCAGGCGATGGGTGCACTGGAAACGCCTGTGTTCGCCATTCAGAAACGTTTGGCGCCAGCGAAGATTTCACGGTTTTGGCTGGCTTGGCAGGGGCTTTGGAAGGTGCTAAAGTGTGGTTGTTTCTCCCGTAGCTTGAAGCCAAGGATGCGTGTAAACCTGGCTTCGATTCGTGGCAATTTGTTGCGCGATTGGCCTCGCGACTTCGGCACGTAGTCTTTTTGTCTGCGTTTACTGCTGTGGCTTGCTTCTGAGGTGATTGCTTGTTACTGCTATCCCACGCGTGCTTTCTACTAGGATGCTCTGCTTTATCGTACACCCATTTGCGTACTGCCCGTAGTTGTGCTTCTTTTGCAGCAGCGTCGTGAAGGACTTGGAGGCGGCCGTTGTCGATATCTTCCCGCAATTTGCGTCGAACGTTGATGTCGTACACAAAGTCAACTGTTGATGTCGAGCTTTTCGTTGCTGAGCTTCGTGCGGAAGTCGCTGCTTCTTTTTTCCTCACGGATGATGGCGCTTCGTGCCTGGATGGGGTGGTGATTCCACTTCGTTTCTGTTGTGTCGAGGTTCCGCTTGAAGTCGCAGGTGATGCAATCTTGGCGTTGCACGGCGCCGTGGCTCCAGAGGCTCGCTGACTGTACGCAGTGCTCGTAGCTTTCTTCTTCGTCTTTTGCTTGGCTGCTTTCTGCTCAGATTTCGAGCGTATACTCACGGGTGACACAAATTCGCTCGGAAGATCAATTGAGTCCCCAAAGGCTGTGCGTGACAGCTCCTGGTATTCTGCAGAGCCAACATCAGGGTGTACCTCGTCTGTTATGAGAGAAAGAAAAACACAAGCAGATTCAGACTCGACTCGGCACTCTAATATTCATCAAAGAGGTGAACATTCAAAGAATGCTGGGATCAGTCGCTCACATCTATCATTGCCGTTCAAATTCCGAAAGGTCCAGCCCATCGTGTGGTCAAAGTCGTCGAGTTCTAGAGAGGGAACCTGAGTCAGTCGGTTATATTGGACAATAACTTGTGTCCAAGCCCATGCAGAGGGAGCTTCCAGCGGCGACGCACCTTGAATGCACAGCGTGCCATGGTTCAGCGCTGTGGATGGGCTCATTGCCACGTTTCGCTTCCTGTCAAAACTCGAGTTTTGTCTTGGCTCTCCTTCCATCCCAAGCACTATTTTTGATACAAAGTCACTATATAAAGCGACTTGATTCTCGCAGCGTCGGTCTGATCACCATTGTGCACCCGACCAAAACGACTGTCGAGTAAACCCGCCTTCCAACACATCCGCATAATTGAAAGAAGGTGGTAGGTAGTCGGATGCTGAGCGTGTAAGGGTCGACGGTACCATGATGGTACAATGTACCAATATTTCGGTATATCGGAATGTTAGTAGATGATTTCGATACCTTTAGGAATGATTGTATGTTTATGTATAGGTAAAGATATGACGAGAACCCATCTGTCATCTCAGAAGCGATCCTGTCCACAAAAAAGGAAGAAAAATCAGATATGAGAAAATCCAGTAGAAAATCCAGTAAAAAAATCCAGTAAAAAATCAAGCAGCACGCAAGAGAAAGAAACAGAGTAGGAAGAGCCCCAAGGGGGCCAAGGACTAGCAACGAAGTAGTTGAGTTTTTCTTAAACAGTTTTCTCAATCTCACTTCTCAATTTGTCATCAACTACACAAGCCTCCTTACAAGTGGTAGCACTTGTTGGTCAAGTCAAGACTCGCCTCGCTTCACTCCAACTCGGTGTTATCCTTTCCGTCTCGGTGACTGCCTGTTCCGGCCGACGCTCGACAATAACCACTGTCTGTTGACATCACAAGGGACACTCGCTCGAAAGGTTAGCTTTAATGCCATTGTGCTTGCGCTGCCCTAGAGATTAACGAGAATCACTGTTCCTTAGTCAAGCTTATTGTGTGGTTTGTGTGCTTGCTGATGTTGGACGTGTGCGTCCGAGTAGATGGGAGAGCGAAAGACTCGAGAATCGGAACTCGTCGGATCCTCTTTTGCGCCGCTCTCCAACAACGCGAAAAACCTTGATCGTCTGCGCACTAAGTTCTCCCAAGCATTGGAGCGTCAATTCAGCCTCATCAAGTATATGCGCAACGAGATCCCCAACTGTCACAGCCACGTCGAAAGAAATGCGCTTCAAGAACTCACCGATCGTCTGCTCAGTCGTCTCAACCAAGTCGAAACTCTAATTGCGACATTCGCGGACCGCAAAATCAAAGAAGTCAAGAGCGATCAAGAGGAGCGTAATACCAAGAAGAGCCGAACCGAATAGAAGCGATCTCTCCATTTCAAGTTGCATCAACAGAGGCCATCAAAGTACGAGTGACCAATAGTAACTCACGATTCAAGCATTGAATTCATGTCCACGGCAGAAAAATTTAAATCAAAGTAGTGTGAATAATTGAAAATATTGCAAAAAAAATGATCAATACGTAAGAAAAGAAAAAGAAAAGAATAGGAAAGAAACACAATCAGAAATCAATATCGACAAATAAGTATATCATCATGACGTCCCGAGAGCTGCTCAAACAATTTGCAGATATCTCCGAGAGGCACAGCGCCTAATGGAAGTATTGGCCCACAAGGAAACAAGAGTGGAAGGCATCTCCTTGCCTCACTTTTCAGGAGCAATTGGCGAATGTGTAAGAGGGCACTGTTCACAACAGTCCCTCAAACACGGCACACACGCTTGTGCCAGAGGAAGCAATCTCCCGACTTGGAGGGAGGAAGGAGACTTGAGGGCCTGGAGGAAAATTTGCAACTGAATTAAAATGGTTATGGTTCCTGTCGCTACTTACAAATGAACCCCAACGGCTCCTACAGGTTTTATAACTAAAACCTAAACATACACAATAAAACCTATAAATCTGATATATAAAACCTTGGGTACACTGAGGTTGAACCTACGGGATCTTCTAGAAGCTTGAACTTCAAGTCTTGTATAAAATCCCTGCAAAGTGATTGGCTCGCGCCACTCACTCCAGGTGGCAGAGACACGTCGGTCTCATCACCAGTCCAGTTTCCCAAGCAGGAACCATCACTCAGTACTTGATTAGTACATGGATGTCATTGCTCAATACTGATTAGTACATGAGAACAACATTCTGCACTGATCAGCACAGAGAACACTCGTGACATCATCGAATGACGTCACACGTGCATGTGGGGACTGTATTACCGTAATCCCTTTGTTATTTGTGTCTCCACAATGCACGCTGAAGGTGGTGTGTGGCAGACTAGATCTGGGGACAGATCCACCTTCATGTAATGGCTGGTTATGGCCCATTACATCATCCCCTCCTTAAAGTCACAAGTACCTTGCGTACTTTTGCAGACCTTTCGGAGCAGTTCACTTTCCATTCGGCAATGAAGCGACCAAGTGACCAAGTGAACCGTGAAGAACGTCCGTCGTCCAAGCGACAGCAGACAGCTCCAGAACTCTTCGACATTTCTCCCATTCTGAAGAAGAAGGGGAGCTCGAGTTCTACAAGGAGCGGTTCTTCAGTTGGCGTCGGATCAACGATCGCGATGATCCGAACCAACACGTCGCAGCCCAGAGAGACTCATGGCGAACATTTGTTCGTCTTGAGAATGAGAACAAGATGGAGCGTCTTCTTCGTCGTGGCAACGCTCGTGCCGAAAGAAGAACTCCCGCTGACGACAGAGCGAACCGTAGCTCTGGTCGTCGTAGTGTCGCCCCTGGCGACGCTACAAACAGTTCTCATAGCTGCGGACCACGTCGGGAACATCAGACTCCAATGTCTGACGAGGCTCCCACGTGTCCAAGCTCGGTGGATATCCACGTCACCGAACTCTGTAGAAGCGTTGATGGTTCAACTGCTTCTTTCCTCGACGATGAGTCGGTCGATCTTCATGATCAACAATCGACTCAACCACCCAGCGATGCTCTCCCTGATGATCGATCAGAGGAGGTGGGGTTGAACGCGAAAACGATTGAGCGACTCTGGAAGTGGAAGAGTGCTCATCGTGGGCAAATCGAGGCGCTGCAGCAGCGTTGTTCGACGCTTGAGGAACGCTGCGAGAGTTTCGAGAACCTTGTCGCCGATCACGAGTCGAAGATCGACGATCTGACAGAAGGTTCTGCCCAGTGTTCGGCTTTGGAGTCCCGTTACGAGGAACGGTTCCAACAGGTTCAGGACGAACTTGTTCGACTCCGGAAGAACGAGAAGTCTCGTGAGTTGGCTCACGATCGCCTGTTGCGCTCTGTGGAAGAGGCAGGTTCGGCTCTCGAGGTACTTCGTGGCGAGTACCATTCTCGTCTTCAAGCGTTGGAGGCAGTGAAGGACCAATCCTTCGACGTCCTGCAACTCTTGTACGCCGAGAAGAATCTCCAGAGCGATGAGCTGTTTGCTCTTCGCAATCAAGTGGAGAAGCTCCACGATCAGCTCGATCGTTTGCGGAAGATCTCGTAGGATCCGCAGATCCACTTGGAAGGTAAGGCTTCAGTCTACCCACATAAAATGTAGGGTGTAGACGCATGCGTGTAGGTATGTCTAGCGTGTAGGCATCACCATTGCATTTAACTACCCTGAACGGTCCAATGAACCTTGGCAGAAGCTTCGAGCTTCCCAAGTTGGACACTGCATGTTCAGGCAGGTTCGCCGTGCTAAGTAATACAAGATCATTGATCTTATAATCTTGCTTGTTCTTCCTTCCGCTCTTGTCTGCTTGTTCCTTTTGCAGATCCTGAGCCTTCGCGATTGCGTCTCGAACAAACCTCACAACGGCTTGTCTCCTCACAACAAAGTCATCGACTTGCTGCTCTTCACGACTTGTTAGGCCGTCGAGGGGTTTCATCGAGTCAAAATTGGCTTTCAACTCGGAAGCAGCATTCAGGTCGTAAGACGACTTCGGCTTGTCTCCATGAGCCGGAGTCCCTCCCCCGCTTAAGGTAGAGACCTCACCCATTATGGAAGCAGGCACTCGAGGATGAATGCCATAGTTCACATAAAAGGGAGAGTGACCTGTCGAGACATGCGTGGAGTTGTTCAACGCAAACTCGGCAAGAGGGAGAAACTCACTCCACTCTTTGAAAGACGTTGCGTAGCTGCGCAACACGTCTTCGAGGACACGATTCACTCGTTCTGTTTGACCGTCCGTTTCAGGGTGTGCCGCTGTTGACATGGACAACTTGGTGTCCAGAAGTCCGAAGAGCGCACGCCAGAACTTAGACGTGAAACGGGTGTCACGGTCAGACACGATCTCGACTGGTAGTCCGTGTAGACGGAATACGACGTCTACAAAGACCTTGGCAGTCTTCTCAGCAGAGATCTTGTCCGAAACAGGCGCAAGATGAACCATCTTGCTGAATCGGTCCACAAACACAAGGATACCATTGCGTCCATGTGTGTCTCTTGGAAGTCCGAATATGAAATCCATACTCACAGACTTCCAACTGTCCGATGGGACAGCCAATGAACGAAGTGGTGCCTGCGTGGAACCAGAGGGTTTCACTCGTTGGCAGACCTCGCAAGTCCTCACATACTTGCGCACCCACTTGTACATGTGTGGCCAGTAGTAATCCCGGGAAAGACTGAGAAACGTTTTCTCGCGTCCGAGATGGCCACCCGAAGGACTGTCATGGTACTCATACAAGAGTCGATGACGCAGACCTTCGTCGTTGGGAACAACAACCCTTGCTGTGTCCCCTTGTTCGACCGCATAGTACAACAACCCATTGTGTACTCGGAAGCGGTGAACTCGCGATCTTGCGCGCGACGGAAGACCTTGCAGTGCTTTGTCCGAAGGGTCCTTGAAGTACTTCAACAAGTCCTGACATGTTTCGTCAGACTTGTACCCTTCGACGATCTCTTCTCGCACCGCAGTTGTTGCTTGCACCGCGATCGCTTGAACATCTTCACAGAGTCGACACGCTCCGTCCGTGTCTTCACTCTTGGTCTTCGGATCATAATCCGGACGTCTTGAAAGCGCATCGGCTAAGATGTTCGTCTTGCCTGGCTTGTAGTGTACAACAAAGTTGTACTCTGCGAAGAAGGAGAACCATCTCGCCATTCTTTGCGACAAATGAGGAGTCTTCACTGCCGTACGCAGAGATGCGTGATCAGTGTAGATGGCAAAACGCTCCTCGCCAAGCAGATACACACGGAACTTGACCAAAGAATACTTCATCGCCAGAAGTTCCTTGTCATGAACTGGGTAGTTCCGTTCTGCGGGTCGGAGTTGCCGTGACTGATACGACACAACTCGCTCGTGACCCTCATCGTCGTGTTGCATCAATGCGCAACCGATGGCATAGTCGCTCGCATCGCAGACGACGTGGAACGGCTTGTCGTGGTTTGGCAGAGCCAACACAGGAGCTTCTCGAAGACTTCTCTTGACTTCTTCGAACGCCGTCTCATGGTCTTTCGACCACTTCCACTCAACGTCTTTCTTCAAGAGCTGTGTGAGGGGCTGCACCAACGCTGCATAATTGCGCGTGTACTTGTGCAAGTAGTTGGCTAAACCCAACCATTGTCGTAGCTGTTTGACATTCTGAGGCACTGGCCAATCGTCAATAGCTTTGACCTTCTCCGGATCGACTCGAACACCGCTCTTGCCCACAAAACAACCGAGAACAGGGATCTCGGGGGCGAAGGACATGCACTTCTTCAAGTTTGCGTAGAGTTTATTCTCACGCATGACCTGGAAGACTTGACGAAGATGATCGAGATGAACATCGACATCAGACTTCCCATTCGTGGTCTTACTATGAACGAAGATATCGTCAAAGTAACTTGGTGCAAATGTTCACAGAGGACGAAGAACGTTCGTGACCATTCGATTGAAGGTCGCAGGAGCATTCTTCAGTCCCTGTGGCATCACTAACCATTCCCACAGCATACCACTCGGGGTACCCACTGCGGTTAGTGGAACATCGTCTTCGCGCATTCGAATCTGATAGAACCCATCTTTCGGATCGATAGCACTAAAGACGGTGCTGCCAACCATTCCATCAAGGATCATGTCCTTGCGTGGAACCGGAGTCTGGGCCGGAATGGTAGCGTCGTTCAGCTCGTTGAAAGCGTGAACAATGCGCCAACCTCCAGTTGCCTTCTTCACACAGAAAGTGGGGCTGCAATGCGGAGACTTGCTTTCCCGCACATGACCAGCCTTAGCACGTTGTGCAAAGAACTCGTCGATTGCCTCGACTTGTTCCTTTTGCAACGGCCACTGTCTTGTGATGCAGTACTTCGTGCCAGGAAGTACATCAATCTCATGACGAATGCCTCTGCCGAATGGCAATTCGTCCGGCACCTTGTCAGGGAAAATGTCTTCATATTCCCTGGCAAGCGCATACACTGGGTTCTTCTTGAGGGCGTCCCACGACTGCTCCTCGAACCTTTCCTTCCGTGTCTTTTCGTCCAACACATCCGCATCCGCACTTGATGCTGTGTTGACGAAGCCTTCGTCGACCATTTCGACGATCACACACACCTGCGCAATGTCGCCTCTCGCTAGGCTGCGCTCCAGTGTCTTCTTGCTCATCGATGGCAAGGAAATCAACTCTTCGACTGAACTTGGAGGATTTTCAATCTTCACGTGACGGATTACATCCACGCCACCTTCTTCACTGTAGACCGCGATATTAACAAACTCGCTTGGAGTGTCTTGTGCTTGGACACTCCCTTCGTCAGCACCACTTGTACCTTGATCAGGGGAACGCAAAACTCTTGACGGAGCACTTCTCTTGCTGGTCTTCTTGTCTTGGGAAGAGTGTTTGTTCCACTTCCATTCACTCTTGTCAACGCCATCGCGAACCTTCTCGTCGTCGATGGCAAAGGAGACAGTCTTTTTCTGGCGCCTGACTGCTCCACCTCCGTTCGTCTTCTTCAAAATGGGTACCGCTTGTGAACATGGGGGGCCATCGCACACCGCAATATCACAAGGGCCATCTGGGATCTCTTCCACGGATGTGTACACCCATACTACTTCATCCGTTGTTGTGCAGCACAAGTCAACATCGCGTGACTTGCCAACGGAGATCTTCATATTCATCCAGTCAATGCTAGGTTGGTAACGCTTCAACCACGGCATCCCCAGGATGATATCAAACTTGTCATCGAGGTCGAGTAAAACGAACTCGTCTTCACCTCGGAAATCTTCACACTTGATTGCCAAGCGCACCACGCGCTTCGGCATCTTCACAGCCGACCCATTTGCCAACCGGACAATCATTGTCTTCTCTTCATTCGCGCCAGGCACGAAGACGCCATGCCTGACGATCACTTCATTCCGAGCAAAGTTGTTCGACGCACCAGTGTCAACCAAAGCTCGTAGAGGCGTTGCAATACCGTCTACGTGAACTTCGTGAACGATCAAACTTGACGTTTGACTGACACTCTTCTCACTCATAGTGGAAACTGCATGTGCTTGATGCACATAGGGGCCAGAGTCCTGCATCTCCACAACGTCCACAGTCCTCTTTTCCGGGCCAGTAGGAGGCCCCGACCCTACTGTCCATTCCCGTTTTTTGGCCCGGGCGACCGCTCGAACCGACGACCGTAAGAACGATCGTGGCTGTTCGAACGAGCACCCTGTGTCGTTTGCCGACCCGGCAAAGACACCTTGCAGTTCCGAGCAATATGACCCGGCTTCCCGCAACGGAAACACTTCCCATCGTTGTGAGGACGCTCATTTCCAGGCGTGGAAATGTACGAGATGTCCATGGGCTCGGGACCATCATGCACGGCATTTGATTGCCGCATTGGTCTCGACGCAAACCCGTGGAACTTCGCTTGCTTGATGCTGAACTCTTCTTGCATCGCGCGCTCAATGGCTTCGTCCAGCGTCTTGGGGTGCTCGCGGAACAATTGGCTCCGAATCGGACCATCGTTCAGACCCGTCATGAACGTCACGACTTGCGTCGGAACGTCAATCGGCTCGTCAACGATGCTCGACACCAAGTAACGAGCACGTTGTGCATACGAGTGAAGGTCGGAACGGCCTTGACGAAGCTTGAGGAACTCGGCGCGTGCACAGAACTCACTCTGTGGAGGTTCAAACGCCTTCTTGAGTTCGGTCTTGAAGTGGTCGTAGCTGGGGAAGCAGTTTAGATCCGCTAAACGCTTGCCATACGCCCAGCTCTTCGCACGACCCGCAAGGTTGGACACCGCGAACAACACTTGCTGCGAAGGGTCTCGCAGTTGTCTTGCAGCGATGGCTGCATCCAACTCGACGAA